>CM024688.1:9360783-9985783 GCA_014182735.1 Corymbia maculata | reverse complement strand
ATGTTGGCAAAACCAGTAAGTGCAGGGACAATGTTGGAAAAGAGAATAGTTTATCGAGTCTCTTGATGAGTTCCTTCAACCTTTTATTGTATCTAATTTATGATATCCCTGGGGACAACAAGGCCAGCAAACCTGTCTTTTTTTCTTGGAAAGCCAGATAAAAAGCTATAGGAGAAGCGGAAAAGCAGACAGAGAGAGAGGAAGGTGACAAACCGCCATGCAGCCCGGTTGACACATTGCTTCAGGACACCAACGTTGTCAGCTCGAGCTGTCTCATATCTCTGTCCCCTCCTCATTACATCTCTCTCTCTCTCTCTTCTTCAGCCCTGTCATCCTCATCTTCTCCCTCTTCCTCTGAAATACTCACCATATAACAACGCAAGCACACTTCCATGGATCTAGAGCTTTTATGGGTTCTTACACTGATCGCGTGCTGTTGCTTGATGGGAACGTGCAATGCCCAGCTGGGAGTCGGTTTCTACGGCCAAACCTGCCCGTCCGCCGAGCCCGTCGTGAGATCCGTCGTTCCGAATGCGGTCATCTCCGACCCCAACATGGCCGCCGTCTTGCTCCGCCTTCACTTCCATGACTGCTTTGTTGAGGTCTCTCTCCCGCGATACGCTGCTTTTCCCATATTATAACTAGTAATACTTCGAAAGCTGAAAGACCCTTGATAGATAGATGCTCGTTAATAAGACCTTTTATCTAGAAATGAGATTTTTAAGATTGATCTTGTGATCTTGACTGTGTTTTAGGGATGTGATGGTTCGATTCTTATAGAGAACGGGCAAAGTGCGGAGAGGAATGCGTTCGGGCACCAAGGGGTGCGCGGATTCGAGGTGATCGAGGAAGCCAAGGCGCGACTCGAGGCCGCATGCCCCGGCATCGTCTCGTGCGCCGACATCGTCGCCTTAGCAGCTAGAGATGCTGTCGCCATGGTTCGTCAGTCTTTTATTTGTGTTCTCTTGATTTGCACTTATATATTGTCTCTTTAGGATAATCATAAATGCATACATCACTGGTCGATTCCCTAGCATGTCTAGGACGGATTGTTTGTGTACTCGTGAATCGGTATCGTGAAAGATTATGAATCCCGAATAGAATGACGCACGAAATTAGTAGAATGGCCAGTTAATTGTTACAGGATGAACTCAAGAGGTGAAGTGATAAATTGACAACACGCTGATATTGATGTGTGTGAAGGCCAATGGACCGGCCTACGAGGTGCCGACTGGGCGGCGGGATGGGAGGGTGTCGAATGTGTCGCTGGCCGCAGACATGCCGGACGTCGGGGACTCCATCCAACAGCTCAAGTCCAAGTTCTCCGAGAAAGGCCTCTCCAACAAGGACCTCGTCCTCCTAAGCGGTACAGCCTCTCTCTCTCTCTCTCTCTCTCTCTAAGTAGTCATCCTGATTTGGTGAGCTGATGTTGGTTTGGAAGACTAAATAACATGGAAAAGGAGTCCATCAATCGTCGTGTTGGAGTTGTAGCATCAATATTAGAATTTCGCTAGCTGGGTTTTTATGGGTAATGAACAGATCCCATTCTGAATTTCTTACATCACACATACTTTAATGATGATTCTTTGTAATTAGAATTGTAGCACGATCTCACAGTTCTGAAATTGGTTCACGACTATAAGAAAAGGGGAAAATTGCCGAAAAAAAAATCCTAAATATATATAAATGTCAGTGCAATCCTAAGCTTTTTAATTGACTACTTTAGTCTTAAAATTTTTAATTTATTAATGTAATCCTTCCGTCCAATTTTGCTGGTAATTACTAACAAAAAAACTATCTATGCTACATGGCATAGCTAGCACTAACATGAACATTTTTTTACATTTTTTATCCTTTTCTATTTTTTTTCTTTTTCTCTTTCTTCCTACACTTGTCTTTAGGCCCCACTGTCAAAAAAATAAATTTTCAAAAAATTGTAAAAATCATTTCTATTGGTGCTAGTCGTGCTGATTGACATTTACGTTAGTGATCTTTAGCCGAAAATTGACTAAAAGAACTGCATAATAAATTGTCAAAAAGTATATGATTATATTAACAAAATTGAAAATTTTGGGGATGAATAGATATTCATAGACTAAATTGACATTCAATATGTTTACAACCTTCTTCTTTTTTTGATTATCCAATAGGGATTGATATGATAACTGTGTCAAGTGCGTTTGCTTTCCATATATCATCGAAAATTTCCCTCCTTAAGCTAAGAGCATCTACTTATAACTTCATTTGTTTTCAAAATATAATTTTTATTTTATTTTTTAAAAAGTTCATATGGTTTTTAATGTGAATATTGTTTCAGGTTTTCGGTATTAAATGAATATTGAATCATAAAGGTTAAAGAGATGGTAACATTGCCAATATCTTGAGCTCCCCATTGATCTCTCTCGAACCATGAACCACCTCGAGATTATTAAGTAAAACTTCAGCGGAGTTCTTGAACAAGATACAAGACTCCATTCATTTTGAAAAAATGAATAGTTTAAAAAATATTTTTTAAAAAGTAATTGTTTCTATTGTTTAAGATAATTAGTCAATGAAAAATAATCAATTATTGATAACAATTTATATCTAAACATTTTCTTGGACAATAAAAAAAAATTTTATTCATTCTTTTCTATAAGTAATATGAATTATTGTTTTTAGGAATATATTTTTCAAATCATTTATTTTTTTTAAAAACAAATGTGCACTATTTAATAGAACCGATTAGTGAAGAAAACAAATTTGTAAATCTCTAGAATTCATAACATCACTTTCAATTTCATGTTTCAGCCGCGCATACCATCGGAACCACCGCATGCTTCTTCATGAAGGACCGTCTGTACAACTTCATGCCCGGTGGCAGATCAGACCCTTCGATCAACCCGGACTTCTTGCCGGAGCTAAAATCGATGTGCCCGCAGGATGGGGACGTGAACGTGCGGATAGCGATCGATCACGGCAGCGAGCAGACATTCGACAACCAGATCCTCCGGAACATCAGGAGCGGATGGGCCGTGCTGGAGTCGGACGCGAAGCTGAACGACGACCCGGCGACGCAGAGCGTGATGGAATCTTACGTGGGTCTCTTCGACCCGATCTTTGGGCCCGACTTCAAAGCGGATTTCATCGAATCGATGGTGAAAATGGGTCGGATTGGCGTCAAGACAGGCTCGAATGGAGAGATCAGACGGGTTTGCAAATCTTTTAACTAGCTACTCGATCGTATCTTAGCTTACATGTGTATTTGTTGGTCTCAATGAATAGGTTGTCCTTAGATCATTTGGACTAATTGTCCCATTTTTGAAGATATGATGTTAATAAAGTTCAACGCCATTCCCAAATTGTAACTTTTGTACGGATTCTTATGTGCTCTTGAAGTACATCATGTGCCGTGGCTATCCATATAATCAATCTTAGATTGTTTATATTTTTTTTCTGTGATTACTTGGGCGGATGATTATGTGGCACCACTCTTAGCGGATAAAGAAGCCTTGATGCATAAATGATTGATGTAAAAATTATCAAATAAGTTGAACGAATACTAATTCAATTCTAAACTTTTTAATTTAATCAATTGAATCCTTTTCTTTTTTTTGACAATTTGGTAATATAGTCATTATTTTGACCAATTTTGGCCAAAAACCATTAATGTGAACACCAATCATTTTACATAATATGATTGGTATTGACATTGACAAATTTTGTAATTTTTTTAAATTGTAATTTTTTATATATTTTTTTAACTTTTCGTTGTGATTGATGTCGGTTGCCCGAGCCTCGTTAGTCATTGGGTGAGGGCTTGCAAGTCCTCAACAACCACTAGAGGTGTGCAACTAAACCAGCTCCACCTAGAAACCCCAAAGAATCACTCAAAATATAGGTCCATGAACCAATTCCCATTGGAATCGATCTAGGAATAGGTTCCAAATTTTTGGAACCGGTTGTAACCAGTTCAAGAATAGGTTCCAAGTGAATATCCACTCGAGAATCAAATCAAACTGCCCTATTTTGGAATTGGTTTCAAACCGGTTTTATAAATTAAAATGTTAAAACTCTAATTTTTTTTCTCCTAAATTCTAATCTCAAAACCCCTTCATCCTTTATCCTTTCTCGGAACTCCTCTCCAATATTTTCTTTTTCCCTAAACTTTTATAGATGAATGAGGAATGGAGTTTTATAATTTATATTTTATGTTATGTGTTTGATTTTTTATCGTTATGAAGAGTTGTTTTCGATGGATTAAGATTTCTATTGTTCATCTTTCACTTTGAATTGTTTCGTTACTCATAACCTCATAAAATTTTGTTGTGAAAAAAAGAACAAAAACTAATACAGTTTTTGGACATACTCTACAACAACCAAACCGGAAAAACAAGAGTAAGTTTCAGAATTATTTTACATAACATGAATGATGCCGTGGCTATCCACATATTGTTAAGATATTTTTTCTATGACTACTTGGGCGGATGATTATGTGGCACCGCTGTTAGCGGATAAAGAACCGTCAGATGCATAAATAATTGATCTAAAAATTATTAAAAAAAGTCATAAATGAACGAATGTTAATTCAATCCTAAATTTTTCAACTAAACTTTTTAATTTGATCAATTAAGTTCTAATTTTTTTTTTTACAATTTAGTAATATAGTCATTTTGGCCAATTTTGATAGAAAATCATTGATATGGACACTAATTATTTTACTTGACACAATTGATATTGACAAGGACAAATTTTACAATTTTTTAAATTGTACTTTTTTATACATTTTTTGAATTTTTCATTTTGATTGATGTGGGTTGCCCGAGCCTTGCTAGTCAAAGGGTGAGGGCCCACAAGTCCTCAACAATCACTAGAGGTGTGCAACCAAACTGGCTCTACTCAGAAACCAAAACAAGCCACTCGAAAAATAGGTCTAGAAACCAATTTCCATTGGAATCGGTTTGGGAATAGGTCCCAAATTTTTGGAACTGGTTGTAACTAGTTCAAGAGCAGGTTTCAAGTGAATACCCACTCAAGAATCAGATCAGGCTGCCTATTTTGGAATTGGTTTCGAAACTAGTTTATAAATTAAAATGTTAAAATTCTAATTTTTTTCCTCTAAATTCTAATATCAAAACTCCTTCGTCCTTTATCCTTTCTCGGAACTCCTCTCCAGTATTTTCTTTTTCCCTAAATTTTTATAAATGAATGAGAAATGGAGTTTCATAATTTATATTTTATGTTACGTGTTTGATCCTTTTATTGTTATGAAGTGTTGTTTTCGATGAACTAGGATTTCTATTGTTCATCTTTTACTTTGAATTGTTTCGTTACTCATGACCTCACAAAATTTTGTTGCGAAGAAAGAACAAAAACTAATACAAGTTTTTGGACATACTCTACAACCAAACCGGAAAAACAAGAGTAAGTTTCAGAATTGGTTCCAAGCAAATAAGGAAGCTTCCAAGTCCAAAGACTGAGAATTGATCATAAAAGGGTAGTTCTGGAATCCAGCTAACATACCTTCCTTGGAACCGATCACCTAATAGTCACGACGGAAAAAATGGAAGGCACAAAGACAAATATAGTCCGTATGAAGCTTCTCACATTAGTCAAAATTCAACGGGTACTATTCTTGGCTATCTGACAGATACACATCTGCTCGTCGTTGGCACAACGCCTCCGCTGCCCGCGCACGAGTTTGGAGGCAAGTTTTGCGGCCAATGCATGGTCGATGGAGGAAGGAGAAGGCAGACAAGCTGTTGCTCGGAACCAGACATGGGAAGAGAATAACAGAGACGCAGACGCAGACGCGGATCTTAGAGAGAGAAACAGGCGGCGGTGGTGGAGGGAGAGAGAGAGAGAGGAAGAGAAACGCAGAGAAGAGAGGAGAGGCGACGACCCCCATCATCTTTTCCTTTCCTCTCTTCTTGTGCTTCCTCTCGGACGTCAACCATCCGATTCTTCGCCGCTTCATCTCGCTGAGATCCATCCATTTTCAAGTGAGTACGCAAGGACTTTTGTCTGCTGCCGTCTTCTGCCTCCCGTCGCCGTGTATAGACCCGACAGACGGGTGAATCGCGCTGTGGAAGGTTACCCGACAAGGTCCGCCGGATCCGTGAGAATTCGCAAACGCGGTTGGTTCTTCGGACCTCAAACTGCTCGAGATGTTTTGCCTGCGCATGACATGAAAACTGTTGTATTTGATGGCATTTCAATGCTTTTCTTTATCAGGTTCTAAGACAATAGCATTTGGTGAGAGCATCTCTTTGTCCATCCTTTTACACGAATTACCATGAGTTCAAGCAAGCTGAGGAGAGCCCTCGGAGCGGTCAAAGACCAGACCAGCATCGGCCTGGCGAAGGTCGGTCCCAGCAGGAGCTCGCACTCCGACCTAGAAGTCGCGATAGTGAAGGCGACCCGGCACGACGATTTCCCGGCGGAGGAGAAGCACGTCCAGGAGATCGTCAGCTTGACGTGCTATTCCCGCTCGTACATAACCGCGTGCATCAGCACCCTGTCGAAGCGCCTCAACAAGACCCAGAACTGGACGGTCGCGCTCAAGGCGCTCATCCTGATCCAGAGGCTCCTGGCCAGGGGCGACCCCACGTACGAGGACGAGATCTTCTTCGCCACGAGGCGCGGGACCCGCTTCCTCAACATGTCCGACTTCCGCGACACGTCGCGGTCCAACTCGTGGGACTTCTCGGCGTTCGTCAGGACGTACTCGCTGTACCTCGACGAGTGGCTGGAGTACAGGATGCTGGGACGGCGACGGAAACGAGGGAAGTACGGCCTCGACGAAGACGAGGAAGAAGACGTGCCAGCCAGCATTAAGATCACGCCGGTTCGAGAGATGAGCTATGACCAGATGTTTTCGAAGATGCAGCATTTGCAGCAGCTACTCGAACGTTTCTTGGCGTGCAAGCCAACAGGTTTGCTCCAACATCAAATGCAAAACCTTATTGAATACTTACAAACAAGCAAAAAAAATTATTGGCAATTAAAAAAAAAAAACTTTGGAATACAAATGTTTCTTCTTCTTTTTGTCTCTAAAAAAAAACCATAACTTTAACTCAATCCCATGCAGATAAAACAAAAACAAAAAACTCCAATCCCAAATCTACTCTAAACTTTTTGTTTTTCCTAGAAAGCATGATCGATTTTAACTCAAGTCCCTAATTCGCCCTCATTACCCCCTGTTCGAAAATCATCGCTAGTCATCCCTAATTTCCTTATTTTTTCATATAAAAGAACAGTTTTGTTTTGTCAATAATTTTCCACCTTAGCTTAACTGATGATGATGTGTTACCACGTCAAACAATTAATGGCAAATTTTGGAATGGGGGTTAACGGAGGGAGATTTAAAATAGGTTTAAAGTTGGTGACTTTTTAAAAAATATATATATTCTAGGCAAATTTGGGACTAGAGTTATAATTAATGATTTTTTTAGACAAAAAAAGATACCGGGCAGATTTGGGACTAAATGTAAAGTTTGGAATTTTTTCAAAGGAAAAAAAAGTTTAGGGCGAAGAAAGGACCGAACTAAAGTTGAGGTTTTTTAGGGAATTAGACCTAGCATAAATAGACTATATAAGAGGGTTGTGCACATTTGCCTTATTTAGAAATTTTCTGCATGTCGAATGATTATGGAGAACACAAGTAGACAACTTGAACTAGTAAGAGGATGTGACTTCCTTGATAGAAATTGATATACATTCACCAAGAACATGGGGAAGTTTTGAATTTGCTTATAATGAATTATGGCTTAATCGATGCCGATGTCGATATTGATCATGTGCAATCTTTTCGGAATGGAGCAGGTCGAGCGAAGAACGACAGAGTGATTTTTGTGGCCCTACACCCAATTGTAAAAGAAAGCTTCCAAATCTACTATGAAATGACAGATATCATGGCAATACTGATCGATAGATTTACTATGATGGAGATCAAGGATTGCGTGAAGGCATACGAGATCTTCTCGAGGATAGGGAAGCAGTTCGATGAGCTCGAGGTATTCTATGCTTGGTGCAAGAACATCGGCATCGCCCGTACTTCCGAGTACCCGGAAATTGAGAGGATTACACGGAAGAAACTTGATCTGATGGATGATGTCATTCGGGACAAAGCAGCTGTAGCTAAAGGCGAGAGAGCGCCCAGTGCAGAGCCAAAGAGTGTTGCTGTGCAAGAAACAGAGGAAACGGAAGCAAACGAACCAGACATGAACTCAATCAAGGCACTCCCTCCGCCGGAGGGATTTTGCGAATCGGCCATTGCCGAGAAGCAAGAACCGAAGAAAGAGAACGCGCAACAAGAAGCTGACCTGCTGAATCTAGGAGAAGATGCGGTGGCCCGCGCAGAACACGGAGATAATTTGGGATGGGCGTTATTCGATGTCGGCGCACCACCGGTCGGTCCTGACCCGGCACCCAAATGGGAGGCCTTCAGTAATGATACTGCGGATTGGGAATCCTCACTCGTGCAATCGGCAAGCAGTCTGTCGAATCAAAAGACAACACTAGCTGGCGGTTTGGATATGTGGACGTTCAACGGAATGTATCAGCATGGAGCAGCAGCTGCGGCCGCTAGGACTAATGCAGCATATTCAGGCAATGGGAGTGCCAGTAGTGTCACTGCCGGGTCGGCCAGCCAGTCGGCGATGCTGGCTTTGCCTGCACCACCGGCCAACCAGTCGGCGATGCTGGCTCTGCCTGCACCACTGGCTCCAGTTGGTAGGCCAACCAATAATTACATCGATCCGTTTGCAGCATCTCTTACCGTTGCTCCCCCACCATACGTGCAGATGTCAGATCTGGAGAAGAAGCAGAGGCTTTTGGTCGACGAGCAGCTCTTGTGGCAGCAGTACAGGAGGGACGGAATGCGAGGGCAGCTCAGGATGACGAACTTGCAGGCCAATTCATACAACACGGGAGGTTACACTGGTAGTTATTGAAGGTGTGTTATATTCTTCTCAAATATAGAGAATTGAGCGAGTAGCAGAGTTAGCTACAAAGACTAATCCTTGGGAGACACCAAGGTTCTGGATTTATGCCCCACCACCCCCCTTCCCCTTCTCTCTCTCTCTCTCTCTCTCTCTCTCTCTCTCTCTCTGCTAATGGGTTCATTCTCTGAATTCATATCGCTGTACTATAGTGATGTTATTAATGTAGATTGACATTCTGGATACATAACTTCATGAATCCTTGTGATTTCTATATCATAATTTTTCACCAAACTCTAAATTTGGTATCATCTTTGCTAACATATGCATTAATTCCACATGATGTGATAATGAAAATGGATGAAACGAGACATTCAACATACAAAAACTTCAGTTTTTCAAACTAGCATTACTCCAATTATTCCGGAATGCATTCTTTGTTTTTCATGTTAGATGAGAACTGGAACATTTCCAGTTCGCACAAGTGGAAAATCTGCAGCTTATACTGAACAGGGATATGGAACAAGTGTTTAAAAATGCACAATTGCATATTACCAACCACACAAGACCACAATCTGTTGTACCGGAATATGGTCTGATGATAGAACACTCCTTGAATCAGGGATATCAAACGTGTGTTTGAATGAGGACTCATTTCAAATATAATAGTTCGATCTCTAACTCGATCTAGTAAAAGCAAGAGCACTTGTAAATTACAAAGATTAAGGGCATATGCCTGCATTATTTTCAAATTCATCCAATATTGATAACTAAAAGCACAAAGTTTTACAACAAAGTTAATCATGCCAAACTTGTTCAAGTAAAGCAGTACGGCACCATCTGGAAATGCTCGTCATGTCATCAGCGGTCTAAATGGTTTTGTACCCCTCAAATGTTCTATACTGGGAAAGGAAACAAATTGTACATCCTAAACAGCTTCATGTTCAAATTAATCTTACCAAATCCACGCCCATGTACACAGTGAGGTATCAGCAATCAATGAATGAGTTTGTCAGAGCTACTTTACAAACGATCAACAGGCTATCAACTCCAAAAATCACTTCACCTCATATGAGCTTTCCTCAAGCTTCTAAGACCATCTTCTCCAGGTTTGGTGTCCCAGTTTCTGCTTGTTTTCTGGTCGAGACACCTAGCCTCATCCCCACAGAAACTAGGGTTTCGAGTGATCTGCTACTATTCTCTAGGAGATCCTTGTCTATGTCAATCACATCCTGTCAATTTAATTGACAACATGAAATCAGCTGCAAAATTTGCAACAAGTTCATCTAAAGACAGTATTTGGGCAAAGAACTATATAATAATGAAGAGGCAATACATATGTATTTAATCAATCTGCAGCTGCAGAAAATCTTGATTATTCCCTCAAAACACCTAATTTTTTCCAACAAATACACTTTCGAAGCTGAATTAGAATGTATATTACATCTAGTACTGACCTTCTCAAATACACATATGACAGTGCTTCCTCCAAATGAGAAATATCCAAACTGCATTTTTTCCAATTTAAAAGTAAATCAAATTTCATGCCTTCTGGATATAGAGACAGTAATATTATCAACTTAATAACTGTTAACCTCATCTCCCTTCTTAACACGCTCGCCCTCCTTCTTCAGAAAAGTGATGCTGCCTACCATGGTTGCTCCAATAGCAATGAAGGCCACCTGCAGCCGAAGATATTATAAGAAGATATGGAAACTAAAAAAGAGGAACACCGAGATTTTTTAAATAAAGGAAGATATACATAAACAGAGCTGGAAAAAACATGTAGTGGATTAATATCTGGACCACAACAAACACAAATGTTAAAGTGGAGTGAAAAGATCACTGGGAGTTGATTGTCCCCACAAGAAGATCAAAACTAGTGTCAAGGGAAAAAAATCACCAAAGAACTAATCCAGAACATGTCAAACCCACTTAGCAGTTAGAGTCAGTGACATCGGCTTCAAAACATACTAACCCTGCAAGGATATTAGCTATTCAGTTATTCATACTCATAATAATCATAACATTTAGTGATTGTCACGATAGATTCAAGGGTCATCATCTGATCTATCTTCTAATTGTCTATCAGAGTCCCAAAGAATTCTGTTCAGTAGCAGACCTAGGATCTAAACCAGGTAAGAGAGAGGGGGGGTAAACAATTACTTAAGCAACTTAAAAAAGAAGAGCAAATTAAGTTCAAATTAAATTATGCCAATTAACAAATCATAAAACAATGCTAAATTTCTTCTATATCGCAGATTAAAGACACAAAACAACATAATGCATAGGTGTCCACAGCAATGATGGAATGAAATAGGTTGATAGTTCATGTAAACAAATTCTTATTATCTGCTTTCATGTAAATTATATGAGCTAGAACATTAAGTAATTTTGCATATACAATTTACCACGATTATCAATCTTCTTCCTATAAATAAGGGGGAAAGCACCAACAAATTCATATATACATACGCTAAGTACTGCATGTAAAATGGGCTGCTGCAGAGCAGCAAAAAAGAGCGAGTACTGATGAGCATACAATTTTCTCTCCCTGTTCCAAGCCATGTATGGGAAATTTCCAGGAAATTCACTAGGTCATTTTCAGTGACTGCATATAGCATTTAAAAAGACAAGAATATCCATAATTTGGAAGAATACAAACCTTTCCAAAATGTTCTGTTGAGATAATAGATACAACACGCTTGTTCTCTGTGAAAACATTGCAGTACTTGCTATTGACAGCGATAGGATTGACCTAGATTGACATGCCAATGCATTCAGAGGATTGACAAAGCACAAAGAACAGAGTATTACTAGCAAAGTTACGCAACTCACGGTGAATAAGCTTCCAGGTATATTCACAAATTGTTCAATGATTCCAGTGACAGGGAGATGGAAGCGATGATAGTCCTGCAAAAATTTGAATTTTATGTTCACTATAGAGAGAAACCCTGCATTACAGCACGGAACAGACAATATTAGTTACCTGTGGTGCCAAACGGAATATCACCAATGCCCCACCTTCAAAAGAGCTCGAACTTATCTCATTTCCCAGAAAGGCCTTGAATGGAAAACTTTTTACCCTAAGAACAGCATGAAGCAGAAAATGTCAACAACAGTGACAAAGGCACCAACAATATGCCCAACATTTTCACAGTTGTTAGAGTTAAGCCACTGAAAATCATTCTCTGGTCTCTCTCTACAATGTTTATCCAGAATTTATAAGTACAAATATTTGAATAACTCTTCAACTTGTCTGGAAGGTGGATCTTTTCTCCAAAACATTACCCAGAGGATTTCAGCAATAAGTAAGCAATCCAATCCCATAAGTATCCCAAACCTTTCTTAAGCAACAAAAGAATAATTCATTTCCTAGTGAAATCAGTGCTGACTATAGAATCTAGCAGTAGTACCCATAAATGAATAAGATCCCTTAAGCAAATCAAGACTTGAATCAATAATATGTCCCCAGTTGCCTCCATGTGAATCCTATCAGCAAGTATCCCACTTTTGGAAAATTATCTCCGAAATTAAAAAGAGCCCACAAACATTAGGGTCTTCTTCTTTTTATTTAAATTTCCAAGGAGGGGGCAGACAGAAGTCTTATTATAGACATTAAAGGTAATTCAGATCCAAAGAGTAGAAAATACCTTAATCCAAAACCGAGTACCATCTTCAACGTTGTTGAAAGCCATTAAACGGCTATCAGCAGCACAAACAGCGATGTTGTCATGCTCCTTGGCAGCAATGGGTCTTGCACCAGGCTTTAACTCTCTTATGAAGAATTCATTGAAAGTCTGCTGATAGAAAGTTAGATGCCCACAATTGAAAGATTCTAATCTTTCGACTATATCAAAGTTTTCAGGAATTAGGTCACATTTAGGATTTATCCCTGAACTTATAGCACAAGCAACTAAAGAGATTCCAGAAACATTGCAATGAATCGGATTACAAGCGAAAAAAAACTTTCCTGGGGCTTTAAAGTAAGAATATATCCAAATAATGGGACTTACCTTGAAATGTTCCAAAGGATACTTGACTTCAGCCATATTAATTTGGTCCTACAACATTCCAGAGAGCAACTCATTACGAAAGCTTGGAAAAGTACTTGTTCACCATACAATCTAGCTTTGTACTTCTTTTCAGCTTAAAAACATTACTTTTGGCCCTTGATATACATTAAGACCGTCTAGAAGGGTTCTCATGCAAGAGGATGTCGACAGTATACATGTTGAAAATACCCTTGAAGATCCATAAAAAATACCTTACATCACAAATAATCACATATGCCCCATCATATGCTCACAACACAGATATAACAAGAATGTAGCTAATACTTAGTCCAACAATAAAAATCTAATTTTTAGATACAGATACGATTATAAGCAACCAAATTGCACGTACTAGTATTCAAGTGACTGGTTAATAGATTAGTGACTTGAGAATTCAAAAAAGAAATAAAAAAATGAACTTCTTTGTTTGACTTTGCTCTGCAATTCTGAAAATACTGGCAAGTGCATGGAACAACATACAACTTCAAGAAAGCCAAAAGAAGCTTGGAAGTCAGAAATGAGAAAAGACACCAAGATTACCTGTATAAAGAAGCATTTCAATGATGTAATCAAATATTATTGCAATTAGTTTATGCAAGCATTCTTCTTGCATATCCATATTACAAGCAAAACCACCAGGACCACTCCTTAAATGCTAGTGGCCTAACCACTAAATCAGTAATTTGCAGCAAAGAACATCTATAGATTTCAATAGCTTCTGCCGCTGGGAGTCAAGTAACATTGAAAGTATATATCTCCATCTGAAGCTTAGTTTCAAGTCTAAAACAAGTAGGGAACTTCGTATTGGCTTAGTATGGCTCAAGAGCAGAGAAAGAAAAGCAAGCAAGCAAAGAAATATTGACACGAAAGAACAAAGTAACTCTGGAGATCTTTATAAACACAACTCAAGGGCAACATTAATTTTCAAAATTCATACAGAATCACACAGAGAGTTTGTATAAGTAGAGTACAAATAAGCCACCAGGCAAAGTGATTAGTGTTAGGAAATTAGTTTGATGGCAAATATCTTATATCAACTATCAAGCAACAGAACTTCGTTAAGAAAGAGAGAATAGAGCAAGACCACTCCACGTGTGATTTATTGTCTATATCAGCACCCTCATTCAATCACATTAGTAGAAACAAGAATAGATAAGGTATGTAATGGGGAGTAAGCCATCATTTCCTTGCACTGATAGCATATTCTTGATATTACTCTTCCAACTAATGGTGCAATTAAAATCCTCTGTTCACTGATTAAGATGAGGTCAACATGCCTTGAAAAAATTAAGAAACTTCGGTATGTCCTCTGCAGATTCAACAGTAGCCATTTTCTTGCCCTGCTTCTCAGAAATACTCTGCAAAATCTCTTTTGCCCCTGCAATTCAGCCCATTGTAGAAGTAATGATTTGCACATCTTCTGAGACACATAAAATCAATTATAGAACTCAAAATGGTACACAAAACTAGAACCTAGCATAAGCTTATGCAATATCACCAAATAGCACAAGAATTGCTTGCATACAGTATTACCTACTGTTGAAACCCTCATAGTGAAAACCTTAAGGAAAGGTCAGTAAAAATTTTGACTTACATTAATTGGACAAACAGAAGGTTAGGGACACTTACATATGATTGGCATTCTAAGGTTAGAAATGTTCACCTATTGTACCATGATCTTATATTAATGTCACATGACAAATCATTCAAGTACAGGTGAAATAGAGTCAAGCTACTCACAAGTAGCTGGGACTCATTGACTAATCGGAATTGACTAGCCTAAATTTGAGTCTAGCTCAAGTTCAAGCTATTCAAGGCTACTTGAGTATCTTGTCAAATTGAGCTTGAGCTTGGTAGGTTAACGAGCTAATAAAGCTTTCATTTTTTTAGAGAAGAATATTCAAAAATCATAGAAATGACACAATACTTTAAATATAATAAATAGAGCTTATAAAACTCAAGCTCCAGTTCAAGATCAATCTTGATTTATAAATTAATTGTATTATGGTCAAGCTTGAATATATCAATTTTTTAATCAATTGGAGCTTGAGCATGAAAATTAATACTTGACTGATCTCAAGTGAGCTTGGCAGTTTATCAACTCAACTTTGCTCCATAACACCCCTACATTCAAGGCAGGAAAAGGCAGGGTAAGAGCTGTTTAAGAAAACCAGCCCCTGCTAGTTGGCAGAAGTTATCAGTCACCTGTATCAATAAGGCCTAGCCCAAATTTCGATTGGTAAATGGCTCTCATTGACAAAACAATTTTTCCATCAATTATTTCTTCCACTAGTCTCTTAGTCCTCCGGTCAAATACCTGAAAAAAAATAACTGTGATGTCTTACAACTTGGATGAGAACAAAACGTATACCAATAAAAGGGCAGCATAGTTTGTACAGAAAATTAATCTAGAACAGACCTCAACAATGGCTTGTAAATTTTGTAATTTTTCTTCTCAAACAATTTAAAAAAAATAGCCAACCAAGTTCAGAAGATACAAATGCTCAAGCTGCTTCTTATAATCACAAATGGCCTTAATGAAGAATGCTCTTCTAACTGAAGGAACACAAAGGTCAAAATGGATCACAGAATCATGCATATTGTAGTTCATTAGTTTTGTAGAAAATATGAGGAATTGACCTCATGTATGCTGGTGAAAATTAATATTGGTACTCCTGAAGTAGCGCACATAACTACAAGCAAAACTTGCACCAAGGTTCCCTTGTCACAATATTAGTAACTTAGCTAGCTAGCTGTTACCCAAGGCCAAATCTTTCAATGCCACCACATGAAAAATCGATGAACCACCCAGGCATAGCCCCAGCTTAACATCTAGCTGAAGCCCTCGACAAACAGATATATCTTGGTTTTACAGGGACCTATTCTGGAGTTAATTCATTGGTCAAGCAAGTTCGATTGAGGCTTCTGATCATCTATCAAAAAGGGCTTTTTCTAGAAATAACTATTCCTCCACCACATCTCTCAAGCTTCATTGTCCTCTCCACACCTATCAAACTCAGGGAAATGGATGGAAATGGAGCAGGCTTTCATTTCGCAGCCACGTTAAAGCATGATTTGTTGGATTTGTTGGAAACTGTCTTCTTTGGCAACCATACATCCTCACTCAACCAAAAAAGCGACATTCTCAAGTTACAATATGTGCCAATTAGTATTTCCAGAATAATATTCCACTGGGCTAATAATGCCATAAGGGGGGGGGATTGTCATTCTTTCCCACTTTCCCCTTCCTCTCTCACCATGAAAAATTAGGAAAGGAAGATCCAAAAGAAGGAAGCTCACCATCCACTAAACTGTTTTAGGGGTGTCTAAATGAAGTCCCCAAATCCACTAATTTGATTAGAATGGACACTTCATCTTGGCATATAAATGAATGGAAGTGTGTATCTTACTATTTCAACAATTCAAAGGCATTCTTCTGCATCAATCATGACAATGAATCCAGCAAGCACCTCATTCACAAGAAAGCAGCCCAATTCATTTTATGACCTAAAGGACAATTTATACTATTAAAGGAGGAGAAATATAAGCAGGAGGAAGCATACCACTATATTTGAAGCACTTGATCCATAATTCAGGCCAATATCATAAGATGAAAAATGGGCCCATTCACTTAGTTTGAACATCCACCTAAAAGATGAAATTTGACCATTAACAGATGACCACGTAAGAAGCACAAGAGCAATTCCAAAATATTAAGGCCATGAAAACAAGGCCTCACCCAGAAGAAGCTTGTTTATCAGTCAAGAATCCTCCCGTCATAACCTGCTTTCCACTTCCTTCATCAAAACAGAGGGTCAAGTGAACTACAGTGTTCAGCTTATCTGAAACATTGAGAACCTCACCACAGACGGGACAACAATTCATAAGTGGCTCCCTGCAGCCAAATAATATGCAAAGTGGTGAGTGTAAATGTGCATAAGGTTTGTAATTTTTGTAATGGCAATGCTGAGCTTTCAGTCTACACAATTAAGTTCTTTTTGTACATTCATTTGTAATTCTTTGACTCTTCTTGTCCTGCAGTGCAATACAATGAAAGATGTAAGCTATGTTTGTGGGGGAGTTATTGTCTATTGTTGGCCCCTATGGTAGAATCAACTAGGTACCGGAGAGGCAGTGGTTTACCCTGTGGGAAATATTAGCAGTTTGAGTCCACTTATCTCCAACTCATGAACTTAATGGTGGATTAGCCATATAATATACAAAGACACCCAAATATTTCCCTTCTCTTTGAATGAGAACCAGACAACGGCATTTGAAAACTTTAGATAAGCATAGTTTATGAAAGCACAAACTATTAAGTGCCTATATTTGCAATGTTATTTGAGAAGTGGCTCTCTACCACCAATTGCACCAAATGTGACAGACAGATTGTCTAAGAAATCCACAATTATCAGACACAAACTGGAGATTTTGGCTCTTGCTACTTGCTGCTGCATCAAAGTTCCCTCATTGTGGTTCTTTTCCTTCTCTCATTTTTTGGGGGAAGGGGGTGAGGGGGGAACTCAATCAGTTGGGTCGGCATGACATCAACGCATTTGGCTTTAGCACCTGGGAATAACAAAATCATGCTACGCTTCAAAAGAACGGATAATTTAAAAAGTCAGCCCTCCATTTGGTGGTAAAACTTCTACAGCATTGCATAATTATGTCTAGTATTTTATCAACATCGTGAGCTCACTAATTATAAGAAAAGATTTCACTTCACAAAAAATAGAAGCAGCACTCACAGCAATGGAGCAACCAATGCTACATGCAGTGTACTTAAGAAAAATTAAAGCAAATCGAAATACTGTGTACTCATTATACACATTGTGCAAATTTAATTAAAAAATGCAAAAAAAATCCAAAGCTCATAAATCAATGCAAAGAATTACTTTTCTTGTTGAATTGCAAGAAGGCCAGCCAACTCATCCATGCTGACTACACCATCCCCATTAATGTCTGCTGCTTTAAAGAGCTCCTCCTTCTGGTAAACAGCAAACATAAGCATTAAATAGAAATCAAACACAAAAATAAATCCCAAGCAATAACGGGCAATCCTACATTTGTGCAGGTTTTGTTTTAGACCTTAACTGGGTATATCTCTACTCCTGCCCCAAGATGGTTTTGCAAAAGGTTTAAACTGAATAGTCTTCCACATAATTTATTGAAGAACATCTCCCAAGAAAGACAAAGGGAAGCACTAAACGCCAGAGAACCCAGGCCTTCACTAAGGCACCAAATGTCACTCAAAAAGGGAATGTTGCTGATCAAATTGCAACGCACATGCATGTATGTCAAGATAAGCACTCAGTTAAATGGCATTCTTTTTGTGTGAATTCATTGAGTAGGCAGATTTCCAACATTGATTACTTTAAACCAAGCTGCCAGATATTAATATGCAGCATTTGATCGGTTGTGCATGGGTTTTAGATTAAGAATGTGAAAGATATTCTTTAGGGTGTGTCTAGAATGGTTTTTGCATGTGAAGCTAATGATCTCACTTTTAATACTAAACACCTCCAATCTACAAAAAAATATATAGATATATTAATGCAGAATATTCTCCATTAATTTTTTAAACTTATGATAATTATTTTGTCTCGAAGGAAGCCAAGTCTTGTTATCCTCGTAGATAGTCACATAGACTAAAATAAGTAACTTTTGTGTCATCGCTTCATATGTCCATCAATTTCTTTCATGGATGCATGCTTGTGTGCCACATTAACCATTTTGCTCATATGTGCACATCATGCATATGCATCCATTTATGCAACTAGACAAATATGCATGCAAATTAATGCACATTAAGTGCCCTCACATCAATTCCCCTCCCAAGCATATTTGTGACACAGATAACAAAAGTTTATGAGTCATACAAATGAAACACAGAAAAAAGATGCCAATATGCAGTTCAACAATTGACTCTAACCTTGCTAGCAGCCAATTGATTTCCAAAAGCATTCATCAAGTCAGAAAATTCGGAGAATGAAAGCTTCCCATCTTCATTGTAGTCCTGCAGGAAAGATGAATGGGTTAACCCATTACAAAAATTTGACCAACACAACAGAAGGCCTACCTATTTTAGGAGAAAAACTAAGATGTCCCCATGCACAAGGCTCTGAAGTTGTAGGTTTTAGGAATGGTTAGATGTACTTAGCATTACCCCTCCCTTTGCAGAGAGTTTGTTCCATGAGAAATCGACCTAGTTTGTCCTCAAACAAAAAGACCTACTTATGAGGGGAAAAATACAGAATTCTCTGTTGCGTAGACCAATTTCCAAAAGCACTGAAAGATAGCCTAATTATGGCATGGTGTCAGATGCTCCAATAGAAAAATGTGCGACTGATGCTTGGATCAACCTATGACCCAGATAAATTCTGGCGTTTATAAAACTTGAGGTAGGTGCATTCAGATTGAATGAGAGAGGAGACAAGAAACTTTCCTGCCATATGCGTCCATCTGCTTTTGTTAAGTGCATTTTGTGTCTATGATTCTGTATGGTCCAGTGACCAAACTAATAGTTAACTTCAATTATTCCATTGCCTTATCATCAGGCAAAGGAACACCATATTGCCCATGGTTATATAATCACAACTCTCTTAATTGCTCCAGCAAAAGTAGTTCTCATTTGACCCATGCCAACGTGATAAAAAGCCTATGTACCCTCATGCACATGGACATCTCTGTTTGCATACATACTTGTGGACTACTCAAGCCAAAACTTTTGGATAACCCATGCTATAAAAAGAAAAATGATCTTGAGTAGCCATCCTATGTGGCATTACAGGATTGTGAAGAGGAAGAATTTGGATGCCATCGGAACATGGTCAAGACCTTCCTAATTCTAGATTTTACATGCATAAAATTGGTTTTTAGCAGTATCAAAAGACAGCATGTCACCAAAAAAATAAAGTAAGCATGACAACACCATTTTCATTTTCACTTCTAGCAAGAACCAAATCAAAAATTAACTTAAGATATGCGGAGAGAGACATCTGTGCAGCTTATCGAAAGAATGGCCAGTTTTGTACAGGTCCCCTTGACAACTAATGATATAACACAATTTGAAGATTCAACCATAACTCCCAACTTCTGGGTGAAGAGACAGTTTAGTACAGGTCTCCTTGACAACTAATGATATAACACAATTTGAAGATTCAACCATAACTCCCAACTTCCGGGTGAAGAGACCAAGTTTGTTTTGAATATATATCTTTAACTTCCTTCTAAACAGGATGTCACAGATAAATGAGAAACTACATGAGTGTTGATAACTTATGCACAGGGATGATATAAGCAATAAGAAGCTTTAAAAATAATAAAGGTTTGTCACTTGTAACACTCAAAAATCTTGGACTTCTCATATTCATAGCTTCAGTTTCACCATTGAAATAACGACCTTATTCGAGTTTCCAAGCAAAAGCTAAAAAAAAAAGAATTACGCAGCCAGTGTGCCTTCCAATTTAATCAAGTTGAGTATCTACCCATGTAAAAAAAAAAGGAAAATTTCAACCCTTAGCCATCAAATTTTGTTGAAACATAACCTGTTTTGACCAGCTTCCATCTGGTGATGATCATACAGATAAAAATTATTGGGCGGAATTAATAAATGTAGAAACTGTTGAAGAAATAGCAGTATAAAAAGCTTAAACCTCCACACCAGAACTTTATACTTAGATTAATTACAAGAAAGTTGACAGTAGAACATACCACAATTGACAAGATGTGCCTTGCAAAACTCTTCTCTGTTTCCACAGGATCCTATTGACATTTCAACATAATGTTGATAACAGACATATTTATCTTGGCACCAATCTAAAATCATGCACTGTCCACTCACCTCGACAGAACATGAAACCAGGATAGTACCCACCACTACATCTGATTTAGAAGGGTCTAACAAATTCAAGACTTCAGATTCAGATTCTGAGTCCTGCAAAAAGAAATTTAATGGGGTTCAAACAGACATTTACTTAGAAGAAAAATTATCACAATTAGACAAATTTATGAAGGTCAGATAACTTTGTACGCCAGAGTGAATTCAAGAGGATGAATCAATGCATCAATAAATGGTCACTTACCTTTGCCAAGACTTCAAGCAGATCTAGCTCGCAATAACCAATTAGATTGTTCTTTGAAATCCTATTAGTCTGCATGCAGAAAAATTACACTCAAAAAAGATTGTCATGGAAGACAATAGGCCTGGGTATTAAATTTTAGCCAATCCACAAGACACTTATTTTGATTACTTATGCAAAAGAAAGAAAATCAACCACTTGACTGAACGCACAAAATGATCAAAGGAACAAATAGGCCGTACCTAATACAAACCAACTATGGGTGGTCAAGTTTGATTTGCTTCCAATAAATGCAACATACCAATCATTAATTAGCCACAAACTTACTCTTCAATCCCCTGGGATTTTTCTCTAATATTTTAACACCCAATATCTTATGTGGATTTCGTCAAAAAGTGCCCTTAGGGAACTTGTGAATAACCAAATGAGGAAAGGTTTGCACCTCCAAGGCACTTTTCTTATGATGCCTAAAACCAATGCTTCAGAACTTGGTACTTACCTTGTTAAGACCTTGTTAAGTATTCTAAATAAAAGCCCTCAGGACAATCATTGATATGACCTATTTTATATCAGAGATTGTGAAGGTAATCATGCCAAGGACCAGCTGGTTATGCAGTATGATGAGAGTTCCTCATACTGACCACACTGGAAAGTTAAAACACACTAGTTATTTCCAGTTAACTGAACCTATATTTCTTGTCCAATCCTTTCCTTCTCCTTCTTGTTTTTTCCATGTCCTTACTAGATTGTTCCTTTTCTTTTTTTCTCCTTTCTGCTTAGTAGTTTCATATCTTATATTTAATCAACCTCCTAATTTGGCCTGTTAAATCTTCCCGTCATCTATCCATATGTTTATCCTACTTGTTTCCCTTGTCTAGTCGTCCTTCCATTTATAAAATCTTCCTATTTATATAAACAAATCTAGTCTATCCAAGCTCAAAATTACTATGTACAATGCTTCAGAAAGAGGTTTTGGAAGGGAAATTGTGACCATGGACAATACTGTGAAACAACAACTTTCATAGAATAAACTCACTTCCAAATCTCATCAAAAAGTTGCATCATCTTATTTCTCCAGACAATCTCATCAAAAAGTTACATCATCTTACTAGCCCATCTGATTGTCATCATTTCACATGTCTGAACCTCGAATGAGTTCTCTCATCTGATCCTTGATTGTGTCCACATCAACTTTTGTAGAATAAACTCACTTCCAAATCAATATTTTTTCTCAAGTGATCATAAATACATGAAAGCATTTTTCTTTCAACTAAACTGATTATAGGTGCATGCTGATAGTTAAGAGACTTACATGCCCTACCAGTACCATCTGTCTTATAACTGTTAAAGAATTTGCCCTATGGCCACAAGGATAATTTGCTATTGCTCAAGACATCAGATGCATTTCTCCTCTTCAGCCATCCCATTTGATTAGTCACAGGTAACATTTTCAGCAAGTTCCCCACCTAGCAAAGCAGACAATATATTTGCCAGCTCTGTCACCTTATGGTCTCAATTTTCACCCTTGCTTCATTTATGCCTCTTTTTCTTTTCAGTATGGAACTAGTATGATCTGTATTTACAATCTCAAAAGACAACTAACGTATATATGATATTATAGACTTGAGTTCTACCAGTAACCATAAGGCCTTCAAAAAACCAGTACATAAATTCTGTGCACTTGGGAAATTAAATGAAAATTAGTTAGTCCTAATGATTACAATGAACCCACTTAAATACCCCCTTCAAATCAACAGAAGTACATTCTCACAGCCAAAAGTCTTTACACTTTCCTTCTAGGCAGATGCGCCTACCAGTATCATCAGGAAAAATTACCACAATGCCAAATATTTCCTTTTCTGTTTGCCCAATAATTTACAAGATATCCATTTTGAATTCAAATTGGATTATATGAAATATAGTTCGACTCAAAACAATAAAAATTATGAAGAAATATAGATAAGTTTCTACCAATATTTCTCTTGAGTATGTCACTGATTATTGACTATTACTGTAGACCAAATATACTGCTGACATATTCATACTAGATTTAAAATCCAAACCTAGAGAAGTTTGAATTTGAATACAACATATGACATTTATGAGCTAAAATCTTTCTTTTTGGATATATTAAAGAAAAATTAAACTCATATAGACAAGAAATTGCATTATGAGAGGCACATGTCTACTTATATTACAGGTAGAAGTTCACAATTTGTTTTTCATTTACAGCAACAAGAATTTCATGTGATGGTAGATTCGGTATAGTCTCTACTTCCTCAAAAAGCATTGATTAGAAACATCAAAACCATCAATTCACAGTTTTAATCAAAAGATTCAAATATTAAGGAAAAGACCATCACCTTGTAACAGCATGCAGAATTAGGAACTAAAAACCAAAATAAGTTGCTCTACCACTTTTTTTGGTCTTTACATTTATGTTCAACAATTGTCATAGTTTAAATTAATTGGAAGCTGATTATTCTTCATGCATCTGCCCATCAACTGCATACCAGTTTGGAAAAATGCTAATTAGTTATGCCACAAAATGTAGCTAATCAAGACTAAAATAATTAAACACCTATTATAATGTTTTCACTCAATCATATTGCCAAGATCTCAGTTCCTGAAAACCCTAGACCACATAAAACTGATTGCCAATGAGGTTTTTCACATCATTCAGAAAAATTGAGATCGTCCGTTAGATTAGAATATCAGAATAAAGATTGCAAAAGTAAGCATTTCTTTAGCAACCTAAAAACCGTTTTGCCTCAACAATCTTCCAAGTGCATCTGCTTTGTTCCTTTCTGGTAGTGTCTCATTTGTTTTACATGTCAAAACATGTGCTTCTGAGTTCTCCCCAACTCCATGGAACATGATTTTATCTAGCTTCCTTACTTGCATTCAATTAAATAAACAAAAGTGAAATGATATTCAACCTCATATACAGAGATTCTTGCAATATGAGGCCCACCCCTTTCTAGAAGAAGCTTCTTTTCCTGCATAAGGAAGAAAGGCACCAATTAATGATGAACCCATGCAGTATTTTTTTATAAGTAAAAAGATTGACTACAAGGCCCCAGGGCAGTGCAAACCCATATGGAAAAAGAGCTCAAAAAACTAAAGAAATATACAAAAAAGTTCTCAAAACCAAAAGTGAGCTCAATTCCAGGACAAAGCATCAGCTATATAAACCAAGGCATTTGCATTCATATGCAAGTTTCCACCATACCAAAAGCATAAAACTTTAAGCCACTTCACAATAAATAAATAAAGAATGGAAAAATCATCTCCAACAAAGGCTCTCTTGTTCTGCAACCAAAAAACAGGGAGAAATTAGGGCAATCCTTCTTTCTTATTGCGCTCTAAGCAAATGCCCTGCCAAAGGCCAAAGTTCTTGCCCAGTAGAACCTCCAATAATCCAAGATATTCCTGTGCAAGCATAGGAAGCTGTTCAAACAATTCTAGTCCAAGAACAATGAAGAAGAGATGCCGCAAGGTCTCTGCCTCCTTGCAGAGGAACCTATTACCAGAACTTTGCCTCTTCAGTATAGTTCATGTGAAGTAAGGATTCCTTATGCAGTTGCTTCCCAAGTAAAAGCAGGAACTCTTGTCAGAACCCTCACTCTACAAATCGCTTTCCTAGGGAAATTCATTATACACTAACAACATCCCTATCTAGCAGCTTGAAGTAAGATTTTACAGACACATTCCATCTCTTCCATTGTTCCATGCCAAAACATCCTCGAAAGCAGCAGAAATCTTCATGTCATACAAATCCTGCTCCATACACAGAGAAAAGATCTTGAATAGTTTTGCACAGCTCAATAAATATCCCAATCCAACTTCTGCAAAAAAACTTCAGAGAGATTTCTTTGGGGGAGTGAAGACTCTGATAAGTCTCATTTATAGAGATGGATTTCCAATTGAAAATCATTTGATGATGGGTGCACAGGGTGTGAGACAGATTCGAACTGTAAACAAAGGTTAGTAAGCCAAGTATCTATGGAGTGTCTGCTGCTATGAAACAGCTCCGCAAAAGGTAGTGCTACCAAAAATGGATGTTCTCAGAAAGATTGGCATACTTTGGATTGGAATTCCCATTTGGCAAAGAATGTGGTTTGCTTATCATTGTCAAACTGGGATTTGATTGAATCTTCTCTTTATTCTCCTTTTTTCCACTTTTTTGTTTCTGAAACCGTACCTTGCATGTAACCTGCCCCAACGTATGATCATTACTTATCACATAAATGTCCATTGTGAACCAGCTCCTCTACAATGGTATTGCTTATCTGAAAGTTGTTTAACCCAAGTCTGACCTATACAGAACAAAGAGCCCCTCCACATCTAGATAGCGCAACTTACATTAAATGACCCACCCACTCAGCTTCCTATCTTAAAGCAATTCTTGTATCTACTCCAGTGAGACTCTAATTTAAGAAATGTATGAGGATTCAGGCTCTAGAAACAGACCACTCTACTCTAATCAGAAAACCCTACCAGCAACATAATCCTATCTTCCCAAATCATAATCACTTTGATGCTTGCCGCATGTCTCATTTTCCTCATAATCTTCAGACTATATCTTGATTACTGACTTTCTCCTATAAGTCAGTTTTATTCACAAGGAATAAAAGGAGGACAGCAACCCCCACCATACACATTGCCATAGTATAAACTTGAAAGGAAAGGGAAGAGATACCTTCCAAGATGTTTTTTGATAACTTTAGCAGTAAACTGCCTGGATGAACTGGAGAAAGTTCAAATGGTAAAATAAAACAAATTTTTATTTTTAAAGAGACTCCAACAAAGATGATGATTATCCACTACAGCACCCCATTTCACATTATGGAGAGAAAAAATAAGGAAATGAGCAAAATAAATCAACGCTTTGGTAGTGAATTTCCTGATGAAGATTAGATTCCGAAAAGCTGTACCAGATTTGAGACATGAAATCCAAAAGGCAAGCTTCAACAGTGTTTTGGTAACATCACCAACTTCAAACTCAATCCAATGGCTAAAACAGACCCACCCCCTCCCAATGTATTTCCGAACACCAATGCTTGAGGGGTTGAGACCTTCTTGGAACACCATTTGTGGGGAATGAAACCATTTTAACCTTGATCACCCTAGCCCAAAGAGAGTTAAAATATTGGGAAATTCAGATTATCCAGAGCCATTTTCCAAGAAGAGCTTTATTGACCCACAACCAACCAGAATATCCCGAAAGCATTCCTTCATTTGTTCCTCTCGTTAAAAAGTTCTTTGAATCAGGCATATTAAGCACATAAGCATGTACCCATCAATAGTTGGAAGTGCAACCACTAACTATTGAAGCACAGAGAATCAGACAAACTAATACCAGCTTTCCTTTACCGGAAAATAATATCACCATCTTCATGTAATGTATAGATGAGCCTACATGATGTCATAACACTTCAAACACATGACCGTTACTCTTGTTCCTTAGCTGCGTAAGAAGGCTCAAATGCATAAACATGGCAGACTACAATTCAGTCAAACAAACAACGAGTAATAGTACAGAGGTGGCTGCAAGAGGAGGATACTCACAGCGTTCCAAGCGGGCTTGTCAGTGCTGCACGACAAGTGAAACAAAGGAAGCAGAAAGAAAGCGGTCAGAACCAGAGAGGTGGCAAAGCATTGGAAAAACACGACGAGCGATGACAAAGACTAAAATGGCCATTTGGGAAGCTCAACTGATCTGAGATCGCGGTGCGGAACGTCTGCTCTCCGAAAGAGACGCACGCGAGCCACCTGTCCTTGAATCCCATCTCCGCCTAAACCTCATCAAACACCCAAAACCCACCAAATCAGCGACTGCCCATGACGGATCCGCCGACCTCAAAAATCACAATGCATGCATCAACCGCGCACACACACACGAGAGACAGAGAGTTAGAGAGATTACGGAGCGAAGAGTGAGGAGAGCGATCCCGGCGAAATCGTCGGCGCTCTTGAGGTGAGCGGCCGAACCGTTGTCGGAGCGGCTGTGGCGGTGGAAGCGGAGCCGCTGCCTGAACCGCGACTTGCGCCCGGACGACGACGAGGAGTCGCCGTCGCCGCCGCCGCCGTCCCTGGAGCCACCGTTCCCCATTTTTCCGGCGAAAGCCTCCGCTGCGAGCCGAAGAGTGTAGGAAAAGGGACTTTTCGTTACTTCTGCGGCGATCGAAGGGGATATCCTCACTTTTATCGATCTCTCTTTCTTCGCGAAGGTAGAAGACGAAGTTGAACGCCGGAGGAGCTGACACGTGGAAAGGTTTGACCTTCTTTTTCTTTTTTTCATTTCTTTTTTTTGGCCTTTTTGGAAATTTCTTCGGTTCGGATGATTTTGCAGAAAGGGAATATTCATAAAGGTCGAGCCGGAAAAAAATTATTGACGTGGATTTTCCGACGTGGCACTTTGCAGTCGGGTCGGTGACCCCACCACGAGACGAGACGAGCCGCACGATGCGCAAGTGGAGCAGGTTGTTGATCGGGCGTGGGACCCGTCCTGTCCTGTCCCAAGAAAATGTCACGCCGCACAAATCCTGAAAATGTTTTGTCCCGAAAAGATGGCCTTTTCGTGGGTGCAAATCAAACTTTACGTAGCTTTTATATAATCAGCCCATAAATGGAAATTTACAGATAAGCCATTTGAAGTAGGGCCCATTTTCGTAAAAATGCCTCTTGAAATGCACCATATCTCAAATAGATCGGGTGACTTGATTTCAAATCGGTGTCGCTTCCCCGCCAAGGGCATGGCTTGGAATATGCCACGATGTACGAGCTCCCTAGATGGCCAAAATTAGGCGACTGATGAGTTAAGGGTGATTTGAAATCAAGCTGCCCAATTCAAGGGCTTATTTGAAACAAAATCTATTTTGAAGACTATTTTAAGAAAATGTCCTGACTTCAATGGGATATAGGAAATATTCACGTCCCTCAAATGGCTCAAAGGAAAAATCAGTTCTTTTATGAATAACTCTCCTTGATTGGCACAGTTCAACTAAAGGGGTGAGCGGTTGCCCAAGTTCCTACAGGTTCTAACCTGGGTAACCTACCCCAGTACGGGTTCCTCAATTTTTTTGAACCTACCTGCGTCGAAACCGGAACCTAACCTACCCTTTTACAAGGTTAGGTTCCAAGGTCCAACAGTTCTTTTTTTTTTTTTTTTTTTTTTTCATTTAAGTGGAGCCGGTTCCGATTAAAAAAGAAGAACTGGGAAAACCTCCCTCCCTAGAATCGGGGAACCGTGATCATCCCTTTCAACATAGTTTTTATAATGATAACGACACAATTTCTATGAAAATCTCCCTAAGTCATAAAACGAAGTTAGGCATGCCACGTGAATCTGGGGAGAGAGGGAAGAGATTAGGGTTAGAAACTTAGAATTAGGGATTTTTTTTTTTTTTTTTTTTGGGAAAGATAAGGGGGAGGTGTAGACAGGTTCCGGTTCGGCTCCGGTTCCGGGATAACTCGGGAACCGGAACCGGTCTTGATTGGCACAGTTCAAACATGAAAGGAATATTAGGTATATTACTTGCTTTAGGGCTATGGGAATTTTGAGGCACCTCAAAATAAGTTTGCTGGGCACATTGGATTTAATTTCAATCATTTGTTCTTCGAATTTCTTAAAAGTTTTCATAAGTTTCAATAATCTTTTTTTTTACTAAAATCAATAATTTATAATTACTTCCGAAGCACCCAAATGTATAAAAGCCATGGCTTCAACCAAGTAGCTCAAGCAACATGAGCTGCCCTTGGCTCTCCAAGTCAATTATATTTCAGAATATTTATCATCGTTGAGATGCATGTGAGAAATTATTAATGAAAATTTCCCACATCGGAGAATGGATACGACATGGGGCAATCAATTTGTAGAGCAACATATGAATGATTTCACACTTGAAATGGTGATGCCCTTCTTCTATTGTGGGTCCTCATAGTTATTACCACAAATGGTGCTCGCCACTATCAAACGCTTGAATAGTGATTGTCCATGGAACTTTACCTGTGGTGGGACTGAACTTTGAAGAGTGTGGTCCATGGAACTCTAAGTGGGAGAGGACCATTTCCACTACCAGTCCAACGGATCTTCTTCTATTCTCTGTGGTGTTGTCGTGTTTTGTTATGCTTGTCCGGTCCCATGTAGGCTTGCTCACCTGTATGACAAAAAAGGGTGTCCCGGTGCACAAAACTCCACGCTTCACACGTGATGCGAAAGCATCAGAGCTTAAATCTCCCAATAATTACATCCATCAAGCTAACTTATCAATCATGGAAGCTCGTCCTCAACGTGGTCCGATGAGTCCAACTCTCAATCCATCAAGCTAACTTATCAATCACGGAAGCCCGTCCTCAACGTGGTCCAATGAGTCCAAGGCACACAAGATAGCATTTGCTGATGATTGGTGACTTAAATGCAAAGTTGAAGAAGCAATGGATGTGTTCTCTTTGTTTGGTGTGCTTTGTTTCTCTTCTTGTGTTTTAATTGCTTTAGTGTGCTCAGTTAGTTTTCTTACATAAGAGTGTTTAGTGCAAGGCTAAAATGTCAAAGAGTTCTTATTGGCAAGTTTGAAAAATAAAGAGCTAGTCTTTGTTACTAGGCTGAAGTGTAAGAATGTATAGTGCACTTAACTTTTTTTCTTACATTAGAGAATTTTCAATGTAAGGCTAAATTGTCAAAAAATCTTTATTGCAAGTCTTCACTTCTAGATTTAAGTGTAACAAAGTAGAGTGTGCTAACATTTATTATTAGTCTTAGTAAAATGTCTTAGTAGGGCTATAAATAAAAATGTAATTTCATATATAAGACAGACCTAATTTGCAATACATGATATTTCTTCTTGAAGTGAATAATTTCTTTCAAATTTCTGTCCTTTGTCCATTTGTATGGTGGTGAGCTACATCTATCCCGTACTGGACAGTAGCTCACCATTTGAGAGTGAAAACTGGCGCCGAAGTTCAAGCGAGAATAGATAACTACACGTCCTTGACCCAAATTCACCAACCCAATCTCTTGAACTTGAAGAAACTAAAGCGAAAATACATGCTAATATGAACCTTCAACAGTTGATCGGGGACCTTCCAAATCTGTACAATCAGGCGTTCACCAATAGGTCGGTCATGGATTATATTGTCCAAGAATGAGAAGGTATACATGCTGCAAACAGAGGTTCCTATGTTAGCAAAGAAAGAGCTCATCGGATGTCAGCACTTGACACTGACACAGCAAACCTTGCATTCAAAGAGTCAGAATCCTCAGATTCTGTGTGGAGTTGCACCCTGTTCTAGATTCTCCTGGACTAGTTCTTGTAGTTGAAACTCTATACTTTTTAAATTCGATGAATGCTCGTACCAGAAATGAATAGGAACGATTCCTAAGTTGTGAGATTCATCTTGATGTGAAAAAATAGAGTAGATACAGTCAAAGCGATAAGAATATAACAGAAGCCATGGGTGGTAAAAGAACATTGTTTCAACTAGATTGTAAGGGTTACAAGGCCACATACCGTCTATACATACTTTTTGTCTGATCCATAAAGGGTTAGCGCCCAAAACAAGCTGTGGCTCAAAATGGCATCATTATCTTCTGAATTCATTTTCTTTCTAGCAAAAAATACATCAACTAGAAAACAAAAACAAAAACATATAAGAAGCTCACCAAGTAAAAGGAAATAACAGAATAGCTGGATCACAAATCTTGCCTGTACATGAAGACATCATTCTCGTCATCTCTCTCTTGCCAATGTTAAATGACACTATATTCTCAGAAAAGTGCGCTTGCTCCACTCCACCAGCAATATGGAGGTAGCAATGAATCAACTTCTAATGCCAGCAACTCTAAGTTTGACTGCGGAACACATTCAGTTTGAGCTATTGCTCCATAAACATCTAAAAGCAACAAGAAGAGGTCAATCCTTCTTCAGTTCAATCCTACCCATTTTTTGAAAGTCAATGCTGCTTCTCTCTTTTTCAGTTGAGCTTCAGTCTGGAATTTGGGAGCCTTACCCTTATATAGTGTTTTATGGTACTTTAGGAAGAGCGTACGATACTTGTACTTGTCAACAAACATGTTCCCTTTTTCCATCATTCCAACAACCTCATTTGCTCGAGCAAAAAACCCACCTCTGACAAAAGTATAGAGTACAGAATCCAAGAGTTCCTGATCAAACTTTATTGGGGAGGAAGCAGAGAGAGCTTTCATTTCACCCCACAGCTCAGTTACCTCAACGTATTTTCCTCCAATAGCAGCATACCCAGTCACCATAGAATGGAATGTCTGTGCATTGGGGGTATACCCCAGACTGCGCATTTTCTTCAAAGCTTTCTCTGCATCCTGCATTAGTCTCTTTTTGCTGAAAAAATGAATGACGTTGTTCCAATCATGAACACCACAATCAATCCTCTGACCTTCTTTGATTTCCTGCAAGAGCTTTGACATGAGGCCTGCCTCACCACTCTCAGCACAACCCTTGACCAATAAATCAAACTCTCGATGACCTAATCGTGGTATTTTGGAATCTTTCATCTCTCTAAATAGGTTAAGTGCCCCTTGAGTATCATCATGAAGAACCCTAGACTGGATCATCGCCTCGTAAGAGCTTGCATCTAGCTGGATCCCTGCTTTACGAGCATCTCGGAGAAGTGATGTCACCTCTGTGGGTCGGTTGGCTTTGCAGTATGCTTTCAAGAGAGAAGAATACACAGCAGAACCCGTTCTAACCCCAGCCAAATGCATCTCATCAAGGAGATCATATGCCTTATCCAACCAACCAAGTGAAATGCACGAATTAATGACATGAACCAAGGCCGAACTATCATTTGAAACAGGCAAGTCTTCTTTCTCAGCCTTAATAAGGAAATCTGCCAAATCCTTGATTTTGTCAGCTTCAAGGAAAGCCTTAACCAATTTCACGTATATGTTCTCTGTCGGTTGAAGAATCCCACGGTGAGTTGTTACCAATTCCACTTGCACCTGCAACTTAGCCAAGAACCCAGTAAGAGCTTGCTCTGCCTCGGCCTGCAGTTTCTCAAACTTACGATCTTTAGAGAACTCTTCATATGATACAATGGCTTGTTGTTTCAATGACGCATTCTCGAGGAAGTCCAAGCTGCTATTTCGATGACTTTGACCAGAAACTACTCCACCAATCAAATCATTACCCTTCCTAGTACCATCAAATGCGAACGTAGCAGCAGCAAGTGAGTTTTTTGCCTCCTTTGCCTTGCGCAGCATATCCAAAACCATGCTGGACGCAGAATGTAGATCCCCAAACTTCAAATGGCAAGTAAGCAAACAATTGTAAAATTGCCGGAACTGCATATCAGTTAGGTTCGGAGCTTCCTCTATGTACCTCTGAAGCTTCTTCAGCTCCTCTCGCCGGCCATTCCTCTCATGTATATGTGCCATTATGATCAACAAGTTTGTGTCAGCTTTAATCTGTATCCGTGGCATCATGTCAAGGAGTTGCTCCGCTTTCCTGCAAGTATCATACAAGAGGCAACCGGCCAAAGCAATGTTAAAAGCAGTGGTATTGGGCTTCATAGCAACCAAAGGCGCATTGCTCTTTTTACGAGGATCAACTCGTCCATCTTGAAACAAATAACCGATCTCAAGAACAAGTTCAGCTGTGAGATAAGCTCCAGGTGCTGTTTGAGACATGTAAGCCAAGATTGTGGACCAAGCCGCAACAGGGGGATACTCTTCCATGTGACCAACTTCCTCAAAACAGTAGATGCAGCAACTGGTAATCCACCCTTTGCGAGACCAAAGGAGAGATAAATTAGAGTCTCCTTCTCAAACAAGTTCTGCTTACCCTCCTCGAAAGCACGTTCCACCAACCCATACGCTTTGTTGAGCCACTGGACATCGAGGGTTTCAGTCAAACTCACTATCAGCTTGTGCAACACAGATTTTCTGGGAAACCCATCCATTTGCATATGTAGCTCATACAACTTCCACGCATCATCATGCCTACCCTCATCAACTGCAGTCACCAATTCACTGCTGACTTTAGCAGGATCTCTTGCTTGTACCAACACCGTCTCGACAAACGACGAAAAGCTAGCTACACAATGCCTACTGACTTCACTCTCGATAACTTTCGAGGCGAAACCATCTTTCTCTACATCAAACAAAGAACGGACAGACCGATGGCACTGGTAAGCTCGAGGGTATTGTCTGATCGTGGCCCTACCTATAACGCACTCATCAGCGAGAGGCGACTGACAATTCAAGAGAGGATCTTTCTTGATCGAACGACTCAGTTTCCTAATCAGCAGCATTCCCCTGAGAAATTCTTGCAAGAAGATGGCCAGGGAACACCGCAAGTTAAGCCAAACTGCAGCAAAACAAGATTCGCAACCTTCACCTGGGAAAATACTTCAGGCGTCACGCCGGTCGATCAAGTCTTGTGCCGACATCCCAACGACACGCTCACCACCTGTTCGACCAAATGCCAGAAAGAAGCTGCGACTGGCTCTGCACTGCATATGCATGCGTAGATGTATGGGCTGCTTCTGGGTTCTTCGCTCACGAGAGTATTCGGAGAGTATGAAGAGAGTAAACTGGAGTCGGAGGCGGAGGGGGAGGCTGAGGTGGAGGAGGCGGGGGGCGGGGAAGGAAGAAGAAAGGAGTTCAGCAGGCGGGCAAGTTGTACGGTGGCCAGAGTAGGACAGGACTTGCAAAAAGGGAGCATATTTATTTGATGCCTTACATTTACTATATTTTTTTATACAAAATTATCAACTTTAATTTGAGTGATTTATAATTTTTCTTAAATTTAGTTACCGACTGGTTTTAGTATTATAATTTTTATTTGAATCACTTATCAGTGTTTATTCAACCTTCCTTAAGTTACAATCTTTTGTCCAATAAAAAAAAGAAAAAAAGAAAATTCTAAATAAAGGTTTATAGTGCATTTATTTTTTAAATAAGAATTTGAAATAAAAGTGGTCTAAATAAGGATGTGACAATGCTAATCACCAATCAACTAAATATTTCAACCTATTAAGGGTATTTTGTCAAAAAAAAACAATTTCAAATTTTAATTATTTTTTTCTTTTCTTTTTCTCTCTTCTTTTTTTTGCTAGCAAGGGCTTGGAACCCTCATTAGCCACTCGATAAGGGCCGCAACCCTCACCTAGGCCCTTGCCGACCCCAAGCAAGGCTCTCGCCTAGAGAAAGGGTAACCTCACTTGAAGTTGATGAGGATGGCCTCACCCAGCACTTCCAAGAACTATCAATGGTCAGCCACCAGCAAAGAAAAAGGAAAAACCATAAAAAAAAAAAAGGAAGAAAAAGAAAAAATTCAAAAAAACATAAATGAAGAAAATGCCCTTAACCAATTGGAAAATCATGCTTTTCTTTGAAATTGAAATAGTTACTTCAAGCATTTATTGATAAAATGAAAGCTCTTATTTGAAATTTTCCCACAAAGTTACGATCTTTTGTAGCAAAAGTTATCAACATGTGTCAAAGTTGTTAACTCTTACACAAAAATGCAAATTATTATTTGAATGATTTATCAAGTTTTATTTGAGCAATTAAAACCAACGTTTTTCTAGTCCCTTCGAAATCTATTATATTTACAAATATTTATTTGCGAAGTTCTCCAATGTGTTCAATTAACTAACCAAATTTTTGAACATTAGTTTGAATACTTACCGACTTTTCTCAAATTAAATTACCAACTAATTTTAGCTCATCAAATTATAGAACATGCATGAATCATGATTTTATCATCATCTTCTCTAATAAGGGAAGAAATATAGTAGAAATGCCAAAAATTGTGTAGAGCACTCACTTTAGTATTAAAAGTTTCTTTTGGATCATTTAAATGTCAATTTTTTTGAAAGGCAATATTTTTAGTTTCAACTCCAATTTGCTTGGCCAAAAATCTAACGTGGCCTTTTATTTTTATCAATTTCTTAAGCCGATATGGCTTGCTGGAGGGTCCAATCAGTACGTTAACCTTAAATAATGTCATCTATTAGTTTGCCCCCAAATAAGAGCCCTAAATCCCCATACTAAAGGAGAAACCCAAATTTGAAACCCTAACTAGCCATTCAACCAAAAATTCACACACTAATTCGATTTGCCCTCAAAATTAATAGTTCAATCTTGCAAATGGAGGATAGGAATTTCGATAGCAGCTCAAATTCATTTAAACGATTAGTCCTCTAGTAAGCGTGATCAAGTCCAGGATGGATAAGGTGTAGACCGAACCCTGTACCCAACCATATTATAACATGTTCCCCTTTTTTGGACCATGTACCCTACCCAATTTTTATTAGACCCTATTTTAGACCCAATCCTATTTTTTAGGTCCATGAATAGGATCAACCCTGTTTTCATTAAAACATGTTTTGCAATCGTTTGATATTCTATACGGCTTCAAAATTTACATTAATTCGCGAAAAAATAACAATGCAATCCTCCTAACATTATAAGACAAAGCAAAAATCCTAACAATGCATAAACATAAGCAACAAATATGGATCTAATATTAGTTTTATTCCCACAAATATTTTTAATATGATCTAATGTGTCTGCTCATGTATGCAATGAAGCTGTTGTTAAAAGTATATTTTTCTTGAGTTAGACTGAGAATAGTTTAATTAGTGCTACTATAGTTTGTAGCACTTGTCTCATGACTATAGTAATAGTTAAAGGTCGGACCATTAAAAAAGAAAAACAATGCATGAAAATAGTTTTTTTTAATAATTCTTTAAAAATAATTTTCTCTTAACTTGATTCAGAGAAAGGCTTCTTCTTTTTTTAATAATTCTTTGAAGATAAAGAGACTTAAAAGCACTATATAGAGGGACGATTTTTTTTTAATAGGGTAAAAACCGGTTCCAAAACAAGTCTAGTTCTAGGTGGGTCTTTGGTTGGACCCAGTTCCCAAAACTGGAACCGATTCTCAAACTAGTTTAACTTGGGAACCAGTTCCCGACCCTATTTTTTAGGTGAGCTGGTCCGGTTTCCAAATAAACCCGATCCGATTGTACACCCTTATCTTCTAGCACTAACAACCTTAATTTTTTCTCTCCTCACCCAAGCCCTAATTTTTTTCCCTCTCATTGAGTGCTCAATGAGGATGACTAACCTGATTGACCGAGAGCGACAGAGACAGCGAGCGACAGACAATGAATGATGAATGGCGAGCAACCTCGATAGGGAGAGTGGTGGATAGTGAGATGAACACGATCAAAGCCCTTTTCACTAATCACATGCGGCATCAATTTTAGGCAACAAAGTTGGCGCAACATCGTTTTTAAGCAATGCCGTTGGTGCAGCGCCGTTTAATTTTACCCAACCACGTTGAATTGAGTGACGCCATTTTGCCAATTCATGTGCACTAGAGTTTTTAACAAAGAATCAAACTTGAGTTATTTTTTTTAATTATAAGAATCATGTAATTACTTTAGCCAGAATATCTCGCTCATTGACACTTAAATAATCTTTTTTTTTTATTTGACATTGAAAAAGCCAATATAAACTTTTGGCACTAAATCAGTACCATACACAACTGACATTCCTGCTGTACCGGGTCTCTCTCTGTTTCTTGCTTTTTTCTTTAATCATTTCTTTGACTAATCAGCCAGAAGCCTAACCCTCACTAGCCCACACATGGAGTCACTGCGCAAGTCCTTTAAATCCTACAGCTCCTGCAAGATCATGGTCGCCGTCGACCTCTCCGACTTCGAGCTCGGCCTCGATGGTCCCGGCTTACAGGGTGATTCCAAGAGCGACGAGAGCGACGGTCCGAGAATGCTGGGGGAACCCGGCATTGAGTTCCGGAAAGTGAGCCAGGAGGAAGCTTCCGCGGAGGGTTCTGGCTGCTCGCTACATCGGCAGGCACTGGAGGACCCGCCGTCGCGGCTGATCAGGTGGTTCCTCCACCAGCAGCGGGCCTCTGGTGACGTGCCGCTGGACATGGACCTAGAGATGGAGGAGCTGCGGGGCGGCGACAGCTGGAGGGACTTGCCTCCAGTCGCCGACTCGCCACCAAGGCAGAGCCAGGATGGCTCCCAGTCGCCCATCCCGACAGGGGCCGGGCCAGGTACACTGCAGAGGCGGCACAAGGGCTCACCGAGCCACGGCAGAGATGGAAACTCCGTTGGCAACAGGGAAGAGGAGGTTGTGAAATGTACGTCGAGCGCAGCTTTCCAGCAGAAATCAAGCCTGCTCTGCACAAAAACCCAGTCGTGGCTGATGGACCCGCCAAAGGAGCCCCACCATAGATCAGGCCGGATTCCACAGTCAGGCCAACTGCGGTCTGGAATGTTGGGGAGGGCAGGGGATGAGGAGGAGGACGACCTGTTCTTGGAAGAAGACATGCCCGAGGAGTTCAAGAAGTCACAGTTCGGTGCCGTGACTCTGTTACAGTGGGTGGGTTTGATCTTGATCATTGGTGCTTTAGTTTGTACTCTTACAATTCTTGCATCAAAGCATAGAGATTTGTGGAAACTCAAACTGTGGAAGTGGGAGGTCATGGTCTTGGTCTTGATTTGTGGAGGTTGGTGTCTGGGTGGATGATTCGATTAGCTATGTTCTTCATCAAGAGGAACTTTCTGCTGCGAAAACGGGTTCTTTATTTCGTCTACAACCTTGGAAAGGCAGTGCTACTTTTCCGGATTGTTATTTACGGTAGCCATCATTCCTCGGAAAGATGCTTCAACAGACAGAAAACTGAAAATAATTCTAGAAAGTCTTAAATGTTTTCGCTTGCCTGGTTATCTTGTGCTTCATGGCAGCGATCTTCTCTACAGGAGTAGATATGTGCACGCAGAACTCGACCGCGTCTCCCATCTCAGGGCTCCAATAATAGTTGCCGATGGCCTTTGTTGCAAGAGTGCTGTTCGGGTATATAATCTTTTGATTGTCGTCCCTCAGAAACACGGTTGTCAGGATGTTCATCTCTTCCACAACCAACTAGAAGGATACAGCATATGAATGAGCCATGAAGGGACCATGAAGTAGATACAAGGCGAGCGCTTTCCTCTGTCTGAAAGCATTGACCTACAAAAATTTGGTTAATTCGATTAGCCTTGAAGGCGAAAAAGTTTAAACAAGAATGGTTAAAAACCTAATTTAACAGAATTCCACTCACCAGCCAGTTCTTCAGGCACGACTTGCTGATTCTCTTGCATTCGTCGGCTCCTTCAAAGAGACTCATCATCTTCAAGGCTTCATTATTCCTCATGAAACGCATCAGATCATCCAAGTAGATAAACCTAGCAACAAGAAAATCATAACCAACTTGGACACTTTCCATCATAAAACTAGATAATATCGACTGAATGTAATGCGCCATTGAATTGGAAAGAAATCCAATCAGGGAAGCAATTGCCTCATCCAAGGATTATATCAAAAACTCAAAACATCCAGGGGAAGAACTACGATCTTACATTGAATCAGGCTTAGCCGCATTGCAAAAGATCTTCTTAGCTGCAGCTTTGGCCTCGTTTTCACTCCTGATCATTGTTGCCGATTCATCCTCTTGAGTAGAAACCTGTATCTGCTCATCCAATGTCGGGTGAAATCCATGCTACACAATATTAATCAATCTTTTTCATATTCCAGGCAGACACATTCTTGGGATTCAGCTTGTGCAAGTGATCTATTGTGATCCCTCCCTCGCCCTTTCCTGACAGTCCTCGAGAGAGCTTGGTGTTCTTCACTTGGGACCTTCTCTGGAGCCCTCCGCTTCCAACTACCATCCCACTATTAGTTGGAATAGCTGCTGACCTTAGATCCGGCGGCACAGTCGTGCCTGCTTTCTGTAAAGTCTGAAGCTCGGCCACAATGCTCTCCTCCTCTTCCTCCGTCCTCCGAATTTCTATCACAGGTGGACCCGACAATGTCTCAATCACGTACTAATTGAATACAGACTCTTGGATCCGGTCAAAGTAGGTGCTCACATGGAACGATGACGCCAGCACCTTGATGATCAGCGTCTTGATCAACCACAGCAGATTCCCCACCAAGAAGCACACCAGGACCTTGGTGACATACCTCAAGTTGTGGCTGTTCTTCTGCCTCTCGACCTTCTTGTCAATCAGAGCATGCCAAGCAATCAAGACCAGCCCAACCACAGGCAGTTCTGCACTGCCTTTCAAAGGCCGTAGACGAAATAAAGAACCCGTTTTCGCAGCAGAAAGTTCCTCACGATGAAGAACACAGCTAATCGAATCATCTACCCACACACCAACCTCCACAAATCAAGACCAAGACCATGACCTCCCACTTCCACAGTTTGAGTTTCCACAAATCTCTATGCTTCGATGCAGGAATTGTAAGAGTACAAACTAAAGCACCAATGATCAAGATCAAACCCACCCACTGTAACAGAGTCATGGCACCGAACCGTGACTTCTTGAACTCCTCGGGCATGTCTTCTTCCAAGAACAAGTCGTCCTCCTCCTCATCCCCTGCCCTCCCCAACATTCCAGACCGCAGTTGGCCTGACTGTGGAATCCGGCCTGATCCATGGTGGGGCTCCTTTGGCGGGTTCATCAGCCACGACTGGGTTTTTGTGCAGAGCAGGCTTGATTTCTGCTGGAAAGCCGCGCTCGATGTACATTTCACAACCTCCTCTTCCCTGTTGCCAACGGAGTTTCCATCTCTGCCGTGGCTTGGCGAGCCCTTGTGCTGCCTCTGCGGCGTACCTGGCCCGGCCCCTGTTTCGATGGGCGGCTGGGAGCCATCCTGGCTCTACCTTAGTGGCGAGTCGGCGACCGGAAGCAAGTCCCTCCAGCTGTTGCCACCCCGCAGCTCCTCCATCTCTAGGTCCATGTCCAACGACACGTCACCAGAGGCCCGCTGCTGGTGGAGGAACCACCTGATCAGCCGCGACGGCGGGTCCTCCAGCGCCTGCCGATGCAGCAAGTAGCCAGGACGGTCCGCGGAGGCTTCCTCCTGGCTCACTTTCCGAAACTCAATGCCGGGTTCCCCCAGCATTCTCGGACCGTCGCTCTCATCGCTCTTGGAATCACCCTGTAAGCTGGGACCATCGAGGCCGAGCTCGAGGTCGGAGAGGTCGACGGCGGCCATATGCTTGCAGGAGCTGTAGGATTTAAAGGACTTGCGCAGTGACCCCATGTGTCAGTGGGGCTAGTGAGGGTAGGCTTCCGACTGATTAGTCAAAGAAACGATTAAAGAAAAAAGCAAGAAACAGAGAGAGACCCGGTAAAGAAAAAGAGAGGATTTGAGGGCGATTTTGTGCAGAAACAGAGGATGATTATGGCGAGAGGAAACGCTTCGATATAAGGAACCAGGGTTTGAAGAAGAAGCAGAGCCACGGGATCGCGTTGAAATTCGCTTTCCTATTCTGTTCTCTGCATGGCGATAGAGTTTCCTAAATGCCCTTCTTCTTGTAAATAATTACTGGACTGCCACCGATGCGTTCCAGCCGATGCAAACCTGCCCCGCTCTAGGTAAGTGGATATCCATGGAGAGAAAGAGGGAAGGATAGTTTTGGAAAGGAAAGAAATATAGGGAAGAAAGAAGATTTATGATATCCACAACTGCTAGGGGTCATATATTTCCTTTCAAGACTATATATATATATATTCCAAGAAGATATATGATTTCCATAATTGCTTGGGGCCAATATGTTTTCTTTCAAGAGTATGAATATATATTTTGAAAGAATATATATGATTTCCACACTGCTTGGGCTATATATATGTATATATCCTTTCAAGAGTATATACATGCGCAAAATAATAGGTTATGGAAATATTCCATGCAAGAATCATATATTTGCATGATTTTATAGGTGTCGTCATTTAAAATTATGTGTATCAAATATTCCAACACGACATACCCTACAATATGCCGCTCAATACCATGAAAAGAAAAAGTAAAAAAACAAATCGTTCGATTGTAAGTACTAAGAGCAGTGTTGGCTACAAGATGAATAAAAATCATATCGTACGTGATGTCACTAAGACTATCATTTTACGTCATGAATATCTTATAATTTTTTTTAAAATCCATCAAAATTTTCAAATTATTTTTATTTGAACACATTTATTATAAATTTTTTTGCATCATCTAAATGTCAATTTTTTTGAAACCCAAATTTGAAACCCTAACTAGCCATTCAACCAAAAATTCACACACTAATTCGATTTGCCCTCAAAATTAATAGTTCAATCTTGCAAATGGAGGACAGGAGTTTCGATAGCAGCTCAAATTCATTTAAATGATTTGTCCTCTAATAGGGGTGATCAAGTCCAAGGTGAGTAAGGTCTAGACCTGGACCATGTACCTGATCATATTATAATCGGTTACCCTTTTTTGGACCATGTCCCCTGCCCAATTTTTATTAGACCATGTTTTAGATCCAATCCTATTTTTCAGGTCTAGGAACAGGGTCATCCCTCTTTTCATTAAAACATGTTTTGCAATCGTTTGATATTCTATACGGTTTCGAATTTTACGTTAATTCACAAAAAACAACAACGCAATCCTCCTACATTATAAGACTAAGCAAAAATCTTAACAATGCATAAACATAAACAACAAATATGGATATAATGTTAGTTTCATTCCCACAAACGTTTTTCAGGTGAGCTGGTCTGGTTTCCAGATAAACCCGGTCTGGTTGTTCACCCTTATCCTCTAGTACTAACAACCTTAATTTTTTCTCTCCTCACCCAAGCCCTAATTTTTCCCTCTCATTGAGTGCTCAATGAGGATGACTAACCTGATCGACCGAGAGCAACAGAGACATCAAGCAACGGACGACTGATGAATGGCGAGCAACCTTGATAGGGAGAGTGGTGGATGGTGAGACGAACACGATCAAAGCCCTTTTCATTAATCACATGCGGCATCGTTTTTGGGCAACAAAGTTGGTGCATCGTCGTTTTTAGGCAATGCCATTGGTGCAAGCCATTTAGTACTACCCAATCACGTTGAACTGAGTGACGCCATTTTGCCAGTCCATGTGGACTAGAATTTTTAACAAAGAATCAAACTCAACTTATTTTTTTTAATTATAAAAACCGCGTAATTACTAGAAAGTTAAATGATCAATTTTTTTTTTATTTGACATTGAAAAAGGCAATACAAACTTTTGACACTACACATCCGACACTTCTGCTGTACTTCTCCCCTCTAATGAGTATCAGTCTGTCGTATTCACTTTGCTTATTGTCACTGATGTAAAATGAAAAGAAAAGAGTAGTTGGGACACATACAGTATACAGTTGCTTTCGAACAATTCATATTGGTCGAGAGTGTTCTTGCGAACGTCTCTCAAACTTTTATCACTTTGATTTTCTTCAATCAGAAATGTCTTTGGCAAAGATCGGCGAGAACATCAAATATTCACCGCGGGATCGGGGAGAGGCCGGACGATCAAATCCGCACGCTCAGTGCGTGCTTCAAGTCCCGACGTGGAGGACATGCGTCCCCAAGGCGACCTTCCGGCGACCGGCCTCGTCGACCATGCTTAGATCCTTGCAAACATCGACGCTGAACTGCACTTGCGCCTCACTTTGTGAGGCCAAGAACACCTTCTCAAAGCCCAGCAGGTGCTTCTGAGGCGACCTGTGCACCGACGGAGGGCTGCTGAACAAGAACACCGTGTGGCTCCCGCCGAACCTTCCCACATTCTTGACCCTCAGATGCACGTCGAAGGCCAGATCGGAGCACGCGTCGCCCGTGGCTTCCAACGATGCGCACGCCGATGAGCGGCAAACGTGGCCCTCCTCTAAGGGCACCGACACGAGCTGCGGCGCTTGGACTAGACGGTGGCTGAAGGTGGAGTAGCTCAGCCCGTCCCCGAACGAGTACACAGTCGGCCCAGTGTAGAAGCGGTATGTCCTGCCAGGATAGCCCGTGGCCGGGTCGGGCCTCATGTTCATGTTTGTCATCGGGACGGCGTCGGCGTAGGACTGCGGATACCATGTCATTGGCAATCTTCCGCCTGATTCAGGTAAAGTTTGGCGAATGGTGAATCAGAATTTGAATCGAGGAATGCAAAATTTGAAGTGGCTAAAGACTCTGAATCTTACTAGGATTATGGTCCCCGAAAATCACGTCTGCCATCGCAGCGCCGCCGGCTTCGCCGGGGTATCCGACCCACAGAATGCTCGTGATCTTGTTGTTGTCCTTGGCGAACGACACATCCATCCCTCCCCCGGACATGATCACGAGGATCACAGGCCCCTTCGACACGTTCGCCACGTCCGAGATCAAGAGCGATTGCTGGCCCGGGAGGTGGAGGTCGACCCGGTCGAAACTCTCCCTCTCAATCGACTGGTCGGCGCCCATGACAAGCACCGTCGCATCTGCCGAGGCTGCGGCTTTCTTCGCATCATCTGTCTGGACCGTGCCGCATCCTACATTCGCGCAGCCGGCCACATAAGTTGTCGAAACGACGGCAGATAGGCCTTGCAAAGGGTCACATATTTGCAAGGAATGCCTGCAAGGAACATAGGAGTTCTAATTAAGGTATTTTCTGTGACGGGTACATATAATGAAGCCGATCCACCGTCGTGTGGTCTATTGCTTAAGTTCTTCCACTACCTTCGTAGTTCCCGATCATGGTCTTTGTGACATTGGCGTTCGGTCCGATCACCGCCAAAGACTTAATGGCGGTCGAAGACAGGGGCAACGATCCTGCTGTGTTCTTGAGCAACACAATCCCTTGCCTCGCAGCTTCACGAGCGAGTTCCTGGTTGCTCGGTGTGCACACGTCGGCCGGGCCGAGCTTTCCATACAACTGCTTCCTCGGATCACCGTCGAAGAAGCCAAGTCTCATCAACGTGGCAAAATTGTTAGAGATGGCCTTGTCAATCGCCGATTCATTCAACAATCCACCTTTCACCGCCGCTTCGGTGTGTTGGCCAAGGAAAGATCCACAGTCGAGATCCAAACCTGTCGAAAAGGGAATTACAGTCATTGATGTACAAGCAATCCGTGCAAATTTACAAATGCCGTCATTGGAATTGATCAAAGTACGGTATGAAATTTGTGTCTACCTGCCAAAATGGCCTTAGCTGCAGCCTCTTCTGGTGTTTTAGTATAGTGTTGGGAATTATAGAACACGTCCACTGAATCGCAATCCGAAACAATGTATCTGCATTAACCGATCCTTTCACATTAATAACATCACAATAATCAATCAAAAGCATCGAATAGCAATGCACGAGCAATGGAATGTTACCCGTTCAGTTTCCATTGTCCTCGGATAATCCCGGCGAGCAGGTCTGGGTCTGCACACGTCGGCTTACCATTAACCTGATTGTAGGAGCACATCACACTTGCGACATTGCCGTCAAGGACACAGCTCTTGAACGGCGGTTGAAATGTATCATCTAAATCTTGCTGTGTTACCTAATCAGTCCACCACAACAGGAACGGGAGATTAACTCGAGATGGTCTGCAAAAAACTGGTTGACAAATCGAACCGAGTAAAAACGAAAGAGAAGTCTGTAAATTGTGATTTACCACAGCGTTGAAGTGGTAGCGATCAACGCCTTTCCAATTATCGATGTCATATGCAGTATAATGTTTGCAGCATGCAGCGACCTTAAGCCGGTCCGCATTTCCATCATCGCTCTGTTGTAGGCCTCGGACATAACCCGCTGCATACTTGCTTGAGAGCACCGGGTCTTCCCCTGGCGTCTCCTGGCCCCGCCCCCATCTGGGGTCTCTGAATATGTTGACATTCGGGGACCAGAACGTTAATCCAGCTAACCCAACATTGTGCATCGCCCGGGCTTCTGTCGAAACCACCTGCTTCATCAAAGTTATTGTGTGATGCATCTACTCTTCTCCATATCATTACGCAGAGTTTAAATATGTTTTAACTTTTTGTCCTAGTCGGAATGAGAAACTAATTCATTTTTGGACTGCAAACGTGGCGACAATCAGCAAGAAGTATGAATTCTTAGTGCATTGGAATGAAATAGTCTTAAACTTAGGTATTGCGGAAGTAGAAGGCAAGAAGCAGATCATGTATTTTCAGATGATCACTCAGAAAAGATTCAGATCATGTATTCAAATGGTCTTAATCTGGCTAACCCCACGTTGTGCATCGCCCAGGCTTCTGTCGAAACCATCTGCTTCGACAAAGCTATTGTGTAATTCATCTACTCTTCTCCATATCATTGCGCAGAGCTTTAAAATGTTCAGCTGTTTGTACTAGTTAAGAGTGAGAAACTAATTCGTTTTCGGCCTACAAACATGTCGACAATCAGCAAGATAGTATGAATTCTAAGTGCATTGGAATGAAATAGTCTTTAACTTAGGTATCACAGAATTAGAAGTCAAGAAGCAGATCATGATGATCATCGCTCAATGACTGAATCGCGAGGAAAAGATTCAGATGTGTTTCTTTTTCACCCTTTTCGCGAAAACTTAAGTTGCTTGACTCATGATTTTCACGCATTTTTCTGTCACAATTCTTGTCTATCCATTCTTTCTCGATGTATTCGAAACTCCGGCCAAAACTGCTTTCTGTTTCCAACATAAACAATTGAAATTGGTCCCCCTCATTGAGTGCAGTGGAAGGAACTAACTTTGCGCAATGACAAGGCAATGCTCATGACACCACCCTCCCTTTTGCCAGCTCCAGTAATGATCACCTCCACCCACTAACAAACGCCAACCAAACAAATCCAAATGATGGTGATGCTCACAGATGCAGAGACCCCCTTCTCTACTGTCCTCTTCTTTCTAATGTATGCAAGATTTCCTCACGCAGCAACCTAACATAGGAATACAGGATCAAAACCTACTAATTCTTGTGTCCACATTGCATGTTTTTCCACAATAATAGTACAGACAATTCGGTGGAAGATTTGATGATGTTTTTGTCAAACTTTACTGTGGGAACAAGCAAGCGTGTATGGACTTTAGCCGGGTGCCTTTAAAGTCAGTCCAGTCAATCAGTCAGTCAGCTCTCTCTATTGTTTCTTTTGGGAAGGGGGTTGCACTAACTGCAGTTCATATGGTGTACAGCTAAAAAGGTGGCACCAACTGATACCAGAGTGGTTGAGGATCCACCAAAAGATCTCCTCCCAACCGTACTTTTCTGTTGGCTGGGTACAACCTAAATTTAATTCAGACCAATTTTTCTTCCAAAACTAGACCAACCGAGATTAACTCTTAGCCTCAACATTTTCTTGGCCATTTTCGTCGATGCAGTTTAACCTCAAAAAATGCAGTTTTCATTTCCCCCCCAGAATCAAGAATCTCACAGCAAAGAGCTGGGAAATTATCTGCAGCAATGTGCTTGGGTACTTCTTGATCTTGTGGCTTGTGGGTTCGAATTCAAATCGAACAGTCGGGGCTTATTTAATGCCGCATTGATGGAATTTAGATATAGAATGGCAGCCAAGATGCCACGCTTTGGGTTAGGAAGTCGGTCACGAACGTCAACACGGACTAACTCGAATATCAGGAAGAGTAGCAGCCGACCCAGAAACTTAGATAGAGGGGATGGCATGAAAACAAATTCACAGAATCTTAACACGGCGGGAATATCTACTTTTACATGAAATCTTATATGTCACGGTATGAAGTTACTAAATTTACTGTACAAGATGCGTCTGCCGATTCCAGTGACGATGGCCGGTGGTCCCCGCCAGCCGTAGTTGCTCCACGACACGAACTTTCTTATCTTGTTGGAGAAAAGTTTCGAGCTTTTTTTCTATCATATCATGCACAATGCGAACGACTACGACGCGCAGACATGAATACAATATCCAATTCCGCATGCAAAAGTCAAGAAACAGAGAGGCGCAAGAAAGAGAAGGAGTGAGGGAGTGGATGATGTGAACTTGCTAACCTTCCCGATGGTCTCGAACAGGGTGGCATTGAACGAGGCCGCCGTCAGGATGACCTGAGGGAAGCTGGTGGCCCCCGGGACTGGGCTCGAGAACTTGGTCCCCGGCCCGACGTTCGACACCCCGTGCAGCGCCTCCGACCACCACTCGTACTTGGGGATCCCCAGGCGGTCCACATTGCCGGCGTTGTCCACCAGGAACAAGATCTTCTCCTGCAGGGTCAGCCGGTTCACCAGGTCCGCCACCCGCGCCTCCACCCCCCACGACGCGTTGCAGAACCCGAGGGCGGCGAGGGTCGGGTCGCCGTCCACGTCGCAGGCGAACACCGGCTTCGGCGCCTGGCCCGTGACGGGCCGGGCGCCGAAGAGGGCGCACGAGAGGAACGCGTGAACGCAGCAGAGGCAGAGCAAAACAGAGGACGCCTCCGGCGCTCCGTTCCGGGCGGAGTTCATCTTGGGAGGGCGCGCGACACCTCCCTCGAGCAAACTCTCCGAACAAACGCAATGCCTCGCGACACACGGAGGAATGGCGAGCGAAACGTGGGTTATATAAGGCGAGGCGAGGCGAGGCGGGGCAGGCGGGGCAGGCAGGACGCGGTGGAAAACAGGGGAAGGCCTTTGTTTTGTAGCAGCCCGTGAATGCTAATGGGTATCGGAGGAGGGAAGAGGCTGCAATGAATGGGGGCGCTTGCTATGTAGAAAATGCCAACAGAGGAGAATCTAATTGCCACTTATACACATACACTAGCGATAGCGCACTAGTGGATAAAGCGTTGGACGAGCCCGTGATTTGGGTTCTTCTTTCTCTCTCTCCTCGGTAAACAAAAGGGCTCTGCTTTCCTCGTTTGGATGCTACTGCCCACTTGTCTGAATACTTAGAGAGAGAGAGAGAGAGAGAGAGAGAGAGAGACTGAGTCAGCAAGCAGAGCGTCAATGGCTGAAATGGCTTGAGTTTTGCTCTGGCTCGCTCGTCGACAAGGTTGCTGGTGAGAAATGAGGTGGGGCTGATGAATCGGGCTTCGGAGATGGCGGATTCGTCTATGGAGTTCGTTGGAGAATTTAACGCCGAATTGGAGATTTTATTGTAGATGGAGTGGAGGGGAGGAAAGGAGGAGAAAGAAAAGAAAAAACAGAGGAAAATCCACGTCATAATTTGTACTGCCTTTGCAATTTTGAAATTTTTTTAATTTATTTTAGACTTTTATTTTCCCTCCTTCTTTCTACTCTCCCCTCTTCTTCTTGCACCGCCGCCGCCGACGTCGCCTTTAGGACCTCCAGCTCTGATCCGAGATCGAAACACGATGGGCCTCCCATATCTAGGGTCATAGGGGATCCTAGTCACCGGCGTCGAAGAGAGAACATAGGTCCTAAGGGTGGGGAGGGGGGATGGTGACGGCGATCTTGCAAGGGGCAATGGCGGTGTGAGGTGGTGAGCCGCTAAGGCAAAAGGGGAGAGAGAAATGGAAGGAGAAGCGAAGAGAGAATTCTGAGTTTTTTGGGAATTTGTGCATTAAAATGTCAAAATCCAAAATTTTAGACTCATTGACAGTGAGAAACTGCATGCATTTTGAAACGTGAAATTTGACGAAAAGGAGTCGCACATGCGAAATAAAAAAATAATTTTGAGATGCCCAATAAAAAACTTATAGTTTATAATTAGAAAGAGGCCATTTATGTAAATTTGATTAAACAATGGGGTACATTGGTCAATCTAGAGTAGCATGGTCTAGTTACCCTAAAACTATAGAGGATCCTCATCCTTTTTCTTTTATTATTATCAAAATGCTCACTATGTAGACTAAAACACTTTATTTTAATTTGTTTTACTTTTAATGAAATGGAGAATCACGTGAATGCCATTCAAGAAGTGTAGACACTAGTTCCTAGACCACAAGTCGGCCAAAAGGCTCTAATTCAAGATCTAATTGGAGTACAAAGTGAGCACGGGATCATTAAACCAATCATTCTTATCTGGCACAAAGGACCCAATAGGTGCTTGTAGCGACTTATGCATCACGTAATTTCTACGGGGTCCTAAATGAAGGCAGTGAGGATCGAATAAGCCAATACGCATCACGATCATTTCGTATTGGGTGGGTTGCTCACGACTCTTGAGACTCAAGTCAACAATTGCATGAATCGATATTGATATGTCACATGGAAGGGACCCAACCTGGGTTCGATTTTCTTTTCACTTTTTCTAGAAGGAATTGTCATGTTATAAGCATTAACTTCAAGTCATGCAAGAAACACAGAAGCAATTATAATGATTTTGATCAATGAATGAGGCCTGTCTAGCCGCCACGGTATTATTCCCCTTCTTGGAAGCAAAGCAAACTTTCTTTCGCAAAAAGAAAATGAAAAAACAAAAATGAATTTTTATACGCCCTAATGATACTTTGTGACAAAGATCATTGAAAAATCAATGGACCTTGATATGGGTTTAGAGTTCCTACGACTCAATAATAATTGTGGCAAAGTCACACAGAAAATTATCCAAAATTTTTTCGTGTTATTGAAATTTTTAATTAGTGCGCTCACATCACATTTTATAGAAAGTGATTTTTGTGTTATTAAGGCAATGTTTGTTAACATTTCTATTTTTCTGTTTTTCTATTTTTCCCCGAAATATAAAAAGAACATAAATCCATTTAGTAACATCAGTTAACATTTCTATTTTATGGATTAGGAAATCATTTCAAGGAATAGATTTAGAATAGAACTAAGAAGTAAAAAAAAAGTAACTTTTTATACACGAAAATAATTTTTGAAATAAGTTATTTTATTTTTTATTTTTTCCTTTTCTTCTTCTTCCTCTTCTAATTGGTCGCCACCACCGCTCGCCAATCGTTGGTCACTGGTCCCCACCGCAAACTACCGCCAATGACTAGAAGAAGAGGAAAGGAAAAAAAAAATTATTAAAAAATTAAAAGAAATTTTATGTCACAAAAAAATTCGTAGTCCTACCAAATACATTTCTATTCTTTTATTTATTTATTTATTTTGAGAAAGAAATTTTATGCAACTATCAAATGTGCTCTTTTACTGATAAATTATTTTATAGGATGAAAATAGAAAAAAACTATTTTTGAAAATAAATTATTTTTAGAAACAGAAATGTTGCCAAACGCACCATAAAGTTCCCAATTGGTGTGCCCATATCACATTTACTCAAAACTAATTTTCATGTTATAAAAATTCCAAATTATTACATTCGTGCCATATTCATCCTACTATAAAATTTTGTATTACAAAAAATCTCAAATTACAAAAATTTGAAATTGGAAAATCCATAAAATCCCTAATTTTGGTAATTGGGATTTTTTATGACATGAAATTAGTTTAAGGTGAAGGTGAATGTGAAACAAGGGTACCCATTTCAAATTTTTCATGAAACAAAATTTAGTTTGAGTTAAATATGACATCAGGGTACTAATTTGAAATTTTTGTGACATGAAAATTAATTTGGGTAAATATAACATAAATATAACATATTGGGATTTTTTTTATAGTATTAAACCTTTTCATGATGATCGAAACAGGAAAGATCTATTGGAATCGGATCTAAGAACTAATGTGGGAAGATTAACCATACAAAATCTAATCCAATATAGTTCCACTCTTATTAGGAATCAGGGTTGATACAATTAAAGGTCCCAAACTAGAATGTCATGGCATATTTATTCTTGAATTAATTTTCATCTCATAAAAAACTCAAATCGATACCCATGATTCAAATCTACCATCCATCAAGATACCATCCAATATCTCATAATAATGCAAACATGAAGAATAATTGGTAAGATGGATTAGACATGAAGAATAACTGGTCAGACATGAAAAATCCACATGTGTTGACGTGTTGACATGTACTTATTTTAATGAAATATTACCCAGAATGCCTAGAGGATGGATTTGGAATGGTATATCTAATCGATATTATTTGTTAGACGAAAAATAGTTTGAATGTAAATGTGCCGTGAGGTACAAATGTGGGACTTTTAGGATTAAAAGTATAACGTTGGACACGCGTGCATCACATCACAACATATTATACTCCAAAAGAGATGGGAAAGATCATGAGCCAACGACGGAGTTGGAACGATTCCATCATGCAAAAATGAAGATGACGTTAATTTTGTGGTATTACAATCAATGCGACACCAGTCGAGCTCATAGAAAACGAAATGGTTGGTGCCTTTGGTGGACCCTATTATTTCTTCAAGGTACATCTTGTCTGCATTTGCCCTTGTCGCCGTTTCGAGATGCCTTCAGACTCAAATAGGACGAGAAATGCACGCAAGAAAATAGGGCAAAAGAAAAGTGAATTTCTTTATGGAGTTGGGTGTTAAATCAAGAAGAACAAACGTCTTCTTCACTCAATGTTGACATTCGAAATCCATTTCCTTTTTTTTTTTTTTTTAATGAAATGAAGAATCATTTAAGGACAAATTGGTTTAGCACTATCAATCAAGTTGAAAGCTCAAGCTTAAGATGCCGTGAAGGATAAGTAGGAGTCGTTAAATCAATCATGTCATGCAACAAGAAAAACTTTAAAGGTGATTATGACTTGCTTTGCGTAATATCAATACAGTCATAAACAAAAGTAATGAGCATTGAATAACCCAATTGACACTCTGATCATTTCGTATCGGATGGGGTGCTCATATAGTCTTGAATTTCCATTTTCTCTATTGGTGTTCATCTAAGATAATAATGGATCATAAAAGAAAACATAATCATTAAATCATTATGGATGAGACTTAACTAAACCTAGATTTAATTTACCGTATAGATACTTTGCAACAAAGATCATCAATGTACCTTGCTGTAGGTTCAAAGTTCCTAGAACTCAACAATGATTGGGGCAAAGTCCAATCGCTAGGACTATTTGATCATGCAGACTCGAAATGCTGGAAAAAATAGCATTTTCCCAATGATCAAAGTTAGGCGGAGTAGTTGGTACCAGCTCGAGAAACTACTTCATGGATTTTAGCTGTATAGAATTTAATTTAAATAGTTCCACTCTCATTGCATATTAGAGTTCATACCATTTAAAATCTCAAACCGGTTACCCATGACACATTTATCTCCCAAAAAATCCCAAACAACCCCAATTTGCCATCTGTTGACATTCTGTCCAATACCCTATTAAAATGCATTCGCATCAACACACGTAACAAATGACTACAAGATGGACTGGATATGGAGAATGATGGATCCATGTAGTGACACATTTGCATTATCGAACAAAATGCATGGAGTACCAGATTGGGAATTTTATCTATAACATCCTTAAATTAACTCACTTAAGATATAATCTACTTTAGCCCGTTTTATACTAAGCCTCATAATTTTACTCTTTGACATACAAGCAAGTGTTTCCCACAAGGTCATTCATAGCTTGAGTTGGCTTAACTCTGAAGTTCCAAAGCAAAGTTTACTATTTCATCAAAAGGCTCTTTTGTAAGTTAATTTTAGTTTTCATATATCATGGTTAGTATATAGTTCAATTCATTTTTGCATTTCTTCACTATCCTTATCTAGGCCCATCTAATTACAACGATCACTTTATGCCCTCATCAATCTAGGTCATCACATTATCGGTACTAATCAATGTATCGAAATAGAAACATTCGACACGTATGCTCAAATTCTCAGTATAACTTCTGCATTACATCACAAACATTTAATACTTCGAAAGAGAAGGGAGAGATGATGCGCCGACAGTGGGGTCGGAACGATCCTATCGTGAACAAAAGGATAATGTTAGTTTTGTATTAATCCCCATCATATGGGCAATCATTGCCATTGCCAATCGAGTTTATAATATAACGATACGGTTGGTGCCTTTGTGATTGATTGAGTTGGACCCTTTTTCGGTTGTTGCCATTTCGAGATGCCTTCGAGCTCAAAAGAGGTCAGATCGCACGCAACAAAAAGATGCAAACATCATCAACAACAAAAGATTTTTTTTTTTTTTTTTTGGTAAAGAACAACAAAAGAATTAATATTACGAAAAATTCTAAACTAGTATATCCGTGACATATTTATCCCAAATGACTATAAAAAACCCCAAATTGATACACTTATAACAAATTTACTTCAAACCAATTGTTTGATTATCAATAATCCCAAACTGATACATTTGTAGCAAATATACACTATGTTAAATTGAATTAATATCACAAAAAATCACTAAACTAGTATAATTATGGCAAATAGAGAGAAAAATTCCAAATTAGTATATCAGTTAACTGTCATATGTTATCCCACTAAACAATTTGATAGTAAAATTTAATACAGATTAACAAAGGATAAATTTATCACGAATATATCAATTTATAGTAAATTTGTCAAAAGTGCATCATTTTAATATTTTTGTGGTCAAAAAATTAATTTGAGATTTTTTTAATGACGTTAACTCAAAAAAAGAAAATAGAGGTGAATTTCTTTATCGAGTTGGGTGTCGTATCGAAGAATAACAATGCGTCATCTTCACTCAATGTGGACATGAGAAACCGATTTCCCCTTTTACAAAAGCAAAAAGGAGGAAGGAAACATATGAACTCCCGAAAAGCACCAAAGCTTCACTTATCACACACGTTCTGTAGAAGGTGACCAATAGGCCAAAGCCGCTTTGGCAAAAGGCCGCGAGTGCGCTGGAGGGAGGAGAAGGAGATTCCTCCCACGACGACCGGTGGAAAAAGGCACCAAAAGGATAAGGACGCCATCCCGGCCACTCGTGGCTCATCTGGTGATGTTATTGTCACATTGAAATCATAATTTAATCTATGCCTTTCTCATTTGTGCAATTTCTCTATCGACATCACTCTCGAAAGCATAAATGCAGATGCTTTCAATAATAATAACCATTGACCAGATCTGATGGGGATCATATGGGCAAAAGGCAAGGACCCTATCCACGATGGCCTTAGGTGGGCGGTCCTCGGCCAAGAAAGAAACATGCTTCGCCCAGCCCTATTTGGATCACTTCTTCGAGCTCAACAGGTCTTTTCCTACACCACCATCCAAACATCGAAGATGGGTTTTTTTTTCCTAATTGCCAAATTTCTTATTCAACATTTTATCTAGATGTATTCGGCTTCTAGACTCAAATCCGGACTAACAAAGGCAACCTTAGGGAAGAAAAATTCCCAAAAAAGGCTAACGATAAAGAAGTTAACATTCTCTTAATTAAGATAAATCAGGGATTATTATAAAGATGATTATTATAAAGATGGGCCTCACAGGATTTTTTTTTCTCCCTCCAAAATCACGAGGGGAAGAAAAATTCCCGAAAAAGGCGAACGGTGAAGAAGTTGAGATTCTCTTAATTAAGTAAGATTAGGAATTATTATAAAGACGGGCAGTTTTTTTTTTTTTTTTTTACCCCTTCAAAATCATCCTCGTGATTATATTCTCTCTCCCCTTTTCAATGATAGCGACCGGCTGGCGGAGAATCAGGAGCGCCGGTACAGAGGACCGAACGAGAGACCGGCGTTTTCCCCCACGGTCGCCGGTGGGGCCCGCGCCGACGAGAGAGGGACATGCTGGCGGTCACGGGGGGAAAGGGAGAGACCTGGGGACACGTGGGCCCCGCTCCAGCTCGGATGGCAGTGGAAAAAAAGGAGCGAAGGAAGGAAGGAAAGAAGAAGAGGAAAAGGAGAAAGTGAGTTCGAGTTTTGAGTTTTGAGTTTTGAGTTTTGGCTCTAGTGCAGAGCGAGCTCGTGTGGGAGTGGGGTTGGAGGGGCCCACCTGGCTATTCGGGACCCACTTCCTTCGCAAGTTGCGTGGACAGCTGGGACCCCACTCGAGCGACCCCCCCTCCTTATTTATTACACGGCATGTAACAGGAACAGGTCACGGAGTCCGTGGTCATTATTAGAGACAAGATACCGGACCGACTGAATTGAAAATAAACTGATGGATTTCAAGTTCCATTAAAATGAAATTAGTGATTTTCAATGATTGGACCAGTTCTTTTTTTTTCAAAAAAAAAATATTTTTGAATATCTTAAAATTAGCGATAAAAAGTAACGACCTAGTATTGTTTTAAATTTTTAAAATTTTTTTCCAATTGGCTGATTCATTGTCTTTGGATCGTTTGGTCCAATCTCCGATCGCAAAAACTAAAAACCGGTCCTCTTGTGTCGGTCTAATTCTGGATTCCATTTAAATGTAATTGGTGATTTTTAGTTCAGTTTATAAGGGAAGTGAATCGAATTAGCTTGACCTTTTTTATAAAAATATATTTTTAAATTTCTTTAAAATAACAATAAAAAGTAACAACCCTAGTATTTTTAAAAATTTTTAAATAAGTGGCTGATTCCTTGTATCTGGATTGTTTGGTCCAGTTTCCAATCGCAAAAATACAAAAATTGGTCCTCTCGAGTTCCGTGGTGGGACTGAACCATACCAGTTCATGATCACTATAATCATGGTTGAAGGAGCCGAGCATATGACAGAAAAGCCAAGAGGAAAGGCCTCAAGTGGACCCGCAATCGTCGGGGCTAGGCGACACGAGTCGGATTCCATGGCCCCGAACCGGTTCGGGGGCTAAGGATTTTGTGCCTGGATGGGGACGGATCGGAATGGGAATTCGAAGTACAGGGTCCTAGAGGGCGCTGTACCGAGCCTTTTCTAAGGATGGCCGGTAGGAAGAAGTATTTACTATTCGGACGGTTCTTTTAAGCTGGCATAAGAGCAATTGATTGAGATGTCGCGGTCCCTAAAGTGTCCAAGGTGTTCAAGGATTTAATTGGCGGAGTGTAGAGTAAGAAAGCAAGTCATTTCCAGCTGTTGGGTCATATTCAATCCAACAAATGAAAAGCAAACCCATTAGTGAGTTTGCAGTTAGAACCTTTTAGCGTTGGACCGTGACTTTTTGGTACAGAATTTTTATGTGGTTAGTAACTTATTAATGGGATTAGCAGGTTTCTAGATAAGAAAGCAATACGTAATTGGCAATGTTCAGCCATTATTAGGAATTTTCACATGGTGTTAAGTGACTTTCAATGCATCCACAAGATCAAGCATTCGACCATGAATTTGTAGCCAAGCTTTCTCTAGAAATACATGTTCTTTCTTTAAAACGGAACATTCTCCATGATTAGTGATTTAAACTTTCCAAAGCTCTTTTACAATTAAAATGAACAAAATTACAAGTAAATCAGATGGTTCCAAAGCTCTAAAAAACTCATAAATTCAAGCGATTGACTTAATTGTAGCTGGTCTTTCCTTCCTTAGAATGTAACGTAGACTTCGACCCGCAATCCTCGAATTCGCCAAATTTGAAGTGAACACAATGGCGGGCAAATCAGCTTGGTACAAGTGCAGTAACTTTTCTACAGATCCGGTACCAGGGTCGTTCTGATTGAGACGATAAGGAGACTGAAGACTAGGAATTGAAGGCTATTGGGGGGCCAATTGCTGCCATTTCCCTGAATCCGGGCGTCACAGGAAACATTAAATTCGGGCCAGTGGATCGTTCTTTGGGTGGGATAATCTATTATGTCTGGATCGAAAGCGGTGGCCTGGCACGGTTTCCAAAGGAAGGAGAAAACGTGGTGGAAGGGTCATAAACATAGAAAACCCGCCCGGTTCAAGTTCGAATGTCCATCACGGCATCTTAAAAAAGAAAAGAGTCTTTCCTAAAAAGATCGGTTCACTATAGAGGTCAACATAGTTTTGGAATACAGCTCAAAACCGAAGAATTGGTTCGGTGGAAAGTTGTCCAAGTTACAAAAATTAGGAAATTTATTTTGATAGGTAAATTTTAAGTAAGTAAAACTTAAAAATTGTAATTTAAAATAAGATTTTATGTTTTTTTTTTTTTGTAATATGATTTTATATTTTATTTATTTATGTTTTCACAGTGATGTAGTATTTCACGTTTGATAATTAATGTATAATCTAGAATCATTAGTTTGAGCTTCTATGTTATGATTGAGATTTACTTTATTAATATTTCATGTTTTTTATGTTTGGTCAATGGTACTCGTTAAAAATGATAATTTACTATAATCATTCAATTAATAATATAAACAAAACTTGGGAAGACATTAGTCTATGTTTTTCTTGGGTCTATGTCTCCATACAATCCTATAGTATTTTATAACGTCTAATAATGAGTGTATAATTTGAAACCACTAATTTAAGCTTTTATGTTATATCTAAGATTTACTTTGTGAATATTTCATGTTCTTCATGTTTTGTCAATAGTGCTCATTAAAGATGATGATTCACTATAATCATTCAATTAATAATATATGTGAAACATGAGAAGACATTGGTCTATGTTTTTCTTTGTCCATATATTTTCGCAATCTTACGGTATTTCATGACTTTGATAATGAATGTATAATTTGAAACCACTGGTCTAAACTTTCATTTAAAACTGAGATTTACTTTGTTAATATTTCATGTTTTTCATTTAGTCAGTGGTGCTCATTATAGATGAATCATACAATCATTCAACTAATAGTACAAACGAAACCTGGAAAAACATTGGAATTTGTGGTAGGATATGTTTTATGTTTCAAGATATACATGATAAGTTTCAGATTTTAAAAAATGAATAATTTGTTATAATGGGTAGATTCCAAATTCCACTACGAACTAGAACTGCTCACCCCTAGCTCACAACAAGTTAGGAGCCAGTTCTAGCCTGAAACCAATCGCATTTACTTAGTTCCCGAGTTGATCAAATCCCGACTCAAAGCAGGATCCGACGTCTTTTTCCTCGCCGTGTGAACATGCCCACCTAGGACATGGAACTAAACTGGGCTTTGCTGGTTCTAAAAGGCTATGTTGGGTATACTCTATGGACAGAGAAGCACGGGCGACTTATAGCCGCCAGAAATCGACATATGCGGAATTTTCCGTTCAGTATTTGCTTGGAATGAGTCGAATAGAGAGTGGAGGCTGCGGAAAACATGAAGGCCTTCAAGACATGCACATCCGGCTTCAGAAAAAGGATACCTCGATATTGGGTGAAAACAGAGGATTACTGAGTTCGAATGTCCACATCTACTTCTCCTGAAAGCTCTTCTTCAAGAAGACCGGTTCATGGCCCCAAAACCAACCTGACTTATCGGGTTCCGAGTCAATTGAATCACGACACGAACTGAGGATCGAACGGCCCTTTTCCCTGTGAACAAAGGCTATTTGGATATCCTCAATGGACACCACGTTCAGAAGGTCAAATAAGATTAACAAGACCGACCAATAGCCATTAGCCATAGGGAATCGACATATGCAGAACTTCCATCAGTTTACGTTGGCAATGAGTCGAATAGAAAGCGCAGCAGGGAGAGGAAAAGGAAAACATAGAGGCGTACAACAAGAACATGGCATGCACATCCAACTTCGGAAGAAAGATACTAATCTAATAAATTCCACTAATTGAACATGGTTCACATGTATTATTAAGGTCAAAGATCCTTAAATTACTGCTATTGACATTGCCGAAAAGAGGATTACTGCATGATGAGGAAGAGTGAATGGTGCATACTGGGCTCTTGTCACTACTCTTCCGTTCTGTGAGGTAACAACTGTTTCTCCAGTCAGAAAATGGGAAATTCCATCAGAAGATATCCTCAGCAAGAAGGGAGAATAACTCAACCATCCCAATCTTCAATAATGTGAGGAACAAATCACAACCTATTGCTTATTGGAGATAGACATCAAACTGACCAGAAATGGAACCTCTGTGGACCAAGGAATTTTGGAGCGTGATCAATTCAGAGTGAGCTGAATTGCTCAATTACATCATTGGACAGCAAAAAGAACATTATTGAACTGGTAACATAAATCAAGCTCAGACAAATCATCCCAAAGCTGGACCTTTTTTTTAATCAAAGGAAACTTGACAGGCAGCATTGAGTTTGTATCTAGTCATGGAGGCACTGGAAGGCATTTCTATATAAAACTATAGTTACAAGACACAGGCCTCAAAGAAAAATGGTCCTACCATCTTTGCAGCCACTACAGTCAGGTAAATTTTCAAACTTTTCATACAAGTAAATGTAACAAATGAACTGCTGCATCCAAACTGCCTGTTAGCTACTCACTGCATTTATGACAAACATTGCATCATTGCTTCTACCTGGAAGAAGAACATCAAATAGCAGGTTTTACATTCCGCTAGATGTCTTCTTCAAAGATGGTACATGGTCAATCAACCAGAATACTAGCTCACCGGAGCTGCCTGACGAAGCAGCTTTGAATAAGGCACCATGCAGATGACTCAAGAATGGTGAAGGCACGATCAGTTTCAGAGAACCTAAAGCTGCAGACAAGCCATTTGGGGGAAAAACCATACCATCTCAAAGGTGATTTCAGTCAAATTGTACCAGTGCTTTTGACAGGTAAATAACTGGATATTGTTCAAGGCATAAATGGGTCATGCTTAAGAGATAGGATGTGGATTATATATGCAACTTTTAACTGAAGCAAAAAGTGAACAGCTTGAAACAAGAATTAAATAGGGGATGCCTACATGTTGAGGACGCAGCAGCATGCACAGTTAGAAAAGAAGTAGAGGACATCAACAGAAATAAAAACTCTGGAGAAGTTTCTCATGATAGAAAAGAAGATCCTCTTCAGCAGGTAATATAAAGCACATACCCCAACTTTCTCCCAACAACCAAGATGATGAAGATTACCCAAGGAGTTCATATAATCTTTCTTCCATTCATTTCTCTAAAGGACACTGAAATGAGATGATTGACTACACGTTCAATCTGACAAGAGGGAAGAACACAAAAAACATAGAACTTTTTGACAAGAATTGTCATGCATGACATAATTTTGCTTATTCCATTGAGTTCCTAAATGCACTAAACATCCTAGGAATTCCAGTCATTACTTGCAGCTGAAAAAATGTATGCCTGCAATACTTTTGACAAACATCAATCTTAGCCCTGGAACGTGTAATCATCACACACTTGGATCAATGGAGCAAATATACTCAAAGGAGGTAAGATTGGCACTAAGATCCTGATTTCTATTATAAGTCCTAGTTCAAAAGCTTCGCAATAGCCTTTCTGAAGGCAATATCCAACAACAGCATGATATGTGAAGACTATTAACAAAAGACAAGGCCAATCCTTAATTAAGCTGGATTATATTTGCTGAGACCGATTTTGATTCTTGACCAAAATATGTAGCTTTATATAGAGTTACTGTGCTAAAACAACCAAGGTTCCTAATCCGTGAAGATATAATAAAGATGCCAGCAACACGGAAATACTGTGAACCATGATGTCTTCAACAATCTTGCAGTTTCTCAACTTACATTTCTTGCTTCACTTTTATAAGTAGTTCTTTTTGCATCTTCATACTCTTAGAGAACTTTTTTTGCATGATTAAATCACTGGAATCATAATCTCTAGTCCCAATCTCGATCTACTGAAGAGAGGACAAAAATGACCTAAAATGTAAAAAGAAACAATATCTACTACTTGATGTCATTGTTGCATTTTCTTTTGTTACTTTCATTTCTCCAATAAAAAGAACATTTCCGATAAAATAACAAAATCCCATGTGCAGCACAGGCAATACAACAAGCTTCTCCATAAAACTTAATGAGCACGTAACTCTTCAGCTTCCTAACACAAAACAGTAATTGTCCTTGATCATGAAGACCAGAAGTGGGTCACTGGACTGCCTAACTTATTTGATCTCAGTATCTGCAATCCACACTCATATTCTCAAGGCCGAATGTCCCAACCTTTCTCTAAAAGCACTGGCTAAAACTCAATTCTTTAGTTTACAGCTCCCCTCTCGAAACTCTAGAAAATGGGAGCAATCTTTCTAGAAGCAAAATTTCTGGCTGTGAAAGAATTGAATGGGTGAAAAACTCTGCCAAGTTTGCTTAAATTACACTGGCTAATTTTGTAAAACAAACAGAGACCGAAGCACCATTATGTGTCAAATGAGCAGTACGGAAGATGTGGATACCCACTTCTAAGCTATGCTACTGCAGCCAGCAGATGGCACAAGCATCCTCCGTGCAGGCCGGGACGACTTCTTCACATAAGAAGAATTCCACTCCCCACCGTCCTGGGCATAATAATCCATCGGGTAGTCTCCAATATCATCACACTTCGAAACTCCACTACTCCTGCATTCGCATCCTGAGTTGCCCTTGCTGCAACCGGAATCAGCAATGCAACCCAAATTCGTCTTTAAATTTCTCTCCCACCAACCAGAAACGAACCCAAGAGCAATCTCCGCCTCGAACGGTGTCAATACCGGCTTATGAAATGCATCTCCCCAATCGATGGAAAGCCTTGGACAGGCTACCTGAATCCAAGCATCCACAGAATCCTCAAACAGAGCGATCCTCCCAGGAGTGATCTCAGACATCAAAACCACCGTGTAATCAAGGCCCTTTTCCCTCATCTTCTTCTCCAATCTCTCCAAAATCCTCGGATTACCTTGCCTCCCAAGCGTCCCCAACACGACTCCCCAACTCCTCGCGCACTCTCTCGCCTTCAATATCGCGTTCCGCCTCGATTCCCTCATCCCCTTTTGATCATACTCCTCAAGGAACAACTTCCCCATGTAGGGATCGTATCGAAAGGTCTTAATCCGCGGATTCGCTATCATAAAAGCCTCCAAGTGAAACCTCCCGTCCGCTACGAACACCGCAACCGTCCCTTCGTTCGAGTCGGAACGGACCCTTGGCGCGGTGCACCCGAGAACCTCACCCGCCGACAGCGGCTTCGCCTGCGGCACCAAAACCCTAAACCCGCTGCTTCGAGCTCGGGCTTCGCCGCGCGAATCGCACCGGCAAACTGAATCGTGCCGGCCAGCACGACGTCCGAAAACTCCGCGCCCAAATTCAGCTTCAGGGTTTCCACGAGATGGCCGACGTCGATCCGAATCTCGACGAACACATAGAGGCAAGGTAGGGTGGTGGTGTCAACGGGGACGAGGCAGCTGTGGCCGTAGTGGATGAGGAGGTCGGCGCCGAGAGCGATGGCGGAGAGGTCGTCGACGCAGCAGGCGCCGTAGGTGACGTCGCCGAGGACGAAGCAGTGTTCGACGGCGGCGAAGGCAGCGAAGATGTCGGAGAGGATGAGGGAGTACATGAGGAGGCCCTCCGGGAGCTGGAGGGCCACGCGCTTGGCGCCGGCGGAGAGGATGCGGGCGACGCACTTGTGGACCTCGAAGCTGTAGTTCGCCGGCAGGAGGGCGATGGCGGCGTTGAGGGAGGCGTTGTTGAGGATGGCGTCCGGGATCTGGGACTTCGTGAACCGCTTCGGCGGCGGCCTAGCCGGCTTCACCACCGCTGCTCCACCGTCGCCGGCGGCGTCGCCACCGTCCGCCGCCGTGGCCATGGCTGCGCTCGGGGCCAAAAGCTCGCTCGCTCTCGCCTTCGGTTGAGTCTCGGAGCAAGTGATCGAATTCGCGGAGTCCCCAAAGTAACTTGTAATAAGGTCATTTTCAACGCCTCAATTGAAAATTTTCCTTGCAAAATAATTATTTCTAGAAAAAAAATGGACCGTCGATGATTTGTTAAATTAATTGCCCGAAAATCAGTCGAATTAATTTCTTTTGATAGCATGTGTCGATCTATTTAGTCATTGTTCCGTCAATCTTTTTATGAATTTGAAAGTGTATTATTTCAAAAAAAAAAATCTACATGACACCTTTACATTCAAGAATATTTTCTTTTCCACCGCCGAATTGATTATTGGCCATTGAATCCCATTAGTTTTCATTGGATTTTTGTCAAGTTTATTTTCTAGATATAAAAGAGACTAAGTGAGAATTTAAGTTTTAAAAGTACTCTATAGCTTAAAATCGACCTAGAGAAAACTTCAAAAAGCTTTCTCTTATTTCGAAATTGGGACATACCAACTTTTTGTAATAAAAGAATTCAATTACAAAAGGTTGTGTATGTCCTCAGTTACAACAGTAATGCAAATTAAAGAAATACATTAAGATTTTTTAATTTCGATCTCTATATATGAGATTTCAATTTGGCAAATTTTGAAATATAAATTTTGCTAACATAAAAGTATGTTCGCTAAGTTTAGGTTCCGTTTGTTAACATTTTTGTTTTTTATTTTTCTATTTTTTTCCCCAGAATAGAAAAAAAACAGAAATGCGTTTAGTAACACCAAGTGATTTTTTTTATTCTCGAGAATAGAAAGTTGTTTTCGGGAATAAATTTGGTGTAGAAATAAGAAATAGAAAAAAGTAGCTTCTTATTCCTCGAAACAATTTTTAAAAACTATTTTTTGGGGACTACTCACCGCCTATAGAACGTCGCCATCCGCCCACCATCATGGCCGCTTGCCACCACCACGCCATCGCCGATCGTCGCCACCGTAGGATGCCGATCATCGGCCACCCCCACCTACTCACCACCAACCGATCACCGCCGTTGGCCTCTCGCCCCCGCCCTTCACCTAGCATGACCGAAGGCAACCGGCAATGGCAACGATCAGCAGTGGGGGGTTGCGGGCGACGATCGGCAACGATCGTCGTCAGTCGTTGGTCATTGGCAACCCCACCCATCGACCGTCACTTGCCACCACCACCGGCCGGTTCGCCGCCACTGCCGCCAATCTCTCTACTATCGGGAAAGAAAGAAAAAAAAAAAAAATTATCGATACTAAACGCATTTATATTCTTTTTTATTCCGAAAATAAGAAATTTTTGTAGTTCCCAAATGCTTTATTTTACTTAAAATTTATTCTAGAGAGTAGAAATAGAAAATAACTATTTCTGAAAAGAAATTATTCCCAGAAGTAGAAATATTACCGAACGCACCCTTAGTGTACTATTATTACCAAAATTAAGACATGCTTGTGCATTAATTCATACACCACTTGTGAATAGAGGATAAATCCTAATTGAACTAAGGGGAATGACTATGATAGAATTTAGTAGGGGCATGCCTATGAAAAATCGATCAATCTTGCTTGTTGTAATCAAAGTTTTATTTTTATTGTAATTTCTAAGGGAAGAAGCATAATATAAGTGTCAAAATTTGGCATAGGAGATATTTAAGTGTAAAAAGTTTCGAAAGGTACACTTAAGTGTTAAAATCAAAAAATAATGAATCACCTAAATATCAACAATGAGAAATTTTAGCCAAATTGCTAATATAGCATTTTTTCAGCAAAACAAGCTCTAAACATCATTTTCTATGTTGACATGACTAGATAAGCCAAAACAACATCACTTTACCTCGGATTTAATTTCTAATATAAATATTAATTAAATTAAATTAAAAATAAATTTATTATTTTTTAAGAAAAGAGAAAGGGCACTTGCCAAACGCTGTTAGTAGTTTTTTTTTTTTTTTTTTTTTTACATTTAGCTCTTTTAATTTATTTTAATTAATACTTACATTAAAATTCAATTTTGATGGCAAAACAACGTTGTTTTGCACCTTCATTGCTATGTCAGCTTTTCGGCATGCCATGTACACAACTTATATTATTAAAAATAAACCACGTCAAATTTGTGGCTACCTTCGCCAAACTTGGTACTTAAATATCCCAATTTTTAAAAAAGTGACATTTAAGTGTACCTCTGCGCCAACCATGCCAAGCCTTGGCACTTACAATGTCCGGCACTTAATTTCTAAGTAATAATGTAAAGCATCGTGGTTCATAAGCAAAAGTTATAGAAATTATAGCCTGCTAAGCTTGTGTTTTAGATTGGTCTTGCCATTCTCGTTAAAACATGCTTACTTGCTAAAACTTTTTTTTTTTTTGTCAGTCTTACTCGAACTCTTAATTCACTTTCAAACTTTATTATTACTTCTTTGTAAGAGGTGAATTCAAAACTCATACTCAAAACTAATCATCCCCACCCCAATCTTCGAACCTCCCCTTCTCTCATGAAAATAGTGGTCACTGAAAGCAAATTTCAGTTATTTGCTAAAGTCGTTAACTATGTTCGTTTCCGTGCCTGGACATGAACACACGAGCTTTTGTTTTGAAAAAGAGTTACTCTAAAGTTCTATCTTAGCTGCGAAAAGCAGCGACGACACCTGAGCTCTTGGAAGAGATGAATAGCTGCGAGAAAAAGCCCGTACTCCATGAATCTTAACTAATCAGATTTGACCAAATTTTGACACAGTAATTCCATTATAAGGTTAACCTCGCGAAGAATCTCAAATTAGTATGTCTGCTATAAATTCATCTCAAATTAATGTTTTGACCACCAGAATACTTAATTAGTATATTTGTGATAATTTTACCTCAAATTAATATTTTGACCACCAAAAACCTAAAACTTGTATATTTATGACAAATTTATCTCAGTTAGTTTTCCGTTAAATTGAATTGATACCAAGAAAAACAACACATTATTACACTTGTGATAAATGGAGTTAAAACCTCCAAAATTCACTTCTCAATTATCACATATCATTCAACTAAGTAATTCAACGAAAACTAATGCATGGTAAATTTGTCATATCAGTTTTGAGTTTTTGATGGTGAAACAAATAGTTTGAAGTAATTCTATCACAAATGTTATCCATTCATTCTAAGAGATGGATTCCCGTTTGGTTCAACTTTTGGGGAATGCATTTGCATTTCCCCAAGTATCTTTAGCTCAATGGACATTTTGTGAAAGCAAAAGTGTTTGGCAAATTGAGTTTTCCGTAATGACTTTGGGCATTTGGTGAAAGCAAATACCGTTTGGTAAACTTGCATTTACAAATAGCTTTTCTTATTTTTTCTTTTCTTTTTCTTTTTTAACCAGACCGGTGGCCGGCCAGATCTGGCCACCGGCGCTGCTGTCCGGTGGCTAGATCGGCCGAGGGCAACGCCCTGGGTCGCGCGAACCCGGGCGTCGCGCGAGGTCGCGACCTCCGGCGGCGACGGCTGGGTTCACGCGAACCCGGGCGTGCGACCTCCGGTGGCGTCGCGCCCGGGTCGTGGGAACCCGGGCGTCGTGCGACCCCGGCGACTCCGAGCGACGATCGCTGGGGGTCGCGCGGCCTCCGACGGCGGCCGCCGGGGGTCGCCGCTGTCGGAGGTCACGCCCAACAACGGCTCCACCTTCATAGTTTCTAAAAAAAAAAAAAGTCAAATGTGAAAGTTGACTTGCATTCTTGAAATGCTGAAGGCTGAATGCTGGCATTTGGCAAATGGAGTTCCCAAATGCTGAACCAAACACTAGAATTTTTCCCAATGGGCTTTGGGGGCTGAAAGCCCCTTGGGAATGCTGAACCAAACAGGGCCTAAGAGAGGGAGTGAATTCAGGTATGTCATTCTTCTAACATGAAAACAAAGTTCAGTAACTCGATTTTTACATCTAGGAGCATCTACAAAAACACCGTAGTCAATTGGTTCAAAAATTGTAATTCTTTTTTTTTAAATAGTATTGGGATCGCAAATTTCTAGTAATTGAACCACATGTACTTGATATTTTCTTTGTTGAAAAGAAGATTTATCTGATTAACCTAAGTAATTTGATGATTACAAAGGTTTAAAATTCATACAATATGGTATTTCAAATTTTATAATTAGAACAAATCTTGAATTCTATAAAAAGGTGTTATGATGACAAATTTTCAGGAATCTGACTGAACGGCATGCTTGGATATTTTATTTGTTAAATTTCGATACCGTGATTGTCCAAGTAATATAGATGATTAGAAAGCTCTAAATATGTACTAAGCCAAGAATCCGAGAATTCAGAAATCATAATTGAATTCGTGAATCATAGACCTAAGAACACTTTCGAGTTTTAGAAAATTAATACTTCATAATCTTTCAAAATCGAGGAGTATTATGCTGGATGACTCGTTGATTTGGCCTTCTCTAGAGAATGGAGAGGGTTCATGTCTATCTAGTTTGAAAAGCTACTTGAAATAGAATAAAAACATGAACATGCAAAAATAGGAATGATCAGTTCTAAATTCGGTTTAGTCTTGCTCGGGAACCAAGATTCGGACTAGAAGGGCTAGTTCCTTGTTTTTGAAACTAAGAAACTGGACCGCTAAGATCGGACTAGACCAACCTTGGGTGATCCAATGGAACTGATCGTCCATATTCAAGCTTCAAAGTTTGTATCTAACGCCCATGTCCGAAAATTTGGTTTTCTCAATTTTGAGCTGAAAAACTCAACTTAATGCAATCAAGATGTTCTAAAACATGTATATAACAATACCCATGTAACAATTTCTAATATAAATCATTCAATTGAAGGAAATTTGAAACTTTTAGAACCTTTTCAAATTATAAACCCTAGAATTTCAAATTCAAAATTCTCACTCAATACTCAATGAAACTATACGAATTATATATAGTTGGAAAGATCTCAGCATAAAAAAAAAAATCACTAAAGTTTCAGAATCAATTTAAAAAAAAATTCAGACTATGCTCGGGTTTTTTTATAAAAAAAATCGAATCTGTTGAATTTTTATTTTGGGTTCTATAATTATATATTATTTGCTTTGATACCACGTGTAGAAATTCTTAATATAAACAACTAATTAATCAAGAACAAATTTGATCCATATATGAATGTAAAACACCATAGGTGATACGCACAACAAAATTAAAATGTACATGTTTGAGCCATCACTTTACTCAAAGGGAAATGGATCAGTCTGATTAGAAATCAACAATCTATTGGAATTTCAGATCTCTTTTGTATGACCTATCTTAGTATAATAGCTTTCAATGGGATTGAAACGATTGATATATAAACATATCATTTTATAGGTTAGAGAGAGGACCTATCAAATCATAATCACTAATGTGCCAACTAGGCCCCTCTCATTATAGGTTTAGTTAAACATAATTACCTACACTTTGCTACTCAACTAGGCTCATTATTGATGAATGCCAAAACCTAAGTCAATATGATCACTAAAGGATTCAAGTATATATTGGAATATCCATTAACCCAATCATTTAAAATAAAAAATCAATTAGTTAATGTAAGTTTATATTTTAGGAAATTTCCAACGTATCTCTCTTGCATGCAATGATTTTTGCCTGTAACTGGCCTAATTACATACGAAAATCTTTGACCAATTTGGAGAGGTCAGAACTTGTTGCAAAGCTCTTAACAAGATAGCATCAGCAGAATATTGCTTTCAAATGCTTTCATATTATCCTCAAAAACAGATGCATTACCAAAATGCTCAATCTTGGACAAGTCGAAGTTGCCAATTTTGCATTTCTATGCCTGCCTACAGGAGGGACAATGTATATTTTACATTTTGAGGCTATCCAAGGTCAGTTGCTTGCTAAGCTTGTTCTCCTCCTCCTACCCTTTTCTCTTCAGAACTTTCTTTGAACACTTCGCTCTCCTTTTGTGTCGACTCTCGAACATCGCCGCCCTCCTTAACATCGTTCTTGTTAGGAGAGGCAATGACGATCTCAATGGATTCGGATTCACCGGGGCCAGTCGATGGCACTAACCGATTAATTCTCTTATTCTCCTCTCTTTTGCCCCACAGCACCGCATAGAGACCCAGTACTATGAGTCCCGACCCTAGAATGCTGCCATAGAAATCAAGCGAGAATTTCAGATATCTCCTCCAACGCTTCAAATACTTTAAAGATATATGTATATAGATATTAATATACATACATTAATATACATACCTTCCTAAATGCAACTTTTCGTCCAACACCATAGACCCCGCCAAGGCCACGGTCACCAGCATCAAAGGATTAAAAACCGACGCAAACACTGGCCCTCTCATCCGCACGCACCATGCGATTAGAGCATAGCACAGCCCGGAAGCAACGATCCCCTACGATACCGCAGGCAGAATCATGTCACGCGAGGGGTAGCGGGTCAGCAAACGACACATACCGAGATAGTTCCATAATCAATATTGAGTGAGCGCTAATAAATGGACCCAATATTAGAGAATAAGGCGTTTATCGTGGTGTACCGAGTATGATACGGTGAGGAGCCTGACGTTCCATCCGAGCTTCCACTGGTTCCAATCCCTTTCTCGGCACAATGCGTAAACCACTGCTTGGATTGACGCCATGAAGGTCATCAACGCCGTGCTCGTGTAATGGCATGGGAACCCCTCACTTATCTTGGCCTGTCAAACAAATAATTCTGTATTATGATTTCTAGTTACCGAGAGGCAGCCCTTAGCGACATGCACACGACTATATTTTCTCAATTTTAAATATGTCATTTGTTTATTTCAAGCAAACAACCAAACGATTTGATAAACTACCCTGTATAGTTACTGTGCACGATGAGGTCACATCGGCCTCTTGCACCTTTCTCTGCAACCATGGGATATTCGAACTTCTCGATTCGACATACATACACACTGAGGGAGTTTCCATTCATAAGGTGGTAAGTGTGGTTTTTATGGTTATTTTGGATGGGAGATGTCGGGGTTCAAATATAGAAACTGCACATCAATGGCTTAGATCTACTGAGACACTAAGAAAAGAATGGAACGGGATAGAATAACACTAGAAGGATCTCTCACGCAGCGAAACGAAGCAAAGTCAAAGGCGAAGACCCACCTGAATGATCAGCCACAAAGCGTAGCAGAGGCAGCTGGCCACGGCCAAAAGCGATCCCAGGAGGAGATTGCTCGAGCCCTCCTGGCGCTGTTGGGTCGCTGCCACGTGGCGCAACAGGTTCACGTGCGTTGACCATGGGTTGACCTCCATGCCTTTGTAGAACGTGAGCAGCATAGCCCCACCTATCCCTATTAATGTTCCCGCCACTTTTGCCTTCCCCGCAACCGTCCTCATCTTCACCTTTTCCAACCTAATTTCGATCCACCAACAACCAAGCGCCAGGTCAGAAGAACATCCCAGCTAAAGTTCCCCATCTAAATTTGCCAAAGATTGATTCTACTAAATTATAAGCCAATTACTCGTCAAGGAATTCGCATGGAAAATTCCTGTACATACCCAAGAGAAACGGCCAAGACGAAGGTTACAGCAGGGACAAGGTTGGTCATGGCCGAGGCGTAGGTCGCCGTTGTCATCGACAAGCTTGCTAGGAACAAATTTTGCCCCAGTGATCCCCTGCAATGCGTTCAATCATAGTCAGCAACAAAAGACCAGAAACTTTCCCATGCATAAACGCCTGAGTCATCCATATTAATGTACTAGATGTCTCTGTTGTAAGAAACATCTAGTAAAGGCATGGTAATCAAGAACCCGAACATCAGCGCATCCAAGAACGCACACTTACCCGAAGAGCCCAGAAAAGAAGGCCTGCACGAGCACTGTCCACGTTATCTTTGGCATGCTTTTCCTGTTATAAGCCAAAACTCGAAATCAGTATACCTATACACGTTAGATTTGGGTCAATAAGAGTAGGTGTGTTGTGGTGTGTGACCTTTCAAGAAGAAAGCCAGAGGGGCCATGAAGAGCGTCGCAAATATGAAGCGGTAGGCAACGACGAGTGTCAGGTTCATCCCATCCCTTGCAACGAGCTTGTACAATATGTTGACACCGGCGAACGTGACCTGGACGACCACCATCATCAGCGGGGCCTTCATTTCGTGCATGGCCTCAGACAAACGATGCATCACCATTGCTCTCTCTCTCTCTCTCTCTCAATTTCAGTTCCTTGAACGAGTATGGAGGAGGAAGTATCTTAATCAAAGGTGAAAACTGAAAAGGATGGGATTTGCTAAATCTTTGTCCTGAAAATGAGTAAGAGAGAAGAACAAATGTTGCAGAAGACACCAGAGGAAGCGGGGGTATATATAATGCAACAGAGAACGAGGCCCCCAGGGGCTTTTGCTTGGCTATGTACTCACGTCACCATGCATTAAATCGTCACCGCACGTGCCCTTCTCTAGCCGGCACGTGCCAGGAAGGATTAGAGAAAGAAACAGAGACTCCATTTGGGTGCTGGCTTCTTAAATGCACGGCTGCCAAACAAATGCACGGAAGTCGTGCTGCTTTTTTGGTCAAAAGCATTGCATGGATTTCACGAATGATCCCAATGTCCACTTATATTGTACCTAAGTTGATGCCGAGTATTATTTTACTTATAGCATGCGTGCTTAGCTAGCGATTTAGGCAAATAAAAAAATTTAATTTGGAGCACTGTATTTATATCGGCTCCATACTTCCCATCGATAGGAAGACACGAGGATTTGTTCTATGCTGGGAGCCACCTTGATAGTGTACTTCCCATTGATAGGAAGACACGAGGATTTGTTTTATGCTGGGGGCTGCCCTAGTAGCATTCAGGGGGCAATGCCCTGATCGTCAAAAAGCTTTTGTAGTTTGAACCCATATTTTGTTAGTAGTTTGGGTTTGCACCTATAAATAGTTATCACTGCTCATATATAATCAATTTATCTTGTAATTTAGAGCAGTAATATAGAGGTGGGAAATGCTGCTTGTATTGAAAATCATGATAGACTTTATGTCATGATTTTTCATTCTTGCTTTTACTCTCTATATAGTTTTATTTGTGCGCCTAATCCTAATAATGTACAATATATATGTGTTCGTGAAGATTAATGAGGCCAAAAGATTCAGACGCTCTATATTATCAAACCATATGTACTGCATGTTTATGTCTTAGGATATGATGGAACTCATCCGTCACGGTGACTGGAGCACTCGAGTGCAGGTGTGAAATTAATGGGGCCATTTAACTTCTGCCTTCGTGCTCAAATAGGAAATTCTTTGAAAATAAGCTCGTCTAAACAAGGTTTAGGCATGGTCGTGAAGCCACATGGCATGCGTGCTGGGTAATTTTTTGGTGGGTTGGGCAATTTGTCGCTGTCGTGGCCAACTAATTTGCTTGTCTTATCTAAGAAATTAAATTTTCAATGAGTTAATAGTATGCTCACAAAATTTCACATATTTCGAATAAATAGGTACTTTTGTAAATGCAATCCATTCTCTACACGATTTACAACCATCGACATTGATTGGATGGAAAGTCAAATTTTCAAAGTATAGCAAAACATGTGACGATTGAGGCAGGTCATGTGACAAATTTGATTACATGGACTTGTGTAGCATATGAAAATTCTTCTTCAATTGTCAAATGGATAGTCCTCAGCAGTGATCTCACAAAATCTCAAATGGTAATAAAACTAAAGATTATGAGTTCAAATCTTTCAGAACCTCTTTTGCCTCCCTAATTAGATTTTCACGCCTAATACTAGCGAAAATATCAATATTAAAATATTTAAATAATAAACCATGCATTCATTTAATAAGTTTAAGCATTTAAAATAGTTGGTTATGATTTCATAAAAATTTCATAGTTTTTCCTTCATTAAATGCTAATGATACACGAGGACCATCAGGGCCAAGTTCGAGCTTGGACTGAAATGTTATTTCGACATAATTGAGCCGAACCAAATCAAGTGGAGTCAATCACGACAACAAAGACAAGTAAGGGAGTTTCGAGGGTAATTCTGAAGATGGAAAAAGACCGAAAGGCGAACATTCTTCTAGAAATGTCATTAGCAACGCGACAAGGTAAACTAAAAAAACAAAAGAGCGTAGAACATCATGTGGGACACTGTTAAAGGTAGTGTTAAACGTGGGAGGTGTGTCGGGGATCGCTTCGACGTGGCTCCGTTCGCAGCACGTGCAACAGTGACCATGCGTGGTGGATGGACGAACATTTCTTGACCAAAGCTTGGATGCTATTTGATTTTTCCGCTGCCCTTCGGATTATTTATTTACTTTGTCCCCACCAATGGAAGCCGCAGCCAATTTGGCTTCTTGGATTTGTGTTTCCAACTTTCATTTAGAACGTGATTTTAAGAACCCTCTCGTTGTGTCTTTGAAAAGGAAGAGTACCCAAAAATTCATAACCTATTATATCTGTATCAATTCAATTATGAACATTTTAATTTAACTAATTTAATCCTAAATATTTTTTCATTTCATCAATTAAGTTTATCCAGCTAATTTTGATCGGAAATTGTTGTTATTGATAATTTTTACAAAATTTAAAAAAAAATTAAATTATTATGACTTTCTTTCCTTTTTCTTTTATTTTAGCCAGTAGCTCTTGCCGGCTACTAGGCAAGGACCAACAAGCCCTAGCTGGCTGCCGGTGAGGGTCACAGCCCTTACTTAGGTCATCACAACCTCTCGCCTCTCAGCTCTCATGCCTTGCTCTTTCCCTCTCACTCGAGCTCAGCGCCTCCCTCTCGCTTTGAAGGCGTTCATGTAGATTCATTTAATTGGATTTTTTGTGTTTACCACGAGCTTGAGTGTTCGACGTTTTTCGTTTGCTTGATTTAGGTTAGTCCTCTCGGAAACCCTGGCTGGGGCGTTGCTCGCGTTCCCGACAGCTCGGTCCGAAGAAGCATCAAGATCTTTTCATTATTCTCAGAAAGCTTGGGATCTTTCAAACGCAAGAGAAGGCTTTGGACATGGGTATCGCTGCCATGAACATTGCTTCTCGTTTCTTTGATTCCAATGAACTGATCCAACTATTCTTAAGCCACCTTCAAGACATTCGGCATTCTTAATTGTTTTTTCGGAAGAGGTGGAAGCCCATTCCCATCCTTAATAATTTAATATTCCCTCCATCTTCCACCCATTCCATTGGACTGCCTGAGAACTGGACAAAGACCAGTGAATCTGGTTTAGTCCAATCCCAAGACTAGATGGTCCAGTTCCCGATTCCTAACACCGTCTTTCCTTACCATATATTTTATGTAAGTGCTTTCCTCCCATATTTTGTAGAAAGATTCCATAGATAACAATCAGTAGTCTTTAGTGCCTTGGTCATACCTACAAGGACCATTGGGCAAGGTGTTCTATTCACAAACGTGATTAGTTAGATAGTCCCTCCTTTGTATATCAAACGTGTGAAATTGACCCGCCCATGAAAAACTGCAAAAAAATAATATCCTCCCAAAAGGTAGAGTCCAACTTTAAAACTCGTTATCTATTAAACTCAAAGATCGCTACGCTTGGATTTGCAATGAATTGTTAGATTAGTTTTAGCCAGTAAATCGTTCTCAATTATAACATGTGTCATGCCCCAAACATATCCTGCACAACTAGCTAGCAGCAAAGAACAAATAAACATGAGCTTAGCTAATGAATTCATCGTTAAGGGATATCTTTGCTCCAATTTCAACATCATTCAGCTATTCAAAGAAATGGGGGATATGGGATCGTGCCAATTGACTATAACTATATAACCTTTTACTCTAGGATGAGAATTCTCATATTACCTTTTATATTTTCCTTTTTCTACGGTGAGATAAGACTTTTCATATAAGATCAACGACAAATCAAGTATAATATCTCATTTTCATTACCCTTTTGTTTTCTTCTTCATTTTTAGTCAGGAGTTAGGCTACGCCTATTACCTTTTGTTTTTCCGCTTACCTTTTATTATTTGTTCCTTTTTACTTAGAGGTCCCACAACTGCGAGCAAGGGTGCAAAAACCCTCCCCTAGGGCCTTTGTAGCTCTGTTGGCAATAGGTGAGGGCGTGAAGGCCCTAACTAGATTTGGGCGAGGACCACATCCCTCATTGACCAAAATGAAAGAAAAAAAAAGAAAGGAAAAACAAAATTGTAAAAAGAAAAAAAGAAGAAAATATTATTAAAAATGTCAATGTCAGCACTAGTTATGACACATAAGATGACTAGTATATAAGTTAATGATTTCAAATTTAAATTGATTGGATTGACTCAACTGACAAAATGTGAAAATATTTATAATTAAATTGGCTTAATTTAAAGATTGAGAACTAAATTAGCATAAATGTTATAGTTTTTTTACTTTTTTAGAACTTTTTCCTGTCTTTAAACAATTGGACTGAAAAAGTACATGTACATATTGATACTCTTAAATGCACGCAAGGCAACTCAACTATATACCCCGAGTATATCGCCAAATTGGAAATTCAAATGTCAATAGTTCGAAATCTCTAATCTCCATAACAAAAAGAATCCAGTGAAAATGCATCCACAAGTAACAAGTTTTCTTCTTAAATAAACAGAATATTAAAGAAATCTTCACAACTTTCCGGCATCCTCGAGATTTCACCGGACACGAGTTAATTCCACTTCACCGACCATCCTCGGCAATTCTCACTAAAGCTGATAAACGTTGGATTATATAGCCCAAATCCACTATTTTAATAACAAAAAGGTCCGACACGAAATGATAGGATAAACCTAACATAATGATTATGTGTCTAATCCAACTTTACTGCATGGAAGTATGATTGTTCTAGGATATTCAGGAGCAATAGCTTGGAAAAAATGCTACCTTAGAAATTCCTAATGGAGACAGAACACCACTGATTTCAAACTCTTAACCACCACAAGTTCTTAAAAAGAAAAATACCATAAAAAACTCTAAATTATATCACTTAAAAAAATTTACCCCGAACTTTTTGGTGACACCAAAAATCCTAAATTATGCCATTTATAATAAATTTACCCTGAATTTTTTTTTTTGCAACATTAAAAGTTCCAAATTATGCCACTTTAAAATTTTTTACCTTGAACTTTTTTGTGGCAAAAAACTCTAAAGTTATACTTGCGTGGTATATTCATACCCAGACTCTTTGGCCATATGACATTTTTGTCTTTTTCCTTTTTTCTGTTTTTTCCTTTTCTTTTTCTTTTCTATATTTTTTTCTCTCTCTTTCATATTTTTTCCCTTCTTCTTTTCCTCCACTTAACATGGTGGAGGGATGCTGGTGAGGGAGGCTCTCGCTGCCATTGAAGTCAGGTGAGGATGGCCCTTGCCGGCTTCCCTATGCCATGGCCGACAAAGAGAAAGAAGAAGAAGAAGAAAAAAGGAAAAATGATGAATATATCCTTCGATCAAAGAGTTTAAGGGTAAATGTACCAGATAAGTACAATTTTAGGGTTTTTGTGTCACCAAAAAGTTTATGGTAAATTTGTCTCAAGTGACATAGTTTTGGAGTTTTTAGTATCACAAAAAAAGTTCAAGATAAATTTATCCCAAGTGATATAGTTTTGGGATTTTTGATGGTATTTCCCTTTCCTAAAATGATAAAGCAACATCCTCGGCACCACACTAATGAGTCAAATAAAATTACATGCCATTTCTAATATTTTTCAAAATGATAGTTCAACCCTAAAGTTATTTCCAAGCAAAAAATTACCAAAATACCCCTATTGTTCAAGGCCGACGCAAAAATGATGTTAATCTTCTAAAAAGCCCCATTTTTGGATATCACAAAAAATACCCTTGAACCTCTAATCTGTATAGAGATTGGTAAAATTCGAGCGAAGTTGAATCACATGACACACGCATGTGTGAGCTTTACCTATTTATAACAAATTTTTAATACTTGCAAATCTCTATTTTTTGTATCTTTTAGTCTAACGCATATCTTGATAATAAATCTTTAAAAACTATTAATTATGTATATATAAATTCTATTTCAAAATATCCGTGTGCATGATCCGTTGTGATGAGGTCTTGAAAGAGATTAACAATTGAGGATCTCCTATTTGACTCATATTTGACAAAAAATACATTAAAAGGTCAATATCATGTGAGGCTTATATTTGACAAATGGGTAAGGTACATTCATATTCGAGAAACTATAATAGTACATGATTATGTACGCTAACAGCATCTCATCAATGCATGAAAATCCATCCAAGCCTAGCGAGTTTTTTTTTTCTACCAATTGGGGCTCATTCGTTCACCACTTTGATGGGTTTGGTTTACATGGTTCATAACCACTCCTCTCTTACTACAAGACACTTAGCTAATATCTAGATCCAACTCTATTCAACTTTTTCTAATTCACCTTACAATGTTCACTTATCCAATTGTTACAGAGTAGTTTTTGAATATTAAACAAACCTCCCCACACCGACCCTCATGAATAATTGCAGAAAATTTGTGACATATTTGGATTAACTCACTGGAGGTATTGTCATCTCATGGTTTTATCCTTTGACATACATGCATGCATTTTCCCAAGAGGTCACTCATCTTGGTGATGCTCTAGCCTAGGCTCACTTAACTTTGTAGTTTCAAAACAAAGCTTGCTATTACGTCAAAATGTGTCTCCATGAGTTAACTTCTATTTTTACATATATATTTCAGAATTATTCTCTCCTTATTCGATGCATAATTCGATTCATTCTCGCCCACATTACCATCCTAGAAACCTATTAAGAGTCGCTCTTTATCCAGGCCATGTAGCCTCAACAACCACTCTCTGCCCTCGTCAGATCAAGTCATTATAAGCCTACTAGTTTATGCATAGTTTATCCCCAAACCACACACATGCTGGAGGGCATCCCACTTTGATACCCTATTCTGACATATCTAAATTAACTCATTCAAGGTATTGTCAACTTTAGCCCATGTTAAATCGAGCCTCACGGTTTTGTCCTTTAATGTACAAGCAAGCAATTTTTCAAAAGGTCACCCATTTTGATAGTGCTCTACCCTAAGCTCACTTAACTTTGAAGTCCCAAAACAAAGCTTGCCGTTATGTCAAAAAGCGTTTCCGTGAGTTAATTTCAGTTTTCACATACATATCTCAAAATTGCTCTCCTTTTATTCGGTGTATAGTTTGATTCATTATTGCCCCCTTCGTTGTTCTGCAGCCTACCATAAGACATTCCTTGTTGGGCCCTTTAGCCTCGATGATCACTCCTCACCTTCATCAAACTGAATCGTTTTGGGCTCGACCTCTCTTCAAATGATATTGTTAGCAAAATTCCTAAAAACCTAGGAAAATTGAAGTTTTTGTTATGGCTAGAATGATCATCTAGAGGGGGTAAATATGTGATATAGCGGAATAGAGAAAAATTTAAAAATTAATATTACAACAGAACAACTTATGATGAGTCATGTTCAGATTTACAAGTATGCAAGTATTCTATCTAATAAATTAAAGAGAGTCTATCTAATAAATTAAAGAGAGTAGGAATAGAAAATTGGTCACAAATGTTTATAGTGGTTCGGCTTTGACAAGCTTACAAGTTTGTTTGGTTCATCTTTGCAAATGAGTTTTGAGTATAATTCAAATACTATAAGCCTAAAGCTACTTGGGGAAATGCAAATTATGTTTAGTAAGATTTCTTTACAAATGAGCTTTGAGTTGAATGTTTGTATGGTAAACAAAACTTTTGCAATGGGCTTTGAGGATATATATATGCTTTTTTTTGGAAAATTCAACTAAACCCTTTGGTGGTCCGACGAAGGGCCATGGTTGTCGACAAGCCAAATTTGGCTTATCGGCAACCATCGGTTGAGGTCACCTAAAGTTGGGCGACCTAGCCGAGGCTACTAGAGGTCACACAACCTCAGGTGACACTCAGCGAGGGTCTCTTGACTCAAGCATCACACAACCCAAGCGACCACCGCCTAGGTCTCACGAACTCAAGCGGCCCTTGTCTAGGTTTGGTGAGGGCCGCCTAAGGCCTCGCAATCCTCGACCATTGTTGAGTGACCCTCGCAAGAGCCAAGCAAAGGCCGCCTAAGGCCATGAGACACAGGCGACAATCACATGGGTCACGTGACACCTGGGTCAAGCAATCCTCGCTGAGGGTCATTTGAGGTCGTGCAACCTCCGGCGACCCTCGACGAGGTTGCATGACCCTCGCCAAATATCGTCCAACCTCAAGCGACCTCAACCGACGATCGCTGATGCCAAATTTGACTCATCGGTGGCCGTAACCCTTCATTGATCTAACAAAGGGTTGCCTCCTTTTTCAATAATTTTTTTTTTAACTATAGGCAAAATCGGAAATATGAAAAATTGCCTAGAATAATTTTGGAAGTGAAAAATTATTTTGAGTATTCAGCCAAATGCTGAAAGCCCAAAGCTAGTCCATATTGGCATTGGGCTTTTAGCATTCTCAAGGCTAGCTTTCAGTTGAAAATTATTTTCAAATTGTTACCAAACGATTCAACATTTCCCCAAAGGGTTTTCAAACCTGAAAGCCCCTTGGAAATGTTGAACAAAACACACCCTATGTCCACTCTCTCGTAGTAACAACCTATTAGTTGGATTCCACTATTTGAACTAATAAGTGGTTACAACATCTGAAGAATAAAACTCGAATTAGTGAGACCAACTCCTCACACACTCTTGACCTCTAAGTAATTATACACTGTAGCACACTGAGACGAAAATTTTTGGTCAAAAGTACTCTTCGAAAATTTGGAATTATAACCTTTTGTTCTTGTTGTGTTTGCTTCTACATTCGCTAGAACTCTTATGCTCCGAGACCTCCTTATATATGCCTCCTCTATCCAAGCTGACCATTGGACATAATCTTTGGAGGATTATTCAACCAATCTACCCGTTGACCTATATCTCCAAAAAGATCCGATTGCTTCTAAGTTGCCAAAAATAAAGTTTCCTTTGAATACTGTCACCCATACAATAGTTTGGGTTTCCATAAGTCACGTACTTTGATTTGGGAATAAATCACCTCCAATTTGACATCCCAAATCCACAAAAGATATTGGGGAAAAACTTTCCTTTGGAACTCCTTATATGAAAAGCAAGAAATCCAATCAATTTTCACTAGTCATTGCATGAGAATATCCATTCCTTCCTCACTGTCAGACATAGCAAATATGGAAGGAAATGGTTCTACTTTGATCAAGAATTTGATACATGAGATTTGATGACATCCCATCAAACTTTCCATTGATTGTGAACATATGAGATCTTCTCATAACGTCTAATGAAAAGTATTATCTTGACAATCCTTGTATAATTTATTCCGTTGTCTTTGAATATCATGACATGACACAATCTTTATCATAGACAAGCATAACGTCTTGATAAGCCACTAAGTTTGATTCTCTGAATTTGATGATATTTAGAGCAAAGTCCGATATGAGTTTCTCTAAGAAGATCACCTAGAAATTATTTCATCAAAATCATTAAACACTTATGGAAATGTTTTGTCTACCTTCAAAACATATTGGGAAATTTCCTCAATAGTTTTTGCTAAAACTTTCATTGGATTGCCATTGTCTTTCAACCCACATTCCTCAGGTACTCGGACCATTGTCCAGTCTATAAAAACTCAACATTGCAGGAAACAACTTGAATGGCTCAATTCATACACAACTTGAGCCTTCATTTCTTAAATTTAAGCAAGAATAATTCCTGTGCAGATTGGCAATCTCCAATCTCTTCTTGTTCTTGATTCGAGTCAAAACTTGCTAACGGAAGAAATACATGGAAAACTTTGGCTATTGTGCAGAATAGAAACACTCAATCTCTCCCACTGTAGGCTCTCAAGTTCAATTTCATTGACCTTTGATAATATGGTAGGCTTGACATCCATTAACAAATCGTATAATGAGTTGGAGGGTTCTTTACCAAAGATTCCAGCCTTTCAAAATGCTACCATTGAAGTTGTGATAGGGAACAAAGGCTTGTGTAGAGTTATTGCGGATCTCAACCCATGTAGAGTATGTCGAAAGGAAAATACAAAAACAAAAGCCTGTTGCTAGTTTTAATTTCTACTTTAGATTGCCTACTATATTTACTACTTGTTTTGGGAGGTTCGAGTAATATATGCCAAAGAGCAGTGAAACCAAAGGCTAATTCAATTGATGGAAGCAATGAAAATCTGTGGGCAATATGGAGTTTTGATGGAAGAATGGCTAATGAAAGCATCATTGTGGCTACAAAGGACTTTGACGCTAAATATTGCATCGGTGTGAGAGGACATGAAAGTGTTTATAAGGCGCAATTGTAAACAGGTGAGACGGTTGCGGTAGAGAAACTTATGAAAGCCATGGACATCGAAATGGCTAGTCAAATAACATTTGAAAGGGAGATTCATGCTTTGACTATAATTCGACAATGGAAAAGGCAAAGACCCCACCTGAATGATCAACCACAAAGCGCAACAGAAGCAGCTGCCCACGGCCAAAAGCGAGCCCAGGAGGCGATTGCCCGAACCCCCCTGGCGATGCTGGGTTGTCGCCACGTGGTGCAACAGGTTTACGTGCGTTGACCATAGGTTGACTTCCACACCCTTGTAGAACGTGAGCAACATGGCCCCACCAATCCCAGTTAATGTCCCCAGCACTTTTGCCATCCCTGCAACTATCATTAGCCTCCCCTTCTCCAACCTAATTTGATCGATCAACATGAACATGAACGGAAACAACACATGCCACGTCAGACAAATATGTTCGAAAATAGCAATTTTAATCTCGCAATGATTTCGTAATTTACCATGTTAGTCATTCATAGAATAAGCCTGAAAAACATGTTTTCTTAAGTGAACATTTTGTTATTGTCAATTCTCACTTCAATGAACAATTGTTGAGTTTGCAAGGGAAATCCTGCATATACCCGAAAGAACTAGCCAAGACGAAGGTTATGGCTGGGACAAGGTTGCCCATGGCCGAGACATATGTTGCCAATGTCAATGACGAACTTGCTAGGTACAAATTTTGAAACATTGACGCCCTGCAATTCATTCAATCAATAGTCAACAACAAAAGACCATAAATTTTTCCAAGCGAAAGTTCTATCCTATGTCCATGGAAACATGGCTTTTAGGCTGTTATTGTCATTGCATCCAAAAACACTCATACCTACCCAAATAGCCCACAAAAGAAGGCTTGCACAAGTACTTTCCAAGTTATCTTTGGCTTGTGGTTCCTGTTGTACCCCCAACTTAAAATCAGTATACACGTTCACATCAGAATCAATTGACATCACAAGGACCAGAAAACTGGTTTAATAGGAGAAGTGCGGACATGTATATGACCTTTCTAAGAAGAAAGCTAGAGGGGCCATAACACCGATCGCAATAATTAAGCGGTAGGCAACGAGGAGCGTTAGGGTCATCCTGTCGCTTGCTGCGAGCTTGCTTAGTATGTCGACTCCGGCACATGCGATCTGGACGATCACCATCTATTGGCAAATTGGGTTTATACTAAAGGGTATAATTGTCATTGTATTGTTTTAGCCCTAAACCCTATGTATATATATTGTAAATTACTTCATCAATGCAAGTAAGTTCACCCAATCTCTACATTGTATCAAAGCAGCGATTCTTGGAGTCGTCTCTCACGTCTCTCGTGTCTCTCGCGTCTCTCGCGTCTCTCTTTGAGAAAATCGCCATCAAAGCTACACAAAAAAAAGAAGAAGAAGAAGAAGAAGAGGATTTCTGGATCAGAATCGCAGTCCTTCATCTCCTCCTCCTTCTTGTGCATTGACTTCATTGGAAAACCGGAAAAATTCGGTTTTTGCTCTACTTTGCAATAGGAATTTTTGAGCCAAAAGTTCCGAGGAAGTTGAAATCTCATGAAGTTTTCATCACTGGGGGATTTCGTTCATTAACCAATCGTTGAAAATTTTGTATCAACGCTCGTGGCCACAAGTGATCATGGCAACCGAGTCTCAAAACTCTTCAGTCACCGTTCCCGCACATGAGCAAGTGGGCAACCCTTATTTTTTGCATCATTCTGATAACCCAGGATCTAATCTCGTTGGCATGGTCCTTACGGGTGACAATTACAACAATTGGTCTCGTGCCATGGAGATTGTCCTTTCCGCCAAGAACAAGATGGTGTTTGTTACTGGAGAAATAATAAAGCCAATTGCAACAGATCCTACCTATGCGTCTTGGATTCGTGTGAACAATATGATTCTATCTTGGATCCTTAATTCCATCCATCCAGATTTGGTGCCAACAGTTCTCTACACAGAATCAGTTGCGGATGTCTGGGCCGATCTTCGTGAACATTTTTCGCCATCGAATGGTCCTAGGATTTTTCATCTCGAGCAAAAGATATGCACCCTTGCTCAATATGACGATGCTGTGACTAAGTACTACAACAATTTGCGAAGCTGCTGGGATGAATTGAATAATTTGAATCCGTTACCGCAATGCTCTTGTTCGGCTCATTCTATCATCACCACACAACAAGAGAACCGGCGCTTGTTTCAATTTCTCATGGGTCTCAATCCGAGGTACGCTAATGTTATTAGTCAGATTTTACTAATGAATCCGTTACCTAGTGTTGCACGTGCATATGCGCTAGTTCTTCAAGATGAGTCGCATCGCCATATCCAATTGGACCGCCCAAAGCATCCGACCAAACCAGCACTTTGCTTAGCACTCATGGAAATAATGTTCCACAGCCGTACATGAATTCCTCATATCATGGACAGCCCAGCTCTCTTGGTGCCCCCGCTTTGTCCGCTAACCTAGCTAAACGGACAAACACATCTCACAACCGGGAAAGATGTGTCCATTGTGGCATCTCGAGACATACACGGGATGTGTGTTATCGACTTCATGGCTTCCTTCCTAACCACAAGCAACGCCGTGGACAACCATCTACTTCCTCTCGACTCGCAGATAACAAGTCCAATCATACTTCTGATGCAGCACCTCCACCATTCACGAATGATCAATATAAGCAATTGATGCGCTTGTTGCAAGAGGTAAACATCCCGAAAGCCAACCTCTCAGGTAATGTTCTCGGCTTAACTTCGAATTCATTTAATTCCAATACTTGGGTCATTGACACTAGCGCCACCAATCACATCACATTTGAACCCCATTACCTTACAAATCCAAGATACTATTCCTCTCCACATCCCACCGTTGGAATTCCGAATGGTGTTGGTGTCCCCATGACATCACACGGTTTAGCCCCCCTTACCCCAAATATCTCCCTTGATCATGTCTTTTGCGCTCCCTCTTTCAAATAAAACTTATTGTCCATCTCTAAAATCACTCAAACTTTAAACTGCTCAGTCACTTTTTATCCTACCTACTATGTTTTTCAGGACCTCTTGACGAAGAAGATCATTGGTCGGGGCCATGAGCGTGGTGGTCTCTATTATCTGGAAATTCCTACTAAACCTGCCGTTCTTTCTACTACAACATCTTCATCTCATCTTTGGCACGCCCGCTTAGGACACCCATCTGAGTCAGTTTTATCTACTTTGCAACAAATTTTATGTTTTAGTCCAGTAAAACAATTCAGTCCATGTGATGCTTGTCATTTATCCAAGCAAACGCGTCTGTCTTTTGCATCTAGTACTATTACTACTTCACGTCCTTTCGAGCTTATTCATGTTGACATTTGGGGACCTTATTCTTATTTTACACATAAGACATGTCGTTATTTTTTATCTATTGTTGATGATTATTCGCGCTATACTTGGATTTTTTTGCTTATTTTTAAGTCTGATGCAATTGACTCTATGATTCGCTTCTTTACTTTTGTTGAGACTCAATATCAAACCAAAGTCCAAAATGTTCAATCTGATAATGGGACTGAATTCCTTTCTTCTCGTTTACAAGATTTTTTTTGTGCACATGGTGTTCACCACCAACGTAGTTGCCCTCACACTCCTCAACAAAATGGAGTTGTTGAGCGTAAACATCGTCACTTGCTCAATATTGCTCGTGCATTGCATTTTCATTCTAGCATACCTCTTCACTTTTGGGGGTATTGTGTCTTAACTGCTACTCACCTCATTAATAGATTACCCAGTCCTCTCCTACACAATAAAACTCCGTATGAACTTCTTTATGGAACCACCTTCTTATTCTCATCTTCGTGTCTTTGGCTCATTATGCTATGCTTCCACCGGTCATCTTCACTCCAACAAATTTGGTCCCCGATCTCGACGATGTGTTCTAATTGGTTATCCCACAAACCATAAAGGTTACTGTCTTTATGACCTTCAAGACCAAACAATTTTTACCAGTCGTGATGTCATTTTCTATGAACAAAATTTTCCTTTCCGTCAAACCGTCAAACATACCACAACCGAACAGACCTCAGTACTTCCATTACCCATACCTGATCTTGGTGAAACATACCCACCTCCCTCCACCCTAGTCCTTGCACCGACCTCAACTCCTCAACCTTCTACACCCATGATTGCACCATCACCAACTGAACCTAAAGCCATGCCTCGGCCATCTCGGCAATGCCATCCACCCGGATATCTTTGGGACTACTACTGCTCGATTGTGGCCTCCGATCAATCCTCTTCGGACTCTAAGGTAGCTGAATCAGGTACTCTTTACCCTTTATCCAACTGTTTATCATACTCGCGTTTTTCACCCACTCATCATGCCTTTTTAGCATCCATATCCTCTGAACAGGAACCTGAAACTTATGACACTGCGTGTCAATCTCCCAAGTGGCGAGAGGCAATGTCTTCTGAGATACAGGCTCTTGAACAAAATGGCACTTGGGAAATTGTTCATCTTCCTCCTAACAAACATCCCATTGGATGTAAATGGATTTACCGAATTAAATATAATTCTGATGGCACCATTGAGCGCTACAAGGCTTGGCTCGTTGCAAAGGGTTACACTCAAACAGAGGGGATTGATTACCATGACACATTTGCGCCTGTTGCTAAAATGGTAACTGTTCGCACTCTATTAGCTCTTGCTTCAATTCGTCATTGGCCTCTCTACCAATTAGATGTGAATAACGCTTTTCTGCATGGTGATCTTGACGAAGAGGTCTACATGAGGTTTCCACCATGTTTTCATACTAAGGGGGAGAATTTAGTTTGTCGACTTAAGAAATCACTATATGGCCTTAAACAAGCATCGAGGCAATGGTTTGCTAAATTCTCTTCTGCACTACTTGATGTTGGTTTTTAACAGTCAAAGGCGGACTATTCACTTTTTACATTAGCCCGTGGCTCTCTCTTGACCATTGTCCTTGTTTATGTTGATGATTTGGTTATAACGGGTGATGATGAAGTTATGATTCAACTTCTCAAGCGATTTCTCGATGCACAATTTCGTATCAAGGACTTGGGCACTCTCAAATATTTCTTAGGCATTGAAGTTTCTCATTCCAAGTCTGGGATTTTCTTGTCACAAAGGAAATATACTCTTGATATTTTGTCTGACATTGGTCTTCTTGGTGGACGTCCTATTGATACTCCGATGGAACCCAATATACAATTTTCGGACTCCTCTCCAATTCTTAAGGATCCAGGTTCATATCGACGACTTATTGGTAGATTATTATATCTTACAGTAACTCGTCCAGATTTACTCTTTGCAGTGCAACATCTTAGTCAATTTATGCACTCTCCTCATGAAGACCATTGGAATGATGCCCTTCGCATTGTGCGGTATCTCAAGCATGATCCTGGCACTGGTTTATTTTTCCCATCTGATTCAACTCTCCAACTTAATGGTTATACAGATTCTGATTGGGCATCATGTTCTACATCCCGACAATCTATTTCTGGCTATTGTATGTTTCTTGGTTCTTGTCCTATCTCATGGCGTTCCAAAAAACAAACCATTGTTGCCCGTTCCTCAGCAGAAGCCGAATATCGTGCTATGGCGTCTGCCGCATGCGAAATCACATGGCTTCACATGCTTCTCTCGGATCTCCATGTCAACACTACCTCTGCCAATCTTTTTTGTGATAATAAAGCGGCCATCCACATCGCCACTAATCCTGTCTTCCACGAACGAACCAAACACATCGAGATTGATTGTCACTTGGTTCGTGAAAAAATTCAAGATGGCACTTTGCGTACTCTTTATGTTCCCAGTCACTCCCAACTCGCAGACTTGTTTACGAAACCGGTCACACGTGATTTATTTTGTAATTTTAAGAACAAGTTGTTGACATGTTTACATTCACCAACTTGAGGGGGAGTATTGGCAAATTGGGTTTATACTAAAGGGTATAATTGTCATTGTATTGTTTTAGCCCTAAACCCTATGTATATATATTGTAAATTACTTCATCAATGCAACTAAATTCACCCAATCTCTACACCATCATATCAGCGGGGCCTTCATTTCATGCACGGCCTTAGAGAAACGATACCTCGCCATCGCTGAAAAAACACTCTCTCTCTCTCTCTCTCTCTCTCTCTCTCTCTCTCTCTCTCTCTCTCTCTCTCTCTCTCTCTCTCTAACGAGTATGAAAGTGTTTGAATGAAATCAGAAGACTGGAAAATATGAAATTTCAATATGGGGTATTTATAATGCAACAGAGGACGAGGAGGCAGCTATTTTATTTGACTATTCGCTCGTTGCGTGCTTATGGGGGCTGGCAAATTCTCTCTCTTTAATTTTCAGATCTGCCACGAAATTTGAATAATCTAAAAATCCACTCAATTTGAGTTATCTCAAAAAAAAAAAACTTATCAGTAAAATATCAACAGTGGATTAGGAAATATGGTCTCATAGTTTAATATAGCTATCATATAAATTGGATGGAAATGCTATTTTAAAAATATGACACTTGATTAAAAAAAAATCCACATGCGAAGAAGCTAGTATTATTTTCAACGAAAACAAAACAGAAGAAGAAGAAGAGCTAGTATTATTTAGGCTCTTCTTTTCCATTTGTTCTATTATAGGTGTATTTTATTGGATTACAAGTCAAATTTGTAGACTGAAAATTCTGTCTTTCCAATTCAACAAAATTTTTTACTTGATATTTCCTACATTCAATAGTTAACGACCCAAATAAACCTTATGTGATAATTACAAAAACAAATGGCATAAAGAAAAAAGAATCACAATTGAAAGTTTTTATTTCTATAAAAGTTGGTGCAAAGTACGAGATACGTAATTGGCATTTGCATCATAAGAATGGCATGAATGTCCAATTTTGGCCTGGGCAAATATGCTCAACCCGCTGTCACCGCAACATTGCATGTGCACAACAATTCTAGAAAGCATGAGACCAAGAATTAGCTTAACATCCTAGCAATCCTAGAAAGTGTGGGATGAGAAACTCAGGACTAGAGTCAATACATTTACACTTCCAATTGCCCGAAATATATCGAGAAAAACGGAACACTTATACTTTTCACCGTCTTCCATTGTACCCCAACGTGCTTTGGGGAGCATACGATGTACTATTTATTGCCTTCTTTCTTTTTGACTTGATCAAAGTAGGGTTAAAATTAAAAAAGAAAAAGAAAGGAAGATTTGATTGGTGAAAAAAAAGAGAGAAAGTGGGCGTTCATTTTGAAAGGACAAAGTAGGGGTGTGCAACCGGACCAGGTTTACCCAGAACCCGGACCGGACCACCCGAAAAACAGGGTCGGGAACCAGTTCCCGATTAAACCGGTCGAGGTACAGGTTCCAGTTTTTGGGAACCGATTAAAACCGGTCCGAGAACAGGGTCCAAGCAAAGACCCACCCAGAACCGGACCGGTTTTGGAACCGGTTTTTACCCTATTGAAAAAAAAAAATCGCCACTCTGTATAATGCTTTTGAATCTCTGTCTTCGAAGAAATGTTAAAAAAGGAAAGATTCTCTCTAAATCAAGTTAAGAGAGAATTGTTTTGAAAGAATTGTTAAAAAGAACTGTTCTCATGAATTATTTTTCTTTTTTACTGGTCTCACTTTCAACTATTACTATAGTCGCAAGACAAATGCTATTAATTATTGTAGCACTAATTCTCAATTCAACTCAAGAAAGATATTCTCTTAATAAGAACTCCGTCGCATACACATAAGTAAGCACATTAGGTCATATTAGAAGTATTTGTGTGAATGAGATTAATATTAGATCCATATTTGTTGCTAATGCTTATGCATTCTTTGGATTTTTGCTTTGTCTTATAATGTTAGGAGAATTACGTTGTTGTTTTTTCGCTAATTAATGTAAAATTCGAAGCCGTATAGAATATTGAATGGTTGCAAAACAGGTTCCAATGAAAACAGGGTTAACCCTATTACCAGACCGGAAAAATAGGGTTGGGTCCAAAACATGGTCCAATAAAAACAGGGTAGGATATAGGGTCCAAAAAAGAGGAACCGGTTATAACAGGGTTGGGTATAGGGTCCAGATCTAGACCCTACCCACCCTGGACCTGATCACCCCTAGGACAGAGGGTGAGCACGCATGTCACACGGGAAAAAGAGGAAACGAAATAAAAGAAGAAGAAAAGAAATAAAGGGTAATAAAGAAATAAAAGTAAAAGGAGCACATATCATGGGAGCCTTACTAAGCCGAATTTACTATGACGTGCAATGCCCAGTAAGGATTCAAACCCTTCATTCATCTAGTCGGAATAATTTTCAGAATTATGACACAATTTGAAATTATGTGAAATTTGAGTTGTGAAATATGATTTTGGAGTTGTTGAGCAGAGGAATTTCATGAAAATGATAGATTAGGATGTCTTGAAGTCACGGGATTTGACAAAAATCAGTTGGGAGTAATGATTTTGTTAGAGTGAAACTTTAAAGTTGGGCACCCAAGCTCTGCATTGTGGATAACTTTGAATATTCACTTCAAACGAGAGTTTTGTTAGCATGTAAAAGTCATTTTGTTAACGAGGAGACTTAATTTAGCCGATCAATAGTTGTGGTAATGTTTTACTTGATTTTGATATTGTTTCTCTCTTTGTAATATCTTGAAAATCGATCTTATTTTGGGATTTTATAAAGTGGCAATGTTAGTCGAAAGCTTAGTCAATATAAATATTCCGAATTGTATGTTTGTGGGATAAAATAAGTAAAATAACAAGGAAAGAAAGAAATAATAAAGGGCTCCAATTAGGTCAAAATGAAAAGGGTCTGATCCAGGTTGTCCAACCCATGTCCACAGGCCCCAAAATTGATCGACGGAAGCCTCATATGCCCATTCACAAGATTCAACCCGTCAAAACCATTTGAGTAAAATTTCATGAAGCCGAGCACTCCAAAAAAGCCCATGAAATAGAGGGCCTGCCCACCCCCCCCACCCCTTCTCTCTCTCTCTCCATAGAGGAATAATAATTTATTCAGCTTGGTAATTAGCTCGAGTTTTTTCTTGATAACTTGACTGTGATCGAGCTGAGCCAGAGTCGACTCAGGTTTGAATATTACGATTTTCTTGTCGAGTGGAGCTTGAGTCCAATATTCAATTGAGTGGGTATCAAATTCTGAGCACCACCAAGTGCTTTGATCTAATCCAATTTGACTATGATGATGTGTAGTCCACAAGAAAACATATTTTAATATGAAAGGATGAGAAAGAAGCTACATTGATTCAAAGTGGACTGCATTTCAATATGAAAGGGGGAACTATATTTTCGAAGTGAAGTGAGGAGGGTCTATAGAACATAAAATTATGATATAATTGTTTGTCTTCGGGATATTTTCGAGCATGTGCTCCGACACTCACAAGTGATTATATTTCCTCTTGATTGACGTTAATCCTCTTGGAATCGCTATCTCTAGGTAGAGATTCACCAAGGTCTCCTGATGGAACTAATTGATTCATCCTCTGCATCTCTTTTCTTTTGCCCCACAGCACCGCATAGAGACCGAGTACTATGAGAACCGATCCTAGAATGCTGCCATCAAAATAAAAGGACAATTTCAGTATTATTATGGTAAATGAAGAACAACTTTGTGCATCCGTGTATATATACATACCTTCCCAGGTGCAACTTTTCATTTAAAAGGAAGGACCCCGCCAAGGCCACGGTCACCAGCATCAAAGGATTAAAAACCGACACGAACACCGGCCCTCTCATCCGCACGCACCATGCGATCAGAGCATTGCACATCCCGGAAGCAACGATCCCCTACAACTCCATAAGCAAAACCGCACCGCACGAGAGGTGGCGGATCAGCTAACGACACATACTAGGGTAATTCGACTGCCTATATTAAGCTCTAAAATGCACACAACATCAGAGAGTGAGGCGTCTGTTGGGTGTACCGAATATGATACAGTAAGGAGTCTGATGTTCCATCCGAGCTTCCACTGGCTCCAATCCCTCTCTTTGCAGAACGCGTAAAGCACTGCTTGGATTGACCCCATGAAGCACATCAACGCGGTGCTCGTGTAATGGCATGGGAACTCCTCACTCATCTTGGCCTGTCCAACAAATCGTTGTGCATCCTTATTTCTTGTTGCCCAAATATAGCAATTAGCCACATACACGTTGTAATATTTTCTTTCATTTCAAGTAGTGTCATCTATTTATTTTAGGTAACAAACTGAACGAGGTTCCTTCGGGTGGGAGTGTTGGGTTTCAAATAGGAAAACCACGCGTCCTAACCGAGCGCACTTAATGACTCTAACTTTGATACCTTGAGGTATGGTGCCTCGATTAATCGAAGCACCAGAGAAAGTACCAAGGAGGCTAAAAATTTCAAGTCCTATAAAAAGAACTCTTCGAGATGTGTCGACATACATACACTGACATAAGTATAGCAGGAGTGCCAAAAGTTGGCACAAAAGGACACTTAAGTGTCAAAAGTTACAAAATGTATACTTAAATGCCACTTTTAAAAAAAAAATGGATCACTTAAGTGCCAAGTCGTCGGAACCCTGCCGAAAATCTTATGTGGCAATTTTTTATTAATTTTCTTGCCTACGTGGCTCGCCGAAAACTGAATCGGCCAAAAATTAGCCAAAACGACGTCGTTTTTGCTGACGTGGATTTAAAAATTATTAATTAAATAATATTAAATAATTAAAAAAATATTATTATAAAATCAATTTTATTTTAAAAAAAAAAGGGGAGGAGGGGATCAGCGAGGGCAACTCTCGCCGCCGCCGTCACCGGGAAGGGCCAGCGACGGTGGGGAGGGTCGGCCGAGGTCGTCGGCCACTGGTCGGGGCCCAGCAACCCCGGCCGACCCTCCCCCATCGTCACCGGCCCTTCCTGACGAGGTGGGGCGGCGACAGTGGCGGCAGCGAGGGCTGCACAGCCCTCACCGATCCCCTCCTCCCTTTTTTTTTTATAAATAAAATCGATTTTAATTTTTCAAAAATTTGACGTGGACAATTTTTTTATAAAAAAATTGCCATGTGGATTTTTTATTTAAAAAAAAATGCTCTGTCAACAAATGAAGTCATTTGGAAAATGGACACGTGGCAATTTGGCCGGAATTTTTCGCCATTGGCACTTAAGTTATCCATTTTGCTCCGATTTTGGCACTTAAGTATACCTTTTGTAACTTTTGGCACTTAAGTGTCCCTTTATGCCAACTTTTAGCACTCCAGAAGTCCGTACCCTTACATACACTTATTGCCAAACTAACCAGAAGAACCTTGAAAAAGAAAAGGAAATCATACTAGAAAGATGTCACACAGTGAAGCGAAGCAAATCAAAGGCAACAAAATGAAGACGTATTTTAAAGACAAGGCAAAGACCCCACCTGAATGATCAACCACAAAGCGCAACAGAAGCAGCTGCCCACGGCCAAAAGCGAGCCCAGGAGGCGATTGCACGAACCCCCCTGGCGATGCTGGGTCGTCGCCACGTGGTGCAACAGGTTTACGTGCGTTGACCATAGGTTGACTTCCACGCCCTTGTAGAACGTGAGCAACATTGCCCCACCAATCCCAGTTAATGTCCCCAGCACTTTTGCCATCCCTGCAACTGTCATTAGCCTCCCCTTCTCCAACCTAATTTGATCGATCAACATGAACATGAACGGAAACAACACATGCCACGTCAAACAAATATGTTGGAAAACAGCAATTTTAATCTCGCAATGATTTCGTAATTTACCATGTTAGTCATCCATAGAATAAGCCTGCAAAATATGTTTTCTTAAGTGAACATTTCGTTATTGTCAATTCTCACTTCAATGAACAATTGTTGAGATTGCAAGGGAAATCCTGCATATACCCGAAAGAACTAGCCAAGACGAAGGTTACGGCCGGGACAAGGTTGCCCATGGCCGAGACGTATGTTGCCGATGTCAATGACAAGCTTGCTAGGTACAAATTTTGAAACATTGACGCCCTGCAATTCATTTAATCAATAGTCAACAACAAAAGACCATAAATTTTTCCAAGCGAAAGTTCTATTCTGTGTACGTGGAAATATGGCTTTTATGCTGTTATTGTCATTGCATCCCCAAACACACACATACCTACCCAAATAGCCCACAAAAGAAGGCTTGCACAAGTACTTTCCAAGTTATCTTTGGCTTGCGGTTCCTGTTGTACGCCCAAACTTAAAATCAGTATACACGTTCACATCAGAATCAATTGACATCACAAGGACCAGAAAACTGGTTTAATAGGAGAAGTGCGGACATGTATATGACCTTTCTAAGAAGAAAGCTAGAGGGGCCATAACACCGGTCGCAATAATTAAGCGGTAGGCAACGAGGAGCGTTAGGTTCATCCCGTCGCTTGCTGCGAGCTTGCTTAGTATGTTGACTCCGGCACATGCGATCTGGACGATCACCATCATCAGCGGGGCCTTCATTTCATGCACGGCCTTGCACAAACGATACCTCGCCATCGCTGAAAACTCTCTCTCTCTCTCTCTCGTTCTAACGAGTATGAAAGTGTTTTAATGAAATCAGAAGACTGGAAAATATGAAATTTCAATATGGGGTATTTATAATGCAACAGAGGACGAGGAGGCAGCTATTTTATTTGACTACTCGCTCGTTGCGTGCTTATGGGGGCTGGTAAATTTTCTCTCTTTAATTTTCAGATCTGCCACGAAATTTGAATAATCTAAAAATCCACTCAATTTGAGTTATCTCAAAAAAAAAAAAAACTTATCAGTAAAATATCAACAGTGGATTAGGAAATATGGTCTCATAGTTTAATATAGCCATCATATAAATTGGATGGAAATGCTATTTTAAAAATATGACACTTGATTAAAAAAAAATCCACATGTGAAGAAGCTAGTATTATTTTCAACGAAAACAAAACAGAAGAAGAAGAAGAAGAGCTAGTATTATTTAGGCTCTTCTTTCCATTTGTTCTATTATAGGTGTATTTTATTGGATTACAAGTCAAATTTGTAGGCTGAAAATTCTGTCTTTCCAATTCAACAAAATTTTTTACTTGATATTTCCTACATTCAATAGTTAACGACCCAAAAAAACCTTATGTGATAATTACAAAAACAAATGGCATAAAGAAAAAAGAATCATAATTGAAAGTTTGTATTTCCATAAAAGTTGGTGCAAAGTACGAGAAACGTAATTGGCATTTGCATCATAAGAATGGCATGAATGTCCAATTTTGGCCTGGGCAAATATGCTCAACCCGCTATCACCGCAACATTGCATGTGCACAACAATTCTAGAAAGCATGAGACCAAGAATTAGCTTAACATCCTAGCAATCCTAGAAAGTGTGGGATGAGAAACTCAGGACTAGAGTCATGCATTTACACTTCCAATTGCCCGAAATATATCGAGAAAAACGGAACACTTTTACTTTTCACCGTCTTCCATTGTACCCCAACGTGCTTTGGGGACATATGATGTACTATTTATTGCCTACTTTCTTTTTGACTTGATCAAAGTAGGGTTAAAATTAAAAAAGAAAAAGAAAGAAAGATTTGATTGGTGAGAAAAAGAGAGAAAGTGGGGGTTCATTTTGAAAGGACAAAGGGTGAACACGCATATCACGCAGGAAAAAGAGGAAATGAAATAAAAGAAGAAGAAAAGAAAGAAAGGGTAATGAAGAAACAAAAGTAAAAGGAGCACATATCACGGGGGCCTTACTAAGCCGAATTTACTATGACGTGCAATGCCAGGTAAGGATTCAAGCCCTTCATTCATCTAATTGGAATAGTTTTTAGAATTATGGCACAATTTGAAATTATGTGAAATTTGAGTTGTGAAATATGATTTTGAAGTTGTCGAGCAGAGGAATTTCATGAAAATGATAGATTAGGATGTCTTGAAGCCATGGGATTTGACGAAAATCGGTTGGGAGTAATGATTTTGTTAGAGCGAAACTTTAAAGTTGGGCACCCAAGCTCTAGATAACTTTGAATATTCACTTCGGACAAGAGTTTTGTTGGCATGTAGAAGTCATTTTGTTAACGAGCAGACTTAGTTTAGCCGATTAGTAGTTGTGGTAGCATTTTACTTGATTTTGATATTGTTTCTCTCTTGATTTAGGGTTACAAGTTCAATGATTCAAGTAACCTTTGTTATTTGGTCATAGGTATTCTTAGTTAAGCAATGTCTTAATTGTTTCTCAGGTTCCTTGATTAGTAGCAAGTAGCGCGAGAATGCTATTAATGGGGAAGTTTTAGATAGTAAGATTTTTGGGTATGAGTTTAACTAATTCTGTTGTTTCTGAGTTGATACTTGTTAGGCCAATTGAGTTCTAAGTTGTACATATTCTTTTTGTTGGATTAGAGAAACTCTAATATTGTAACCAACCTGCTAGTTTATTACACGCATACATCGTTGGAGATATATATTTTGATAATAGGTTGTTAGTCGTGTCTCAAACTGCATCCTTTAGGTAGAAGAACGACCATGTCATTTCCCTATTCTTGTTAGATTTATGGTGTGATATCTATTGGTATCAGAACTTAAGTTATAATATGCTTGGATGTAAATTTGATGGGACGTCGCGAGATTGTGTGATATCTAGTGTTAACGCGTTAATCTTTTAGGTGCTAAGGTTATTTTTCTCTTTGGATCCATGTTATCATGTGTTCTAATTAAGAGACACTTGTCTCGCTATGTAAGCATAGTAAATGCAAGCAAGTCATTACCTTCGACACTAGGGATATACCTCAAGATCCTCGAGTTGCAGCTTCAAAAATGAGACAAGAGAATCGATATGATAAGAGTCAACTCATAGAATGCAAGGGATAAATCCTGTCAACCTACTATCCTAGCCGATTTATCTTAAATTTGTCAAGTAGTACTTAACTTCAATTGTCAAATGGAAGAATCAGGTAGAAGTAGACCCTATAAAATTAAAAGTGATAGAATTGCGCATTCGCCTAATTCAAAAAACGAAACCACACACTTACGATGGGAAATCAGATCCTATCTTATCTGAGGATTAGAAAATTAAATGGGATCGTCAAAGCTGAAAGAGCTCCTAATGAACAAAAAGTTGACTTTGTCGTTGAATATTTGGAGGGCAAAGTTGAATATTAATCAAAAGAGACTAAACTTATCTTTGGAGGCAAGGATGTGATTATTTCTTTGAAAGACTTCGCAAAGGCTTTCAAAGCTCAATTTTTCCAAGAGTCATTTAAGCGAAGACGAGGGGCAACTTCGTACATATATCTCAATGTCACTCAAACATTATGGAGTACGTAAATCACTTTAATGAATTAGGTAGATTTGCGAAACATTTTGTGATCAATGAGAAACATAAAGCTAAACATTTCTAGAGAAGGCTTTAGCTTAATATACATTCTAAGCTCACACATCTTGTATTGAAAACATACAAGGATGTCTTGGAATGAGAAATCAAGGGAGAACATGACAATTTGAGAGTGATACACGGGGTGCTCATCAACAAAAGAGGCCCAAGTTCATGGTTTTTAAGAAAGCCATGCAAGTGGCAATAGTAAGTGAAGAAGTAGAAACCTATTAAGGAAGTTTAGAACTCAAAAAACTTAAAGCATTTGTAATACATATGGAAAGTATCATGACAGTGTTTGTCACTGGCAAACAAGAACATGCTTCCTTTATGAACAAATGATACATAATGGTGCACAATTGTCCCACACGAAAGAATGTCTTTGTAAATAATAAAGTATATTTTGTGTACAGGCAATCAAAACACCTAATATGTAGTTGTTCCATGCGAAGGAATGCTCCTTTAGTTGGTAGACCCTAAGAGAACCAATAAAGACAAAGGGTATCTAGGAAAGTTTTTGCCATGACAAAATAGGATGCCGTGGCATCTAATGTAATTGTTGCAAATAATATTTCTATTACCTCGCAATTTGCTTATGCATTTTTTAATCCTAATACTATGCATTTGAAATTGTAAAGAAGTTTGATGTGTTGTCTAAACCTCTTGAATATGAATTGTGTGTTGATATTCCTACTTTAATTTCTTAGTTGCCAGCCATGTGTTTAAGAGATGTGTGCTCCAGATTGATAATATTGAAATACTCGTAGACCTAAGTATTCAAGATTTTAATGTTAATATAAGGATGGATTGGTTATCTACATATCATGCTATTATTAATTATTTTCAAATAAAATTGTCTTTTGACTGCAAATTGACCTGAATTCTTCTTTTTTTTTAAGTTGCAAAGGCACTTTGTTGAGATTGATTTCAAATTTGCGAATAAAGAAAATTTTGAGGTAAGGTTCCTATGGTTATTTTGCTTGTGAAAAAAACACAATACATATTATTACGTAAGAACATGTTCTTATATTCCCACGTGTTTCTTGAAGATTTATCGAAATTGCTTGAGTTTTCTATTGAATTGATGTACGGTACAATACCATTCTCTAAGGCACCATATCGAATGGAATTTGCTGAATTGAAAGAGTTGAAAACACAACTGCAAGACCTTTTGGGGAGCTCTTATCTTATTTGTGAAAAAGGACGATCTTATGAAACAATATGTAAATTACCTAGAACTTAATGATTTATTTGATCAACTTCAAGGAGTTTGGGTATTTTCTAAGATTAATTTTCATTAAGAGTATCATTAGTTGAAGATAAAAGCAGATGATGTGCCTAAAACTGCTTAGAGAACAAGGTATGTCCATTATAAATTCTTTGTTATGCCTTTTGAATTTACAAATGCACTTGTTGTTTCCATGAATTTGATGAATTAGATGTTTCATAAGTATCTAGATAGACATATTGTGATGTTCATTAATAACATCCTGATGTATTTGAAGAGTTTGGAGGAATACGGCAAAACTTGATATTTGTCTTATAGACTTTGCATTAGTATAAGTTGTATGCTAGATTTAGTATGTACAATTTTTAGCTTAATTATGTAGAGTTCTTAGGCCATGTAATCTCAAAGGATGGCATCTTAGTGGATCCAAAGAAAATTGAAGCAGTTGTTCAATGAAATTGCCCTACTAATATAACAAATGTGAAAAAGTTTTCTTAAGCTAGCTGGCTATTATGAGTGATTTGTGGAGGGATTTTCTAAAATTGCCATCTACCTACCCACTTAGTTCAAAAGAGAGTTAAATTTGTATAGCCAAATCAGTGTGAATGCAATTTTCAAGAGTTGAAAAGGTGGCTAGTGTCAGCTCGAATATTGATCTTACCTTCAAAAACTAATGACTTCACAATCTACTGTGATGCATCTAAAGAGCGTTTGAGTTGTGTTATTACAAAAGGTGATAAAATTGTCATATATGCCTCTAGACAATTGAAATTACATGAAAAGAACTAGTTCACTCGTGATCTGGACTTGGTAGTGATTGTATTTCCTTTTAAAATATGGTAACGCTATTTGTATGGTGAAAAATGTGAACTCTTTACAGATGAAAATAGTCTAAAATATATCTTTACTTTGTAAAGGATTATAACTTGTTTGTCAATACCATCCAAATAAGGCAAACATGGTAGCAGATGCCTTGCATTGTAAGTCTTTTAAAAACATGGCAACTTTACTCATTTCTCGGAAGCTCATTCTTGAGGTTATAAGAAAGTTGGACTTGGAGGTATTTGTGTATTAGCTTGATACTAAATTAGCTAATCTCCAAGTACAACTGACGTTGATTGATAGAACCAACTTTAATTAAAAAGAAGACCCTCAATTGCAAAAAATTAGAGAAGGCATGGAAGAAGGTGGTCAAGAAGATTTCAGTATACAAGAAGATGGATTCTTGAGGTTTCATGGTTGGTTATGTGTTCCTAACGAAAGAGAGTTGAAAAAGGAGATATTGCACAAAGCTCACAGCACCAAATTCTCAATTCATCCGAAAAATCCTAAAATGTACAGGGACTTGAGAGAGAACTTATGGTAGATCAACATGAAGAAGACTATTGTAAAATTTGTTTATCAATGTATGATTTGCCAGAAAGTGAAAATTGAGCATAAAAAACTAGGGGGACAATTGCACTCTCTTGAAATTCCTAAATGGAAGTAGGAGCATATCACTATGGACTTCGTAGTCGGTTTAATGAGGATACTAATTGGTAAGAATATTATATGGGTGATTGTTGATCGATTGACTAAGTTTGCTCAATTTTTACCATATTGATTTGGCCTTTTATTGGAAGACATGGTAAAGTAATATGTTAATGAGATAGTGAAGCTTCATAAGTCCCAATAAGCATTGATTCTATTAGAGATTCTAGGTTCATGTTTCTTTTGGATGATTTTAAAAAAAGCATTGGATAATAAACTCGACTTCGGTATAGTTTTCCACCCACAGAGGTGGATAGTCAAAGAGAACAATCCAAACCTTAGTGGATATGTTGAAATCCTACATTATCAACTATGGCAATTCATGAGATGAACATCTATACTTGATGGAGTTCTTTTATAATAATAATTGGCATTCAAATATTATGGCATTTTGAAACTCTGTAATGGACTTCGTAGTCAGTCTAATGAGGATGTCACTTGATAAGAATCTTATATGGGTGATTGTTAATCGATTGACTAAGTCTGCTCAATTTTTACCATATTGATTTGACATTTTATTGGAAAACATGGTAAAGCAATATGTTAATGAGATGGTGAAGCTTCATAAGTCCCAATAAGCATTGTTTTTAGTAGGGATTCTAGATTCGTGTTTCTTTTGGATGATTTTAAAAAAAATATTGGATACTAAACTCAACTTCAATATAGCTTTCCACCCATAGAAAGATGGATAGTTAAAGAGAACAATCCAAACCTTAGAGGATATGTTGAAATCCCGCATTATCAACTATGGTGATTCATGGGACGAACATCTATACTTGGCTAAGTTATCTTATAATAATAGTTGTCATTCAAATATTAATATGGCCTTTTGAAACTCTGTATGGTAAAAAATGCAGAACTTTTGTTTGTTGAGATGATGTTTGTGAGGAGAGACTAACAAGCTCACAATTCATTCAGCAATAGGAAGAAAAAGTCAGGCTAACTTGGGAATGTCTCAAAAAAGCACAAAATTATCAAAAAAGTTATGTAGACCTTAAAAAAGTACAAGTTATATGTGGGAATCACGTATTCTTGAAAGTTTATCCTATGAAAGGTATTGCGAGATTTGGCACACATAGCGAGTTAAATTCAAAATACATATGACCACTTTTGATTTTACAGAAGATTGACAAAATTACTTGTAAATTGGCTTTGCCACCAGCGTTATTTGCGATGCGTAATGCGACACATGCGTCTTTATTATAGAAATATGTGCTGAATCCAAAACATGTACTAGATTTTACACCTTTGAGGTAAAGGGAGAACTTGACTTATAAGGAAGAACCTACTTGCATCATCAATAGCAAGGATGAAATATCGCAACACCAAACTATTCTTTATGTGAAGGTCTAACGGCTAAACCACATGAAGAGAGAAGTTACTTGAGAGCTCGAGAAGGAGGTAAGACATAAATATTCTCTTTTGTTTGAAAGTTGAGGTAAGTATAAATTTAAAGCATGAATTTTTTTAAGGAGGATTGAATGTAATGTTGCCTTCTTTCTTTTTGACTTAGTCAAAGTTATGTTTAAATTCAAAAAAAAAAAGGCTTTGACTAGTGAAAAAGGAAATGGAAAGTGGACTTCATTGTAAAAGGAAAAAGAGTGAGCACACAAAGCACGCTAGAAAAAAAAAAGGAAAGGAAAGAAAAGAAGAAAGAAAGAAAGAAAGAAAGGGGGAAGAAGAAAGAAAAAGAAAAAGTGTATGTCACAAGTGTATATGTCACGGGAGTCTTGTCAAGTTGGATTTACTTCGATTTTTCAATGCCTAGTAAGGATTCAAGTCCTTTGTTCATTTAATCGAAATAGTTTTCTATATTATGACACAATATTAAAATTATGTAAAATTTAAGTTGCAAAGTCTGATTTTGGAGTTATTGAGCCAAGGTATTTCATGAAAATTATATTTGAGGATATCGTGGAGCAATGTGGTTTGACAAAAATTGATTTGGAATAACTATTTAGTTGGATTGAAATTCCAAAGTTTGGAGTTCAAGCTCCACCATTGCAAATAACTTTGAATATCCACTTTGGACGAAAGTTTTGTTAGTGTATAAGAGTCATGTTGTTAGCAAGTAAGGTTAGGTTAGCCGATTTGTAGTTGTGGTAGTGTTTTACTCTATTTTGATGTTATTTCTCGGTTGATTATTATAATTACAAACTCGATGGTTTGAGCAACTATTGTTGTTAGGTCATAAGCATTCCCAAGTGGTACTATCTTTTATTTGAGTTTATAAACTCATAATAAATTTTAAATGTGTATTATATTTTGAGTTTGGATTATAAGTTTCTGGCATTGCGCTATATATGCATAGTGGAAGCTTTTATTTAGAAGAGATATATTATTCACTAGCATGTGTTTGCTCATCCCATTCGTCTTAATTATTTTCCAAGTTCCTTGATTAGTGGCATATAGCGTTAGAATACTATCAATAGGAACTTTTCAATAGGAACTTTTGGATAGTGGGATTTTTGGAAATAGGCTTAGCTAGTTATATTGTTTATGAGTTTATACTTATTAGATTATTTAAGTTCTAAGTTGGACATTTTCTTTTTATTGGATTGTTGAAACTATGATGTCGTAATCAATATTTTATATGTGTGTGTGTCGCGTCCCGGGCTCAACCACATGAACGCGACTAATGGTTGTTATCATTGCAACATATCATATTTGTCATCGTCTCATTTCTTTTTATCTTGTTCATATGCACATGCGAAAACATAAACAGACAAAATCCTAGACAGACAACAGCTAGAAATCGAGAAAGCATTACAATAAAACACACTTTCTTTTATTGTGTCAGTATATTTACAAATCCTTTCTCTATGAGCATTTCCTTATTTACACCCTGCTACATCTATCTGCAAAAGCTAGAAGTAGTCCCCATTTCCTTTATGGAGGTTGTAGCTCTAAAATTGGTATCCATACCTAAAGATAAAAGAGTGAATCGAGGGAGTCGAGGAAGTCAATAAGTAAAATCCCTAATTCTCTATTAGAATGACATCTCATCATCAAAATCTAACAGGTATAGTATTTGCAATACTATGTCAATAGTAGATTAATAGAAAATTCATTACTATACATCAACCACATACTTGTGTTCATCACGCCATACTTCAATGCATGCTTACCTACGACTTTTCATTAAACATATCTTAGTTATGCATATACTGGTGCACATGAAAGATTCAATTAACTTCGCCTTGGCTTGACCAGGTCCTCTCGACTCGATCAAGACTTTCAGCTTCATGCTAGACTTTCTAACTTGATCAAGATATCTCTACTCAGTGAAGACTTCTTAGGGATAGCTTCCCAAGGCTTTCGAGCTTAAACCCAAGCATCTCATTGGTATGGGGCATTTCATTCTCATTAATGAGGCATTCCGTTAATGTAAAGACACCGTTGCCACCTCAAATGACGACAGTTCTTATCTTTCATTAAGTGATCACACATAGTGCATCACATAAGCCGGTTTTTTTCATTTTCTATCCTAGCCGGTGCATACAAACGCCTGAGACCGTGCTCATTTAATATCATACTATACAACATGCCGAGTACAATTCTTGGCTCATGGCTTGAACTGCATACATAGACTAATTCCCGTACTAAGCAAAAGTTGGAACTAGCACACTTCAATCCCATAACAAAACCTCGTGGACTTAGGTGATCCCCACACCAAACAAGACTTAGAACTAGCATGCTTCAATGCCAATCCAAGATCTCGCGAGCTTAAGCCATCACGACTTGACATCGATTCCAAGCCAAGCAAACATCAACCTCATCTTTGGGCATGGATGCACTCAAACATACAAGCATGAGCATACCATAGAAAAGAACTTCACAATATGACTCACAGCTTGAACCGACAATTTTCACTAAATCTATTATACAGGAATGAGCATGCTAGCTCAATAACTGATCATCTACCTCAAATAGTGACCAAATATGCAGTTTTTATACATATTGAAGTGAGGCATATGGCACCAATCCACAAGTATTTTAAATTACCGGATATATTCAAATTATATAATAAAGATATTATTGATAGATAATTAGGAATAACATATATACAGAGGCCTATAGATCACCACACAATAGGGATATAATTTCCAACAGCATATCATAATATCCCAAAATGATTACTCAAGCATAAAATTATCCCCGAGTGAGACATTACGAAAATGCCCTAATGTTCTAGGCTGACTTGAACACCATCCTAAGCCATTGAACTCCAAAATATCCTTACTTTATGATCTAAAGCCCACAAAACAGAAATTCTTTTAAAAAGCCCACTTTTTAAGAAATCACAAAAAATGATGTCGACTCTAAAAATATATTTGTACAAATGAATAAAACTCGCAAGAAGTTAAGCCACGTTGTACGCTCACATTTGACCTGTTTTCAATTTTTTTTATGATCACTTTAACAAATCTTAAATGTTGAATGTTAAATGTCTACTAAGTCTTACGCAGATTTTGACAATGACCAATATATTTCCATATGCATAATGCTTGGAATCATGCATATTTTGGCAATAAATCCTTGAAAATAACTGTTTATATATATAAATGAAATTTAAAATATCCGTGTATTAGATGTCTAACAATAATCGTTATCATGTGACTTTGGAAGAGTTTAACAATGTAGAAATATCTATATCATACTTGACTTGTATTTAATAAATAATGTATTGAAATATCAATATTGGACTCATATTTGACAAAAATAATATTCAAAGACCTATAAAAAAATTTCATTATCATAAGAAACTAATTACAAATTATAAAAAAATGTCCGTCATAAAAAGACAAAAAAAAACCTATATGTTTAAATGACTTTATTACATGATTGCATAACAATAAGAAATGTCTAATGATCAATGACTGTTATGATTGAAAAGCTGCATGGAAACTCACCACGACAAAGTATATTGTTGTATTTCATAAGTAAATGTTATTCACCAATCAATAAAAAAAAATTGTATAGCATGATAAGTATCCCACATTTGACAAATAATGACATATAGATATATACCAAATACATGCTCAATAAGAGTTGAACACGTAAAAGTATCTACTATAATATAGTAGTCGATATTTGACAAAAATAACAAATTGATAAAAAATATATATAACATAGTAGCTCAAATTTAACAAATAATAGTATAAATACGTACACAATTTGTGCTAAATAAGTTGCTCACTATGTCACGATCCTTCCAAAGCATGCCTATGTGCATCGAGTCACCAGTTTAAAGGTAGTGTTGAGCGAAGACAAACGATCCTTATATTCGAGGTTCTCGCCCTTGTTAAACACAATTTCTCCCAATCGCTTACCTCACGAGATGTTAGCTAAATTTGTTTAATTGATCTATTTATGATATTCTATCATATTTAGAACTGGCCACTAATCTATTAGGGCCAGCTAGGAGCCAAGCAAGATGCCAGAGGGTGTCTTACTTCTCACGTGTTGAGGGATTGTCTATCGCTTTTATCAATCTCAATGATTACTGAGACTATTTATATTTTAGGATAACATTTGTGTAAAAGAGAAGTTTGATCAGATGTGGGTACAACAAGTTTGAATATATATATATATATATATATATATCATGTTTTTAAGGAAAAATAATCAAAATTTCTATCATCATCAAAATATTTCAAAGGAACAGTCAAGTATATCCAGAAAACCAGATGTTCCTAGTGGCTTGATAGAAGCAGTGAACCGCATGAATAGAAACATCATACTATCATCTATAAAGGCTAAAGTACTGTCGAAATGCTAAAACTTGGCATAAGTAGACACTTTGATGCTAAAACTTTCAAAAGATACACTTAAGTATCAAAATTAGACAAAAGTGAGACACTTAAGTGCCAACAGGAAAAAAAATCCAAGCAAATTGTTGATGTGACAATTTTCCGATGAGAGAAATGCAAAACGATGTCATTTTGCGAGTTAACGTGACTAGGTAAACCCAAAATGACGTCGTTTCGAGTACTAACATGGTTAGACTCAGCCTAAAATAGCATTGTTTCATATCGAATTCAATTTTTAATATAAAATTTAATTAAAAAAAAAATATAAAAATATAAAAAAGGAGAATCCCAACTTGTGGCCACCACCCCATCACCGATAGGACGACAACGATGATTGACAAGGGTCACCGGTGCCTAAGTGAGGGCTAGTGACCCTCGCCGACTAAAGGCAAGGGCTGGCAGCCCTCATCAGAAGCTAAGAGAGGGATGCATCCCTCTTTCAGATCTAGGTGAGGGTCGCCCATCCTCAACTTGACTTGGGCGAGGATCACTACACCTCATGCAGGTGTCAACAACTCTCACTTAGGGTCGCTGACCCATACCCAGGCCAAGTGAAGGTGGGCGACCCTTGCCTAAATCTAGGAGAGGATCACCGCCCTCTCTTGACGGCTCTCACCTCTAGCCAACAAGGGTCGTCGGCCATCACCACTGCCCCACCAGTGATAGGGTGATGGCCACAGGTGGGAGAGCCCCTTTCTGCTTAACCTCTCTCTCTCTCTTTCTTTTTTTTTAATTTAATTTAATTTAATTAATTTTTATATTAAAAATCGAATTTCGGCCAAAACGACGTCATTTTAGCCAAGTCTAAGCTATCTCAATTTTTCGGCAAACCATGTTGACGATTTATATTATTTAAAAATGCCACATAGAATTTCTGGGACCGATCACCAGACTTGGCACTAAAATGTCCTACTTTTCAAAAAAAAAAAATAGCACTTAAGTATATATTTTGGAAGTTTTAACATCAAAGTCTCTACTTGTGCCAAGTTTTGGCACTGCAAGCGTACTTTAGCCCATGTAAATATTGCATGGATAGAAGCAGCAATAGAGTACTTTATGGATGGAAATAACATACTGCACAAACACAGTCATCGTGTGAATATAGGCAAGATATAAGCCAAATATCATCAGCAATGTAGGATGTTGGATAGGAGCACTAACTGTGAATTCAAGCGGAACATAAATTGACACAAGAAATATGTAGTAGCTAAGCTTTTGTAAATTTTAGTGCGGCAAACAATCACTTCATAGGACCCATCCCAAGAAGCCTAAAAAATTGTTCTTGTTTGTATGTTGTTACGCTCTAAGACAACTTGCTCATGGAAAATATAACCAATGTTATTGGTGTGTATCCCTGCTTGGATTACCTCGACTTGAGCAACAATGAACTCTATAGTGGAGCTACCATCAACACTCAATGATTGTAGAAATTTGAGAAGCTTAGATATTTTCTAACAATAAAATTTCCAACACCATACCACCTCAACTTAGAAAGATTAAACAATTGCATAGCCTTGACCTTTCTTCAAATGATATTGTTGGGAAAATTCCTAAAGACCTAGGAAAATTAAGTTGCTACTAGAGCTTTCATTGGACTGCCACCATCTTTCAAGCCACATTACTCAAGAACTTGGAGCATTATCCAATCTACAAGAACTCAACATTGCTGGAAACAACTTGGCTCAATTCTTACACAACTCGATGATTGCTCTAGCCTTCTTTAAGCAACAATAAATTTGAAAAGAGTAATCAGCAATCTTTGATGACTTGAGACTTTCGTTCAGCACGGATCTTATTTCCTGCCCACCCCACTGCATTCGCCTTTGCTACCATCTCCAGTGGTGAAGATTGTTTCCAATCAATCAGTCAAGGAAGTAGCGAAAATCGTCAAGGAAGGGTCCATTCGTCCTCTCTCTCTCTCTCTCTCTCTCTTTCTCTCTCTCTCTCACAGAGACATTGTTTCCAATCACTTGTCTCTGATAATGTAGTCTATAAAGCTTGAGATCAAGTTGGGTACTTGTGATTTTGGTTCGAACTTTCAATGATGTAGGCAAGTGATTGTCAGGGCTCGAAAACCGTCTCTCACATAGATCTCCCTCTCCCCTACCTTCACAACTTCTCATTACTTTCCACTCTTTTTGGTCAAAAAGAAATTTTCACTCATTATCAAAATAGTACATGAAAGAATATATCACAAGTCACAATAACAAAGTAAGCCCATGTAGATTCAAAATAAACAAAAAATCAGAAATCAAGGCAATTCTTTAGAGCATGCTCGTCAAAGATAATCACATACTCATTTTTCAAGAACAAATCTAGGACTGCATCGAATGGAAAGAATTGGCGGCTAATCACTAAGTCACACAACTTCATCTGTGATAAGCACATGCCGATATCTCCATCTGTAATAATAGTTTTGCCTTTCGATGGTGTGTACCTAGGTTTAGTGTCTCCAACACTATCACCATACAAAGACAACAACATAAACATGTTAAAGAAATTTAGATCTGAAACCTATGAGTGCAAGTCTTGAAACCAATACGAAGTACTAAAGATTTGAACGAAAATATGTTGAATGAGCATAGATTCAACATCGAAATTCCTGTGAACACCATTGAATCTAGAGGCAAAGTATTTATTCATCAAAACTCCAAAATCTAGAATTAGATCAAAGAGAAGAGCTCCTAGATATAAGAGCAGGAGAGCAAAACTCTCAAATCTAAAACTAGATAAGGAGAGTGAGGGAAAAAAAACAAAAGAGAACAAAACGAAAAGGAACTAGGAGGGGAGAGAGAGACTTAGATCAAATCCCTCCCCTCCAGAAGTGAGAGATTACTTTCCACTCTCACTCGCCAAAAGATGAACATGCCCTGCCCAGAAGTTAGCTAATTCTGCCCATCATAGAGAAAAATTTAGTTTTACTTCTGCGACTCTCGTCATCAAAATGGAAGTTCAAAATTCTAGCTCCTCTTCTTCATTATTGTTTTGGTAACCATCCGGTACATTTCATGTTTGATCAAGTCTCCGCTTGTGATTCTCGATTGGCTCGATATGCTTGGAGATGGATATTTCATTGCTTCCTTTTCAGCTCATTGTTATTCTGGGCCCTTCTTCATCGATTTGGTAATCATGTCTTTCAGTTTGGATTTCTGTTTCGCTTTGAGTCTGATTAAGTATCTGTTTGCCAATTCTTGGCTTGATTTGCTTGGAGAGGGATGCTACATTGCCTTTTCCTCCCTTTGAGCTTATGATGCTTCTTGTTATAGTATTTCACTGACCCTTCTGTCCCGCAGGTTTATTCTCTATGCTGTTATATGTTGTCGCTTTTCAATTTTATCTTTTTTCGATTCCTCAATTTTTTCTATATCCATGCGTCAAGCTTGTGCTCTCACGTGCTCTATTTGTGTATATTTATGCACCTTATATGGATATTAGAATAGCACAATCAATAATCAAAACCGAAAAATGTTGTATCAAATAATGTATTATTAAACGGACGCTAACCAATATATTAAGATCTCATATATATTTAACCCAAAATCAAAGCTTGAGCTTGTTTTACAATTTGTGAATGGCCAGGACTGAACTTTCACCACCACCTTAATGCCTCCATCCATAACCCAAACCCCTAGGCTCCCTTACTAACTCGACAAATCAGTCCATAGAGCCATCTATTCTTCAAATGCAACAAGAAGAAAAAAAAATGCTAAAAATGAGTACTGAAACGGATTGGGTATGGATCGAGAAATTGCACTGCAAATAAATAGGTTAAAATGAATTAAATTGGTCAATTTGAATTAGGCCATTTCGACCTACTTATTTGACAAGCCCCCACCCATGTCCACAGGCCCTAAAATTGATCAAAGGAGGCCTCATATCGCCCAGCCCATTCACAAAATTCAACCTGTCAGACCCATTTGAGTAAATTTCATGAAGCCCAGCAGTCCAAAAAAGCCCATGAAATATAGGACTCGAGTAGGAGCCCCTCTCTCTCTCTCTCACGATAATTTTAGCTCAGTAATTAGCTCGAGTTTTTTTTTTATTACTTGATTGTAATCGAGCTGAGGTTAAATCGAATCACGTTTGAGTATTACAATTTTCCTGTCGAGTGGAGCTTGAGTTCAATATTTGATTGAGTGGGAATCAAATTCCGAGCAACACCAAGTGCTTTGATCTAATTGAATCTGAGCATGATGATGCATAGTCCCCAAGAAAACATATTTTAATATGAATGGATGGAAAAGAAGCCATATTGGTTGGAAGTGGAATACATTTTAATATGAAAGGGGAACTGCATTTTCTAAGTGAAGTGAGGAGGATTTATAAAAAAACAAAACTTTGATATATATGTTTGTCTGTGGGATATTTCCGGCCATATGCTTTGGCACTCGTAAGTGATTATATTTCCTCTCGACGGAGATTCATCCTTTTAGAATCGCTATACCAAGGTAGAGATTCACTAGGGCCGAGGCCTGTCGGTAACACTAACTGAACCACACTCTCCATCTCTTTTCTTTGGCCTAATTACTGCACAACAGAAAAATAATTTATAACTTTTTGAATAATTTTTTCACATAATTTAGAACTTTTCGAAGGAGAAGACAAATTAGGTCTCAAATCCGAAAGGCCAAATTGGCTGCAGATTCTATTAGTGGGAGAAAAATAGTCAAAAAGGGCCAGTGGAAAGCAAAGCGATCCGACATGACTTTTCTAGGGCCATGCACAGTCGCCGTCGCACGTGCTCGAAAAGAAGGGACGTCGAAGCCAACCTGGACGCCCGAATTTGGCACGGATGCACCGTGCATCTATCTGTATATATAGATAGATTCGCACCAATTTGAGTGGCCCTCCATTTAATAGTATCACATTAGACATTATCATCAGTAAACAAGCAACGCTTCCAAATCATCATAGGACTTTTATAGTTTGCATCCATATTTTATTAGTAGTTTTGGTTTAAGTCCATAAATAACTATTACGTTTATGTATTATCTTTCTTTTGTAATTGAAGGATGTAACAGCAAGTGTGATGTGCTAATTATAGTGGGATCCTTTGCTAAATATAGATCTAGCTTAAGGGATAAGCCAAGATAAAATCTTTATGTCTCGATTTCTTTTCTCACTTTTTAACCCTTTGTGTTTTTTGTGATTTTGCAGAAAATCCTAATAGTGCTATCGTGGACAAACTTAGTCAGCCAACCCATGAAAAGAAGATAGATGACGGAAGAAAAGATGGCAAATCCTAATAGTGCTATCATATATAAATTTGGTCAGCAACCCCATGAAAAGAAGATAGATGATGGAAGAAAAGATAGCATGTGTCTTTTTTGTGTGTCTACAAGCATCCCCCGGGAAAAATTGCACCCGAAAGATTACCCCGGCATCTTTATGTCCCTATCTACATCTTCTTTAGATGAGTGTATTCTAGTTAATTTGAGGAGAATATCAGAAAATATGATATTTTCATCTTGAATGCATTGTACAAATTTCAATTAAGCTCTAAACATTTCAGTTTATACAATATACCTAAACTTAATGCAATCAAGTCCTCCCAAATTTTCCCTCCCTTGAAATTGCTAATGTTGCAATCAAATCTGTTAGGATACACGTGTGAGTTGTGTTAAAAAAATAATCCAACATTGAAGAATTGATGTGGTGTGAATCAATTAATATATCCTAATTGGCCCATAACTCACTAGTTTAAACTTTTGAGTTGAGGTGGGTCAATTAGATATATTAACCGGTTCAGGCTTGAATTCCCCCTTTTGGCAATCTCCCTACCTAAAGGTATCAGGCTTCTGCTACGCAATCCTAACAACTATATCAGAGTCGATGGTTACGGTTTCCACTAACAACTGTATCAGAGCTAATGGATATTATGGTATAACAACGTGGGTCTGTGATGATAGTCCAAGTGGGCATGTGGTGTAACAATGCGGGTTCGTGATGATGGTCCAAGTGGGCATTGTGGTGTAACAATGTGGGTCCGTAAGAATGATGTTAGGCTGGAAGGAAATCTGATTTAAGGGGGAATAAACCTAACACTGGAGCTCACATGTGAAGGAGAAATTATTATGATACACGTGTGAGTTATGTTGGAAAAGTAGTCTCACATCAAAGAATTAATATAGTGTGGAGCAGTTAATGTAACAATGTGGGTCCGTGATGATAGTCCAAGTGGGCATTGTGGTGTAACAATATGAGTCCGTGAGGATGACATGTGAGGGGCAAATTATTAGAATAGCTCACATGTGAGGAGGAAATTATTAGGATACACGTGTGAGTTATGTTAGAAAAATAGTCTCACATCAAAGAATTAATATGGTGTGGAGCAGTTAATGTAGCAACGTGGGTCCGTGATGATGGTCCAAGTGGGCATTGTGGTGTAACAATATGGGTCAGTGAGGATGATGTTAGGTTGGAATGATATCTGATTTAAGTGGGAATAAACCTAACACTGGAGTTGGAAGAATATGTTATTTAAGAGAGAATAAACTTAACATTGGAGCTCACATGTGAGGGGGAAATTATTATGAGACACGTGTAAGTTATGTTAGAAAAGTAATCTCACATCAAAGAATTGATGTGATGTGGAGTAGTTAATATATCCTAATTGACTCATAATTCACTAGTTTAAACTTTTGAGTTGAGGTGGGTCCAACTAGATATATTGATGAGCTTTTGAATTAAGATGCGTTCAACTAAATATATTGACAAGCTAGGGTTTGGGTTATCCCCTTGGCAATCTTCCCAGGTGAAGGTATAGGCTTACATAATCATCACCAACCATCTTATGTGTCATAATCAGTGATTTGACATGAACAACTTTCATGACATTATTGACGATGTAGTCCAGTCAATGTTGCCCATCATATGCAAATCAGTTGAAAGGTGTTATGATTTCATTGCATTTTCACTCAAAGGATTAGGTTTACATCGGATAAATTTAAAAGTTTATGGCTCAGTTGAAGTCCATACAATATATTTAATATTAGAATAGCAATTTTCCCACATGCACGCAATTGCTTCTCAATCACTTTAGTATATGAGTTTCATCATATCCTCAAACTTAAATGCTCATAATATAGAGCATTCAAAAAATTTTGACCCGATTTATCCCTACGAATAATTATATGCTCTCAAAGCACAAAATAAACTTAAGAATCCATATTAATTTGATTTTGCCTGAATTGTTAGCTAAGCACACGGGAAGTAAAATAATAGTTGGCATCAATTTTTTTATGTAAGTGGACGTTGCGATCATCCGTGAAGCCTTGCACTGCTTTTGCCCTAGAAAGCCGCTCCACTATCGAGCATTTTTTTGACCGCCGTGCATTGAGGAAGCCAATACCCAAATGGACTCCCTCCCTCCCCCCTCTCTCTTCCTCCCTCCTGGCACGTGCCAGCCCGGGGCTCGCACGTGCGAGGATGATTCAATGCTTGTTGACGTAAGTACATAGCCAAGCAACCCGCCTGGGAGTCTTGTCCTCTGTTGCATTATATATGTCCCACGTTCCCTCCTCTCTTCTGCAACATCCGTTCTTCACTCTCTTACTCATTTTCAGTACAAAGATTCAGCAGATCCCATCTTTTTCAATTTTCACGTTTAACTAAGATACTTTCAGACTCGTTCAAGGAACCAATATATATATAGAGAGAGAGAGAGAGAGGAGGGTTTCGGGTGATAAAAATGTATCATTTATTCGGGGCTGTGCACGAAATGAAGGCTGCACTGATGATGGTGGTCGTCCAAGTTGCTTTTGCTGGCGTCAACATACTATACAAGCTTGCTGCGAGCAACAGGATGAACCTGACAGTGGTCATCGCCTACCGGTTCATATTCGCAACAGCTTTCCTGGCCCCTCTGGCTTTCTTCTTAGAAAGGTCTTACACACACTTCCCTTATCAAACGAAGTATATCTTTTTTCCCCTTGTGAAGTCAATCTATTCGAATATGTATGTGTATACTGATTTCCTTATTTCCTTCTTTCACATTTAACAGGAAGAGCAGGCCGACGATAACATGGACAGTGCTTGCACAAGCCTTCTTTTGTGGGCTATTTGGGTAAGTGCCTGCTGTTGTTTGATCCATAACGTTTTAGAAATGTTTAGTGGCTTGTGGTGTTATATAGATAGCACTTGTGATGACAGCCCAAAAGCCATGTTTCCATGTACTGCAGCAGACTAGATGCAAACTTTACTGGATTTTTCTTCTGAAAACAGACTTCTAGTGCATAAACATGGAAGACTCAGGTGTTCATGCATGGGGAAGTTTCTGGTCTTTCATTGTTGACTCTGATTGAATGAACTGCAGGGGATCACTGGGGCAAAATTTGTACCTAGCAAGCTTATCGATGACATCTGCAACCTACGCCTCGGCCATGGCCAACCTCGTCCCCGCCGTGACCTTCGTCTTGGCTCTTTCTCTTGGGTATGTACAGAATTTTCTCATGCAAGTTCCGTACTCGGCTTATAATTCAGTAGAATCGGTCCCGGCAAATATGCTCGCGGGATCTTCTGCTGGGATGTTCTTCTCTTTCATGCTCACGTTGGTCTTTCAAAATAGGTTGGAGAAGGTGAGGCTGAGGACGGCTGCAGGGAAGGCAAAGGCGGCGGGAACATTAATGGGGATCGGTGGGGCAATGCTGCTCACGTTCTACAAGGGCACGGAAGTCAACCTTTGGTCAACGCACGTGAACCTGCTGCGCCACGTGGCGGCGGCCCAGCGGGGCCAGGGAGGCTCGAGCGATCTCCTCCTGGGCTCGCTTCTGGCCGTGGCCAGCTGCTTCTGCTACGCTTCGTGGCTGATCATCCAGGTGGGTCTTCGCCTTTTCTTTCCAATACGTCTCTTCATGCGGTCGCCTTTGATCTTCCTAGGGCTATTCGCCTTTGCTTCACTTCATGTCGTCGTCCTCATGGAAAATGATCTGTTGGACAGACAAAGATGAGCGAAGCTTTCCCGTACCAGTACACGAGCACGGCATTGATGACCTTCATGGGTTCGATCCAAGCAGTGGTTTATGCACTGTGCCGAGAGAGGGATTGGAGCCAGTGGAAGCTCGGATGGAACGTTAGGCTCCTCACCGTGTCATACTCGGTACCCACTCCAAACCCCTTACTTCCCAACGTCGTGCACATTCATTAGGGCTCAATTTCAATCAGTCGAATCACCCCCTTACATGCCATCGACTGATCCTCGCCCTGGTGTTGCAGGGGATAGTCGCTTCCGGCTTGTGCTATACTCTGATCACTTGGTGCGTGCGGATGAGAGGACCAGTGTTCGTGTCGGTTTTCAATCCTTTGATGCTGGTGACCGTGGCCTTGGCGGGGTCTATGGTGTTGGACGAGAAATTGCACCTCGGGAGGTATATATATATCGATAGCTATACATATTATTTTGAAGTATTCGAACCCTTCGAATAACTTGACGTGGGGATATCTGAAATTCTCGCTCCATTTCTATGGCAGCATCCTAGGGTCGGGGCTCATAGTACTCGGTCTCTATGCGGTGCTGTGGGGTAAAAGGAAGGAGGACAAGAGGACGAACCAGTTAGTGCCGTTGACCGGCACCGGTGAACCTAAATCTGTTGAGATCGTCGTCGCCTCTCCTGACGAGAACGACGTTAAGGAAGGTAACGATGTACGAGAGCCGTCGCAAAAGGAGAGCGAAGTGATCGGAGAAAGCTTCGAAGAGAAAAGAGCAGGTGAAGATCGAGTTCAACGAGCGACTGACCTTGTGTAATTGTACGATGTACAATTGTCCCAAATACAGGGAGGCATATAGACATGCAAAAAAGATGGCAACTTCTTTTTCTTTCTTTTTTTGGTTCAGAAAGGTGGCAACTTCATCTTTTCCAAAAGTAGGCATTTTGGTAAATAGCCAGACATTGCCTTTTGTATAGCTAATTCAAATTGGAGATTGGGCGAGCTAATTAGAACGTGAATCTCGATTGAGGAGGAGAGTATACTTGAGTTTCTATGTGTAACCGCTTTCATATCTCAAATTAATATATTTCAATTCTGCACAATCGTGAATCATTTAACCCGTTGAGAAAATATTTATTGGATCCGTCCTTGGCTATCGACCCAAGCTCTTATTCCGTCTTACTTGGTCCATGGAATTAGTAGGTGGATGTGGGTTCACCTAACAATTCCTTGTGTATAGCATGGAATATGGAAAATTCCTATGGATGGCACATAATAAATTACATTATTTAATAATGGGTATGACTAATTCTATGTCCATATAATAATACATTATATGGATTAGTTATATTTAGTAAATGGATTTAAACATATAGGTGTCAAAATGGGTCATAAATGGGTTTACAATCCCATTTATGATCCAACCCACCTTTATGACTTTTTTTCATTTTCTCTTATCTTCACTCAATTTTGCACTCATTCACTCCACATTCTCACCTCAAATTGATTTTAATATGGAAGTTTTTTAACAATAAGAGTCAAATCGGGTATAGATCAAGTCAATTTTAGTTATTAGATTTGCATTACATGCACATGGGTCAAAATGAGTCAAATAGATTTATTTGAGTTGGGCCATATTCAACAAACCCAAATTTGACTCCACCCACTTATTTGACATATCTATCGATAAGACATAATGCATACGCAAGATGATGAGTATGGTCACTCAAGTAAGTCCATCTAAGCACAGAAGATTTCCTCCACTAAGAATTTTATATGTATTGGCTAGCGACCTAAGTAAAAGAGTAACTTTAGTTAGCTCTTTTTGATAGGACACACGTCAAATTTAGAGGCAAGGGGCAAACCAATCAAAATGGATGGTCCTGGAGCCATTTAATGCTACGACCTAGTAGGCCATTCTTTTGCTTGGATGCAATGATAATCTATTTTTGAAGAATGATCGCATGCTTATTTTTACCAATTATGCTCTGATGATATAATTTTTGATTTTTGGATTTTTGTTTGTTTTATAATTTTTATGGACTTATTTTGTTGTGGTGATTTTTGAGATTTTATTTAGATCCTTTCATGTATCATTTCTTTGAAAAAATCCTTGTACCTCGATTTCTTTTCTCACTTTTACTCTTTATTTTCTTGTGATTTTACTGCGAACCCTAATAGTGCTATCATAGGCCAACTAGTCAGCCAAACCATGAAAAGAAGATAGATAATGGAAGAAGAGATGGCGAATTCCAATGTTGCTTCATGTACATAATTAGTCAGCCACCCCATGAAAAGAAGATATATGATGGAAGAAAATATAGCTTGTCTTTTTGTGTGTCTACAAGCATCCACCGGAAAAAAATTGCACCTGAAAGTTTACCTCGGCATCATTATGTACCTATCTAAGTCTTCTTTACATGAGTGCCTTTTCTAGTAAACTTGAGGAAAGTATCGGAAATTTTGATATTTTAGTCTTGAATTTATTGAATTTCAATTAAGCTCTAAACCTTTCGGCTAACATAATATATCTAAATTTTTGAGTGAAAATGCAATCAAGTCCTCCCAGCCAAATGTCACCTCCCCTGAAATTGCTAACATTGCAATCCGATCATCGCCGGCCATCTTACGTGTCATGATCAGTGATTTGACATGGGCATGACATTACTGATGATGTGGTCCGATCATCATTGCCCATCCTATGCAAATCAGTTGAAAGGTTTTATGACTTCATTGCATTTTTATTTAAAGGATTAGAATTACATCGGATCAATCAAAAGGTTTATAGCTCAATTGAAGTGTGTACATATGTTTAAAATTAGAACAGCCATTTTCCCGCATGCACACAATTGCTTCTCAATCACTTCAGCATATGAGTTTCGTCGTATCCTCAAACTTAAATGCGCATGATATATGTTTTAATAATATAGAGCATCCGAATTGTATGACCTGATTAATCCCTGTGAATAATTATATGCTCTCCAAATGCAAAATAAACTTAGGAATCCAAATCAATTTGACTTTGCCTGAATTGGTAGCAAACCACACAAGAAGTAAAATAATACTCGGCATCAACTTTTACACGTAATGTAAGTGGACGTCGCGATCATCCGTGAAGCCATGCGTTGATTTTGCCCTAGAAAGCTGTTCAACTACCGAGCCTTCGTTTGACCGCCGTGCATGGAGGAAGGGAATACCCAAATGGTCTCTCTCTCTCTCTCTCTCTCTCTCTCTCTCTCTCTCTCTCTCTCTCTCCTCGCACGTGCCAGGCCATGCCTGGTGGCGTGAGCACATAGCCAAGCAATCCACCCGGTAGCCTTGTTCTCTGTTGCATTGTATATGTCTTACGTTCACTCCTCTCTTCTGCAACATCCGTTCTTCACTCTCTTACTCATTTTAAGTACAAAGATTCAGCAGATCCCATCTTCTTCAATTTTCACGTTTAACTAAGATACTTGAACTATTAAGATACTTTCACACTCGTTCAAGGAGCCGATATATAAAGAAGGGGGAGTGGTTTCGGGTGATGGCAACGTATCGTTTGTTCGAGGCCATGCACGAAATGAAGGCCGCACTGATGATGGTGGTCGTCCAGGTTGCTTTTGCCGGCGTCAACATACTATACAAGCTCACCGCGAGCAATGGGATGAACCTGATAGTCGTCATTGCCTACCAGTCCATATTCGCGACAGCTTTCCTGGCCCCTCTGGCTTTCTTCTTAGAAAGGTCTTACACACACTTCTCTTATCAAACGGCGTATATTTTTCGCTTGCAATATCAATCTATTCGAATACGTATGCATATACTGATTTCCTTCTTTCGCATACAACAGGAAGAGCAAGCCGAAGATAACATGGACAGTGCTTGGGCAAGCCTTCTTTTGTGGGCTATTTGGGTTAGTGCCTGCAGTTGTTTGATCCATAAGGTGGTGCTAAGAAGATAGCACTTATGATTACAGCCTAAAAGCCATGTTTCCATGTTCTGCAGCAGACTAGATGCAACCTTTACTGGATTTTTCTTCTGAAAACAGACTTCTAGTGCATAAATATGGAAGACTCAGATGTTCATGCATGGGGAAGTTTCTGGTCTTTCATTATTGACTCTGATTGAATGAACTGCAGGGGATCGCTGGGGCAAAATTTGTACCTAGCAAGCTTATCGATGACATCTGCAACCTATGCCTTGGTCACGGCCAACCTCATCCCGGCCGTGACCTTCGTCTTGGCTCTTTCTCTTGGGTATGTACAGGATTTTCTGATGCAAGCTCCTCGACACGTACTCGGCTTATAATTCAATAGAATCGGTCCCGGCGAATATGCTCGCGGGATCTTCTGCTGGGATGTTCCTCTCTTTGATGTTCACGTTGGTCTTTCGAAATTAGGTTGGGTGAGGCTGAGGACGGCTGCAGGGAAGGCAAAGGCGGCCGGAACATTAATGGGGATCGATGGGGCAATGCTGCTCACGTTCTACAAGGTCAACCTTTGGTCAACACACGTGAACCTGCTGCGCCACGTGGCGGCGGTCCAGTGGGGCCAGGAAGGCTCGAGCGATCTCCTCCTGGGCTCGCTTCTGGCCGTGGCCAGCTGCTTCTGCTACGCTTCGTGGTTGATCATCCAGGTGGGTCTTCGCCTTCTCTTTCCGATACGTCTCTTCATGCCGTCGCCTTTGATCTTCCTAGTGCAATTCGCCTTTGCTTCACTTCATGCCATCGTCCTCATTAGAGCTTAATATCGATAGTCGCTTCTGGGCTGTGCTTTACTTTGATCGCTTGGTGCGTGCGGATGAGAGGAACAGTGTTCGCGTCGGTTTTCAATCCTTTGATGCTGGTGACCGTGGCCTTGGCGGGGTCTATGGTGTTGGACGAGAAATTGCACCTCGGGAGGTATATATATTAATAGCTATACATATTATTTTGAAAGTATTCGAACCTTCGAATAACTTAACGCGGGGATATCCGAAATTCTCGCTCCATTTCTATGGCAGCATCTTAGGGTCGGGGCTCATAGTACTCGGTCTGTATGCGGTGCTGTGGGGCAAAAGAAAGGACGACAAGAGGACGAACCGGTTAGTGCCATTGAGCGGCAGCGCCAAAGAGTCTAAGGGTCCGTTTGGTTCAGCTTTTCCAAGGGTTTTCAGCCCCAAAAGCCTATTAGGAAAATGCAAACATGTTTGGCTCAGCATTTTAGAGGACTTTGGAGAAATGCAATTGCATATCCAAGTGTCCTCAAAATCCCTTACCTCAATGCAAGTCCACAAGTGCATTTGTAAGTTGCATTTTTGGAATGCAACTCACACTATTGTTCATTCTCCTCGCATGGCCAACATCACTGGCAACCACCGACCAAGGAGGGCAACTGCTGCCCTTGGCCGCACGACCTCAGGCGGTTGCGCGCCTAGGTTGTCACCTGAGGCACAACGATCGCCCATCACCTAGGTCGCAAACCCAAGCGACGGCCGTCACCCGAATCAGGCAACCCAAGCGTTGTCGTGACCACCGCTTGGGTTGTGAACCCAGGCGATTGCGCAATCACCGCCTAGGTTAAACAACCGCTACCTGAGGTCACTCGACCTCAAGCAAAGCCTTTCAGCAATCAAATCTGGCCACCAGAGCTTGACAAGCAGCCAAATCTGGCCATCAAAGTGTTTAAAAAAAAATTATTTACAATTTTTTTTAATAAAAAATTTCGCAAATGTTTCTTAGCAAAATGTGGTATTCACCGAACGGCATTTAAGTCAAACTTGTTTCATGATGCAAAATTTATGAAACACTATTTGCATTTTGAAAAACTCTTTTAGTTCAAAGGTATTTGCATTTTTTCAAGTGCATTCTCTCAAAACCGAACCAAACATATCCTAAATCCATCGAGATCGTCGTCGCCTCTCCTGACGAGAACCATGTTGAGGGTGGCTACGATGTTCGAGCGTCGTCGCATAAGGAGAGCGAAGTGATCGGAGAAAGCCTTGAAGGGAAAAGAGGAGGAGGTCGTGTTCCACGAGCGTCTTGACCTCGGATAAGCGCATGATGTACAACTGTCCCAAAATGCAGGCATGCAGACATGGAAAAAGGTGGCAACTTCATCTTTGTCCATAAGTGGGCATTTTGGTAAATAGCCAGACATTGCCTTTTTGCATAGCTAATTCAAATCAGAGATTGGGCGAGCCAATTAGAACAGGGTATACTTGAGTTCTATGTATAACTGCTTTCATATGTCAAAGTAATATATTTCATTTCTACGCAATCGTGAATCATTTATCCCCATTGAGAAAATATTTATTACATCCTAGCTTGGTTATCGACTCGGCCTCTTGTTCCATCTTACTTAGTCCACGGAATTAGTAGGGTGCTTCGTGGATGTAGGTTCACCTAATAATTCCTTGTGCATAGCATGGAATTATTGGCTAATTCCCATGGATATGCCATGTAATAAATTACGTTATGGAATAATGGGAATGATTAATTCTATGTCCATAAATAGATTTATTAAAATGAGTCATTAACTCATCTATTATGTGGACTAGTTAGGGCATGTTTGATAATGATTATACTCTCAGAAATAATTTATTATTAGAAATTATAAATTTTTTTTATTTTGCTCTTAAGAATAATTTCTTAGTATTTAAGATGTTTGATAAACTATTTAAAATTTTTATTCCCAGAATAGAAATGTGTTTGGTAAAAATCTTCAATTTTTTTGATTATTTTAATTTTTTAATACCTTTTATTATAATTTTATTTTTTTCCTTTTTTCTTTTTCCCTTTTCTCTCATTCTTCCTCTTTTAGTGGGTAGTAGCCACCACTAGTGGTGGCCGATGAGTGGTTGGGCGAGGTCCGACAAGCTCGCCTAGCCACCAAGGAGGCTCGGCCATGTAGATCTAGGTGAGGTCGAGCCTAGCCTAGCCAGCCACAAGCAGCGCGTGGCTAGGTGAGGCTCACTTCCCAAATCTAGGCAAGGCAAGGCTCGGCCTTGCCAAGTCAGGGTGAGGCCAACCTCGCGCCACCTGGGTGAGGTCGAGCGTTATAGACCTAGGTGAGCCTTGTTAGTGGCTAGGCTCACCTTTTACGAGCTTGTCGGACCTCACCGTGGCCTGACGAGACTCCAACAAGCTTGCCAAACCTCACCCAACCGCTTGCCAGCAACAACAGTGGTGGCAAGGGGTGGCGATGGGGCGATGATGGGGTGGCAATGGGTTAGGACAAGGAAAAAGAAAAGAAAGGGAAGTGAAAAACATAAGAGAGGAAAACAAGAGAAGAGAGAAAATTGGATTCTCAAAATTGTTCCCAATAATGAGAATCAACTTTTTTTTTATTCTTGATTTTACTCCAAATCTATTCCAAGGAACAAAAAATTTATCAAACGGATTTATGTTTTAAATCTATCCCCGAGAACAAAAAAACAGAATCGGTTATTCCCGAATGTATTACCAAACATGCCTTTATATTTAATAAATGGATTTAAATATAATATAGGTATTAAAATAGGTCAAAAATGAGTTTATAACCCTATTTATGATCCAATCCACTTTTATGATTCTTTTAATATTTTCTTTTAACTTCATTTGATCTTTACCCTCACCCACTCCACACTCTCACCTCAAATTAGGTTCAATATGGAAGTATTTTAGCAATAAAAATTAAGTCGGGTATATATCAAGTAGGCACAAGTTATTAGATTTGCATTACATGTAAATTGACCAAAATGGGTTAAATGGGTTTATTTGAATCAGACCATACTTGACCAACCCAAATCCAACCCCACCCATTTGTTTGACACATTTATCTATAAGACATAATGCATACACAAGATGATGAGTATGGTCTCTTAGCTAGGTTCGTCTAAGCATGGAAGATTTCCCCACTAAGAATTTTAGATGTATTGGCTAACTACCTAAGTAAGTAAAAAAGAGTAACTTTAGGCTTTGTTCGTTTCACGGAAAATATTATTTTTCTAGAAAATATTTTCCAATAAGCTATTTTCTAGGAAAATGTAATTATTTTCCGGTGTTCGGATGAAACTTGATTTTAAAGTGTAAAATATTTTCTATTGTTCGTTTAAGAAAATATTTTCCTTTATAAACTCTTTTCAATATTTTATTTTTAAAATCATTATTTATTATTTTTAAAAAAATTATTAAATTATTTTTTTCTTCTTGTCTCGAGCTCGCACGATCAGCTCATCGACGAGGCGAGCTCGAGGCGGTGAGGCTCGGACCTCCTAGATTGGTGACGCCCAAGCCTCATCATGGTTTGGCGATGCTTGGGCATCATCAATCAGGCGAGGCTCATGCCTCGTCGCCTCTGGTGACGCTCAGGCATCGCCGATTTGCGAGGCCCAAGCCTTACCATCGTCTGTGAGGCTCGAGCCTCGTTGCCCTTTGGCGAGGACTTGAGTGTCGCCGATCTAGCACTTGAGCCTCATCGCCTCTAGTGACACTTGGGCATCGCCGATCTGCGACACTTGACCCTTGCCATCATTTGGCAATGCCAAATCGGCAAGCTTGGCTCACCTATCGCCGGCAGTTGCCGTGGCTGGTGATCGGCTGATAAAGAAAGACAGAAAAAAAAAAAAAAAGACAGAAAAAAATTGATTTTATTAAAAAATAACAAAAAAATTGATTTTAAAAAAATAGAAAAAAAGAAGTGAGAATTAATAAGAGGTACGAGATAGAAAGAAGTGAGTGTGGAAAATGTTTTCCCAACTTGAAAAGTGAAAAACATTTTCCCTCACTTTAAAAGACTTTTTTTTTCCTTCATAGAAAATGTTTTCCCCAATGAATTTATTTTCCGTGAAACGAACATCGAAAAATCCGAAAACGTTTTCAGAATTATTTTTCGTGAAACAAACAGAGCATTAGTAAGCTCTTCTTGTCATAGGACACATGTCAAATTTAGAGATAATGCGCAAACCAATCAAAATGGATAGTCCCGTAACCATTTAATTTTATCACCTAGTGAATGATTCTTTTACTTGGATATAGTGACAATCTATTTTTGAAGAATGAACACATGCTTAGCTCCATCGATCATGCTTTGATGACATAATTTTGATTTTGGATTTTTTTATAATTTTACTGGCTTATTTTGTTGCGGTGATTTTTGAGAATTTTTATAGATCCTTTCATGTATCATTTCCTTTGAAAAAAAAAACAAAACTAGAAGGTGATAAATGGTGGACCGAGAGTAAGCTAAATCTTTTGTCCAAACGTGCTCTTAATACGAACATCCTCCGATCAAAAAATTAACAAGGCCCGATATGGCTTGACTATATAATTATGGATTCCTTTTAACATGGCTCGACATGACTTGATTACATAATTTTGGATTCATTTAGTCGGTCGAACTTATGGATTTATTTAATTTCCCGAGCACGACTCGACTCGGCTCGACTCCACATTTATAACACAAACACTCCACCACAGTCAAGCTCGACTCCTCAAGGCCCCACCTCGGCTCGATTAGCTTTTATGGGAGCTCGGCTCGGTTAGTCGACAATTGCAGTCTAGCCTCAGACTCGGCTCGGCTCAAGTGAGCTCCCGGTCAAACTTTGACTCCGCCTGCGCGTCAACACAATCCGAACGGCCGGCCGCACCCGAGGATTCGGATTCAACATCGGCGGCTTCGCATTTATCGAAATGGCAGTCTCGTAGTTTCCGGCACGGGGCGCGGGCAAAATCGTCACTCCGGTGGATCCCCTATAAAGCTCCATGGTCCGCCTCTCTTCCCTCCACTCCCTTCTTTATCCATCCACTGAAAAAGACAAGGAAAAGCAGAGAAGATGGCGACGGCGAAGAGGACGGAGGTGCTGCTGCTGGCGGTGCTGATCCTGACGGCGGTCTTCTCGCGGACGGACGTCGCCGAGTCCATCGGCGTGGATTGCTACGACGCTTGCTCCACCGGCTGCGTCCAGCCCAACGGTGAGTATCGCTTTGTCGATTTCGGGGTTTTCCTTGCCTTCGCCGGTCGGATTTTGGCCGTAAATCGCTGCTTCTTCGTGACCTGTGCAGCGAGGCTCATGGCGCGGTGCGACCGCAAGTGCCAGATCAAGTGCGAACCAGGTCTCTCTCTCTCTCTCTTGCGTTTTTTGCATGTTTTGCCGTTTCCAATTTGGCCCGCATGAGTGAATTTGTTGTCGTTTTAGGCCCGAACTGTGGGTTTGATGTCGTTTTTAGCCCCAGATTTGTGAATTTGGTTTCATTTCAGTCCTCTTGCATTTTTTGCATGTTTTGCCGTTTCCAATTTTGGCTCGAATGGGTGAATTTGTTGTCGTTTTATCCCAGTAACTGTGGATTTGGTGTCGTTTTTATCCCTGAATGTGTAATTTTGGTTTCGATTTTAGTTCTCTTGCGTTTTATGCATGTTTTCCGTTTCTAATTTTGCCCCGAATGAGTGAATTTGCTGTCATTTTAGCCCCGAATTGTGGATTTGGTGTCGTTTTTATCCCCGAATGTGTGAATTTGGTTTCGATTTTAGTCCTCTTGCATTTTATGCATGTTTTCCGTTTCTAATTTTTCCCCAAATGAGTCGATTTGTTCTCATTTTAGTCCCCAACTGTGGATTTAGTGTCGATTTAGCCCCGGGTGTGTGAATTTGGTTTCGATTATAGTCCTTGTGGTCTCTGTCGGTCCTCTAAGCATGTTATGAAATGACTGTGGGCCTCAATAGTCCAAGTTCCCAGCATGGCGATGAAAGAACCATTTGGTGCACCATCCGAAAATTCGGACTCGATGCAGCAAAAAAAATCAGGGCATCTGATTATTTTTCACTGTGGGAATGTCGGCCCGCCCCGGGCGGGGTCGGGTTCATTCCCCTCGAGCTCTGCCCGATCCACTAGCATTAGTTAGAATGACACGACATGGCAACAAATCCGAGCTGCTCGGGTTAGCAAGAAGATGATCATAGGATTTGCAATTTGGCACTTGATCTTGACGAGCAATCTTGAATTTTGGCATTCGATATTACGGGAAAGTCTGTATGTGAAAGGTCCGGTCTATATTTTATTATTCATTTTTTTTTCTCCAACGCGCAGACCTGTCGGTAGCGGAGGGAAATGTCGGCTGAGGTCGCTCCATTCAATCGCCCGACGAACCACTGATCGGCAACCTAAGCTGATCAGAGCCGTGATTCTGATTCGAAATGAATTGTACGATGGTGGTCAATGAATTATGTACGGTGACTATATATGTAAACGGGATATGAATTTGATTTCAAGAACTTTCCTTTTTTGTAATAAGGGGATTTTCTATTAATTTCCATAATCTACATATTCACTTGTAATATGCGCGTATTTTTTCTTCTACTACAGGAAAAAAATAACGCATAAATATTAATTAGATGAGTGCAGATGAAAAACAAAAAAGAAGCCCCCCTTGATATGGCGGTAAACACGAGCATGATATTTATTTATCGGGTCGGGAGGGTTTGTTTCGGAGAGTTGGTTTTAGAAAATTACATTTCTTATTTTCTTATTTTCTTTTTTCCTTTCCCTTGTCTATAAGCTGGTGTTGCGAACGACTATAATTCAAGGCTTCACTTGAAGAAATAAACTATATGAAAAATATATATTTATTTATATCATTTGAAATAATTAATTAATAAAAAATATTTTTATCATAATAATAATTTATATTTAAAAATTTCCGTGAATGATGAAAATATATTTCATTCATTTATTTTATATTAGCAATATAAGTGATCATTTTTTTGCAAAATAAATGAAGTCTAAAATTCATCTACTGAATAGTCCTGAATAAGTTTATGTGGATATGAATGCAAAATAAGGACACCATTACTGTTATGGCACAAATTGAAACCAATCTTGTCAAATTGATTCAATAAACTTCTATAATACTAATCACCTTTCAGTAGTATGTCTTGAGTTGACTTTTTCATTAGGCTATCTTTTGAAAAATAATATAGACACTAATTTTCCTCTTTTAAAAAAACAAGTACACAGAGTAGATTTTGAATTTTAGCTTTTGCCACTAGTTTAACACAATGATGATATATGATTCAGTCATCAGCCACTGATTCTTTTGCTTAAATGTAGTCACAAATCTATTTTTGAGAAAATTAGCTATGATAATATAATTTTTTAAATTTTGGTTTGTTTTATAATTTTACGAGCTTATTTTGTTACAATGATTTCTAGGATTTTCTATAGATCATTTCATGCATCGTTTCCTTTGAAAAAAAATATATACTAGAAGGTAATATATGTTGGGCCAACATAAGCTTAATTTATTGTCAATCATATCTCCGTATACGAACATTCCCTAATCGATTGGGGTGCGGAGTTTCATGGGTCATTAAAAAAAAAAAAAAAAACATTAGCTCTTCATAGACTCAATTCCACATATAAGAATCCACGTCGGTCAAGCTCGAACTCCTCAAGCCCCCCACCCCGGCTCGATTAGCTTTTCATCGAGCTCGACTCGGTAAGTCGACAGTGTCGCAGTTTAAGCCCAGACTCGGCTCGAGCCGATTGAACACTCGAGCCGCAAGTAAGCTCCCGGTCAAACTTTGACTCCGCATGCGTGTCTAACGCAATCCCAACGGCGCACCCGAGGATTCGGATTCAACGTGGGCGGTTTTCGCTTCACATCCACCGAAATGGCAGTCTCGTAGTTTCCAGCACGGGCCGCGGGGAAAATCGTCACTCCGGTGGATCCCTATAAAGCTCCATCTCTCCCCGTCCCACTCCCGTCTCCATCCACTGAAAAAAAATGAAGGAAAAAAGCTGAGAAGATGGCGGCGACAGCGAAGACGACGAAGGAGATGTGCTGCCGGCGGTGCTGATCCTGACGGCGATCTTCTCCGGGACGGACGTCGCCGAGTCCGCCGCCGTGGATTGCTACGACGGTTGCTCCACCGCCTGCGTCCAGCCCTACGGTGAGTATAGCTTCCGATTTCGGGTTTTCCTTGCCTTCGCCGGCCGGATTATAGTGGGTGAATCGCTGCTTCTTCGTGATCTGTGCAGTGAGGATCATGGTGCGGTGCGACCGCAAGTGCCAGATCAAGTGCGAGCCAGGTTTCTCTCTCTCGCGTTTTATGCATGTTTTGCCGTTTCCGATTTTGGCCTGCATGAGTGAATTTGTTGTCGTTTTAGTCCCGAATTGTGGATTTAGTGTCGTTTTGAGCCCCGAATGTGTGAATCTCGTTTCATTTTAGTCCTCTTGCATTCTGTGCATGTTTGCCGTTTCTAATTTTGCTCCGAATGACTGAATTTATTGTCGTTTTTAGCCACGAATTGTGGATTTGGTGTCGTTTTTAGTCCTCTTGCATTTTTTGCACGTTTGCCATTTCTAATTTTGCCTCGAATGAGTGAATTTGTTGCCATTTTTGTCCCCGAACTGTGGATTTGGTGTCGTTTTAGCACCAATGTGTGGATTTGGTTTCATTTTAGTCCTCATGGCCTCCGGCTGTCCTCTAAACACGTTGCCGGATGACTGCCGGTTTTTGATAGTTGGTGTTTCCGGCATCATGATGCGTCATTGGAAAAATTGGTAGTTGATGCTGCAAAAAAAATCAAAGCATCTGATCATTTCTCATTGCGGGAATGTTGGCGCTCCGGATGGGCTCAAGTTCATCACCGTTGAGCACCGATCTACCCGCATCGGTTAGAATGACATGACATGGTGACGAATCCGAGCAGCTTGGATTAGCAAAAAAGATTATCATAGGATTAGCAATTTGGCACTTGATTCTTCTCTTGATTGAACTGGGTAAGATGGATAATCAATGTGAACAACCTCGGATTTGATCAATTGCGCTCGCTTGCTCTTGCTTGACTGAACTTGAATTTTGTCGTTCATATTATGGGAAAGTCTGTATGTGAAAGGTCTGGTTTTTATTGTATTATTCATTTTTGTTTATATTTTCTCCGATGCGTAGACCTCTCAGCGGCGAAGGGAAATGTGAGCTGAGATCGCTCTGTCCGATTGCCTGACAAACAACTGATCAGCATCCTACGCTGATCAGAAATGTAATTCTCGTTTTCCGATCGATTTGAAATGAAATTGCATGCTAGCAATCAATGAATCATGTACTGTGATTAGGAGTGTCAGTGGTTCGGTTTGGTTTGGTTTTGAGTGTCAGTGGTTCGGTTGGTTTTCAAAAAATCCACCGAACCGAACCATTCTTTGATTTTGTTTTTTGCTATGATAAATTAAGATTAATTTTCTCGAGCCTTGGTTCGGTTGATTTTCGATTTTCTCTTTTGCTTTTTTCTGCTTTTTGTTTGCTCATATATTAAATGAGTAATTTTCGTGGGTCTTGAGTTGGTTTAGATTTTCGATTTTCGCTTTTTTTTTTTTTTTTTTTTCATTTTTTTGTTGTTGTTATCATACATTCTAAGAGTAATTTTCCTGGTAGCACGATCTTTTTCAACTTGCAAACACATTTAAGCGACTATTAATACTCATTTTTTACATAATATAAAGGAATAGTTTACGTGTTATATTATTTTATCAATAACCAAATCTCACAATAAAGTACAAAACAAGTATCAAAATAACTACATCATTCTATAACATGACAGAAGGAGCATTACCATTCTATTAATAACTAAATCTCAAGATAAAGTATAAAATAAGTATCGATATAACCACATCATTCTACAATACGACAAAAGGAGCATTACCATTCAAGTATGCAGAGAGTTATGTAGCAATAAACTTAGATAGACTAATCATTTAAAAAACATATCATAGTGTTCCAATGATAGAGCCAAAGTTCTCTTTAGCGGCAACCATCCAAATGTCATTTCGTGGTTGCTCTTAACTGTGCAATATGTAATGAGAGACTAGGGGTCTGTTTGGCAACTTGCCAATTTCTTTGTTTTTCTGTTCTTTTGTTCCATGGAATAGAAAATGAACGTAAATCCGTTTGGTAACGCTAATTGATTTTTCTATTCCCGGGAATAGAAAGTTGTTCTTGGGAATAAATTTGGAGTAGAAATGAGAAGTAGAAAAAACTAACTTCTTATTTCTGGGAACAATTTCTAGAAACTATTTCTTGGGGACTTCTCACCGCTTATAATATGCGGCCACCCACGCCGCCGCCCACCACCTGCCATCGCCCTCGGCCGCCGGTCGCCGGTAGCTGGCCGTCGATCGTCGGTAGCTGGTCGCCGACCGTCAATCTCCGGTTGCCGGCCGCCGATCGCCGATAGCCGACCGTCGGCCGTCGATCTCCGACATTCGTCGCCGGTCGACCGCTAGTCGCCCTCCTTCACCCCGCACCGATGGCCGGCGGCGGCGACGGGCGGCCGGCGACCGGCGAGCGGGGGTGGCGGCCGGTGGGCAAGGGCCGCCAGTGACCGGCGACCGACGGCCGCCAACCGACGTTCAGCGGCCCCCGCTCGTCGGTCGCCACCACCATCGAGGAAGAAAGAAATAAAAAAAAATTTGTCGATACCAAACGCGTTTCTATTCTTTTTCTATTTCGAGAACAATAAATTTTTGCCATTCCAAACGCCCCATTTTACTTGAAATTGTTCAAGGAAGTAGAAATAGAAAAGAACTATTTCTCAAAAAGGAATTACTAAGAAGTAGAAATGTTACCAAATGCACCCTAGATAACAAGTATTACTATTACGAGTCCGATGCCATTCAAGTCTCTTGAAATTGCTAAAAAAGAGAGAGAAATTGATGTCTCAAAAGAGAGGAATTACTAAATACAACAAGATGCTTTGCAATTGCATTTATATTCAAGAAGTCCCTTTACAAAAGACATGGTTGCCTTCTTACCAAAAAGGCAAAAGTTGTATTTGTGATCATGTTTTGTTTTTGTAACATTATCATTCTTTGTCGCTACTACTACATTAGACTAAGAGCGTCTATTCTTGTAAAGTGTAAAAGACATAATTTGAGCTGATAATTGTATTCTTTCTGTACAATATTACTTGCATCATGAAATTTTACAGAGTAAAAGAACTCCATATGACAATGCATTGCGTTGTGTGTGAATCTTAAGACTCATATATAAGTATCTACTTATGACGTAAGAAAGGTCAAAGAGGTTTTATCCACAAAAAACAATCAAAATGTCCGGTCGAGAATCAAACTAGAGTGAAATTTAAGTATCGGAGAGCTAATCATAGATGAACATGGCTTTTGGCCAAAAAAGAAAGAGTGAGCAACAAGATTTAATGACTTTAGCATGTAGTTCGTTGTAAGTTAAAGATGGTATATAAAAAATAACGAGATTATAATTTGTACCTCAACATCTCTTAATACTTTGTTTGCGAGTTGTATCCATTTCATTCTAAATTTGACCAATTCAATTAAAAACCCCAGCTTTTATTACCACTAAAATAGGCGGATAGTTAGAGACCCACCAAATAGTGATATATATTGAGGAAAATACAAGCCAGTACTTTATAAAATCAACCTATTATATAACCAAACTCATTGCTACTTGACAATGCAAACGAAATGAGAAAATAAATCCAACACTTTTAGGTCAATAACTTATGTTCTAAGTTCAACATTAGAAAATGATTGCTTGTTTTTATAAAATGCCAAACCCTTTTCACAAAACAATCAACTTGACTCTAAGTTCATCAATCATTGCTATTGAGTTTGGCTCTATGGGTGTAGTTGATGACTCTGCATTAAATTCGTCATTTTCATTTGAAGTATCAATTGTAATATTGAAAGATATAAATATTTTAGGGTAAATTTTTTCTCACTTGATTCAAAATTTTCAAGTTCTTATAAGTCATCGATCGACTATGAAAGCAGTGCGGATCATAGCCAAACTTGAGCATATATAAGAGTTTCCGCAATGGTTGGGATCTAGGTACTATGAAATACATCAACTACGTCACTTTTGGTGCTAAATGCAACATTTGATGCTACAATTGACATAGGTATAGCCAAAATGTCTCGAGCAATGGAAGATAGAATATGATATCTCAAAAATTGACTTTTCATCAAATTAAGATATATCTTAAAGTTAGAGTTGTACCATTCACATCTTTCTTTCAAATACTTATCTAATTCAAATTTTTCTTCCACATATTCTTGTCTCGTTTGGCTAAGATATATTGTGCACTTATTTTTCAATTTTAGGAGAACATTAAGTGATGACTTGAAGGAAAATTTTAAAAAAAAAAAGCAAAAGAATTGAGACAAAATGTCAATGCTCAAACACCAATTATTAACGTAATAATATTTTTATTAAAAAAGGGTCCACAACTTGACAAGGAATAACATTTTTCTTCAAATCTCAATATGGGACATCACGATGGATCGCAATAGTTGGCTCGACAAAATAATAATTATTATAATGGTCCAATTGACAATTACATATGTGACTCTTTCATATGACTTGTCACGTTAATCATTAATACCAAGATTACTATGGCATACGTGGTCATGGTGAATATAGTGGCAATCCACTAGGATCTGTGAACAATCATCACTTCGAGGGAAAACCACTTATCATAATTAACATAATGAAAGAAAGTGGTTATATCTTATAAAATATTTATATTCGTTGGGATATTTAAAAGCCATCACTGGCATTCCTGCTATTTAAGCTGAAATTGTGTTTTCTCCTTTTTGAATTTTCCTACGTGAAACTTTCAAGTGGATTCAAGGAGGTGGATTCTTGAACACACCTCGAGGTTTCATGCAAGAGGATTTAAAAAGAGAAAACACAATCCATCTTATACAACGGGAATGTTGGTAATGGCTATTAAACATCCCAATGAATATAAATATTTCATAAAATATAACAACTTTTCTTTTATCATGTTAATCATGATAAATGATATTTCCTTAAAGTGGTGATTGTTCACCAAATTGGCAATTTTACCGGTGTCAATTGCCATTATATTTGCTGTGGCCACATATGTCATACCAATTTTGGTATTGACAATAGATGATAGCAAGTCACATGAAAGAGCCACATATACGATTTTCAATTGGATTAATGTAATAATTATTATTCTTGCAGGCCAAATCTTGCAGTCCATCATGATATTGTGTCATTGTGTCTTGAAGAAAAATAAGAAAAATATTATTCATTGTCAAGTATGTCTTAAATAAAAAAAATATTATTATGTTAACAATTTGTATTCAAGTAGTGACATTTTGTCTCAATTGATTTGTATTTTTTTAATTTCCGTTCAAGTAATCGTTCGTTATAATTCTAAAATTGAAAAATAATTGCATAATGTATCTTAGCCAACTAGAATGAGAATATGTGAAAAAAAATATGAATTAAAAAAGTATTTGGAAGAAGGATGTTAATGGTATATATCCAATTTTGATATCTTAAACTGATAGAAAGTCAATTATTCGAGATATCCTATCATGTTTTGCATTGCTTGACATATTTTGACCATGCATATCTCAATTGTAATATTAGAGGCTGCATTTAGTATAAGAGGTTGCGTATTTGATGTATTTCATGGTTTCTTGACCCCAATTATGGTGAAGGCTCTTATAGGTGCTTAATATTGGCTATGATTTGCACTGCTTTCACAGTCAATTGAGGAAGACTTTAAAAAATTTGAAAATTTCGAGTCAAGTGATAAAAAATTACCTTGGAATATTTATATTATTCAATATTATAATCAATACTTCAAGTCTCATTTTCATTGTGAATTTAATGTAGAGTTGTCAATTACGACTATGGAGCTGAACTCAAAAGTGATTTCTCTTGATAATTAACAAACTTAGAGTGATGTAAATTGTTTTGCGAGAAAAGTTTGGTATTTTATGAAAATAAATAATCTTTTTTCCAATATTGAACTTAGAATATAAGTAGTTAATCTAAAAGTATTGATTTTTTTCCTTGTTCAGTCTGCATTGTCAAGTAGCAATGAGCTAAGTTATATAACAAGTTGACTTTATAAAATGCTAGTACACAATTCTTGTATTTTCCTCAATATGTTGTACAATTTGGTGATTCTCTAGGTATTTTGTTTGCCTATCTAAGTGGTAATGAAAGTTGTGTTATTAAAGTAACATGTGAATTATATCTAGCTAGCTTTTCAATGTTTTAAGTATAGAAGTATTGTATCAATAGGATTGGTCAAATTTAGAATAAAATGGATATGACTCATAAGTAAAGTATCTGGAGATCTTGAGATACAAATTGTAATCTTGCTACCCTCAAAATACTAGTTTTTAACTTATCAATGAATTGCATGCTAAAATCATTAGATCATGTTGCTTACTCTAATTTTTTTTGTTGGCCAAAAGCCATGTCCATCTACAATTAGCCATTCAATACTTAAACTTCACTCTAGTTTGATTCTCAATTGAACATTTTGAATGTTCTTCGTCGAAAGGGCCTCTTTGATTTTTATTATGTCACAAGTGTCTTCCTAGATACAAGCCCTTAGATTCACACATGACGTGATGCCTTGTCATTTACAATGCTTTGTGGAGTTTTTTTGCTCGGCAAAATTTCATGATGCATGCGATATGGTACAAAAGGAATACAATTCCTAGCTCAAATCAAGAGAACTAAGAGAAACCGTATCAAGTCAAACAAACCATTTGTTTCTTACACTTTACAAAAACATATGCTCTTAGTATAATGAAGTAGAAATGACAAAAAATGCTAATGTTACCGAAGCAAAATATGATCACAAATAGAACCTTTGCCTTTTCTAGTAATAATGCAATTGTCTTTTGTTGAGGGACTTTTTGTATGTAAATGCAATTGCAGAGCATCTTGCTATGTGTCACGACCTAAAATTTCTGAAAATAATAGGTTTAGGGGTATTGTTAATTTCGGGCTGACGGCCCTTAATTAACTCGGGTTCTCCCAAGCCCATACCCCGCGCAATGTGGAACATTCACAAAAATACAAACAAGGAGTCGCCACTAGCCTATTAAGGTCAACTAGAAACCAAGCGAGACGTGGGAGCGTATCTCGCTTTTTTTTACGCAACCAAAGGATTTGGGGTCAGGGACTTGATTACGTTAGTCGTATGACTAACGCCCTTTCGGTACCTAATTTGATTGTATATTAACTAAACTCATGGCAACACATTAAAAAAAAAAAGCCTATTGTAGAGCCCTAAAGGCTTATTGAAATTTGGTCCTTTTCCTTTTTTAAGGGTTTTCTGAATTTTTGCAATTTTTCTGATTTTTCTGACTTTTTTGAATTTTTCTGAATTTTTGGAATTTTTTGGAATTTTTAATATTTTTAATATTTTCAATATTTTCGAATTTTCCGAAATTAAATTAAAAAAGGCTTTTTTAAGCTTTTAAAAAAAAAAATTGGCTTTTCTGATTTTTTTTTAAAGCATTTATTAATTTTTTTGGGATTTTCTAATTTTTTTTGAATTTTTTTAATATTCGAAAAAAGAAATAAAAAGGAATAAAAATAAAATTTTAAACCTTTTTGAAATTAACAAAATATTTTTTTAATTTTTGATGATTTTTCGAAAATTTTAAAGATTTTAAAGATTTTTTTTATTGAATTTTTGATTTTTTAGATTTTTAATTAATTAAAAAAGATTCGGACCGGGTCGGGAGACCCGGCCCTACTAAATCGACCCGGACCCTATTGGTCCGGGCTGGGCTAAAAGAAAAACGGGCTGGTCGAACGGCCCGGTTGAATTTTTTTTTAATTGGCCCACTAACAAAGAAATTAAATAGCCCATTAACAAAAGAGAAATAAATGGCCCATCAGTCAAAAAAAAAAAACCCATCTCCAATTCTAAAAATTTCAGCTCAAAACCTATCCTAGGCCCATTCGAAAATAATAAACCAGCCCAGCCCCCTTTCTTTCAAACTTTCGGCCCGCCCCCTTTTCCTTTTTTTTCTTTTTCTCGTTTTTTTTTTTTTTTTTTTTTGGAATTTTCTGGTCTTCTTCTTCGCAAGGTTGAGGCGCGCCGGAGGTTCGCCGGAAACGTGCGTGAGCTAACTGCTGACGCCGCCGCAGGTCCTCATCGGTCTAAAAGGGATCGTCGTGTCGTCCGGCGTCGGCTGTTCTATCCGGCCGGCGCCGGACGTCGCCGGCGATCCCGGAAACTCGCCATTGCCGGAAAATCAAAAATGTCTCTTTTCGACCCAAAAATGCGTGGAAACTTGCGAAAACAGGTATAATACTAAGAGAAACACGAAAGTAAGCAATATAAATAAAAAATCTACAAAAACAGGTTGTCGGGGACGAATTCAACCATGGAAGTTTCTGGGTTTCGCTTGGGCGTTTCAGCGAACACCTACTGGGCACTATCAGTTCTGGGGACCTCCGGCTTAACCGAGCCTCACATCCGCTCTAAGGACCTTCAGACATGCACATGAGGAAAGCAGGAGCAAAACGGAAGGGCAACAAGGGCCGGGGCTCGCGCGAACTGGTCGGCGCGAGCTCCGGCCCGCCACCTCAGTAAAACAGAACAGAAACAGGCGGGGGAGAGGGGGGAACTTACCTGGTTCGGGGACGAGCCGCGGCGGACGACGGCGACAGACGACTCTCCGGCTACGGCGAGCTACTCCTCGGACTTTCCTTGTTCTCCTGGATCGCTCTTTCTCTTCCTTGAACTCGTTCTCTCTCAAAAGAAAACCAGAAACAGGCCCGCTGCTCCCCCTTTTTCTTCGTCGATGGTTTTTTTCCTTCCCCTCTTTTTTTTTTTGTTTTCGCGTGTTGCTCTCCTCTGGTTCTCTCTGGAAGCCGGCTGTCTTCCCTCTTGTTTCCTTTTTTCTGTTTTCTGGTTTTCTCCCTTCTCTGCTCAGTCCGCCCGGCTCTCTCCTTTTCTGTTACTTCCGGTGCCGGAGTTGAGATGTGACGAGGAAACGTCGGCCACGGATCAGGCGTCGCCCTCCGTCATTTTCTTCCCCCGTTCACTCTTGTCTCCGCGGTGGAGGGTCGCCCGAGCGGCGTCGTTGTCTTCTCCGCGGTGGGGGTTGTCCGAGCGGCCGTCGTTGCCCTCCTTCGCTCCTGGATTTTCTTCTTCCGTTTCTGCTTTTCTTGCTACGTTTTTTTTTTTTTTGCAAAACCCTGAAGAATCCCCCGAGCTCTCTCAGTCTCCACTCCCCTCGAGCTCTTCTCTCTGTTACTGCGTTCTTTTTTTTCCTGTGTTTTTTTCTTTCTTTTTCTACTCCTGCGTTCTCTTCAGCGCCCAGCTCCTGCTCACCGATTCTCCCTTTTTTCGCGTCCCCCTCAGCTCTTCCCCTCCTCGCCGAAAACCGCCCCCGCGTCCCCGCGTAACCGAAAATCCTGTGCTCCTCTTGTCGTGTGACAGCGCAGCAAGGGAAGATTCCCTTTCTGGCGTCACGCGGCTGACGTCCAGCGCCAGGGCAACGTCCGAACGACGTCGTCTTCTTCCTTGCAGGCTGCTGCTGCGTTTTTGCTTGTGTGGGGGAAAGGAAGGAGAATTGAGGGTAAGAGGAGATGGGCTGGGCTTGTGTTTCTGGCAATTATAGTGGGCTTGTATGAAATAAAGTGATGGGCTTCAGAGATTAAAAGAGTGGGCTAGACCGAAATTTTTTATTTTTTCGAAATTTTTTTCGAAATTTTTTTTTTTCAAATTTTTTTATTTTTTTTGTAAACTAATATATATTTATATATGCAAAAGATGGATGTGCATTTAAAACAAAAATAGGCAAAAATTCGGGTGTCAACACTATGTTTAGTAATTTCTCTCTTTTAATTTCTAGGTAGCAATTTCAAAAAACTTGAATGGCATCGGACTCGCAATAGTGATACCGGTTTTCCAATCCCTCGTGGCGGATTGCGCGGACGAGAGGACGTTTGGATGGCTACATCCAGTGGGGAATTTTGCTCTATCATTGGAACGTTGTGTTCTGTTTTTTGAATGATTAGTCCATTCAAGTTTATTGCTACACAACCTTTTGTATACTTGGATAGTAATGCTCATTCTCTCATGTTGTAGAATGATGTGGTTATGTGGATATTAGTTTTGTACTTTGTCCTGAGATTTGGTTATTGATGGAATAATATGGCATGTAAGTTAACCTTATTGCTTTGTATTATGTAAAAAATGTCTGTTGTGCATGGTATCAATAATCACTTAAATGTGTCTACAAGTTGAAAAAGATTATGCTACCGAGAAAATTTCTCTTAAAATATATTATCTTAAAATATATGACAACAAAGAAAAAACAAAAAAAATAGAAAGCAAAAGTCAAAAATCTGAACTAAACTGGGGCCCAAGAAAATTACTCTTATAATATATGATAGCAAAAAAAAAAAAAAAAAAAAAACCAAAAGCAAAAACCAAAAATTTGAAGCGAAGCAAAGCGAGACCTAAGAAAATTAATCTTATACTATATGTCAGCAAAAAAAAAGTAAAAAAAAAGTGAAAAAAAAGTGAAAACTGAATACGAACCTAATCGAAATCCCCTAATTACAAAAAAGGAAAACTCAAAATCAAATTCCCTGCAATGTCCTGTTTACATATAGTCACTAGGGGTGTCATTGATTTGGTTTAGTTTGGTTCACTTTTCCTCTTTTTATAATTCGGGAATTTCTTTTTTATTGTCAATAGTAATTTATGTCAAAAAAATTGCAAACAATGAAAATATATTTCATTAATTCATTTTTGTAAAAAATATAAATGATTATTTTTGTAAAAATATTTTTCAGATTATTCACAGCTCAAAGTTCATTAACATCTGTTTTTTTTTATACGTAGTAGTTTATGTTTATATGAATATGAACACGAAATAAGGATGCCATCACCTATTGTAGCACGGAGTGAAACTAATCCTGTCAAATCGATTCGATGAATTATTATAATAGGGATCGCGTTTTAATAGTTTGTCTTGATTTGACTTTTCATTAGGCTATCTTTTGAAGACCAATATGGAAACTAAATTTCCTTCTTTTTTTTTTTTTTACAAAAACATGTACGCGGACTAAAATTTAACATTGCCAAAATGCAAGGATCAAAGTGTAAATTTGCATTTAGAGGCTTGCACAAATAAGGATCGCCAAAAACTATAATTATGACAGAATAAAACATGTGGACCAAAATTTGAACTCTCAAAACATAGAGATCAAAAGTATCATTTATCAAAATAAAAGGGGAAAAAAACATAAAATCGCATGGCCCCCTGAGTAGTTGAAATGATATTTTAGCCCAAAAAAATGAAAGGAAATATACAATTAAGAATGCACAATTGATCTTTTTGTCCATAATCTTTCTAGTATTCATATGTAATAATTTTCTTTGTCTTAAACGAGTGGAAATACATTTTTCTTAGTAATTTTTTTCTGTTACTTTGAAAGAATTTTTCTTGATACGAAGGACGCCATTCACTTTAACAAAATATGCCATGCAATTAGTGAAAAATCGACATATATTAGATGTAATAATAACCTAATTTTCTGTATGAAGTGTATAAACCAAACATACTTGTATCAGCATACATTGAGTACAATACCAATGTGCATTTCTTATATAATATAGTACCTATAGGAATCAATGCCTTATCCATTCTTTGCCACTCTTATTACATCGATTGATTTCGACGGCACAATTAAACTCGAATATAAATCGATCATCGAAGATTTGGTCGAGATAGCTAACATGAATTTTACAATGTACCCACTTTACTTAAATTCAATATGGGATAGATTACATGATTCTTATGCCACGTTGAAAATTGGTAAATGTGCAAATAATAAGAATGTTAAGTATAATTGCAAGAGTATCCATTTCTAACTACTATTAAAATGTTTTGACCGAATTCATTGATTTTATGTGAGACTAAGTCGTGCCTTTTAGGGTGTGTTTGTTTTAATAAAAGTATTTTTCTAGAAAGTGTTTTCCAGACTTTCCGCTGTTTGTTTCTCTAAAAATGATTTGGTCAACGGAAAATACTTTCTGGTTAATAGAAATATTATGTTTTATTTTAGAAAAATGAATTCCTGTGCGTGGGAATGGGAAAATACTTTCCCTCTTTATTAGGTCTTTAGGTCTTTTCTTTTTATTAGGTCATTTTTATTTTTTTCTTTTACTCTCCAAAATCTCTCTCTTTTTCCAAAGAAGAGCTGCTCTTCTTCAACGATTCTCATCATCTTCATCAATGAAGTTTAAACATTATTCAATCATTTTCCAAATGCCATCTAAACGCTTGCAAACATTTTTAATCACGTATCACCAAACACAAAAAATTAATCATTTTTATGGAAAATGATTTTCTATAAAACATTTTTAAAAAATGATATGATTTCTGTGAAACAATAGCACCCTTAATTTTGTGGTGTATTGTAATATGAAGCACCATGTCCAAACCTGTCAAAAATATAAAAAACAAGTAAATCTATATTTTTTAGGTAATTAAATTTAGGGAAATGACATAAAAATGAAATAAATAGTCCATCGTTTTTGAATTTTTAATGTAATATGTCATATCATTCTAAATTTTTTTTAATTTGTTTGATGCAAAGTTCTCGAACTTCTAAATATTTTTAGATTGAATGTGCAACATTTATCAATAATTCTCTAAACTTTGGTCCAATATTCACATTAAAATAAAGTTCATGAATCATACTATACAAAATATTTTTGTGTTTGTTTTTATGAAAGTATTTTTGAAAGTATTTTTTATCAATAATTCATAAAAATAATTTGATTAATGAAAAACAAATTAAAACTCCAAATATAACATTGCACGTTAAAACAAAGCTCATGAATCATACTACATAAATCGAAATTTTAGAGATGATGTTGCACATTCGATCAAAAGTTTAAAAATCATTTGTGCCGTTATCCTTAAATAAATCTAAGTGAAAAAGAATTTGCAGTTGCGAGCAAGAGTGCAAGGGCTACTCGCTCCCCGAGCAGGTCTTCCAGAAACGCCGCCGTTCCGGCTTTCATGCGTTAGATTCGAAAATCGATTTCGGCCCCAAGGCGGTCTCCGTTCGCGCCTCGAGAAAAGAACACTCCCGTCTCCTTCATTTCCACAGCCTCTCTCTCTAACTTTCTCTCTCTAGCTCGCTCGTTCGTTCGTTCGACGATGGCGTCCGACGCAGTTCAATCCGCCCTCCTCTCCAAGCTCGAAGCCTCGCTCACCTCGGATTCGCCGGAGGACATCCACTCCCTCTTCTCCGATCACCTCCGCCCGTTCTCCGACCTCCTCGCCGCGAAGCCCAAGAAGCCCTCGAAACACTCCGGCGGCGGCGGGGCGGTCATCAGCAGCAGCAGAGCGTGGTCCGGTCCCTCGCGAAGCAGTACCTCTCGTTCCTCAACCGCTCCCTCTCCCTCCTCCCGAAGCTCCTCTCGGCTCCCCGCCCCGACCAGTCCCGCATCTTCGAGACTTACGGGCTGTGCCTCGACTGCTTGGACTCGCTCTCCTCTCAATTGGCGTGCAAGCCCTACTCGGTCCACGTCCAGAGGTTGAGATATGTGCATTGTTTTGAGTCGTGTGGGTTGTACGCGGATGCGGTGGGCGAGGGGTTTAGGGTGTTGGAGAGTCTGCGCGGGCTTGATTTTGGTGGTGGCAGCGGGAGGGCGAAGGTGAAAGGTGGATTGTTGCCGCCGTTGGTGAAGAAGGCGAGTGAGGATAGGGAATTTGCGGTTTTGGTGGTGGAGTTGGTGGTGACGATTGTGAAGTGTGTGGCAATGGGGCAAAGTAAGGACGCTGGGGATTACTCGAAGGTGCTCGGGTTGGTGGACGAGGTCCAACCATGGTTCGGGTTCGTGCACTGTTTGTTTCTTTGTATTTTGGGGCAGCATCTTTTTCCCCCTGCTTATTGTCCGACAAAGTGGAGCTATTGGACTCGTATTTGTTGTCTTTGGAAAATCTTTTAGCATTTAAATGTCTTTTATTGCTTTACGTAGGACAGTTATATGTGCCTGCTACATTATTACTCTCATGGGTTTCTGATATTGAATTGCCAGGGTCTTGGATGCAAAATTATATGACAAATTGCAGAGAGCACTTGTTACTTACCTGGGGAAATGTACTGTCTTTATGGTTGGGGAGTTAAGCAGTTTTGATGGGGATTTTGTGCGTTTGTTCTGTACAGCAACTTTAATTGAATATGAGAAGTCATCAAGGAAAGATGAAATGTTCAAAGTTAAGTAAATTTAAAAATTTTAATTTTGCCTCCTTTGGCTGTGAAGGATGTGTAATTGTTTCTAATCAGTAGTTACTTTTTGCAGTTTGCTCGCAGGATATGTTCCATATTAATGTCATTATCAGAGAAAACAGCATCACTCTTATTTGATGTGCTCACTTGTTTATTAGAATCCAGTGGCTGTGATGGAAAGGTAAGTCTTGTGAGTTTGCTTGGAAAAGTATATACATTCAAGTAAGAAAACATTGAAAGGGGATACTAATGAAGTTACATATGAATTCTATGGGCACTTATAACATTTTACTCACTAAGTCCAGCTAATGTAAACTTTTACATACATGGTTGTAATTGGGTGTGTGATTGGAGAAATTGAAAATCTTGGAACTTATGGTCACGAATTTTTTATCAGTATGTTTGCAGGCATATGTTTCCTCTAGCGTGTTTGCTTGTTCCATCATCATATGCTTTTTCTTGATGTAACTATCGATTTGTGAAGTGAGAGCCAATAATATCTTTTCATTACTTAAGATAGGTTGATCATGTCCCCTTTCGTGTGATGAAAGGTGTATAAATGTTGAAGTGATGCAGTATACTGACTTAAGCATTAAGTGTAGCCTATCATCTCATATAGCATTGCAATTTTGTAATATTCTTTTAGTGAGCTCTACTTACAGATTGGGTTGTTAACCAAGGTACTCTTTTGGCAGATTGAGAAAGGTGACGCTGGAGCAGATATAATGGCACTTTTTTCTTATTGTGCCGATAGATGTCGAGATGTGACCGCCGGTTTCTGTTGTAAATTTTCTGTATATATAAATGACATAGCTAGTAAAAAGGTATCTCCTTGGCATAGCTTTTGTCATGCTGCAGTTGCACTTGCTTCATTTGTATTCACCATTCCTTTGGAAGTTTTTTGCCTTGCTAATGGTGATTCATTTTAAATGGCAGGTTTCAATGCCAGTTAGTTTGATTTTGAAGCTTTATGCTATTGGTCTTTATATACTTGATGGCAAGGTTAAACCAAAAGATGGTGGTTTAAGAACTTCCAAAGTTGAGGAAGATGGCTCTACAATGTCAACAATCTTACTCAATAGGGACAGACTCAACTCTTTACCATCTTTATTCAGTTTATTGAGAAGTTACTTCCAGATCGAGTCCAAAAGAAATTATTCATCATCCAAAGATCTATCCGAGGATTCTTTTAGCCATACATGTTCAAGGATGGATCCTGACTCTGGCATTTCTATATCCTTCAAGGAGAGAGGCGATGAGACTTATTTTATGTCTTACTTAAGTGCATTGAAATTTTTGTGTCAGCTGCTTGCTGAATTGATAAACTCAGAAAGGAAGCACATAATTGCTGGAAGTGATGTCGATTCTGCTTCTCTCCAGTTCTGTGCCATGCAGGATGCTTGCAATCATTTCTTGGATGTTTTTGTTTTCTTTGAAAGGTATGCAAATTGTGCTTTTATCATTTGAAACATGGGTGTGAAGTTTCTCGGAAATAATTCTTGCCTTAGCTTTTTGGTTTCTTCAAAGCTAACAGTGTCATAAAATGATAGATTGTTAAGTTACTAAAGAAGTAGTAGTACCATAAATTAGTTTCAGCCATGAAGATAGGATTTACCGCCCATGTTGAACTTCTCTCTGCATGACTCACGGAGTTGTGGATCCATTTTTATCTTGTCCAGTTTCTTGCTTTCATTGTGTCACAACAAATTACTTTTTGACAATAACTCGTCCATTAAAGCCAGTTGTTTGATGCACCTTTCGCTTTTATACTTTAGTGGATTTGTAGTAGCAGGTCAGATCATTGTGGAAGATGATTTATAATCTTCATCTTTGACTTGTTAGTATTGTCTTTCAAGTCTAGTACATCAAACTTTCATAAAAGGGGGCCTTTGACAGTTGAGGGTTTTCATGCAGTAGCAAATATGGGAAGGATAGGGATAGATATGAAGAATACAGTAAAGCAGTACCAGCAATATTGGTAGCTGCTTTCACTCTCTCTTTTGTGACAAAGCTCAACTTGCAGGTTATGCCTTTCTCATGTAATGCTGCCATTCCATTTTCTTGGTGACTCATGATGCTTCTTGGTCAACATATTGGCATTATTCATGTGGCAATGGGATTGACACGTTTTCTTTTTCTTATCAGGAGAATATGCACTTGATAGATTATGTCATTGCAAGTAAATGGGTTCAACCTCAGTGGCTGAAATTTTTGTTTGCCTCACTTTATAACCTCAGCATCATCCTTTACAGGAATAAGCAAGTAGAAGAGGTCAGTGAAAAATGTCTTAAAAAATTGATAGCTGAAAATGAGAATTTACTTTCTTTGCCCATAACACGTGGAAATGCGATTGAGTGATGAGCATGTAATTTCAATACGACAATGAGATTGGTTGGGCTTATCATGATGATTTTATCCCATTACTTCATAATTATTCATTCTCTTTCCAATATAGTAATATTTGCAATTCTGACTTGTCTGGAAGTTTTTGTTTTCTTTTTAATCTCGAGTTGAGGAACCTTTGTTTTGGGAACTGCCTTAAAGGCAATAAGTGCCCTTAAAGTTGCTTATTAGTAGAAATATATTATTTGACAGGAGCCAAGGTGTCTGTATTTAACCACAAAAACACCAATTCTTGAGGTAGACATGTAAACAAAGCATCCTATTGCTCAATCAATGCTCAGACTTTGTTGAGCATAATGCATTTATTGGCTGCACAGAAGCTAATTGTGAATGAAACTGACTTAGGGCAATGATGTTATGATGAGTAACAAGTTTACAAGTTGATCAGTTATGCCAATGTTCATTTATTTAATGATCACTTCTCCAAACTTTGTATGGCTTTTTAATAAGCAGCAAAAAAGACATGGAAAGAAACTCCAGTTTATTTGTCAGTTAACATCTCTGTCTTGATGCTAGTGTGCTAAATATGTTTGAATTGCAGTGATATTGTGATAATAGTATAGTCATTTTGTAAATCTGAATGATTGACATGCTGATTTGTCTACTGAGTCACTTTGGGGTCCTCACGTTAACTACATTTGTAACAAATTGGGAATGTGTAGCAAATAAACTCCAACTCAGGGGTGAGTGCTGAGGAGCTCAATATAGGTGTTTATAGTGGCATAATTTGTAAATAGTCAGTCTATGTATATTATAGATAGAAAAGGGTCCCAAACATTCAGTTTAGATTTCTCATTTGCTCTTCCACTTTCAAAGGAACAATGTGACAAGGGATGGTGATCATGATTGTACATTGAATCGAATATGAAAAGCTATTGTTTTTACAGCTCTTTTCCTGCTGCATGCATGTGGCATGTTGCTAATTATTTTTTTTAGGTATAGGTCAATTTTAAGATAGATTTTCTGTTTAACCCTTAGAAGTGTGTGGAAAAGTTTAAAAGTACACAGTTTACTGCGTTGCTTGTCCTGACAGTTGATGATTTGACGCGTAAATAGCAGTGCCATATTCACAATAGATCTGCTAATTTTTGGTGCCTCAGCACAATCTTATGAGCCTAAATTTGATCTGATCTAGTTGACAGATAGAGACCAAATCGCCTTGAAATATAGTGAGATTGAGCTTGGGCCCTTGGGGTATTACTTAATAGAGAAGAGGTTCTCTTTTGTTTTCAGAGAAGCTTTATTTATGGATTTTTTCTTCGTCTCCCAGGCTTCCAAGGCATTGAAACTGTCATGTAGAGCTTCATGGAAGTACATTATGCATAATTATCAGTTGCTTGGGCAGAATCCCAGTGAGCTTGTTGGTTTGGCTAGGGATGCTGTTAACGATATTAATGAGGCATGTGCGAGAAGTGCTTTTTATTTGGATGTTCTCCACCAATGTGGCGGCGATAAGGTTAATAGAGAATGTATAGGTGCCCTAAAAAATTGGTCAATGGCGATGGACTTGGTTTGTGGATTGCCAGGTCCTCTGCCTTTGGTGAAGCAGTGGGTTAAGGTGAAGTGCTGAGAACTTTCTGTTATTTCCAATGTTGTTTTTATTCTGATTATTGTTTGTGTTTCAGATTCAATGTAAACAACACAGAAATGCAGATGCTGGAGATAGTCTGCCAATTTTATACCAATTGCTCTCATCCTGCATAGAAATTCCAAAAGCAACTCTTGCCATAATATCAGAGCAGGTTTGACCTTATATTGATACCTTTTGGGAAGAAAATCCTAGTTTCTCTACCCCTGTGCATGAGTATATGTATGTTTCACATGTGTTTTGAAAATAGCCTTGTGCTTTATAATGGATTGAGGATGGTCATGGCCAGGTGGCTGGGTGGTGTTAGTGTGGATGCACGAATGCACATATTTGGGACTACTAATAGTACTCGTTTCCTTCTATTGTTGTTAGGAGCTCCTTGCGTACGAGGAAATAAATTCCTCAAATCCAGATTTATGCAGTAGAATGCAATTGAAAATCATAGACGAGCTTTTGCAAGAAATTTACTCTGCAGAAGCTAGCTGTTTCCAGAAGGCAAGACTTTTAATTAAAAAAGGGAGGATTCTAAAATGCCGTGGAAGGGAAGGGTTAAACAGCTGCATACAGTGTTTGTCTGAAGCAATATCCACAATAGTGAGTATGCTCACTTTACTTCCTGGTTCATACTAGAAGATGCATTCAGGTTGAATGGATTCATGTCTTTTCTTTTTAAGATGAATTGACAATTGATATTGTGACTTGGCACAGGATTGTGTCAATAAATCATCGTCATGCTCTTCTGTCTCAGAACGTTATTTATTAGCCTCTGCATATTCTTTGCGTGCTCTCTGTACTCAGGAAGCGGAACCGAAATCAAAGGTGCAAATGCATGGAAAGCTGGTCCCTTGTTTTGAGCACTTCATTTCTAGCTGTGCATGCCCCAATCATACTCTCTTTAACAATCATTTTGTTTATTTTCTGTTGGTTTGTTAATAAAGCAGGTAATACTTGAGGATATTGATGCAGCACTGAACCTCTGGTCAAGTATCAAGAATTCGGATAGTTGCTCTTTGGATGAAGATGACAGTGTGTTGGCAGAAATATCACTGCCATTATTATATAATATTGTTGATATTTTGTCATTGAAGGTAATTTGAAGTTATACATGCTCTAAGAGAGGAACTACTATGAATGATTTTTGTTATTGTTTGCTTCTTCTTTTTTTCTTTTTGATATGGCATTTCTGGTACGCATTTCCAGGGTTGCGATTCATTCAGCCATAAACTATTTAAGCTGATGATTGGATATTTTAATTCAAAGAATTTAGAGCCACAAAAGTATTTGACCCTCTTATGGGAGTCCAGAAGGATGAGTCATTCCCTTTGCTTCTCACCCATAAGTGAGGCATTTATAACAGTCCTTTCAGAACACCATGGTGAAATCTTCAAGTCTATGGATCACTGGATGTGTTGTCTTAAGGAATCACAACCGTCGTTAGTAGGGTTTCAGAATATTCTCTCATTGTTACTATCACTCTATCGTAAGGAATCTTGCTGTGAAATTACCCTGGAACCATATATTGGAGGCGATCGAGTTAAGGAGGCAGCTGTTGGACTTATTTCAAGTGTAAGGTCCTCACAAGTAGTTGAATAGAACTTTATTTCCATATAGTTTCATCATTTTGATAATTTTTATTTGGACTTCCCTTGTAGGTCCCTCGATCAACTCGTGCTGTGTACTTAGCTGGATTTCTTTATTATGATCTATCTGAAAGAATGATCTTGAGTGGTCGCTTACATGAGGTAATGGTTAAGTAGGTTTGATCATGAGCGTGTATGTATACATATATGTATATATGTTAAGGAATATGCTATAAAACACTGTTGACACTTTTCCTAACAGTCTTAACCTTTTAGGAAAAAGGTTTGCCTATCATGGTGTCGGAGCACAGGCCAAGGGTTCAAATCTTGGCAGACCCTCTCAATTTTCTCTTGCCTTTTTATCCCTGTTATCCTTCCTGTTTTCTGATCCCGGGTTATTTTGTTGACTTGATTATGTCCACATCCTGTCTGGCACAAGTAAAGGACCTACTTACATGCGAGGGCAGCGGGTTGAGGAAAATGCTATAAATACATTTTTGAAATGTTTTATAACATTTTAAGCTATTAGAAAAAAAAAAAAGAAGGTTTTGGGTAACAATATATATTGGCTTTTCTAATTGAATTTGGTCATTAATAGCAATGGTTTGTTTGTTGTGGTTTTGTAGTTGCTAAGTCTCTTCAAAGCAATATCTATGTTCATTGCTTGCTATAATACTGAAGTGTTGACTGTGGCAAGCAATTTTCATTAGCTTTTCATCATTTATCCAGTGTTACCAGTATTGAGTTATCCTTCTAATGTAGTACCGATGGTTTATCTGTAGGCCCTTTTATTTGCTAAAGAGTCACATGAATTGCGCACTAGACTCTTTCAAGAAAAATTCACTTACTCTGTCGAGCAGACTCAGAAGCATGGTGAATCTGGGGAGTTCGCTCAGAAGCACATTTGTTCTATAGGGAATCTCCATGTCTCAAAAACTGAGGCTGCTGAAGTATTTTCATTTGATTCAAACTCATTCAATGTGGAAAGCTGTTATCTCAGTCCCTGGAATATAATGCAAGGTTACCTAGAGAGCACCTTACAGGTTACACTCCTCCCAGAGTGTGTTATGATAACTGACATGCATTACATCTAGTTCATCCCCATTCTTTTTTCTTTTAAAACTTTTTAGAGTGACTAGATGATCTTATGATGTAGGTGGGCACTATCCTTGAACTTATTGGAAATGGAACTGAAGCGGAGACCTTTTTGCTTTGGGGGAAAAATATCTCTCGCTCGCAAGACTTGCCACAGTTTGATGTTGCCTTTTCCTCTGTCTTAGGTACATTATCAGAGATTATCATAGTGGCCTACTTTACGTTGAGTATATGACATATTTCTGCTTTTGCTTGAAGGAAGATGGTGGCATCCAATTTAACATTTAGTTATGTGTTTATTCAGGAAAGATTTATCGTCGAAAACGATGCTGGGATATGGCCAGTAAAGAACTTGAAACTGCGAGACAATTTTTGATGGACTGTGGAACTACCTTTTCTTGCTCTAAATGTAGATTGTTGCTTGAAGCTACTGTGGATTTACAACTCGGAGATTTGATTAGAGCTCAGTCTGATGACAGCAGCTCTGTTTCAGCAGATAAACTATCTCATGCAGAAGAGCTCTACCAGTCGGCACTAGACAGACTTGCTCTTCTTGGATTGAGAATTCCTGTTGATTCTCTTCAGCAAGGAAATAGTAATAGCCTAATGGTCCAAAGACCTATTGACAAGATTGATGATAGTAGGACAACTAATGCTTCGCTCCACTCTTCATCTAATCAGCAGAATGGAAGATGTGTTTCCATGAAGGAAAGACTTACTGGTAAGGTGGAAAATAAGAAGGGTAGAAAGGCAAAGACTCTGCCTAAATCAACAGTAAAGGAACAGCCTGTCAATCATGATGGCAATAAAAGGTTAACTCGTTCGAGATACAGATGTTTAAATCAGGGCACAAGCCTACCAAGTGATGTACAAGTAAACCCAACAACTTTTTCAGAAGGCAGCCATTTATCTGGTTGCAATGACAATTCAGATAAGACAGAGGGGCTTTTGCATTGTGAAAGCTTGACACATGATTCTGTCACTAAGGCTTTGTGCATTTGTAGTAAATGGAAGTGTTGGGATTGCTTACATGTTGAGAATATAAAATCTGCATCCATGAACAGTTTTATACATATGAGATTGGAGTTTTTCTCCAGGCGGCTTTCATCATGGCTATTCACTGGAATTGGTAAGTGTCATTTAAACTTATAGTCTATTGATTGACAATGGGCATATTGGAAACATACATATACCTTTGTTTCATTTAATAACTAGAAAACTGAGGTTTAATGAATACAGTATTGTCAAGTATATGACATATCTTTATCTCTCTCTCTCTCTCTCTCTTTCTTTTATCAATGTTTTTGGATGTGAATAGGCTTTGGATATAACGAGGAATTTTAATAGAACAATCAGAGTAGCTTGTGTTTCTTTCAAGAAACAACATCAACTAGGTAGTTTCCATCAATTGTTATGCAATTACTTAGAAGGATTTAGCATGCATTTTTATAGTAGTTTTAGGTATCCCTTATTACATGTCTATGGGGATTGGATAGGCCTTATATACATATTCGCTTGTTCCACCTACAGCTTAGGCTTTCGATTGAAATTGCTAATATTGTATTGGCACTAAGTGTCAACTTTTCATGCCCCAATCAATACTTCATTTCAGATGTGATTCTTGTCTCATGTGTTCCCCTGTCATTAGTTCCACCTACCATTCTTCCTTTTTGCAATTGAGAAGGTTTCTCTGAAGTGTTCCAAATTGCTTGTCTATGGGGTTTGTGTGAGCCTCTTATGATGCTACAGTATTCCACTAGAAAGCTTAGGCTTTGGGCTTGAATTTTAACATGGAGGCCACGGTTGTGAGGACAGCCTCCAGTTCTCTCTCCATTCTCCTTCTGACAATTTGTCCACAATGTATTCTTGCTGAGGAAATTTTTTAAAAAGTATTTGTCTTTAATTTCTAAAAGCAGCAAATATTTGAACCTGTGGGTTGTCAGATGGTTAAAAATTTGAATTTTCCTTGTGTTATGGCTGTTCCTATAATAAATGGCTTCCTTTTGTTTTGGTTCCTGCATTAGTAGATTGTTGAAGGAGGTTTTGGCTGCAGCCTGCCAGGATTCTGCTCTGACTTACTAATGTAATATTTTGAGATGGTGGTGATGAATTACTTCTGTTATGTGACAATGCTGAGTTTGAACAGACTAGATGAAGTTATCTCATGCTCCCAGCACACCCCTATCATTCATATGAATAACCCAATAGCTAGTCTATGTTTCGGGCATTTGGCTTGATTATTTCTCAAAATTATGCGATAGAAAATCTTATATTACTGTTGTGCGTCTAGCTTTAAAGGACATTATTCATTTTTTCTTTCTTAAATAAACGTTACTGAGTTGCATTTCAGGGAAATGCCGAGGAACACTTGGTCAAATTCATAAAACTCACGAGATATTGTTGCAGAGCATATCTAATGTAGTCGGTGGAGACTTATCAAGTCAATGCAGTGTTCCGGTTCCTCTACTGCTTGGTTTAGTTGGGAAGGAGACTGAAGGAGATGGTCTTCGAATTGAACGTGCTGCTGTACTTTACAACATTAGTTGGTTTTCTTTGAAGAGTTACCATACACAGAATACAAGGTAAGCTTCTGGAGATTGTGTTTATGTCCCATGTCTCTGTATCTTTCGTTTGTCTTGTGTTGTTGTCTTGGAGTCATTTACTCAAGCTTCTCACTATGATTACATTGTGGCTTTTGTTCCTTCTTTGGGGAAAGTTTTATGGTTTATGGTCTCAGATTATTTACTCTCTTCTGTACCTTGTCCGTATTTGTAATCATAACCCCTGGTATTCCAAACATGCCAGCTGAAACATCATTTTATTGAACTTGAAGGGATGTATTTTACCCATTGAAGTTTGTTTTGATAAGAAAAAAGCATTGAACTTCAGATTTCCTAAACTCTCTTATACATATTATTTCTAACACATGTGGACATAGCATCCTTGTCTACTTATAATGTGAATTTGTTGACCTACTTTGAAAGAATGCTTTTGTGGAACAGATGCCCAACAATTGTGTTTTTTTGTTGGTTTATTGTTTGGCCAGGCCAATCTGCTGTGAATTATCTCACATTCAACTTCCTCAAATAGTGTCTTGGTTGAAGCTAGCCTTTGTACTCTGCCATGAGGTTCCAACACTGATGCAAAAGGTCAATATCTGCTTTCAGTGGTCTTTTTTATTAGTCTGCTTTGCCATCACAGCTGCTGAACTAAGACAGTGCTCCTCCTCAACTGATGCTTCTTGCCCTCATCCTCTCCCTCTCCCTCTCCTTCACCCATTTTATTTTTCTTTCATTTTGACATTATTAGCTTCTGATAGTGGAAAGGTGCACTTATGGAGTAAGTATTTTATGTAACACTTGCATTATTTTGCTTCTAACTTTTTGTCACTCATCCGTTGAATTATCCCAATTTGTTGTGTTTTCAAACATGCATTAAAAATGATGAAACTTGATTGGATAGATGACACCTTGGATGCAAGCTATGCGGTATGGGCATTAGATGACAGTTTCCATCTGGATATGCTATGTGGTTTGGGCATTAGATGATAGTTTACACCTCAATATACTATTTCATTCAGCCTTTTTATTAAATTTTTTGTCATTTTGGATTGTAGCTTGCAATTTGGCATATTTAGGAGAAATTTTGCTTTTATAGACAAGCATATATGAATTGTTTTTTGGTAGTAAATATGAAAATATCCATGAAAAATATACAATTCTACAGAAATTACTTGGAAATGGATATATTTGTTTGATGATGTATATTTTTCAGAAATGAACATAACTGTTTTATAACGTATGATTTGAAACTTGTTGAGACTCTAACGGTGAAAGTGCTACTGCTTGTTTCAACTTCCAAGTAGTGACCATCTTCACTTATTGGAACAACTAATTTTACACCCAGCGCCTCAGCGAATCATTTGTATCAGGTTACTGCTATTAATGATGGGAGAGATTTTAAACCTGCAAGCAAGCTTTTGTTGTGTTCCTTCCAAACTCATCACTTGAGACAAAGTGGTGTGGCACTCCAGGACTTCTCAATAACATGACCTGACTTAACCCATGACACCTTAGACGAGCTTAGGGTATGAATCAGAAGCTTAAGAGCAAAGTCATAATGGATAAAGACATGTCAGCAGATTCCCCAAATGCTTACACATGCAACACCAATTGGTGTGAATGAGATTCTGTTTCCTGATATTCTCAATAGTAAGAATATTATTCCAAGCTACTGTCCAACAGAAGAAGGAGATTCTGTGAGGTATATTGGGCAGTCAGATTGCTTGAGAAGAGAATGAATGATCCACTGGAGAAATATCCTAAGTTAGAATAACATGATTTACACTGAATTTCATGTTATTAGCCAGTTGCCCCACTAGCTTGTCATCCCCAAAACCATGATTGTTGAGCAAATAAAGAAGAGGCAAAAGGAGTTAATTGAGGATGTTGCTTCTTTGTTTTACTCATTTTTTTGGCTCTGGACATCTCGTTCTGACTTGAAACAGTCTTTTAATGTTTTCCTTTGCCTTTGTTTTGTCTTTCTTTCTTTATTTGTACATTTCAGATGTACTTGAAATTTCATTTTAGTATAATCCTTTATTACCTATCTAAAAGAAAAAGTGTATTGACGTATGTTAGTTTCATCTACACAAAGCATGCATTTAGACTCTTCCAACTTTATAACTGTTGGTGTTTTATATTTCAACCTTCATATGGTTAAGTTGGATTATTCATTAGCTTGTCAACTGAAAACAGGTTTCTAAGTTGCTTGCTCTTACGTACATACTCTCTGCCACAAGTGAGACTTATTCATCATCTGATGCGCTTTCGGAAAACCATTGGGCTTCATTTTTTCATCAAGCTTCTCTAGGTGCTCATGTAAACCACCTGTTCACCTATAACACATTTCAGAAATGTAAAGCTTGTTCCATGTCAGATGCCGAGGTATTTCATGTTCACTTATTATTTCAAAGTAGGAGACAGATAGGAAGTACAACTCTCTTTTCTTTCTTCTCTGGGGTTGATCAAATAGATAACATGAACATCTTTTAGGGCCTGGGACTGATTGCTGCTGGCACAACTTCTATCATGGAAGACTTCGGGAAGAAAGATCCATGCAAAGATCTCAGGTCTCTTTTCCAAGTAGCATTGCCAATTATTTCACTAGCCGATACATATGTGAATGAGTAGTAGATCAATTCATTAAGAAGATTGATTTTGCCAAATCTGAGAAGATTTAGATTCAATCTCCCTTATGTTCTGCATCAAACTCACTGAACATGGTTTTGTTTTCTTGCTGCAGGCTTGCACCAGAATCTATTCAAAATCTTGAAGATCTTGTTAGAAGATTCTTTGGGTGCCTTCCTTGTGCCACAGTGCTCTGTATGAGTGTTGTTGATGGTTCTGATGCTAAGTTGTTGCAAGAGCTATTGCTTTATCCTTCTCATATCCATTCATGGATGATTTTATCTCGCTTGAACCACGGTTCACAGCCTATTGTTGTACTTATGCCATTGGATCCAATATTGGAAGGTACTTGCAGTTTGCTCCATGAATGTTAGTTTTCGGAATCTTGCAGTACTTATGCAGTATATAAAGGAATTTTATTTGACTTAACCTTTTCAAAACTTCTCAGATGATTTTGATGAAGTTTCAAAATCAGAAGATGAATCTTCTTCTAGCAACAAGTCATTGGATCAACATTGGCATTGTCCCTGGGGTTCCAGTGTGGTTCGACAATGTAGTTCCAGCATTTAAGGAGATACTGGAGGAAAATTACTTGTCGTGTTCTCTCCATGCTTTGGAAGATACAAAAGAAAATAGGCTGTTATGGTGGACTAAGAGAAAGAATCTTGATCTCCGCCTGGGTAAATTGCTGGGGTGAGTTCTTCCAAGCATGCTGAGCCAGTAGACAGGCATGGTCATTACAGTTATGATGACATTACTATACATTCTTTATTTTTCCAGTGTTGCTGTTGCGGCATTCTGTCCATAAGCTTCAAAATTAGACTAATGCTATTTGCTTATGTTTTGTCGACACAAATTAGGAAATTAGAAGAATCATGGTTTGGACCCTGGAGATGCCTACTTCTTGGAGGATCGTTGAATTGCACACAAATGGAGACTGTGCTAAAGAAACTGGTTCATGACTTGAAATACAAGTGCAAAATCAACATTGATGCAGGTTTGCTTAAGGTTATACTTGGAGGGTTAAAATTGGGCAGTAAAAGGGAAGCTTTAATACCACTGTTACAGTCAAACAGAACTTGCTATGTTGGTAACATAAATCAATATGGTGAAGAAAGGAACAGCATTCCATTGTTTGCATGTAAAGGAGCTGGTGAATTGTCGGAGCTGGCCTTTCAATTGATTCATGAAGCAATGAAGGAGCTTGAGGAGGAAGATCATATGTATAGAGAGCCGATTATTTTGGTGTTGGATAGCGAGGTGCAGGTTTGTCTGCCACTTTCTTAACTTTTCATCTAATATTAGATTTAAAATTCGACAGGAAATCAAGCACAATGACATAGAAGTTCATAGAGCTGACCCCATTTAATGGGGTAGTGCTGATTGTTGCTGTAATTTTCCTGTTTGGGGTTTGTTTCACAAGTTTTGGGGCACGTTATAGTTTTTCCTCTATTGTCTTACATAGCAATTTTCATTTGATTCCATGTACAATTTTCTGCAGATGCTCCCATGGGAAAACTTACCGGCTCTAAGAAACCAGGAGGTTTATCGTATGCCTTCTGTAGGCAGCATTTTCCTAACACTGGATAGGAGCTCTCAGCGTGAGGAGCAAGTTGGACCTCCGGTTGCTTCTTTTCCATTTATAGATCCGTTGGATGCATATTATCTATTGAATCCCAGTGGGGATCTCAGCAGCACGCAAGTTGAATTTGAGAACTGGTTTAGAGATCAAAAGCTGAAGGTACTTTTTGTAGTCTATCAAAATTAGACGGAGAATGCAAGAAAATGCACCAGAGAGAACCTTTAACTTGAAATAGATTGCATCATTTTGTTGACACTAGAGATTATGATGGTCATAATGTTAAATTGTTAGTGATCTGTTTATTTAGATGAAATCTAATGTGATTTACCATACAGGGTAATGCCGGTTTTGCACCTGTGCCAAAAGAATTGGCCCTTGCCTTGACAAGCCATGACCTCTTTATATATTTTGGCCATGGGAGCGGTAAATTTCCTCATTTTACTTTCGACCCACTCTTGGATGTGATGTAATGCTGCTACATATGCAACATGAAACTGAAATGTTATATCGGGATTTTCTGACACAGGATCGCAATATATTCCACGTCACGAGATTCAAAAGCTGGACGCTTGTGCTGCTACTCTTCTAATGGGGTGTAGTAGCGGTTCTCTGCTTCTTAATGGGGCTTATGTTCCAGAAGGCACATCATTGTCCTACCTCTTAGCCGGTTCTCCTGTCATTGTTGCCAATTTATGGGAAGTGACTGACAAAGATATCGACCGGTTCGGCAAGGCCATGCTAGATGCATGGTTGAAGGAAAGGTCGAATTCCTCTGGATGCATTCTGTGCAGTTCCTTAGCAAATGAGTTCAAGGCGATCGATATAAAGAACAATGGAGGTAATCCTAGAAAGAAATTGTCAAAAAAGAAATTGCCAGAACTTTCCAATACTAAGAAATGCTCAGATACTTGTCACCATAAACCCATGATTGGATCATTCATGGGTCAGGCTCGTGAAGCTTGCACTCTGCCATTCTTAATTGGGGCATCGCCGGTGTGTTATGGCGTTCCCACAGGAATAAAGAGAAAAATGAATGTATAGTATTGTAGTTAATTCTTACAATGTCCTTGAGTTTTCATTTTCCTGAGGAAAATTCCAGGCCTAGATCACCTTTTGCAGCTATACCACACACATGTTCTGTCATATAGTAAGAATAAATGTGAAGTTCCCCTACGATTTGCCGAAACCCATGAAGTCAATATGATAGTTTTCCAGTCCAACATAGAATTTCCATTGTCGTTCCCCCATCGACTCATCGAGTCTCTCCTTGTCTCTAATGGAGGCTTCAGTGTAGTTTTCCGAAGGTAGAGATTTTTCTGTCCGCTGGTCTGCAGGGAGCAGCGCGACGAATGATCTTTCCAGACCGTAGGTGTTGTAAATATGATGAGCGGATTGTGATTTTTTGTCCCAAATGTGTCGTAAATACGAAGAAGTATGCCTTTTTTTTTTTTTTTTTTTTACACTCGCCCGCGATTAGTATATGGATGTCTCTGTTTTCTCAGATTGGTTGCCTGTTGAGCTCCGGAGATGAAGGGGCAACGTAGCCATGTTTCCATTCTGTTGACGCATCACAGCTCGTTGTCAGGGTACATATGACCATGTTTCTCGAGCCATCTTCAAGCGTATGATCGAATTCAATTTTGTTGTGCTGCAAACTGTGATAAAAACGTATCAGTAATCAAAATACCCGTAACAAATGTACTAATGAGAGAAAATACGGACACGAAACAAACCAGAGTAGTTAAGAATGAAGTGGAATTTAAAGAAGTCACATAGAAGAATAAATTGGTCGATTTTGGCAAAGTGCCATTTCTCGATCTTGCCCTTTATAGGCAGTATAGAGTGAGTGGAATCAAGCTAAATCGTATTTTGTCAAAGTCCATTCTAATTCCTATTGATCCTATCCTTTATAGGCGGTATAGAGATGAGTGAAACCGGGCTAAATCAGCTTTGACCAAAGTCCATTCTAATTCTTTAAAAAAAAAAAAAAAAGAAAAAAGAAGAAGTCCGGTAGCAAAGCGTAAAATAATAAAAATAAATAAAAAATACCCGTTTACATTTTAGGCGGGAAAATCTCACCCGGACTCAAAATCAAATTAATTTCACATTTCTGCAAAAAGAGAAAAAAAGGGAAAAAAGAAAATTTCATTTCCCCAATTCGATCGGGGAACCGCTTCCTCGCCCCGTCCGTGCAAAATGAAGAGCAGAGGTCGCGGCCGCGCGAAGCCGTCCTTCATCCCCCTCCCCCGGCCGCCGGACCTCCGCCAGTTCGGCGGCGGGGGGCGCGACTCCGACGCCAGCTTCGCCAGCAGCCGACCCTCCTCCGTCGGCATCGGCCGCTCCTCCGCCGCCGCCGACCTCCTCAACGACCGCTCCTACCAGCAGTCCGCCGTCCGCGCCGTCAACTGCTTCCTCGCCGCCCGCGCCTTCCCTGTCCTCATCAAGACCGCCCTCCCCTCCGCCAAGGACATCACCGCCATCTTCAACTTCGTCATCTCGCAGCTCGACTACCCGAACCCTAAGATGGAGGAGGACCTCCCCGTCCTGCTCCGGTCGCTCAACTGCCCGTTCAAAGTCAACAAGTCGGCTCTCCGCACGCCGGCCACTCCCCACGCCTGGCCGACGTTCGTCACCGTCTTGCACTGGCTCGTTCAGATCGCGTCGTACAATGACCACTTGGCTTCTAAGTCTCGCTCGTTTGGGGATAGCAACACCATGGACGAGTACGCACTCCAGAGCTACCTGCATTTCATCGGTGGAGATGACGATGCTGTCGATGCGTTGGATAGGGAGTTCGTGGAGAAGTTGGAGCAGGAGAGGAATAATCTCGCGGAGAATGTGAAGAGCTTGGAGAAGAATGCAGCGGAACTCGAGGCGAGAGTGGAGAAGCTGAGGACGGGGCCATCGGAGAGGGAGCTGCGCGAGCAGGAGAAGAGCGTGCTGGAGGAAGATGTGAAGAAGTTCAATACGATAATAGGGGAGATCACGGGAAGGATCCCGGTATTGGAGAAGGAATTGGAAGAGAAGAAGAAGGAGTTGAGGGTCAAGGAGGAGGAAGAGGGGAGGATTCGCGAGGAGAACGGGGAATTGAAGAAGACGATCCAGCTGCAGACGTTCAATTCGAGGGATGTGGAGAGAATGAGGAAGGAGTTGCAGGCGGTGGAGGGGGAGATCGCTGATGCTGAAATCGAGAGGAACAAGTACGAGGAGAAGTGTTGGGATCTCGACAGGACCCTTGCAGTCAAATTCAAGGAGCTGGAGGAACTTGCCAAGGAATGCAACAAGGCTGTCCGGAAGTAAGTTCTAATTCTCGCAGTTGCTGCAAATCTTGGTCATTGTTCTTCTTCGTTGGTTTTATCGTTTTCTATGTCATGTGCCTTTGGTGTAGGGATGCCATCTTGGAAATCGTCTAGTGTTTAGAAGGTCGAATCTGGGCATTTTGCTGTTTTGGTTATATAAAAGATACTGGTTGATATCTTTGGAATTCTTCAACATCAACAGACTTGCATTCTCACGTATTTGTGTGTTTGTATCTCTTCAGTGCGAGTTCTTGTGCCTATCCTGATTTGGCACGTGATGAGTTTAATTGTTTTGATCTCATCAAGAAGCGATGCTGTAGCTTCTTTTATCTTCTGCGCTAAGTTTTTCTGAGGTTAATAACCATAAATAGTTTGTTGAGTTAATCTAAGTGTCATGTTTGAGGTTGTACAGCTTTCATTATGATGTCATCCCATCGAGTAATTTCTATATTTTTCATTGATTTTCTGTAGTTCTTCTCATTCAACTACTCTTTTTGGTTTTGTGATTCTAGGTTAAAGCTCGGTTCAGATTACCAGTATGTGTTGAATGCAAAAGGGTCTACACCTGCTGAGGTGATGGGCATTGACTACAAGTCAACACTGAAGCTGGCCCTTGACTTGCATGCCGATGACATAAATAAAAGCTCAGTGGAGAAACTTGAAGAGTTGATCCTCCTGCAGCAACAGTCCAAAGAAATTGCTGCTAGGATTGAGGAGAAGAGAAATCGTGTTGCGCAACTTCATTCACGTGTTGGCGAAGTAAGTACTTAAGATTAAGTACCAAAACACAATTTGTTCAGACTGTCTTATCTCTCAGAACTGAAAGCTTTTGCCCTTTTGATGAAAACTGTGATACCAATGAAATTACTGATTTGTTGGTGAAATTGGAAAGAGAAACTGGCGATAACATCCAACTTACTTAGTGTGGGGTGTATTGAAAGACTCGGCAAGAGGTTGGTAATGTAGGCTATTGGCCGGGGGGATTGAGGAGCAATAGCTTGTTCTGGGTACTCAAAGGCAGTTGAAAAAATTATTGGATTTCAGTATTGAAGAGTTATGATACGGTGCTTGATATACTTTTAGAAGAAAACAGTTCATTCAATTCATCATTACAGACCGAATTAGGAATTCTGTTGATGCTTGCAGTTATTTTTCTTTCTGTCAATACCAAACATCATATGAGAAGCTGTTGGAGCATATGGTATGGGTGTCCTTTGAGAACAAAACTAGCTAAAAGTCCTTTGAGAACAAAACTAGCTAAAAGTTATTATTAATGTCAGGAAAAATACTGTAGGCTAACGCATGCTTTATTTTGTTTCTGTAGAAGTACATTTAGAAGTGCTTAATCTGTAACATCTGAGGGACAATAGCGGTATATTGCATCATGAGAGTTAGCATAACACAATAACTTGTGGTCTACTTGTCTGTTCTTTCCTCGTATTGGCAAAAGCTCTAATGCAAGAATTATGCTCAGCTTGAAGGTCAAATGAATCTAGTGAAGCAAGAAATGCAAGACTATATTCATAGATGTGTGCTGGAGGTGCAAAGGATGGTGGACGATGTTGAAGTAGAAGCTCATAACTTGACCATTGTGGAAAGAGAAGCTGCAGAGGTCCTGAAGGTATGTTATGGTCTAATCATTTGAATTCTGACACTGAAATATATGGCTAGAAATTTTTTGTGCCATAAATAAACAGAATTTAAGTCATGCTATGTAATAAGTAGGATCACTCCTTTTAGAATGTGATCGATTGATCTTTGGGTAGAAGATTATTCTTGCAGAGTAAGCATGTATAGTTTCACATGGAATGGTATGTTTATACAACTTGTTTTGCAGACATCTAAAATAAAGCAGCAGGAAGCCATTAGAGAAAGTGAGGAAGAAATCCAGAAGTGCGCTGTTGAGCTCTTTTCACTGGTTGATATGGTGTCAAAGCACAAAGAGTATATGGAATGCAAAATCTCAGAGATGAAGACCAGTCTCTCGGAGACTGCCAATGCTATCTCAGCAGACTACAGAGGCTCCTTGCCTGCACAAATGAGCTCAGTGATTTGAAGCATGTGAATTAGTAAAAACAGAAAGATATACAATACCCATCTTAAATCCTCGTTTCTTGGTCTTTTTTGTTTTCTGATCAAGCAACTGCCGTTCTGTTGCTTGCTTCTCACCTCGCTGGTCTCTCTGTGATTTGGGTGCACAACTGCGTTATTATGTACATGCCATATTGTTCTTAAACAAGCAGAAGTGTCTTCTAGTCTTGTTCATTTGCCAATGTCCTCTTGCACTCACTTGAAAATGAATTTGTCAGTCCAGTCAAACTTTGCAGGGTTGTTTTTATTGCAATATTTGAGGTATTACATTAAAATACCCGAGCCGACAATTAATCATGAAATAATGTTTCTTCAAATTGAAATGTTCACAACCCACTCGGTGGAGACACCTTTTATGTAAAATAGAAGCTCCAGTAGCATATTTTGTACTCTTGACAATAATTTAGACATGAATGGGGGAGAGTTCCTGTTTGATTAACTCATGCTGAGGGAATTTCCAGCAAATTGAAGAAAATGAAGAGCTGATCTCAAATGCCAAGAGAAATGGAAGCCTCAAACGTCAGAACCTGATTGCCAATTTAGGTATGAATTTTGTGATGTCAACATGAATATTTGATCATTTACGAGCATAGATGGGATAAATGCATTGCCACTTTAAAATACAATTGGTATCTATGCAGTAGAAAATTTGGCCATTGGAAAATACTACACGCTTTCCATCAAAACATTTGCACAAAAGGAAGATCTAAAATGGAAAAGAATGAAAAAAGACGAGGAAAACAAAAGAGGAAGAAAAGGTTAGGAAGGACTCTTGGGAAGCACCGCTATGTTTCCAAGAACCCTCCCTCCTAGATGTTGAGCGTGAGCGCATACCACATTGTAAAATCAGTTTTTGCTCCTTGCGTCAACGGACCTGATAAATTTTCATCACACGGTACAAGTGCTCATCTTGAAGCGACATATGTCGTTAATAAAGGAAGCTAATGCGCGTTCCGTTGCAAATCTTGAGTGTGTCCAACCTTGATCTATTTGCTTATCCTATAGAAGTCGTGTGCACCTGTCCACGCTTCCTAGAGGCAGAAAACTTGTAGTCAGATGCACCACGGCATCGTCGTCTTTGTTTTCTTCCTTTCTTTCGAACGGAAAATATACACCATGACGTGCTATTTACAATCGCCAGATAAGCAACCCGTGCATAACTTGAGCAGAATAAAGACACCAGAAAATCGGTCGCCGCCAAAGACCGTTAGCAAGGACCATCGATCTTTTGAGAAGCTCCAATTTAATAGACGCCGCTCAGTGCCCAAGAGATGTTACCTGGCAAGAAAAAGGATCACATTATAAGCTTGGCGATGCCTTGGTAGTCTTCGTGAGTCATCAATATGCCGCCGGCCATCAAGTGGTTCACAGAATTACAGAGCATTTTGAGTGTACTACCAACAATTTAAGCAGGAAAAACTATGATGACACCCTTGCATTTTGGCTAGATTACACCAACACCAGAAACAGCTATAAGGACTTACTTGGCAATCCAAACATCAGAGGAGGAATCTAAATATGAAGAATTCTGACACTGGCTAAGAAAAGTCATACACAACACCAAAGTTATCTAATAATCATCATGCCCATCCAGATGCTCTAAAACATGAGACCATTTGTTTTAGGAGACAACACTCTTTCTACAAGACGTCCAACCCACAAAAGAAGACCAGGCCATTCAATTCAGTTGGTCCCTGAAGTAGTCTAATTTATCCTAAGGGACAACTGCAGCTATGGTTGTTTCCTTGGCATGACGATCAGTTGTCTACCCCCCCTCTTATGGAAAGGCCAATTAACCCATGGAGTACCAATTAACCGCTATGGACAACTCACTTGATTCAAAGTTTCAGTACAGCGTGACATGTCTGTAAGGGGATTGGGAAACGGACCATAGACATTATAATTACATGGACTGTCTGCTCCAATTTAAAATTCTTTGGAGTAAACAGAAGAAATTTGGTAAGTCGATGAAGGTATCTTTTCAGTGAAAATTTTTCACTAGCCCAAAAGAAGAATACTCCCACTAGCAATTCAACAGCAAAGCAACAAAAGGAAAGTGTAAAATTACATTCAGAGCGATGAACTGGAAAGGGATGGCCTGGCAGAACGTTATGACAATCAGTCGTTGAACAGAGGTGAAGCAAAACCAGAAGTATGAGGTGGCTTCCTCACGAAGGGATGGTCTAGCAACTTCTCTGCAGTAGGCCGATCCTTCAGGTTTTTTTGCAAGCATGTGAGGATGAAGTCTCGAGCGTTGCTTGATAAAGATTGGGGAACTTGAGGACGTTCACCCTTGCCAATTCTGTACAATGCTTGTGCCTACCATGACAAGAACAAAAATGCGGCAGAGGCTAGTGTTAATATTAAATCCAGGGACAACTAACATATGACAGCCAGATAAATCAATAAGATCTGTAGGCAAATCTAAGCGCATCATGCTCCAGGCAGATATCTGTGATGATCATTCTGGAATCACAGTTATTGCAAAGTGGGGGACATAAAAGAAATGTAACAGTTCACAGGGACCAACAATGTGAATGTCTTCCAATTACTCCCAATGAAACATAAGTATCTATTCTTTTTGCTCAAAATTCTAAGGTGTCCTAAATTTAACAAAAAAGTAAATGAAAGGGGGCATTACTACTCTTCTATAATAAATAAAATCCTAAGATAAGTACAAAAGCAGTGCAAACTTCAGAGGTCACTCACAAGGACAGAGTAATCTAAACTCCAGCAGCAACCATTCTGTCAACAAGGGTGTTTCTATGCTGTCATGCCCTAAAAAGGGATAACATCAGTTGGTGATTTATTGGCTAGAGCCAGTAATTACCATCCTTGCTGGAAAACTTACTACGAGTACTTAGAAGTTGCCAACTTGATGTAGGAACAAAAATTGTCATGATATTGAAAGTTACCAACCAAATCGAGAAGTAACTAACTTCCATATTTAAAGTAACTAACCCTAGCAGAGAAGACAACCATCCAGGTCAACAATTGATTCAGATGAGTAGTGGAAGATCGATATTCAAAGGCAATGAGGGAAACACCAAGAGTAATAATGGCAAGTGACAGATCAGAGGACAAACACACTGTAAAAGACGCAGCAATGAACACAGAGCAATCAATTTCAGTGCTGTTCTGAGGACTGGAGCAGAGATGGCAATGACCATATCACGATTTCAATCTCTCTTGGTTGCCCCAGTACCATGCGACAGTGAAGGAGAAGATGGAGAGATTCCTGAGACTAAATGGTAGGGTTATATGTGTACGCCACATCTATTGGGGGATACTGTTTACATATGTACAATATGCAATTATTTTAATGCATGCCACCGTACACTTAATGTACCCTTATACTAGTAGTTAAAGGTATAAGACAACAATGCCAAATTACTTAAAAGAGAGTCAAGATTTTAACATTCAACTGAGTTTTCATACCATGTTAGATGACCATTTGCTCTGGGATCTCAACCGTTGGCCATAAATACTATGCGTATCCCTAGACACAACCATACTCCTGATAAATGTTCAAAATTCTCTGTCCTCTGTCTTTTCTACGTAGTGCTGTCACTCATTTTATTTTCTCAGAATGACAGCCTAATGGACTCGTCAAAACATGCACTCAGCTTAGCTCAGATAAAAAGTAGCAATAACGGAAAAGTTGTGACTAGTTAGTAATTCTGGCATAACACGGATCTCAAAAAGATAAGACAAAAAAAAAAAGGTTTACTCAATTACATAATTTAATTTAGGATATGGATGCTGGCGTGTTAACATCTCTAAAACAGTGCACCCTAGGCTCCAAATATCAGCTTTCACCCCATAGCTTCTGTTCGACTGAGAGCTTCTAACCTTTGGATTGACAACCTGCAGTACCAACAAGGAAGACAAAATATGGAAAAGATATCCACCTACTACAGCTTAAAGATAGTTTGTTATAAAAATTGCCAGCAGAAGGTGCAAACCTCAGGTGCCATCCAAAAAGCACTTCCTATGGAGGTTTTAGCAGGATTCATTTCTGTGGCCTGTATGAATAAACGCAGAAAGTTGAGATGTCATTTTGGAAAAGTAAAGGACAACACACGTCTATAAATGCATTTGTCATGCGCTTCATCCATTTGTATGTGTGCTGCACAATTTCAATGCCAGCACATGTTCCTGCATGCGTATGTATTTGTACATGCAACTTTTGTTGCTCTTGTGTGCGCTTTGTGCATGTGTATGTATTGTGCATTCAACTCTGTTGCTTGCGCGCAAGTGAGAGAGAGAGAGAGAGAGAGAGAAAGAGAGAGAGAGAGAGAGAGAGAGAGATTTCACTTTCACTGATGAGACAAACCTTTGCCAGTCCAAAGTCTGCAAGTTTCACAATTCCACTCGCATCAACCAATATGTTAGCACATTTAATATCCCTACAGAATGAAGGAACTGGAAGCATGAGAAAACAGCATAGTTGTGTGTAAAATATATAAACAACTTGAAGCATTTAGACAGTTAAATAGTCTTGTCAATGCTAAACATTGCTGTAAAAGCTTGTGTTGTTACTTTGTTGTTTGCTGATTATCACGAGAAATCTACTTCTTATAACACTACGTTTTGGTTCAAAGAATTGACAACTCCCTTAAATCCAGAAAAGTAATTTGATAAGGAAAAGAAGTATTGTAAACAGGCACCAAGGGAGTTTGCCACGAAACAACTTATATAAATTTCATTGTGCTCTTTGTTTGGTTGTGATCTCTTTCCTTACCAAAATCAACCTGCCATCAGAAATGAGGAGGGTGAATCACTCCTATTAGTCAGAACTACTAATGCAAAGTCAAGCATCTTTCTTATACCTGTGTACCACTTTCTGGTCATGAAGATACTTTAAGCCATTTAAAATTTGTCTAGTGTATTTGGAGGCTTGGGAATCTCTCAACTCATGGTTGTAATAAAGGGTCGCAGGTGAACCTTCAGTCATGAGCTCAAGGAATACATAAAGCTTATTTTCATCCTGGAAGAGATTAAAGAAAATATATTTGTTAGAACATCCAACCAAAAAATACTTAAGCTATTAGGCACATTCAAACCACAGAGACAAGTGATGTGTAATACTTCAACACCCTCTCTCATGTGCAAACTGGACAAACAGCATCACTTGGAATTGATGAAAAGGGAGCAGAGCGAGAAAATAAATGCATAATCCGATTTGCAACCAATGTCAGATCCCAAAAGATTAGGCTACTAACCAGAAGAAGGTTATATTTATACAAGGCCCATTGAAACCCCTTAAACAAATGAGATGGGATATATTAACCAGATATATAGACAACCATACCAGAAAACAAAACAAACCTCAGTGATGTTTATGTTTCTTTTTTTTTTATCCCAATGATGCTGGATGTCAAAGCCTATTATAATGCCTATCTAATCATTGAATCACGCAACATGCTTCCCACAGCAATCAGGTGTACAAAGGCAAGAGGCCCCTAGACAAGGCCTGGGCAAACAGTGACAAGAAATCATTGTTAAGTTGGTTACGCTTCCTAAGTGCACTTTGGCTTTAAGGAGCACTTCAGTTTTGAGGAGAATCTGCTCGATTGGCATTAATTTCGTAATAGTTTAATTCAGATGACAATGTAAAAGCAATATCATGAACTTTAAAAGGAAAATAAGGCAAGAATGTTGATCGATTCCATTTTCAGTTTTTTCTAATTGTGGAGGTTAAGAACGATATGATGTTGCATAACAATGAATGGAACTAAAGGGCAAACTGGATTAGAATAGATGGAAAAAACCAGCTTGTGGAGTAAATCCATTGTTGTTGCTGTAGCATCGACCAATTATTGACGAGGGAGAAAAGGTGGACACGTTAGTAATGTGGACCATCAGATGGTCAATTAGAGGATACCTGAAGAATCAAATTACTTCATTTTCTTATCCTTTCCCCATTTTATGTTTTATTTGAGGGGGCTGCCATTTCGTTAAGCCTCAGATTCCTTTATATCAGTCTTCAGTTTGATCTGAATCTTCAGTTTGCAAGATAGCTAATTTGTAAATCATCCGCAACTATAAAACAAAGGGTTAATTTATTTCAAGACAGGCGCCCTTCAGAAGGTAGGAAAAGAAATTACTTTCACAGAGAGAGACTCCATAAAGTGACGTCTACTCCACATACTTCCTTTACTCATAAAATTAATATTTCGTGCAATAGTCAATTCATCACGAACTCTTCTTGTGGTGGGAGAGATCTAAAATATCTCTCTCATGAGTGGCTGTTACTGCTAAAAAGCCGCAACTGCTGTGATCTTATTCCCAGGGTAATTGCAGCTAATACATGCAGTGGTGATGATGCTACCTCCATATTGTGGCTGCAACCACAGCCATGTTCCCCTAAATATTTTGCTCAGCTCTAGTGATATGATAATCGATGCCAAAGTAAAAGATACTGCAGAAAGCAACTTATTAAGAAGGAACAACACCTTGTCTGATCCGAGATATCGAACTATGTTCTCGTGGTGTAAATCACTTAAAAGAGCAATTTCCTGAAAAGAAAGCAGAGTATCACTAGAAAGAAAGAGTCAAAAGAAAATCTATTGAACTCACACTAGATATGGTTGTGTATATACAGCAGTCTTGTAAGTAATTTTGCTATGCACATCAGCTTGGCAGTTATAAGAAAAGGTAAGTCAAGTAGTCATGCCTAACAACCAGTTGACAAGACACAAAAAGACACAAGCAGTTACCTGTTGAAGGCACGACAACCTCTCCTTGCCTTGGCTTCCTGGATCTAACAAAGAAACTTCCTTTACAGCGAAAAATGATCCATCCCTGTGGAAATAAAGAAGCATGAGAGAGAAATAAAATAAAAAAAACCAATTAGTCACCACTTTTAAGGACAATGGATTGAGATCCTTTACCCTCCAGATGAAACTAACCCTAAATAGATGACACGCAAGTAGAGAAAACAAGTCAGACGACTGAGCCTTAACCAGACATAGTTCATAAATTCTTGCCCTCCAGATGATATAAAGAAAAAGAGTTATTCTCACCAATATCATTAAGATAGTTCTAGTGAAGTTACAAAGAAACAAAGGAAAACAACTAAATTTACATGATTTTTAAAATACTAGATTTTACTTCATTAATGTGTTCAATAGTCATGAATGGCCTTCACTAAGTACTATACCAGTCATGCTAGAACTCCAATTTTAAATATGAAGATCAAGCACTATAAGTAATTGGATAAATGTTTGTCATATCTGTTTAAATGTACCTTATACTAACCAAAAAGTGTTCCTAATTCTAACCGCAGATTGCAGCACTCAGAAGTGCCATTGTGGAAGTACTCCCATTGTTCTTTGTCCTAGAAAATGCTTATAGCGAGAATAATTTACTAATTATCAAGGAGAAAAGCAAAGGAATCATACTCATCATTGATGCCTTTATAGACAGTTCCAAAAGACCCACTTCCCAACATCTTGCCCTTCCGCCACGCGGTGATACCATTGGGAGACACGTTGTGCACTGGTTCTGAAATGTTGTCGGAATGATTGTCCCCCACATCATCCTCATCCTCAGACTCATCATCTTCATCATAAGATGGTGGAGAACAGTAATCATCGTAAGTTGGTGGAGAACAGTAATCATCTGATATACTATCCTCTTCATACAAAGGGCGATCGGGAGAATCCTGCACTTTACGAACCAAAAAATCAAAGAGAAGAAAATAAAAAGGGCACTGCAAAGGCTTCGAAAGCTCCAAGATGATCTCTTTCTCCTAGCAATTACACAGGCAAACCATGCAAGAACTACATCAACCTGATTTAAAAAATTAGCGCACTTCTCTCTCTCTGGTCAGTACAAGATCTCGAGTTCATCGAGAAACAGCGACAGACCGACCTCATACACGCGACGAAAAGCACCCTCTCCTGATCGCCAGGACAGATTGGCCGCGAATCGGATCCTCCGTCCCCGATTCTTCACCAACCTGTACGCTTTTCTCCGCCTCCGGAGCGTCTCTTCCGAAGAGTTCTTCGCCTTCACATCTCCCAAATTCTCCTTCAAATGGTCGTCCATGTCTACCACCTCGCCACTCCTGCTCAGCTAAAGATAGCAACTTCTATCCACACAGAAGAAGCCCAAACCCGACCTGATCTCAAGCGCGGAACCAAGCTCGGGAGGTCGGCAAATACGAGCGCAAGTCTCTCTCCTCCGCTCCGTCTCGGCGAGCAAATGAGCACGCACAGTAAAGAAGGAAAGAGTCTGAGGCCGAGTAAAAAAGGAGGACTTCAGTGGCGAGTCCAAGACCGATACAAATGAAGGAAGAAAAAGAAAGGGCGCGCTTTTCCCGCTCCCCGCTTAAAATTTTTTTTAACGTGGATCTCTTATTTTTAAATCATTTTTGTAGCCTGGCGTTCCCTTATTTTCTTCTCTCTCTTTCGTCGCGGTTCATACTTTTCCTTTTCCTCGTTTACTTCTTTAAGTTCTCTCTCCTGCTGGTAGGTATTTCCCTCTTTGCTCCCTCTTTTCATTTGTTTATCGCTTCAGCACCGCCGATTACGTCATGGCTGTCGTCGCGGCACTCTGCAGTAGCCCTTGTTTGAAGGCTTCGCGGCGATGTTGGGCAAGTAATTGTCACGAATCATGATTCTCCCGTACTTGCATATCCCTTGTGAGTAGATTATCAAGTGAAAAGAGACAAATATAGAGGGATGAATAAAAACTGGTTCATGAGTGTTATTTACACGGCTGATATTAGGAATTCTAGGATTGAATAGCTATATCTATATGAAGCTTTAAAGGCAAGATTAGCCTTCCACTTCCACCCACAGACTGGTCAAAAAGTGATGACACTCTCCTAATAAGACCATGCCGAAACCAGTTGTTGTATCTAGAGTGTTATGCTATCTTGCCTAATAAATTAGGTGCCCGAGTTAAGTTAGGTGTCGTACGATTCAATATGAGAATGCTTAGTGTTCTCTAGAACAACTATAGAAAGAAGGCTAGTGCCACATGGACTATTCTGCGGTCAAAGAACTGTCGGCCTATGGTAGATGATATTAAGGCAATATGAGTTGAGTTGGAGAAAACTTGTGATCCACCCAATCCTATGAGGGCGAAAGTGAATTGCTAGGGCAAAATGTGCTTGAACAAAGCACAACTCTTGACCAGGTTGATAATGGGGGCATAGGAAGGAATTGCTTCTTCACTAACGCTCCTAGATTAATTTGGTGAATCTCAAGATGGGTCTACCACCATGATTTCAATAAGGAGAAACTTGGTTTGCTAAGATCCAAAAAACGCTTAGTATGCGAAATCAGGTGTTGGCAAAAGGTGCAATTAGCTCTAGATGCACACTTGTCAGGGAAAGCATTAGAGACCGAAAATGCATGAATAGCTTCTATTGGAAGAAGCTATCGGTGGAGTGGCCTATTATGTTGGGCGAGTGTTGTCATTTGATATATGACCCAAAGTGGCACATTATGGTGCGTTTGGTAACATTTCTATTCTTGGAAACAGTTTCTTTTGGGAAATAGTTCTTTTCTATTTCTACTCCCCGGAACAATTTCTGAGTAAAATGAGATGTTTGGTAATTACAAAATTTTTTTGTTCTCAGAATAGAAAAAGAATAGAAATGCGTTTGGTATAGAAATTTTTTTTTTATTTCTTTCTTCCTCGACTACGGTGGCGACTAGCGAGCGAGGGCGGTGATCGGCAGCGGTGGGGTGCAGACGACGACCGGGGCTGTCGACCGGCGGCCGGTGGGCAGGGGCTGCCAGTGACCGATGACCAACGACCAATAGCCACCCCACCACTGCTAGTCACCGCCCTCACTCACCAATCGCTACTGCCGTCGGTCGCTGCCGCCGCTGGTTGTTGGTCGCCTCCACCGGTTGTCGGTCGTCGATCGTTAGTCACCACCCTCGCTCGCCGGCCGCCACTGTTGCCGATTGCTATCGCCGCCGATCGTCAGTCACCGCCACCGGTTGCCGGTTGCCGATCGCCGGTCGCTGCTGCGGGTACCCAGTCGCCGATCGCCATCGTCAGTCGTCATCGTCGATTGCCGGTCGTCGTCGTTGGTCGCCGTCCCCCATTGCTCGTCAATCGCCAACCCCCACTGCTTGCTGATCGTCGGCTACAGGGCGAAGGACGACGACTAGTGGTTGGCCAGTGGCAAGCGGGTGGCGGTAGAGATTGGCGACCGATGGCTGTGGCGGCAACCGACGATAGGCAACGGGCGGCGGTGGGTGGGTGGCCGCGTGTTATAAGCGGTGAGAAGTTCCCAAGAAATAGTTTCTAGAAATTATTCTCAGGAATAAGAAATTATTTTTTTCTACTTTTCATTTCTACTCCAAATTTATTCCTAGGAACAACTTTCTATTCCCAGGAATAGAAAAATCAGTTTGCATTACCAAACACATTTCTGTTCTTTTTCTATTCCAGGGAACAAAAGAATAGAAAAATAAAGGAAGAAAAATGTTGCCAAACGGAGCCTTAATGGTCAAGCAACTATTCAATGTATGACATAGAGTGGCACATTAATAGTTGAAGAATGTAGGGAAGCAAGAAAATAGCTTGCAACTAGGGTTTTGCAGAATTGAGTGGGGGAGAATGTCATAGACCGTGATTTTCTTGTACTTGCGTACCCTTGTGAGTAGAACTTGAGGTTTTGAGTAAAGAGTGAGTGATGCAAGGAGATGAATACAATTGGCTTGTGGGAAAGGCATTAAGACAGTTGGTGCCACAAGTTATACAATAGAACATTTATATTTCTATGGAGCTTTGAAGGAGGGTTAACCTTTGGTGCACAAACTAATTAGGAACTAATGTCGGTCTCTTGATGAGGTTATGACAAGCTGAAATTAGTTATTGTGTCTAAAGTGTTTTGCTGCATCGCTTGATAAATTAGACACCTGAGCTAAACTTGACATGGTACAATATGATACGAGAATGCTATTGCTGTAGTGTTCTCTAGAACAACTATAGAAAGAAGGTTGGATTTTTATCATCAATTTACCAAGCACTGCACGGGCTATCCCGCGGCCAATGAGCTGTTGGCTTGTGACACTTTGCTCTCTTGATCCTGACTTGTTCCTAGTGGAAACTCTCTGGCAATACGAGCAACATCCAGAGAGACGAAGAAAAGAGGCGAAGTAAAGACAAGTGACGGAAAGGGCACAACAAGGCTATGAAGGTGCACGAAGAGAAGATAGTAGCGTTCATGACTAGCGATGACAAACTTTTCTCGCCACTCCTGAGTTGCAGAGGCCCTTCTTTTGGGAATTCTCAAAGCAACATTAGTGGCAATGGTCAGAGTTTCATGCGAACAAGATCAAGAAGGTTATTAACATTAACAATGACGATGAGGATGTTGGCAGTCATGTTGTTCATAGTCGGAATTAAGAGGTGAAGATGCAAGCATTCCAACCTTCAGCTAGCGGGAACGGCAAGCTCTGGCATGAAGCCTTTCTAGCTGAGGAACTCTTCGGCTACTCTTGTCATCAGCAACTGGCCAAAACCAAAATCGAAGCCAAACCTTGAGAGGATTGGAATTGATCTCTTGTCAATCCTCTTCGAGTCGGCCAAGGAGAACCACCTTAGACCAGTCAGGTAACACCAAGGCTTGAACCACAATCAGAATTAAGATAGAACGGACATAAGAAAAAGGAAAACGAGACCCACAAGTAATGAGAGAAAAAAAAACCAAACGGGACGCCACGGACCAAACAAAAGTAGGAAATCCTTTCGTAGAAGGGAAAAGGACACCAAAAACCCTGAACTATGCCCCTCGGGACAATTTTACCCTGAACTTTTTTTTGTATCATAAAAAACCCCAAACTATGCCCATTGGGACAATTTTACCCTAAACTTTTTTTTGTGCCATAAAAAACCCCAAACTATGCCACTCGGGACAATTTTACCCTGAACTTTTTATTGTGCCACGAAAAACCCTGAACTATGCCACTTGGGACACATTTACCCCAGACTTTTTAACTGAAGGGCATTTTCGTCCTTTCCTTTTTTTCTTTTTCTTTTTTTTTTTTTTCCTCTTCCCTCCGGCAGAGGGGAGCCGGCGACGGCCACCCTCGCCGGCGGCGACGTACGGCCGCCGGCGAGGGTGGCCCACGCCGGGAGGGTCGCCCCCGGCCGCCGAGGGCCGCCCTCGCCGGATCCGGCGGGCGGCCCTCCCGGCGTAGGGCGAGGGTCGCCCTCGCCGGATCCGGGCGGGGCGGCCCTCCCCCGACTCCGGCGGGGCGACCCTCGCCCGACGCCGGGAGGGCCGCCCTTGCCGGATCGGGCCGGGAGGCCCTCCCGGCGTCGGCGAGGGTCGCCCGCCGGATCGGCGGGGGCGGCCCTCCCGACTCGGGCGACCCTCGCCCGACGCCGGGAGGGGCGCCCTCTCGGATCGGCGGGGGAGGCCCTCCCGGCGTCGGCGAGGGTCGCCCCCACCGGATCTGGCGGGGCGGCCCTCCCCCCGGTCGCGGGGAGGGCCGCCCGCCGGGCGACCCTCGCCCGGCCCGGGAGGGCCGCCCTCGCCGGATCCGGCGGGGAGGCCCTCCCGGCGTCGGGCGAGGGTCGCCCGAGTCGGGGGAGGGCCGCCCCCTCCGGATTCGGCGAGGGCGGCCCTTGGCCGGTCGGGGGAGACCCTCCCTGGCGTGGGCCACCCTCGCCGGCGGCCGGACGTCGCCGGCTCCCCTCTGCCGGAGGGAAGAGGAAAAAAAAAGAAAAAAGAAAAAGAAAAAAAGGAAAAGACGAAAATGCCCTTCAGTTAAAAAGTCTGGGGTAAATGTGTCCTAAGTGGCATAGTTCAGGGTTTTTCGTGGCACAATAAAAAGTTAAGGGTAAAATTGTCCCGAGTGGCATAATTTGGGGTTTTTTATGGCACAAAAAAAAGTTTAGGGTAAAATTGTCCCAATGGGCATAGTTTGGGGTTTTTTATGGTACAAAAAAAAGTTCAGGGTAAAATTGTCCCGAGGGGCATAGTTCAGGGTTTTTGGTGGTATTTTCCCTTCGTAGAATGGCATACAAAAGTTGCTTAAAAAGGTGGGACCCACAAGGCCAGTATTGTCAAAACGAATATTTTAGCCATGGTAGAAGTGGAAAAAGCTAGCCCAAACAAAATTGTTTATACGGGTTGGAGCAACTGAACGGGTAAATATGAATTTGGTGCAAGCCTAGATAACCCATGTAAAGTTAGGCTCAGATATATTAAGCTCATTTGTACCCATTTGTAAAATCTTAAGTTACCCATTTACAAACCTGCCCACTAAAAGTAAGTTGAAAAATGGATTTTTAACTCACATTAATTAGTGGCGTGCAACCGAACCGGTTCTATCTAGAAATCAGACTAGATTGTTTGAAAACTAAGTTCGAGAACCGATTCCCATTGGAAATGGGTCAGGAATAGGTTCCAAATTTTCAAATAAATACTCATTAGGAAATTGGACTAGACTACCCTATTTTGAAATTGGTTTTATAAGTTAGGGCCTGCATGGTAACGCTCCCGGGAACACCTGTTTCTGTTCTTTTGTTCCCGAGAGCAGATTTTTTGTTCCATGGAACAAAAACGCGTTTGGTAAATTTTTTGTTCCCGCGAACAAATTTGTTCCCCGGAACAGGTTTGGAGTAGAAATCAGAAACAAAAAAAAGTTGTTTCTTGTTTCTGGAACAATTTTGAGAAACACTTTTTTTTTTCCTTTCTTTTTTTTCTTTTTTCTTTCTCTTTCCTTTTTTTCTTCTTCCTCTTCCTCCTCCCACCCCTCAGCTGCCCCATCGCCGCCGCTGGGCGAGGTCCGGCGAGCTCGCCCGGCGCCTCGCCGGGCCGGGCGAGGTCCGGCAAGATCGTTGGAGCCTCGCCCGCGCGGCGCCCGGTCGGCGAGCCTCACTCGGGCGGTGCCCGGCCGGGTGAGCCTCGCGCGGCCCGCGGCGAGGCTCGCCTCACCCAGATCCGGGAGGCGAGCCTCGCAGGCCACCGGTGAGGCTCGCCCGGGCGGACACGGGCCGGGCAAGCCTCGCCCAGGCGGCGCCTGGCTGGGCAAGCCTCGCACGGCCACCGGCAAGGCTCGAGCCTCCCATCGGCCGCCACCGGCGAGGCTCGCCGGAGCCTCGCCGGCAGCAGCCAACAAAAAGAAGGGAGAAAAAAAGAAAAAGAAAAAAAGAAAATTAAAAAAATCAAAAGATTGGAAATTTTTACCAAACGTGTTTCTGTTCCCGAAGTAAAAATTTTGAACCGTTATCAAACACCCTCAAATGCTCAGAAACAGTTCCCGGGAACAGAAACAAGAAAAAACATTTCTGAGCATAAACTGTTCCCGGGAACAGAAACGTTGTCATGCGCGCCCTTAAAGGCCAAAACCCTAATTTCTTGTTTCCCCTAAATTCTAACCTCAACAGTTTTTTTGTCTTTTGTTCTTCCTCGAAACTTCTCACTACTCTTTCCTCATCCCTTAAAAATGGAGTTTTATGATTTATGTTTTATGTTATATGTCTAACTTCTTATCAATTATAATTATATGTGACTACGTATTTATCATATGAATTGTTGTTTATGGGGATGGGGATTTCTATTGTTCATCTTTTACTTTAAATTATTTTATTGCTCATGAGTTTATATGATATTGCTATCAAAAGTAAACCTAAAAAAGGAACAAAAAATAGGTTTTCACATGCACCTTGGAACCAAACTAAAAAAACAGGGTAAGTTCTAGAATTAGTTCTAGGCAAATAGGATATGTTTCAAGGTCCAACTAGGTATTCACTATAACAGAGTAGGTTCCAGATTCTAGTTCTGGAACCACCATTTTAGAACCAAGCACTCGTAATATTGACACCTCTAATATTTTGGAATCTTTCAACTTTCTAAACTATCACTCGCGAAGAACCATCATCGCCTCATAAGAGGTTGCATCTGCCCAGATCTAGGATCCCTCCCTGCTCCGCGATCATTTTGGAGGAGCGATGTCCACCTCCAGGGCTCGGTCGGCTTCACTGTATGCATTACAAGAGAGAAAAAGACGCAGCAGACCCTGTTCCAATCCCAGCCAAATGCATCTCCGTCCAGAAGGTCGGGTGATTAATCCAATTAATCCAGCAACCCAATTCCCTCAGCACGTACATATGCCATATTATTGTGCTTAAACAAGCAGAAGTGTCTTCTAGCTTTGTTCATCGGTCAATGTCCTCTTGTACTCATTCGTATATGAATCTGTCCATCCAATCAAACTTGGCAATATCCGACAGCGAAATGCTGGAAACAAACGATTCTGTAGTTCTAGTGAGTCAAGGTGATTACGAAGGGAGGGGCGACAGCGAGGCATTAGTAGGTGGTAACGCTAGTGGGAGATAGAGAAAGGTCAACACGGATAAAAGTGGGTGGTAATCCAGCCAAAATTGATCACGTAATTAGCAAAATCTGAAAAGATTTATAATTCAATTGATACAATTAAAAAGTTTAAAAATGAATTAATGAAAACATAATAATTTTGGGCTTTTGGACAATTCTTCTGCCTTTTTCTCTTGCCAAGTGTAACGTTTTCTTCCTATTGTTATTTGTAAAATAAACTAAGGGAAAATGCCATAAAAAACTCCAAATTATGTCATTTGGAATAATTTTACCCTGAACTTTTTTTCGTGCCATAAAAACTTCAAATTATGCCATTTGGAACAATTTTACCCTGAAATTTTTCTTATACCACAAAAAATCTTAAACTATACTACTTGGGACACATTTACTCCAAACTCTTTAACTAAAATGCAATTTTGTCTTTTTACTTTTACTTTTTCTTTTCTTTTCTTCCTCTTCCCTTTACCATGGCCAGTAGAGTGAAGCCGATTAGGGCAACCTTTGCCGCTACCAACATCCGGCGAGGGTGGCCCTCGCCGAGGAGGGTCATCCCTGACTCAGGCGAGGGATGCCCTCGCTCGATGTCAGGGAGGGTTGCCCCTGCCAGATTTGGTAAGGGCGAGGGTTGCGGGTTGCCTTGCCTACCCAGGGTGAGGGCCGTCCTTGCCCATCGCCAGGGAGGGTTGCCCTCGTCGAACGCCGACGACGGCAAGGGTGGTCCTCGCCTGCTTCCCTCTGTCAGCAATATAGAGGGAAGAGGAAGAAAGAAAAAAGAGAAAATGACGAACATACCATTCAATTAAAAAGTTTGGGGTAAATGTGTTTCAAGCGCCATAGTTTAAGATTTTTTGTGACACGAGAAAAAAATTAAGATAAAATTGTCCCAAGTAGCATAGTTTAGAATTTTTGGTTGCACAAAAAAAAGTTTAATTTGAAATTGTCCCAAGTGACAGTTTGAGATTTTTGATAGCACAGAAAAAACATTTATGATAAAATTGTCTCAAGTGGCATAGTTTAGAATTTTTTGTGACATTTCCCCATAAACTAAAAAAATAACGAGCGGAAAAAAAAAAAAGGTTGTAAGAAATGTATTTGCTCCTAAATCAACAATCCTAATCGTTGTTAGTACAAAATTTTCATTGTACAATATAAGCGCTTATCTTGAAGTGACGCCATATATAAGAACAATTGAATTTACCAAACATGGCCTAATATCAAACAAGCAAAAATGAAGCAAATGCACATTCCATCATGGATCTTGAGGTTCTTAAATCTTGATTTTAATTGGTTATCCCAGAAGTTGCGCGCACCAATCAGAATATACAACATGACATGCTATTTAAAATTCCCAGATGAACAACACATGCTTAACTCTATCAGAATAAGGACACCGGAAAACCAGTTGCAGCCCAAGACCGCTCGCAAGGACCGTCGATCTTCTGAGAAGCTCCAATTCAATAGATAACCCTCACTGTCAAAGAGATGTTACCTGGCAGAAAAAAAGCATCGCATTATAAGCTTGGTGACGCCTCGGGAGTTTTTGCAAAGTCATCAGTATGCCGCCGACCATTGAGTGGTACAAAGAATTGCAGCAGCATTACCAGTGCACCACAAACAATTCTAAGTAGGAGAAACTATGACTGACACCCCCGGCATTTTGGCTTATAAGATTTACACAAACACCACCAGAGAAAGCAATATAGCTCCTTTCTGTTCTTTCCTATCCGAATGTCTAGCATAACGACTTCAAACTGGAAAGACTTTGTTGGCAATCAAAACACAAAAGGACAAATCTAAAAACCAACAATTTTGACAATATCAAGGTGGCTAAGAAAAGTCGATAGGTAACATGAAAAATATCTAACAACCATCATGTCCATTCCGATGCTTTAAAACATGGGACCATTTGTTTTGGGAGACTTAACACTCTTCCAAAAAACACCCACCCACAAAAGAAGACGAAGCCATTCAATTAAGTTGGTCCCTAACGTAGTCTGGGGCTTCGGTCCAGTTTCCAGTGAAAGCTCTTAGGACATGAGGCAACTCTTTGCAAGGAGGTTCAACAATTGCAGGAAGTACAAAGCATATAAATCCACTTTCATTTCTCAAATTGTTGTTGTCACTGTCATGTTACTGAAACTTTCACGTTGATAATCCTATTTTCTGCTATATGCCAAGGGGAACTGCAACTATGATGGTTTTCATGGCGTAACGATCAATTGCACATACCTCTCCCCTAGGGAAAGAAAAATTAATCTATGCCGTACCAATCACTATGGGTAACTCACCCAATAAAAGTTTCATGATGATCGGGTGGAAATATTAAGGCTTATCAAGAAAAGTGTAAAATGTGAAAAGTTTTAAGGGAATTGGGAAACTGACCATAGGTCCTATAAATACATGGACTATTTGCTCCAATTCAAAAGCTCAGTGTAAACTGTTAAAATGTTTGGAGTAAACAGAACCGATGTGGTAAGTTGATGGAGGTACCTTCCCATTAGCCCAAAAGGAGAAAAGTCCCACCAATAATACAACAAGAAAACAACAAATGAAAACTGCGAAGTTACCTTTAAAGCAATGGACCAATAGGGATGGCCCCACAAAAACTAATGACCATATGTCGTTGAAACGAGGTGAAGCAAAATTAGAAGAAGTGGATGGCTTCCTCACAAAGGGATGGTCTAGCAACTGCACTGCAGAAGGCCGATCATTCGGGTTTACTTGCAAGCATTTGAGGATGAAGTCTCGAGCATCTGTTGATAAAGAATTGGGAATTGGAGGAGTTTCACCCTTGCCAATTCTGAACAATGCTTGCATCTGCCATGATAAGAAGAAAAACGTAGTAGAGGCTAGCGTCAATCATAAATTTACGGGGGACTAACATATGACAGCTGTATAAATCAATAAGATCTCTGGAAAATCTCAGCATATGCTACAGGCAATCATCTGCCATGATCATTCAAGAATCACAATTATTGCAGAAGTGAGAGACCGTGGATGATATGTAACAGTTCAGAGGGACCAACAACATGAATGATTTCCAACTATTTGCAACAGAACATGACTGATTATCTATTGCTTTTGCTCAAAATTCTTATGTGTTCTAAATTTAACAAAAACAAAATAAGAAAGCAGGCGTTAGTTGCATGTTTTAAAAATGGCTTTGAGTGGGATGGTATCATTTCTTCTCATTTATAATAAATTAAATTCAAAGATAAGCACAAAAGGAGTTCAACCTTCACAATTCGCTCACAAGACAAAAGCACTCCTACCTTCACAATTCCCTCAAAAGATAAAAGCACTCCAAACTATCATTTCTTGTGCTGTCGTGCCCTAAAAAGGGATAACATCAATAGGTGATATACTGGCTAGAGCAAGTAATTACCATCCCTGATGGAAAACTTACTAATGGAGAAGTTGCCAAGTTAATGTAAGACATGAAAATTGTCATAGTATTCGAAAGTCACCAACCAAATAGAAAAATTACTGACTTCCATATCCAAAGTAGCCAACCCTAGCAGAGAAGACAACCATCGAGGTTGACAACCGATTCAGAGAAGAGCAGCAAAGGATGAAGACTCAAAGGCGATGGAGAAAATACTAGGGTTGATAATAGAAGTGACAGATCACAGGGCAACCACACAATGAAAGGACACAGCAGGGAACACAAAACGATCAACGTCAGTGCTGCTCTCAGGACTGAAGCAGAGCTGGTGATGACAATATTAGGAATTCAATCTCTCTTGGTCGTTCAACCACCACATAATAGTGAAGGGGAAGATGGAGAGATTCTTGAAACTGAATGGAATGGTTATATGCGTACCCCATATCTATTGTGGGATACTATTTACATATATCCATTACGTGATCATCCAAATATATGCCACGGCACACTCAATGTGCAATTATACTAGTAAGAAGTGTTAAACAACAATGTGAAAATTACTTAAATGAGAGAGTCAAGATTCAAATATTTAACAAAGTTTTCATACCATGTTATATAACCATTTGCTCCGGAATCTCAAGCAACTGGTGGCCATAAATACTTTGCATAACCCTAACAAGACCATACTCTTGACAAATATCATTGAATTCTCTGACCTCACTCTTTTCTATGTAATGCTCTTACTCATTTTGTTTTCTCAGAATGACTGTCTAATGGACTCATCACAACATGCGCTCAACTTAGCTAGCTCACACAAAAGGTAGCACTAACAAAAAAGTAGTGACTTGTTAATAATTCCGGCATGACACATAAAAAGAAGGTAACTTAATCACATACCCCTTCTAAGGGAGAATATGGAGGCTGGCGTGTTAACATCTCTAATACAGTGCACCCAAGGCTCCAAATATCAGCTGCCGACCCATAGCTGCCTTCCTTTGGATTGACAACCTGCATTTAAGACCAACAAGGAACACAAAATATGGAAAAGATATCTGCCTACTATGGCTTAATGATAGTAAGTTAAAACATGGCAGCAGAGGGTGCAAACCTCAGGTGCCATCCAAAAAGCACTTCCTGTGGAGGTTTTAGCAGCATTGATTTTGGTGGCCTGTATGAACAAACACACAAAGTTGATATTTCATTTTGGAAAAGTAAAGGACAATACATGTCTATACGTGTGTTTGTCATGCGCTCATCCATTTGTATGTGTCCTGCACAATTTCAATGCCTATGCATATTCCTGCATGCGTATGTATTTTTACATGCATCTTTTGTTGCTCCTGCACGCGCTTTGTGCATGTGTATGTATTATGCATGTTTCTTTGTTGCTCTCATGTGAGAGTCCAATTTCACTGATGAGAATACCTTTGCCAATCCAAAGTCTGCAAGTTTCACAGATCCACTCGCATCAACCAGTATGTTAGCACATTTGATATCCCTACAGAATGAAGGAACTGAATGCATGAGAAAACAGCATAGTTGTACATAAAATGTAGAAACAACTTGAAGCTTTCAGATAGTAAATAATCTTGCCTGTGCTAAACATTGCCGTAAAAGCTCGTATTGTTACATTGTTAGCTTATTATCACAAGAAATCTACTTCTCATAACACTACATTTTGGTTCAAAGATTTGACAACTCCCTCAAATCCAGAAAAGTAATTGGATAAGGAAAAGAAGTATCGTCAAAAAGCATTGAGGGAGTGTGCCATGAAAAAAATTATATAAGTTTCAGTGTGCTCTTTGTTTGGTTATGATATCTTTCCTTACCAAAATCAACCTGCCATAAGAAATGAAAAGGGTGAATCACTCTTTCAATTAGTCAGAACTACTAATGCAAAGTCAAGCATCTCTTATACCTGTGTACCACTTTCTGGTCATGAAGATACTCTAAACCATTTAAAATTTGCCTAGTGAATTCGGAGACTTCAGAGTCTCTCAACTCATAGTTGTGATAAAGGGTTGCAAGTGAACCTTTAGTCATGAGTTCGAGGAATATGTAAAGCTTCTTATCATCCTGAAAGAGATGAAAATATATATGTTAGAATATCCAAAATAAAAAAATAAAATAAACCTATTAAGTGGAGGAAGACTAAAAATATATAGGGCACATTGAAATCACATAGAAAAGCCATGCGTAATGCTTTAACACCCTCTCAACACCCTCTAACGTGCAATCTAGACAAACAGCATCGCTTGGAATTGATGAAAAGGGAGCAGAGCGATAAAATAAATTGGCGCAGAACCTGATTCTATGTCAGAACCCAAAAGATTAGGCAATCAACCGGAAGAAGGCTATATTTATATAAGGCCCATTGAAACCCTATAAACAAATGATATGGGATATATTAACCAAATACATTAGATAACCATACCAGATAATAAAACTATTGGAAAATCTCCTATAATCTCTCCCTAATTATTTGGGATATTATGTGATATTATGTGATTTTATTTTGATATTATGTGATTTGATTTTGATTTTGTTAGCTGTAAATTAGCTACCGATAGAGATTAGGGTCTGTTTAGGATTTCGGTCCTCTATTCCTCTATATATACAGCTTGTAATCACTCAATGGATAATAAGAAAACACATATTCTACTCTACATGGTATCAGAGCCTGGTTTTCTAAAATTCCTGCCTCTGTTTCTTTTCCACTACTGCTACCTCACTGCAGCCTTTTTGAAGCCTTATCGCTGCCATCCTGTTTCAGCCTTATTGCTGATTTAACCAGCCTTATTGTTGGTTTCAATTGTATGATAACGACCCTTGTTACTTGATCCCTTCTTAGTCTTCCACTATAATCTGTCCTTTCAAGTTGCTGGAATGGAAGATTCAGGGAAGGCTAGCTCCAACTGAACCAGGTCCTCTCTTCAGACCAATCCAACTCATTGATTGGAGATTTTCCCAACATGAAGGAGTACTGACTAAATGGAAAAAATTATCTCCAGTGGGCACAGATTGTGAGGACATTTCTTAAAGGAAAAGGGAAGATCAATCATCTAGAAGGCACCGGTCCAGCACAAGGTGATCCCAGGTTTCAGGCATGGGACGAAGAAGATTCCTCAATTATGTCATGGTTGTGGAGTTCGATTCAACCTGAGATCAGCAAAAACTACATGTTTCTCCCTACTGCCAAGGACATATGAGAGGCCGTTCGTCAGTCTTATTCAAAAGTTCAAGATGCTGCAGTAAAATATGAACACAAGACGAAGGCTTCAACAATAAAACAAGGTAATCGTTCTGTTACATAATACTACAATCTCATGAGGGGTCTTTGGCTTGAAATAGATCACAATCTGAATATACAGATGAGGTGTTCTGAAGATACTATTACTCTCCAAAACCATACGGAGAGAGATAGGATTTTTGAGTTTTTGGCAGGTCTGAATGCAAACTTTGATCAGATTCGAGTTCAGATTCTCGGAAAGAAGCGGCTGCCATCCTTGAATGAAGTCTTTTCTACTGTAAGAGGAAAAGAAAGTCGCCGGACTGTAATGCTTGAAGACCAACTTACCGAAGGATCCGCCATGAAAGCAATTCAGGAGGAAACAAATTCCAATAAAAATAGAAGATCAGATCTGATTAAGACAACAGACAATGATGGTTTATGGTGTAATTTTTGCAAGAAACCACGCCATACAAGAGAAAATTGCTTCAAGCTTCATGGAAGAACGCAAGTGCTCAGCAGAGTTAAAAGACAGCCACAAGCACACATGACTAGTGAAGCTGCCCCTGTGGACCAATACAAACGTATCAGTGAGGAGATATTTAACAAAGAAGAAGTTGGCAAAATTAAGGCTCTTCTTGACTCCCTATCTAAGTCTTCTGATAAGTGTTCATTAGTCCAATCAGGTGTGTGTCTAATTTCCGAAAACTCAACTGCTTCTCAGTACCTTGATTCATGGATTCTTGATTCAGGAGCAACTAACCATATGACACATGATCCCACTAAATTCGAAACTTATAAACCATCATCAGGTAATAGGAGTATTACCATAGCAGATGGATCTCCTGTTATTGTAGCTGGCCAAACCATAGCTCTAAATTCCTCACTTAAACTCGATAATGTCCTTCATGTTCCTAAGCTATCCACCAATCTCCTTTCCATTCATAAACTTACCAAAAATCTGAATTATAAGGTATTTTTCTCTATTGACCATTGTATTTTGCAGGACCTGAAAATGGGGAGGACGATTGGATTTGCTAAGGAACGGAATGGGCTCTACTATCTTGAGAATTCGGGCAAAACTAGTTGGTCTCTTGTGGGTTACAATACCTCTTACAACTCTTGTAATCCTATCCACTCATCTCAAATTTGGCTTTATCATTTCCGGTTAGGATATCCACCATTTAGTCTTCTTAGGACTATGTTTCCTTCCATTTTTAAAGATGTTGCTGTTGAAGATCTTCATTGTGAAGTTTGTGAACTTGCAAAACATCATCGTGTTTCATTTCCTTTGAATAATAATGCTAGAGCTTCAACACTATTCTCTCTTATCCATACTGATGTGTGGGGTCCATCTAGAATTGCTAATTTTATAGGAGCTAGATGGTTTGTCTCTTTTATCGATGATTGTACTCGCACTACATGGCTATATCTTATGAAAGACAAATCTATTGTTCAATCTATCTTTCAAAACTTTCATACAATGATAGTCAATCAATTTGGAGTGTCAATTAAGAGACTTAGGTCAGATAATGGGAAAGAATATTTCAATCGGTATCTTGATCATTTTTTCCAAACTCAAGGTATTATTCATGAGTCTTCCTGTGTTGACACACCACAACAAAATGGAGTAGCCGAAAGGAAAAATAGGCATCTCCTAAATGTTTCTCGGGCTCTCCTCTTTCAAATGTCCATGCCAAAGCATTTTTGGAGCGAAGCTGTTTTGACTTCAGCCTATCTTATTAATCAGGTTCCCTCCAAAACCTTAGGAAATAAAAGTCCCTTGCAGCTCCTATCTACCTTTTATCCTGATGTTTCCCATAAATATCACATTTCCCCTCGAGTTTTTGGCTGTGTTGCATTTGTGCATATTCATAATTACAATCGAAATAAACTCGACCCTTGTGCTCTAAAGTGTGTTTTTATTGGGTACTCAAATACTCAAAAAGGTTATAAATGCTATGACCCTTTGACACGTCGAGTTTTTATCTCTATGGATGTCACTTTTAATGAAAACCGGTCATTTTTTCCTTCCCATCACTATCTTCCTAATGAAGATAGTGGGTCTGATGACGATAGTGGGTTTGGACCACTACCTCTTTTATCTAGTGCATCACCCAATCCTACTTCATCTAATTCAACTTCGTCTCCTTCCCCATCTCTATCTAGTCCTAGCCCTCTTAATCCACCTAATCCTTCATCAAGTCCATTAAGTTCCCCATCAAGTCCTTTGCCTAACTCATCATCATCTTCATCTAGTCCTCCTAAGAATGAACCAACTAAATTGCAAGTTTACTCAAGAAGGACAAAGCTCAATCCGGAACTGGATCAAGTCCCATCATCCGAACCGTTGACAGGTAATGAAATTACTCACCCTTCTTTCAATGAATCTGAGTCAATTGATTTGGATTTACCTATTGCCTTGAGAAAAGCTACTAGGAAGTGTACCCAACATCCTATCTCCCAATTTGTGTCATACCATAGACTATCTACTCAACACAAAGCCTTCATTACTGTTCTTGATTCAATTACTATTCCTACCTCGGTACATGAAGTTTTTGAGGATAGGAATTGGATACAAGCTATGACAGAGGAAATGAACGCATTGAAGAAGAATGATACATGGGAAGTTGTGACTTTACCCAAAGGCAAGCAACCAGTTGGATGTAAATGGGTTTATACCCTTAAGTACAAAGCTGATGGGACTTTGGAGAGGTATAAAGCAAGGCTGGTCGCAAAGGGGTACACCCAAACCTATGGGGTGGATTATCAAGAGACCTTCACATCAGTAGCAAAGATGAACATGGTACGGGTGCTACTTTCTCTTGCAGCTAATTTTGATTGGTCTTTGCAGCAATTTGATGTGAAGAACACGTTTTTACATGGGGATTTGGAGGAGGAAGTCTTTATGGAGCCTCCACCAAGTTTTGACAAGGACTTTAGAAACAATAAGGTGTGTCGGCTTAAAAAGGCTCTATATGGTCTCAAACAGTCCCCAAGAGCTTGGTTTGGAAGGTTCACGAAGGCAATGCTTGACATGGGTTACAAGCAAAGTAGAGGGGATCACACCTTATTCATCAAACATTCAAATGAAGGTATGGTCACAGCTCTACTTGTATATGTAGATGATATAATTGTGACTAGTAATGATGAAGCTGAACAAAGATCCCTTAAGAGCAGTCTTGCTCAACAATTCGAGATCAAAGACCTTGGAAAGTTGAGATACTTCCTTGGAATCGAGGTGGCCTACTCTAAGAAAGGTGTCTTTATATCTCAAAGGAAGTATGTACTTGATCTTCTTAAGAAAACAAGATGTCTCAATAGCAAGGCGGTGAACACTCCTATTGATGCAAACCATAAAATGGATGGACAAGGAGAGAGTGACATAGTTCATAAAGGGAGATATCAAAGGTTAGTAGGAAGGCTCATTTATTTGTCGCATACTAGGCCAGACATAGCCTATGTTGTGGGAGTTGTAAGTCAGTTTATGCATGATCCTAAAGAAGAACACATGCAAGCTGTCTACCGGATTCTTCACTACCTCAAAGCTACTCCTGGAAAAGGTATTTTGTTTAAAAAGGGTGACAAACTTAAACTTGAAGCCTATACCGATGCATATTATGTTGGGTCACCAATAGATAGAAGGTCTACATCTGGCTATTGCACTTTTCTAGGGGGAAATCTTGTCACCTGGAGGAGTTAAAAACAAAATGTGGTTGCTAAATCTAGTGCTGAAGCTGAATTAAGGGCAATGGCAAATGGGATATGTGAACTTTTGTGGCTTAGGATTGTCATTGAAGATCTCAAAGTGGAACATGAAGAAACTATGAGACTCTATTGTGATAATAAATCAGCAATCAACATTGCTCACAATCCGGTTCAGCATGATCGAACCAAGCATATTGAGGTAGACAGGCATTTTATAAAGGAGAAGCTTGAATCCGGTTTGATCAGTACTCCCTACACTCCTAGCAAAGATCAACTAGCAGATGTATTAACCAAAGGCCTACCAATGTCGAGATTTCAGGAGATTATCAGCAAGTTGGGCATGGAAGATATTCACTCACCAACTTGGGGGGGAGTGTTGGAAAATCTCCTATAATCTCTCCCTATAATCTCTCCCTAATTATTTGGGATATTATGTGATATTATTTTGATATTATGTGATTTGATTTTGATTTTGTTAGCTGTAAATTAGCTACCAATAGAGATTAGGGTCTATTTAGGATTTGGGTCCTCTATTCCTGTATATATACAGCTTGTAATCACTCAATGGATAATAAGAAAACACGTATTCTACTCTACAAAAACAAACCCCAGTGATGTTTACATTTTTTTTTTATCCTAATGATGCTGAATGTCTAAACCTCTTATAACGCCTATCCAATCATTAAAGAACGACAAGACACCTCCCACAGCAATCAGGTGTACAAAGGCAAGAGGCCCCTAGACAAGGCCCTGAACGAACAGGGACAAGAAATCATTGTTAAGTTGGCTCCACTTCCTAAGTACGCTTTGGTTTTGAGGAGCACTTCGGTTTTGAGGACCTCTCCAATAACAGATCAGTGTTTAGTGAGAATCTGCTTGATCGGAGTTAATTTAGTAAAAGTTTAAATCTGATGACAATATAAAAGCAATATTGTGAACTTTAAAAGGAAAATAAAGCAAAAATGATGATGAACTCCATTTTTCGTTCTCTACTAGTAGTGGTTAAGAACTATATGATGTTGCATAACAATAAGTGGAACTAAAGGACAAACTGGATTAGAATAGATGGAAAAAACCAGCTTGTGGAGGAACTTTCACTGTCGCTGCTATAGCATTGACCAATCATTGACGAGGGAGAAAAGGTGGACACATTAGTAGTGTGGACCATCAGATGGTCAATTATAGGATACCTGAAGAATCAAACCACTTCATTTTCTTATCCTTTCCCCACTTTATGTTTTATTTGAGGGGGCTGCCATTTCTCTAAGTCTCAGATTCCTTTTTACTAGTCCTAAAAGTTTGATCTGAATCTTCAGTTTGCAAGATAGCTAATATGTAAATCATCCACAACTATAAAACAAAGGGTTAATTAATTTCAAGACAGGCTTTCTTTATAAAGGAGGAAAAAGAATTTCATTCATTGAGAGAGTCTCCATAAACTTTCCTTTACTCATACAATTACTATTTCGGGTAATAGTCAATTCATCACGAACTTTTCTTGTGGTGGGAGGGAAATCTAAATTATCCGTGTCTGTCATGAGTGGCTGTTACTGCTAAAAAGCTGCAACTGCCGTGATCTTATTCCCAAGGTAATTGCAGCAAAAACATGCAGTGCTGATGATGCTACCTCTATATTGTGGCTGCAACCACAGCCATGTTACCCTAAATATTTTGCTCAGTTCCGGTGATATCATAATCGATGCCAAAGTGAAAGATACTGCAGAAAGCAACTTATCAAGAAGGAACAATACCTTGTCTGATCCAAGATATCGAACTATGTTCTCGTGGTCAAACTGACTTAAAAGATAAATTTCCTGAAAAGAAAGTAGAGTATCACTAGAAAGAAAGAGTCAAAAGAAATTCACACCAGATTTATGGTTGTATATACGGCAGTCTTATAAGTAATTTCGCTATACACATCAACTGGCAGTTATAAGAAAAAGGTAAGTCAAGTTGTCATGCCTAAAGACCAGTGACACAGAAAGAAACAAGCAGTTACCTGTTGAAGCTGCAATAACCTGTTGCCTTGGTTTCCTGGATCTAACAAAGAAACCTCCTTTATAGCAAAACGAAATCCATCACTGTGGAAATAAAGAAGCATGAGAGAGAATAAAACAAAAAACCCAATTCTCTCATGAACGATGCTTTGGGATCATGTCTTCTTAGGCCTATTTTGGATGTACAATGCAATTTCGGTAGTCATATTTCATTTCAGTTGGAAAATGCAGTATTTATGAGTATGGAAATCCACTCAACTCAATATAGTAAAAAACAAGTAAAAGTAACAAATCGAAATCAAATAAAATAATAATAATAATAGATTCATCTTGTATATCAAAACATTTTGTAATAAAGGATTTCTCTTTTTCTACGACTTACTTCTTTTTTTTTTCAATTCAATTCATGTCTTCTGCCAATGCCAAATATTCGACGTATTTATCATATTACTCGCTTGATTAAAAGTTTTAAGATTACTCTCTTATTATATAAAAAAAAGGATACAAGGTGCCCCTGCTTTTTTAGGATAAGAAGGGGTAGAGAAAATGCCCCAAGCAGCCTAATCCTAGACACTTTAAGATCTTTTTTCAAACCTGCTCCCATTTCGAGTCAAAAGATAGATAAATAGACACATGTACTGATCAAGGGCATTCATATGACCGAGGGAGTCAAAGATCAAGAAGTGAGTTATTTATCATCCAAGCATTCTCCCACATTCTGATTTGTATTTTTATTTGTATAAGTAGTTCACATTTACGATGAAATGCAATTTATGAAGATTAATTTGTTGTTTGTTATTCTATACAAAGGAAGGATGCAATTTCTTAACCGTCGCAGTTTCTACTCCTGCTAATAGTTTAGCACATTCTTTGTTGTTACTATGGGGTCTTGAAGCACTAGGAAATTTTACCCGTTGGTGTCAATTAGGTGGTCTGTCGACTTTTGCAGCTCTCCACGGCGCTTTTAGACTAATAGGTTTCATGTCACATCAATTTGAACTTGCTCAATGCTTATTACTAAACTTGTTGGAAGAGATGAAATAGAACCAAGGTATATCTTTTTGATCAGAGGTTGAATTGATCATCAAAAGAAGAATTAGGCCAAAAAATTAGGATGTGCATACTTGCCCGACCGCCATCATACTATATTATGCTCATGGTATAGTATGAACAGTTTTTTGAAATTGTCAATATAATGGAATGGTCTAACTAGACCCAAAAGATCTTTCTGTCTTTCCAAATTCCATAAAATTTTTCAATTCGTCATTTATATTCCTTAATTATTCATTCAAATCACTATTGCCTTAATCAAACATAAGAGTAAGCGGTTCTAGGTTCTTTACAGATTTCGTCTAGTACCTAGAACTTACCCTCATGTACAGGTTTTTCATTTTTAGGAACTTGGAACCTATCGGTCAAAACTTGAAACCTAGAACTTACCCTATCACAAGTTCTAGGGTCGGTTCCAAGTTCTTTTTTTATTTTCGTGAAAATAAACACAACAATAAAAATGAACAAGGATTTTGTTATCAATTACCTAAGGAGTATCCATATACACTTGTTGAATAGTATTAAGGAAATTTTACGGTTTTCAATGCGTCAATTGCTCTTGTATTATATAGAAATATTATCTTTAAAAAAGCAATTGCCCAAACATAACTGTATCAAAGAAGCAATTGGAGCTTCCATCAATCTCATGGTATACGAAAATAAATTCCTAGTCATAAAATAGAAGTTAAGACTAGTAGTTCTAGATTATAAATTCATCATTAAACACCACGGAATACTTCAGGATTGCGCAAACACATAAACTAAGAAAAATATAAAAATTTGTTCTATATTTTAGGTTTTAAATTACAGGTTCTAAATTCTACCAATCTAGAATCTAAAACTTGTCCGTCGAAACAGATTCCCCAAATTTTGGAACCTTCTATTGTGGAACCATACTCAGCCCTAATCAAACATAGTTAAAATAATTCTTGCACTCCAGATGATATAAACAAAAAAGAAAAGAAAGAAAAAGAGTTACTCTCATCAATATCATTAAGATAGTTCCCTAGCTTTCGCCATTTGAATTTACAAGCAACTAACAGTTTCTAAAGCATGTTGCCCTTAGACACTCTTCAGCAAAAGAGGGGAGGGGAGGGGATTTGCTCCTAATTCTAACCACAGAATTCAACACTCAGAAGTGACTTCAAATGAACATCATTATGGGAGAACACCCATTATTCTTCATCCCACAAAATGCTTATAGCGAGAATAATTACTGATAATCAAAGAGGAAAGCAAAGAAATCATACTTGCCGATGCCCTCATAGACAGTTCCAAACGACCCACTTCCCAACATCTCGCCCTTTTGCCATGAGGTGATCCTTGGTCTGGAACTCCCATAGGAAGAAACATTGTGCACTGGTTCTGAAATGTTGTCAGAAAGGGTGTTCCCCACATCATCCATATCATCAGACTCCTCATCTTCATCAGAAAATGAATAAAAAGAGTCCGAATCATCTTTTCTTGGCGAAGTCCTTTCTATACTGATTTTCTCGGCAAAGCATTCTAGAACTACATCGACCTGATTTAAGAAACCAGCGCGCTTCTCTTTTCTCTCTCTGTTCAGTGACAGATCGTTCTTAAACGCGCTACGAATAGCATCGGCTTCTGATCGCTTGGACAGATTCGCCGTGTATCGGAACCTCTGTTTCCGGTTCTTCACCAATCAGCACAAACTTCTCCACCTCAGGAGCTCTTCTTCCGACGAGTTCTTCGCCCTCACATATCCGAAATTCTCCTTCAAATAGTTGTCCATTTCTCCTACCGCCTCCTCGCTCCTACTGAGCTAAAAGTAGCAACTTCCATCAACAAAGGAGAAGCCCTAACCCGACATTATCTCAAGCGCGAATCCAAGCTTGGAGGATCATGCTGACGAGCAACTTGGAGGAAGATGAGGACGCTGATCAAAGGAGGAAAGAGACGAGGTGCAGAGGAGGAACTCGAAGTCCAAGACAGAGTGAAGGGGGACGACTGTCGTGGCAAGTCCATGACCGAGTCAAATGAAGGGAGAAAAGGATAGGCCGCACGTTTTGTCACTTCGCCCCCCACCATCCCTAAGTCACTTTTTGACAAAATTAATTTTTGTGGTTTCACCTTTTTAAATTATTTTTGTTAACGTGGTGTTCCGTTATTTTCTTCTCTCTTTTGTGGCAGATCCAACTTTTCCTCCTTTCTTCTACTCTCTGTCCTTTATTGCAGGCATGTGTCGCGACTCGATGATTTGTTTGCGTTCTAGCGATTTCCCTAGTGATGGGCCATGGCTAATCCATGAACAACCGACCACTCGGCTTCTCTAGCTTCTTGAGGCCTTACGGATTTCGAGTGTTTTAGGGTAACCGTACAACTGCATAATGATTGCGAAGGACTTAAACCCCGCTAATAAATAAAAAAAATGGACGCTACAGTTAATCTCACTTCCCCTAAATTCCATCGTCTCGTTCATAAATAAAAATACACTACCGAATTACTCTATCAAGAGACTCTTTTATTACTGAGTTACTCTCTCTAGAGACCCTTTCTAAGATCTTTGTGAATTGAGTATGAATAAGATTGATTTGGGAGAAATCTTAAGGCCGCACAATTTAGAAAATATTAGATCGATCGACTCGTGATAAGTGATATCATAACGAGTTGTTCTAAGGCGCAATGACTGACTTGTGTTCCAATGTTACGATGGTTCAAAGTGAGGTTCGTTGAAGGGCTACTAAGAAGGTTAGCACCAACTCAAAGAAAAGTCATGCCATTTCGAGTTCGAGACATCTGATGGGAGACTTGGAACACTGAATGACGAATGTGAAGGAGATTGTCTTGGAATTCCAAGGATTGGTAGATGACTTGACCATGCCATTGAATGAGCAGAAGTTAGGAAGGGAGGAGCTCGTGGCCTAAGTGCAAGATCTCAAGATTGATATAGGAGAACTCCATGGGGAGGTGCTGGGGACCTTGACCCAACAACTCCAACAATGGGATGAAGCCTTGGAGGCAATGATAATAGCCATGCACACGAAAATAGTTGAGCTTAAGAGCAAATTTGCGAGGTTGAAGCAGCACGTGTGAACGGTTGGTCATCACAAGCTAAGGCACATCAAAGTTAACAACGTTCAAAGGCTTGCGGGTGGCCAATGATGTGGATAACTTCTTATAGTATATAGAATGATACTTCCAAGCCACGGAAATCATCGATAATGCATTTTGGATAAATACTGCAACTATGTACTTAGTTGATAGCATTGTATGTCAAATGATAGGAGTAAGAAACCTATCACAACATAAGCTAGGTTCGTCAAGGAATTTCGACGGAACTAATATCTTGCTTATGTGGAGGAAGATGCTCACAATAAACTCAAGTGCCTAGAGCAAAAGGGTGGAATTCGCAAGTACGTAAAGTGGTTCTCAAATTTACTACTCCAAATCTCTTTGATGAATGATACAAATGCATATCATCAATTTATGAGTAGCCTCAAACTGTATGTCAAGCTAGAGCTTAAGCGGTGCAATGTGAAGAATCTCACGACAACCAAGAAGAGACTCGGCCCGAGTCCCCTGTGGAATATAAGTTACTTTCCACACAAAAGTCGAATTCTCATCCGAAGAACAAAACCAATAGTGGAGGAGATCATGGCAAGTTCAATTGCTCGAATGGAGACAAACTGTCATCAGCCCCTCCTAAAGCTTGTTCATAGTTGAGTAGTGGAGGACAAAGGAAGGTGCACAACTATAAATACTTCTTTTGCGATGGTCCACATATGGCTTAGGACTATGTGAAAAGGGGTAAGCTAGTGGCCCTATGCAAAGAGGATGAGCCATAAGAAAAATTGTCACTAGGTTTGTTGCGAATCCTTAGTTTAATCAAGTCCAAGAAGGTAAAGGAACCTAAGGAACTTATGTTCACATACCTAAAGATAGGAGAGACCGTGATAAGTGCACTCATGGACACTAGGGTATCCAATTTCTTCATATAAGAAAAAGTCGTGAAGAAACTCAATCTTTGGATCAAGAACGGTGTCAGACGGCTTAAAATCGTGAACTCCAAGGAGGTCTCAACTAGTGGTGTGGTTAGGGATGTGGAGCTTCACATCGACCAATAGAAGAGTAAAGAAACTATTGAGATAATTGCTCTTGATGAGTATGACTTTATCATAGCCATGAAGTTTCTCGACATGATCAATGCCATTATTATGTTGTTCGCCGATTGCATCTGCATCTTGGATGCGCATTATCAATGTGTGATCCTAGTTCATCGTGAATTGGGACGTAACCGTAATATGCCCTTGGTAATGCAGCTCTCTTATGGAGCCAGAAGATGAGAAGTTACCTTCTTGGCGACCCTGAAGGCTGAGGATGCTGAGGGTGAAGAGGGTGATATCCCAATGAAGGTAGCTCGAGTCCTCGACTCGTTCAAGAACGTAATGCTTCGTGAGTTGCCAAAGAAACTCTTGCCTCGAAGGGAGGTGGATTGTCGGATTGAGCTTGTGCCGGATGCTTAACCGCCTACCATGTCACTCTATCGCAAGGCTCCCCTGAACTGGAAGAGCTACAAAAGCAACTCAAGGAATTGCTCAATGCAGACTATATTCGACCATCCAATGCTTTGTTTGGTGCCCCACTCTTGTTCCAAAAAAAGCACAACTGGTCACTCCAAATATGCATTGATTACCAAGCATTGAATAAACTCACTATAAAAAATAAATACCCGATTCCACTCATTGCGGATCTATTAGATTAGTGTGGGGAGCATGGTGATTCGCTAAGCTTGATATTCAATCGAGCCACTATCAAGTCCGGATTATTGAAGAGAATGAATCAAAAATCGCATGCATGATGTGATATGGATCAGATGAGTTACTTGTTATACCATTCAGCTTGACTAATGTTCTAGCCATATTTTGTACTTTGATGAACAAGGTACTCCAGCTGTTCCTTGACTGGTTCATTGTAGTTTACTTTGATGATATTGTCATATATAGCCGGACGGTTGAGAAACACATTGAGCAATTACAACAAGTTTTCTAAGTCTTGCATGAGAAATGTGCCTTTGCCCAAAGGGAAATGCCATTCCTAAGGCACATCATCGATGGTGGACAAGTGTTGATGGACGCGGCAAATATCCAAGCCATTGTTGAATGGGAGCCGCCGAGTAAACTAACGGAGTTGAGGTTGTCTTTGGTCTCATGAACTACTATCGGGGCTTCATTCGAAGCTATTTCAGCATCACCGTGCTACTCATGGATATGTTGAAGAAGGAAAAGCTGTGGGAGTGAATGAATTGATGCCTAAAAGCATTTGATCGATTGAAGCAGGCCATGACTAAGGAGTCGATGCTCGTGTTGCTTGATCACGCCAAGCTATATGAAGTAGAGATCAATGCCTCGGATTATGCTATTGATGGTGTTCTTATGTAGGATGGATATTTGGTGGCATTTGAGTCTTAGAAGCTGGACTATACTAAATGAATAGCGATGCATGGTCTAAGAAAAGGAAATGACCGTGATGATGCATTACCTTCATACGTGGAGGCACTATCTCCTAGTGTCCAAATTTGTCGTGAGGATAGGCAACATGACCATGAGTTATTTTCAAACTCAAAAGAAGCTGAGTTCAAAACAAAATCAATAGTAAGCCTTTTGGCAGAATTCTACTACGTATTGGAATACAAGTTAGGGAAGGCCAACTTTGTGGTGGATGCACTCAGTTGGAAGATGGAGTTGGCGAACACCATAAGTCAACCAAGTTGTTCATGGATCAACCATATCAAGGAGGGCTCAAGCATGACCAAATGGCTAAGACACTCCTTAAGTACGTATGATAATGCAAGACTGATATTTTTCATGTGAGGATGATCTCCAATATACCAAGAGGCGATGACTTTATGTGCCACACCATGGGAAGTTGAGGAAGGATATGTTGCGCGAGTGCCACGATTCGAAGTGGGTGTGTCATCTAAGAATCCACTACACTATGGCATTCGTTGAAGATCAATATTATCAATCTTACATGCAACACAACGTTAAGGTATATATGAAGACATGTCGTGTGCCAACAAGACAAGCTAGAGCAATGTTCGTCGCTGGGGCTCCTCGAGCCACTCCTCGTTGCATAACGCCTCAATGGACTTCATCATTAACTTGCCAAAGTCCAAAGGATATTAGACTCTCATGGTTGTGGTTGACCAATTCTCTAAGTATGCAACATTCATGCTCACGTCGAAAAATTGTTCAATTGAGGAGGCGGCCAAGTTATTCATGAACCATGCCATCAAGTATTGGGAAGTCTTTAAAACAACTATGAGAGATCACAATCCTTGATTCACGGAGCATTTTTGGACCGAGCTTTTCAAGCTGTTAGGATCGAATTTCAACTTTTCCATGAGCTTACATCCCCAAACTGACGGTCAGACGGAGAGGGTAAATGCATTTTTACAAATGTACCTTCAGCATTATGTGAGCACAACGCAAGCAAATTGAGCAAAGTTGATTGATGTAACCTAGTTTTCATACAACTTGCAATGAAGCGAGTTCACGAATTGGAGCCCGTTCGAAATTGTGACGAGGCAACAACCACTCATTCCAAGTGCGGTTGCTAGGGGTTATCGGGGAAATAGCCATTCCACTTACAAATTCGCTAAAGATTGACAGGAGTAGGTGAACTTAGCGTGGATGTATCTACACAAGGCCTCGAAACACATGAAAAAGTGGGTCGACAAGAAGTAATGACATGTGAAATTCCAAGTCGGGGACCTAATATTCGCCAAGCTACACTTGGTTTTGCGAGACAAGGATATGCATAAGGGATTTATCTATAAGGGGCATTTCGAGTATTGCAACGAGTCGGGAAGGTTGAATACAAGTTGGAATTGCCACTGAAACTCAAGTTGCATCATGTATTCTATGTTAGTATGCTTAAGCCCCTCTATGAAGACGAGGAAGATCTAGATCAAAAGGGAATCGCAGCAGACATCACTTGGGGCAAAAATCTTGTATGATCGGGAGGGTTTGGCAGATCTAGTCATACGGAAACGATATTATGCACCAAAGCCGGAGTGATTGGTCCAATGGAAAGGTGTTTTGAAGGGTGAAGCAAGCTAGGAGATTGTTGAAGCTCTTTGGCAATTCAAGAAGCATATCGATGCCTTCCATGCTGAAGATGCAATAAGAGCATCGTCCAATTAGTTGAGGGAAAATGTTATGGCCCAATGAATTGATGCGTTTTAGAAATTTTTCAAGCAACGGGTCATGGCCCATCCATGAATAGGTGACCCCCCAACTTCCCAAAGCATAAGTAATTCTCCAGCTTCCTAAGGCCCTAGGGATCTCTTGAGTGGTTTAGGGAAATTGTATAGCTACGTAATGATTGCGAGGGACTTAAACACCCACCATGTGATTAAAGAGGAGATCTACGGCAATGCCCTATAATTGTATATATAGGGGCCTACTCACCTTAATTGTATCATTTCATTTACAAGCGAAAATACACTACTGAACTTCTCTCTATAGACCCTCTTTACTATCCTTGTGAGTCGAGTGTGAGTAAGGCTAATTTTGGATAAATCATAAGGTTGCATGGTTAGAGACGTTAGATCGATCAGACTCATGACATATGTCCCTCTCTATTTCCCCTTTTCCATTTGTTGCTTCAACACCGCTAATGACGTCACGGCTGTTGTCAACTTGCCATTGCACTCTCCAATGCCATACTTGTTTGAAGGCCTGGTGACAATGCTGGGTACACTTTTAATGGATCATGATTCTCCCAAAGCTTGTGTACTCTTGTAAGTGGAGCTTATGGTTATCGAGTGAATAGTAAGGACTGCACAATAGATAATACAACTAATTCTTGAGAGTAGCGTTAAGGCAGTCGGTGCTAGGAGTTCTCTAATAAAACGATTATATATCAATAAAGCTTTAAAGGTGAGGTGGGTCTCCCATGCACAAATTCGTCGGAAGTTGATGCTGCTCTCCTAATGAAGCCATAGTAGGTCAAAACCATTTATTGTGCGTAAAGTGTTATGCTATATCACTCGATGGATTAGCCGCCTGAGTTAAGCTGAGCGTGGTACGATTAGATACGATGACACTATTCGCCGTAGTATTCTCTAAAATAATTATAGAAGGAAGGGTAAACTGGTGTTCTTGGCTCACCAAACACCGAATAGGCTATTCCACGACCAATGAATTATTGGCTTGTGACAAATGGTGTTAGGATCCCTTTTTAATAAGTGAGTTGAGTTAGAGAAAACTTGTGGGTTATCTAGTCCTACAAGGGCAAAGAGTGAATCATTAGGCAAACCATGCTCGAACAAAAAGTTGCTTTAGACCAGCTTCTAGGAAGAATATGAGGCACAGGAAAGAACGGATTCCTCACTGAATAGTGAAAACATTCCTAGATCAATTTGGCGAATCTCAAGATGGGTTTTCAACAAGGGGAGAAACCTTTATTAGTTTGCTGAGATCAAGAAAGACTTAGAAGGTGAAATAGGGTGCTACCAAAAGGTGCAGGTGACCCTAGATGCCACATTTATCAAGGAAATCACAAGCGATTGGAAATGCCTGAACAGCTCCGATCGGAAAAAGTTACCAGTGGAATGGCATGTTATGTTAGGCAGGGGTTGTCATTCGATATATGATCCTAAAATGGCGCATTAATGGTTAAGGAACTATTCAATGTATGGCCCAGAGTGGTGTATTAATAGTTAAAGAACACAAACAAGCGACAGAATAATCCGTAACAAGGACATTGTGGAATTGAGTGGGGGAAAATGTCAAGAGCCATGATTTTGTCGTACTCGTGTACCTCCATAAGTGGAGCTTGAGATTATTGAGTGAAAAGTGAATGATGCAGATGGAATAAATATAACTGATTTATAGGAGTGGCATTAGGAAAGTTAGTGTTAAGAGTTTTAGAATAGAACAATTATATCTCTATGGAGCTTTAAAGGTGGGATTAGCCTTTCATACACAAACTAGTCAAGAGCTAGTGCCGCTCTCTTAATAAGACTATAATAAGTTGACACTAGTTGCTATGTCTAAAGTGTTCTACCGTCATACTGAATAGACTAAACGCTTGAATTAAACTGGGTGTTTTACAATATGATATAAGAACAATTATGGAAGAAAAGCTGACTTTGTGTCCTCAATTCATCAAGCACTGTATGGGGTACTCTGCGGTCAAGAAATTTCTGACCATACGGGCCGAAGAGAAGACAGTGGTGATGATGACCAACGATGAGACGCTTTTCTCACCACGTTTTTGTAGCAAAGGCCCTTCTTTTGGCAATTCTCTAAGGCAACAATAATGGTGATTGTCAGAGTTTCGCGTGAAGAAAGAGAAAGAAGAAAATTTTGACAAGATAAGAAGGTTAACAACATTAACGATGAAGATATTGGCAGTCATGCTGTTCATAGTGATAATTTAGAGGTGAAGATGCAAGCACTCCGACCTTCGGTGGTGGGGACAAGCTCTAGCATGAAGCTTTGCTAGCTAAGGAACTCTTCAGCTACTCTTTCCCTCAACAACCGGCCAAAACCGAAACCAAATCCAAAGCTCGAGCGATGGAATTGAGATCTCATCGATCCTCTTCAAGTCGAACCAAGAGAATCAGCTCAGATCAATCAGGTAACCATGATCAGAATTAAGAGAGAACGGACAGAAGTAAAAAAAAGAAAAAGGAAAATAGGACCCACAAGAAACGAGAGAGGAAAAAAAATGAGACACCACAGACCAAACAGAAAAGGGAAATCTTTTGTAGGATGGCAACAAAAGGATGCATAAAAAGGTGGGACATGCAAAGCCAATATTGTCAAAACATTGTAATAATGGAGTATTTTAGCCTTAGTGGGAGTGGAAAAAGTGCAGCCAAACAATATTGTCCATTAGGGTTGAAGCTAGTAAGCTAAGGCCCGCTTAGTAACACTACTATTTTTTTGTTTTTCTATTCTTTTGCTCCTCGGCTGTGCCTCATCCAGAACGGCCAATTGCAACTCAGTCCTTTACTGTGTCATCATCCAAAGTTTACTTTATCATGGATGATTTCCGTTTGATAATGTCCACTAGTGTTTCTATTTCCCAAAATAGAAAGTTATTCTAGAAAATAGATTTGTAATAGAAATAAGAAGCAGAAAAAAGTACTTGTTTCAAATTATTGCTTGGGTCACCACTACTCATGACCATTGCCGCCGCCCGTCACTACTACCTCTCATTGCCATTGTCGCCTAGCAATTAGCAGCGGCGACCTAGTGGCCGACGGTCAGTCATCGGTCATTGACCGCCGAATGCCAGGTCATCGCCATCATCGGAAAAAAAATAGAATAAAATCTTTTTTAGTTGGTACCAAACGAATTATTATTATTTTTCTATTCCAATAATAGAAAATTTGTGTAGTTATTAAATGCGTTGTTTTATTTAGAAATTGTTCTAGGAAATAGAAATAAATAAAAAACTATTTCTAGAAAAAATTGTTCATAACAATAAAAATATTACCAAATACATCATAAACGGATTGAATATGGACTTTATGCAAACTCTTATGGATCCATGTAAAGTAAGGCTCAAATGTACTAAACCCATTTCCACTCATTTGTAAAATTTTAAGTAACCTATTTACAAACTAGCCCACTGAAAGTAAATTGAAAAATGGGTTTCTAAAAGTGCGAATGGTAACCATTTTACTCTTGAGAACAATAAAATGATTCTTTTTTATTTTGTTACTGGGAACAATTTCTAAGTATTTAAAGGCATTTGATAATTGTCCAAAATTTCTATTCCCGTAATAGAAATGCATCTGATGAAAACTTTAGATTCTTTTGTGGCTTATAATTTTTTAAAAAATTTTAATACTTTTATTACGTTTTTTCTTTTTTTCTTTTTTCCTTTTCTTTGTTCATTTTCTCCTCAGGCATCAGCCGGTTGCCGGCCTTTGGGTGGCTGACAACTAGCCAAACCAAGGCCAACGACCTCACAGGAAGGTCATTAGCCTCTGGCGAGGCCGAGCCTTATTGGCGGCTGGGTGAGGCTTGGCCTCGCCTTGGCTAGGCAAGCTCGACCTCGCCGGGCCATTGTGAGGTTAGCCTCGTCTTGGTTGGGCGATACTGAGCTTGCGGTGGCCTAGTGAGGTCAAGTCTTGTTGGCAGTTGGACAAGCTCGAGCTCGCTCACCCAAGGCGAGGCTAAGCCTCGTCGGGAGCCGATGACCCTTTGGCGAGGTAGTTGGCCAGTGATGGATTAAACATTGAAGAAGAAGAAGAAGAAAAGGGAAAGGAAGAAGAAGACAAGGGAAGAAGGAAAAATGAGAATTGATTCTTGAAATTATTCTTAGGAACAAGAAGCAACTTTTTTTTATTCTTGATTTTATTCCAAATGTATTTTTGCATAAAAAATTTATCAAACGGATTTTTATTCTAAATCTATTTCCGAGAATAAAAGAGTAGAATTAGTTGTTCCTAAGAGTGATAACAAATAGGCCCTAACTGATTAACAGCTCTAGTATTTTGGAATTTTTAGTCTTTCTTGACTATGCTTGCAAAGAACCATCATCGCCTCATAAGAGCTTGCATCAGATCTTGAATCCCTCCTTGCTTCGCGAGCATTTTGGAGGAGCAATGTCCACTTCCAGGGCTTGGTCGGCTTCGCCGTATGCTTTTCAAGAGAGATGAAGACCCAGCAGACCCCGTTTCAATCCCAGCCAAATGCATCTCCGTCCAGGAGGTGGGGTGCCTGATCCAACCAACCCAATTCCCTCAGCACGTGCATATGCCATATTATTGTGCTTAAACAAGAAGAAGAGTCTTCTAGCTTTGTTCAACGGTCAATGTCCTCTTGTACTCACTTGTAAATGAATCTGTCCGTCCAGTCCAACTTGGCAATATCGGACAGCGAAATGTTGAAAACAAACGAAGCAAGAGACAGACAAAGGTTGACACAAACAGTAGCAGGTAGTATTCCAGCCAAAATTAATCAGACAAATTTAATTAATAAAATATAAAAAGATTTATGATTCAATTAATATAATTAAAATATTTAGAAGTGAATTAGCAAAAATATAGTAGTTTTGGCACTTTTTTTTGACAATTTTTCCGCCCTTTTCTCTTGCCAAGTTTTCTTCCTATTGCTATTTGTAAAATAAACTTAGACAAAAAAAGTTGTAAGGCCAGTATTTGCTCCTCCATTGAGAGGCCCGATTATTGTTGGCACAAAATTTTCATCGTCCGATACAGCTTATCATGAAGTGACACGCTATTTATGAAAACAATTGAATTTACGGAACACAGCCTAATATCAAACAAGCTAAAATGAATCAAACGTGCGTTCCATCACGGATCTCGAGGATATCAAATCTCGATTGCGCACCTTTCTACGCTTTTCCTAGAGGCATAAAACCTATCGTGGGAAATGCCCTTGTCGTTGTCAACATCTTTGTGTTCTTTTTTCTTTTTTTTTCTAAGGGAAAATATACAATATGACATGCTTTTCAGTGAATAGCAGTCACAATTCCCAGATGAACAATACATGCTCAACTCTATCAGAATAAAGTCGCCAGAAAACCAGTTGTAGCCCAAGATTGCTGGCAAGGACTGTCAATCTTTTAAGTAGGGGTGTGCAATCAAACCAAATTGATCCAAAACCCGGATCAGAACACCCGAAAAATAGGGTTAGAAACCAGTTCGTTGAAACCGGTCTAAGAATCGGGTCTAAGCAAAGACCCACTCGAACCGGATCGATTTTGGATCCGATTTTTACCCTATTAAAAAGAACAACAAAATAGTCTTTGTATAGTGCATTTGAGTTTTTATGTCTTTGAAGAATTGTTAAAAAAAAACTGTGTTCATGCATTGTTTTTTTTTTTTAATAGTCCCATCTTCAACTATAGTTAAAACATTCTCAGTCCAACTCAAGAAAGATATTCTCTTAATAACAGTTTCTTTGCATACACATGAGTAGGCTTATTAGATAATGACACTAATATGAAATCTATATTTGTTGCTAATGTTTACGTATTATTAAGATTTTTGCTTTGTCTTATAATGTTAAGAGAATTACAGTATTATTTTTTCATGAATTAATGTAAAATTCAAAACCTTATAGGATATCGGACAGTTGGAAAATAGGTTTAAATAAAAATAAGGTAGACCCTGTTTTCGGATCGAAAAACAATGTCAGGTCCAAAATAGGGTACAATAAAAATAAGGTAGGATACAGTCCAAAAAGAAGGAACTGATTATGACAAAATTGAATACAGAATTCAAGTGTGGACCCTATCCATCCTAGACCCGATCATCTTTATTTTTGAAAAGTTCCAATTCAATAGATGCCCCCTCACTGCAAAGAGAAGTTACCTGGCAGAAAAAGTATCACATTATAATCTTGGCGACGCCTTGGGAGTGGTTACAAAGTCTTGTCAATATGCCGCCGACCATTGACTGGTTCAAAGAATTGCGGCAGCATTTCGAAAGCACTACCAACAATTTAAGTAGGAGAAACTATGATAACGCCCCCAGCATTTTGGCTTAAGACTCCACAAACACCAGTGAAAGCTAAATATTGCTCCGTTCTGTTTTTCCTATCCGAATGTCTAGCAAAGTGACTTAAAAATTTAAAGCTGAAAAGACTTTATTTCTAAGCAAAACACGATATGTAGAGTTCCAAAACTTGGTACAAAAATATACTTAAAGTACCAAAAGTTTAGAAATGTACATTTAAGTGTCAAGATCAGAGTAAAAATGATTAGTTAACTGTCAACAGCGAGAAAATATGGCCAAAATACTAACGTGGCACTTTCCGATGAGTTGAGGTCGAAATAACATTGTTTTAGGCACTGACATGGCTAAATAAGTCCAAAACGACGTCATTTTGAGTGCTAATGTGTTAGATTAGCCTAAAATGATGTCATTTTGAGTGCTGACGTGGCTAGATTAGCCTAAAACGACGTCGTTTTGACTTTAATTATATTTTTGTATGAATATTAAAAACGAAATTTTATACATTTTTAAAAAAATGAGAGTAGTAGCACAAGCATCCCCACTTGTTGCCATCGCCCCATCGCCAGTGGGGCGGTGATGCTGGTTGCGAGGGTCGTTGACGCTTGGGCTTGAGGGCCGATGACCCTCGCCCACCAGAGGCAATGGCCTATCAGCCATCGCCATACGTCGGGAGAGGGCGGCGACCCTCTCCTAGATCTGGGCGAGGTCTAGCGGTGCTAGGTGAGGGCCATCGACCCTTGCCTAGATCTAGGAGAGGGTCACCGCCCTCTCCTAGCTCTAGCCCTCACCTCTAGTTGGCAAGGGTCGTCGACCCATGCTTAGGTGCTGGCAACCTTCACCTCTATCGCCGCCCCCCCACTGGCAATGGGGTGGCAGCCATAGGCGGGGGAGGCCCGTGCCATTGCTCCCTTTTCTTTCTTTCTTTTTTCTTTTCTTTTTTTAATTTTCAATTTTAATATTATTTAATTAATATTTATATTAAAAATTAAACCTATGCTAAAATGGTGTCATTTTTTTTAAGATAAGCTAACGCAGAATTCCGACAAGCCGCATAAATGCTAGAAATTATTAAAATAAGTCACATCGGATTTCCGACGACCTTAAGTGATCCAATTTTAAGAAAAAGTAGTACTTAAGTATACATTTCGTAACTTTTGGCATTTAAATGTCATCTTGTGTCAAGTTTTGGTACTTTGATTGTTCTTTTATGAGCAAAACAAAAGGAAGAATCTAAAATTCAAGAATTTTGACAATATCAAGATGGCTAAGAAAAATCCATAGGCAACATGAAAAACATATAATAATAACCATCATGTTCGTCCTAATGCTTTGAAACATGGGACCATTTGTTTTGGAAGACGACACTCTAAAGACACCCACCTGCAAAAGAAGACGAGGCCATTCAATTAAGTTGCTCCCTGAATTATTCTGGAATTTCCGTTCAGTGTCCAGTGAGAGCTCCCAGGGAATGAGGCAACTTTGCAAAGGAGGTTCGCCAACAGTAGGAAGTACAAAGCATATTTGTCCACTCTGGTTTCTCAGAGTGTCATTGTCACCATCACACTACCAAAACTTTCATGTTGATATTCCTTGGTTCTTGAGTATCCCAAGTGAAATTACTACTGTGGTTGTTTTCATGGCATGATGATCAATTTACCACTATGGGTAACTCACTCAAGTAAAAGTTTCAGGACAATCTATTGGAAGACAGTAAAAATGTGAAAAGGATGTAAGGGAATTGAGAAGCTGATCATAGACACTATAAATACGTGGACTATTTGCTCCAAGTCTAAAAGTTTAGTGTAGACTATTAAAAGTTAAATAGGTGGGTTTGGAGTAAACAGTAGAAAAGTGGTAAGTTGATGAAGGTGTCTTGCCATTCGCCCAAAGAACACTCCAACTAGCAATGTAACAATAAAACTACAAACAGAAAAAGTAAAATTAATCTTCACAGCAATGAACCAAAAAGGGATCGCCTAGCAAAACCTTATGACCATATGTTGTTGAAACGAGGTGAAGCAACACCAGATTAAGCAGGTGGCTTCCTCACAAAGGGATGGTCCAGCAACTGCACTGCAGAAGGCCGATCATTCGGGTTTACTTGCAAGCATCTAAGAATAAAGTCTTGAGCGTCTCTTGATAAAGAATCAGGAACTGGAGGAGGTTCGCCCCTGCCAATTCTGAGCAATGCTTGGACCTGCCACAATAAGAAAGAAAACGTAGCAGAGGCTTGTGTTAATCATAAATCCAAGGGAACTAACATATGACAGCGGGGAAGACAGCCAAATTGAAAATTCACTAACTTCCATGTCCAAAGTAACTAATCCTAGTAGAGAAGACAGGCATTTAGGTGAATGACCAGAGAAGAGCGGCAAAGGATCAATACTCGAAGGCAATGAGTAAAACACTGCAGTAGATGAAGGCGAGTAATAAATCAGAGGACAACCACACAATGAAATGACACAGCAGGGACCACGAAGCAATTGATATCAGTGCTTCTCCCAGGACTCGAGCAGAGATGGCTCTCTTAGTTGCTCAAGTACCACGCGACAATGAAGGACAAGATGGAGAAATCGTTGAGACTGAATGGTAGGGTCATGTGTACCCCTCATCATATGCTGGGATACTGTTTACATATGTACAATCTGCAGTTATGCAAGCGCATGCCACCGTACACTGTAAACTTATACTAGTAATTACAAGTATTCAAAAACAATGCCAAATTACTTGAAAGAAAACGTTAAATTTCAACTATTCAACTGAGTTTTAATACAATGTTAGATTAACCGTTTGCTCCAGAATTCCAAGCAAGTATTGGCCATAAATACTATGCAAATCTTCTTGACACAACCGTACTGTTGATAAATATCATTGAATTCTCTGTCCTCTCTTTTCCAGGTAATGTTCTTACTCACTTTGTTTTCTTACAATGACGGCCTAATGGACTCATCACGACATGCACTCACTTAAGCTAGCTCACACAAAAAGCAGCAATAACAAGAGAGTTGCGACTAGTTATTTATTCTGGCGAAACATGATCTCAAGCATATAGTACATAAAAAGAAGGTGAGTAACATACTGCTTCTAAGGGAGAATATGGAGGCTGGCGGGTTAACATCTCTAAAACAGTGCACCCTAGGCTCCATATATCAGCTGCCAACCCATAGCTTCTGTACTTTGGACTGACGACCTGCAGTTATGAGCAACAATGATGAAAAAAAATGGAAAAGATAGGGTCATAGTATGTTAAACTAATGGCAGCGGAGGGTGCAAACCTCGGGTGCCATCCAAAAAGCAGATCCTTTCAAGGATTTAAAATCATTCATTTTGTTGACCTGTATGAATATACACGGAAAGTCTATATGTCATTTTCAGAGGAGTAAAGGACAATACCTGTCAATTTGCGCATTTCTATAAGTGTGTTTGTCAGGTGTGCACACATTTATTTGTAAATGCATATTTGTTGCTCGCGCGCACCGTGCATGCGTATGTATTTGAGCATGCGCATTTGTTGTTAGCACGCGTGAGTGAGAGAGAGAGAGAGAGAGAGAGAGAGAGTTCACTTTCACTGATGAGACGTACCTTTGCCAATCCAAAGTCCGCAAGTTTCACAGATCCACACGCATCAATTAGTATGTTAGCACATTTAATATCCCTACAGAATGAAGGAACTGGAAGCATGAGAAGCCAGCATGGTTGTGGGTAGGACTAATAAAAGATTAAAATTTTCATAATCATCTTCACAGTTAACAATATTGCAAATTACATTTCCACCTTCAACATTGACATTGTAAAATAATCTTGTCTATGTTAAATAATGCTGTACAAGGTGATAGAGTTACTTTTTTTTTTTTTTTTGTCAGAGATAAGAGTTACTTTATTGATTGTTGATTATCAACAACAAATCTACTTCTCATAACACCACATTTTGCTTCAAAGATTTGACAACTTCCTTAAATCCAGAAAAGTATTTGGATAAGTAAAAGAAGTATTATCAAAAGGTGCCAAGGGTGTGCACTATGACACAAAATATATAAGTTTCCGTGTTCTGTGTTTGGTTAGGATCTCTGTCCTTATTAAAATCAATCATCCGTCAGAAATGAAAGATGTACTACTACATGCAAAGTCAAGCATCTCTCTTATAATACCTGTGAAGCACATTCCGGTCATGAAGATACTTCAAACCATTTAGAATTTGCCTAGTGTATGCACTGACTTGGGAATCTCTCAAGTTGTCTTTGTGATAAAGGGTTGCAAGTGAACCTTTGGTCATGAGCTCAAGGAAAATGTAAAGCTTCTTATTATCCTGGAAGAGAAAAACCAACCCAAAAATTTCAAATTATTAGATGGAGGAAGACAAAAATGTATATAAGGCACATCGAAAACACATAGGGAATACTTTAACACCTCCTATCACTTGCAAACAAAACAGAGAATGGCAAATAGAATTGACGAAAAGAGAGCCACAAACGGAAAGAAATTAGGGGATGACTCTGAAACAATGTTAGAACCCAAAAGATTGAGCTATGAGGTGAAATGAGCTACTTGTATATAAGGCCCATCGAAACCTTATAAATAAACAATATGAGATATTTTAACAAGATACATTAGACACAATTCACCAAATAGCAAATAAAATAAAACATACTACATCAGTGATTACGTTTTTTTCATTTTAATTGTGCTGGATGTCTAGGCCTCTTATAACTCCAAACTAATCATCAGATCATGACAACACTATACCCACAGCAATCGAGTGCACCAAGGCAATTGGTTACGCTTCCTCAAGTGCACTTGGTACTGAGGACCTCCTGGACAACCGATCAGTGTTCAGTGACAATCTGTTTGACAGTGGTTAATTTAGTTAAAGGTTACATTAGATGACAAGCTTAAAGCAATTTAAGGAAAAACAAGGCAAGAATGAATAAGACCGAGAACCTTACCAAAAAAAAATAAAAATGAATAAGACCGAGCTCTTCTTTCGCATTTTTCCTCATACAACTATCCTATTTATAAGTGTTAATCAAGGTTTCGAGTTGCGGCAATGCCAGCATAAACAGTTGCACAGTTCACCCAACGGAAGAATAAGAGGTCATATTGCATTAGTCCCTCATTCTCACAAAACAATGTGGTCGATGGTAGGCGTACAAACCACATTTTGTTTGATAGCAACAATCCTTTGCATGTTTCCATCTTCAAAAATAAGTTATATCATGGCACTTTATTAGAATCTATGCTTCTTGCCAGACTATGTTTAGAGAAAAAAAACTGGGAGGTACTTGAACATTTAAAGCCACTAAGATAGGAACTACTCCCTTCACTTGAACAATGATCAATTCCATTTTTAGTTTTCTATACTTTCAAAAATTAAGAACTATATGATGTTGCATAACAATGAGTGGAACTAAAAGAATACTGGATTAGAACAGATGGAAAAAACAGCTTGTGGAGGAAGAGCAACAACCGATTATTAATGATGGAGAAAAGGTTGGCATGTTAGTTATGGGGACCATCGATGGTCAATTGGAGGATACCTGAAGAATCAAATCACTTCATTTTCTTATCCATTCCCCACTATATGTTTTATTTGAGGGGGCTACCATTTCTCGAAGTCTCAAATTCCTTTTAATTAGTCCTGAGAGTTTGATCTGAATCTTCAGTTTGTAAGATAGCTAATTTGAAAATCATCCACAACTATAAAACAAAGGGTTAATTGATTTCAAGACAGGCTCTCTTTCTAAGGGAGGAAAAAAATTACTTTCATTGAGAGAGACTCCATAAACTTTCCTTTACTCATATAATTACTATTTTGGGTAATATTCAATTCACCACAAACTTTTCTTGTAGTGGGAGGGAGACCTAATATCTGTGTCTGTCATGAGTGGCTGTTGCTGCTAAAAAGCCGCAACTGCTGTGATCTTATTCCAAGTTAATTGTAGCAAATACATGCAGTGGTGATGATGCTACCTCTATAACCACAGCCATGTTCCCCTAAATATTATTGCTCAGCTCCAGTGATATGATAATCAATGCCAAAGTGAAAGATACTGCAGAAAGCAACTTATTAGGAAGGAACAACACCTTGTCTGATCCGAGATATCGGACTATGTTCTCATGGTCAAACTGACTTAAAAGAGAAATTTCCTGAAAAGAAAGCAGAGCATCACTAGAAAGAAAGAGTCAAAAGAAAATCTATTTAACTCACACCAGATTTATGATATACGGCAGTCTTATAAGTAATTTTTCCGTACACATAAAATGACAGTTATAAGAAAAAAGTAAGTCAAGTAGTCATGCCTAACGACCAGTTGGCAAAACACAGAAAGAAACAAGCAGTTACCTGTTGAAGCTGCAACAACCTCTCGTCTTTGCTTCCTGGATCTAACAAAGAAACCTCCTTTATAGCGAAAGAGAATCCATCACTGTGGAAATAGAGAAGCATGAAAGAGAAATAAAACAAAAAAGCCAATTCTCTCGTGAATGATGCCTTAACCAAACATAGATAAAAAATAATTCTTGCACTCCAGATGATATAAAGAAAAAAAGGAACGAAAAAGAGTTGTTCTCATCAATATCTTAAGATAGTTACCTAGCTTTCGGCATTTGAATTTACAGGTACCTAACGGTTTCTAAAGTATGCTGCCCTTACACACTGATTTATTACACTATCCAAGTGACTTCGTATGATCATTATGGGAGAACAGCCATTGTTCTTCATCCCAGAAAATGCTAGTAGCGAGAATAACTTACTGATAATCAAAGAGAAAAGCAAAGGAATCATACTCGGTGATGCCTTCATAGACAATTCCAGACGACCCACTTCCCAACAGCTCGCCCTTTTGCCATGAGGTGATTCTTAGGCTGGAACTCCCATAGACGGAAACATTGTGCACTGGTTCTGAAATGTTGTCAGAAAGGGTTCTCCCCACACCATCCTCATCATCAGACTCCTCATCTTTTCTTGACGAAGTCCTTTCTATACTGACTTTCTTGGCAAAGCGTGCTAGACCTACATGAACCCGGTTTAAGAAACCAGTGCAAATCCCTCGTCTCTCTCTGATCAGAATGACCTTAAACGCCCTACGAATAGCATCGGCTTCTGCTCGCTTGGACAGATTGGCCGTGTATCGGAACCTCCGTTTCCGGTTCTTCACCAACCAGCACGAACTTCTCCACCTCAGCAGCTCCTCCTCCGACGAGTTCTTCGCCCTCACATATCCGAAATTCTCCTTCAAATAGTTGTCCATTTCTCCTACCACCTCCTCACTCTACTCAGCTAAACATAGCAGCTTCCATCTACACAGAAGAAGCCCTAACCCGACATTATCTCAAGCGCGGAACCGAACTTGGAGGAAGATGAGGACGCAGATCAAAGGAGGAAAGAGACGTGGTGCTGAGGTGGAGCTCGAAGTCCGAGACAGAGTGAATGAGGAGGACCGAGTCTATGACCGAGTCAAATGAAGGGAGAAAAGGATAGGCCGCGCGTTCTGTCACTTCGCCCCCCGTCACATGCCTAAGTCACTTTTTGACAAAATTAATTTTTGTAGTCTCACCTTTTTAAATTATTTTTTTAAAGAGGTGTTCTGTGATTTCCTTCTCTCTTCTGTGGCGGATCCCACTTTTCTTCTTCTCATTTACTTCTCTGTCCTTTATCGCATGTATGTGGCGCAGCTCGATGGATTGTTTGCGTTCTGGAAATTTCCTGAGCGACGGGCCGTGGGTAATCCATGAACGAGCGACCAATCAGCTTCTCAAAGCACAAACGACGCTGTAGCTTCCCGAGGGCTTATGGATATCTCGAGTATTTTAGGGTAACTGCACGACTACATAATGATTGCAGGGGACTTAAACCCCACCATTAAATAATAAAGAGATGTACCACTACAGTTAATCCCTTCTCCTCTTAAATTATATCATCTCACTCACAAATAAAAATACATTATCAAACTACTTTTTCTTCATAGACACTTTTTACGACCATTGTGAGTTGAGTGTAAATGAGGCTGATTTGGAAGATTAGAGAACATTATATTAATCAATTTATAACAAGTGATATCAGAGCAAATTGTTCCAAAGCACAATGGTTGACCTGCATTCCAATGTTGTGATGGCTCAAGGTGAGGATCATCAAAAGGCTATCGAGAATGTCACGCCTCAACCCTTGAGTACGCGATGATCCCCTTTCTCCACTTACGGTAATTTGAATGTGACGTCCTAGGGCGCGTCGCCGACCATTATTTTTATTTTTTCATTAAACACATGCGAAAGTAATAAATAATCACTGTACCACATAATAATCGGGATAGTTAAGAAAGTCAATTAGAAAACACCATCAACAGTACAACTTTATTTATCTAATAATTAACCCTATGAAGTTTATAAGTACAAGCCCTTAACACGGGCATATCCCTATCGAGCCAATGACACCAACATGGTCAGGGTTAATCTATTTCTTCTAACCAAGGCAAAGAATCGCAACTGTCACGACCTCACCTCGGGTGCACCATCTAGGGTTTGGCTAATGGATTACTAAGGTTAAACTTAGTTTGGGCTCTCCCAAGCCCATACCAATTCGCGACTTAGGGTTTAAGTATTTTAACATGACAATGATTTTTATTTAGGAGTCGCCACTAATCTATTTTTGATGGGTCGATTAGAAACCCAAGTAAAGTAGCGGGAGAGTTACTTTACTCCTACGAACCAGAAACTATGGGATCGGGGACTTGATTACGTTAGATTTCTCTAACGCCCTTTCAATACCTTTTCTCTTTTATTTAAAAAAATGATTTGTAGGCAATTTAGATTGATTTTAATTTAATCCCTAACATACAATGTGATCATGCAAGTGCGCAATCATTATTTAACACTCAATAAAGCAAAGTGATAAATAAATTGCAAGCATAAGAAAGAAATACTTACCTCGAAGCAACGAAAGCATCTGCAAAAAATCACATCAATGATCCTAAATATGATTTCTAATTAACATGCAATCTTTCAATTGTTTTTTTGAGGTTTTGAATTATTTAATGAGGCCTAAAAACTAAGCGCAATGCATGTGATGACGTGCAAAAATGTCTAACTATAATAACATGCAATGTGCAACCTAATATGCAAACTATATGTCACGCGACATTAATTATTTAACTTAATATAATGCTAGAAAATATTTAATGCAACTACCCTAGTATGTCACGCATTCAAATGACCCTAAATATGTAATGACTAGATGACACATAGAAGATGACATAATTCTACGTGACATGAGCAAGGCAATTTTTATGTTTTTTTTTTATAGTCAAAATTCGAAATAAAATAAAATAAAAAACCTATATGTAAACATGAAAACTATCCTAAAATATTCTGATAAGAAGCACACCTAACTCAACTATATTTTTTTGGGGTTTTCTTTAATAAACTAAATCAATTCGAGCAAAGGCATATCAACACATAATGCAACTGAATCATATAAAGCATACAATTTTACTGACCCTAGATAGAAAATCAAAACAATCAAAAACCTGATCCGACGTCTCGCGGCTCAATATTTTTGATTATTGAAATTTTTATCACGACACAACGACCTCACTCAATGGGAATATGCCAAATATCTCAAAGGAAATCACATATTGCTAATTAGGCAATTTTATATTCAAATAAGCGAACGGATTAAGAAATTACCTTGATGGTCTTTCTCTGGTTCTCACAAACGTTCCGATACGGATTTCAACGGTGGCCTCGACGGAACACAATAGAGTGGACGGCGGGTGATGAACGTATGACCGGCGATTGGTGATGCTCACGGTGGGCAGCCTCTCCAAGAATTCACTTCAAGGACACTTGTGAATTCGCTGGATGATGCTGGAGTTCATGCAAAGTCAATGTTCTTCCTTGGTCAACAAAAGCTGCAAGAGTTGCAAGAAAGAAATTGAGGTGCAGCAGGTGGCGCTTGCTGTGGTGATGGAAACTATATCGGAGCACTGGTGTGGGCCTGGAAATTTCGATGATGTGGCCAAGATGCAGTGGGAAAGCTTCACCGAGACTGATGGTTTGCTAGATAGAAATTCGGTGCACAATGTGGCATCAGTGTAAAAGCCATTGCGGAGAGGCTTCCCTTCACGTTCCCTCTCCACTCTCTCGATTTGCGAACGTGCTCTCCTTCCCTTTGCTCTGAATTGTGGCCGTCTCTCTACTCTCTTTTTTTTGTAATTTTTTTTGTGTCTTTCTTCAGTGTGTGTGGCCCCCTTTTTATAGGTGAGAGAACTAAATTATTTAAGGAAATATGATAAATCTGCACGTTGCCTATTTAGCTCTTGTATCCTACGTGCAATATTTTTCCGATATTTCATCCGACGCTTTTCTTGAACAATGAGAATATTCTCGGGAACATTCTCATATTCTCGGGAATATTCTCATATTCCAACTCGTCTCCCTTTAACATGAATATTTCATCCGACAGCTTCCCTAAATATTGAAAGAATAATGCGAATATTCTCGGGAACATTCTCATATTCCCGGAAATATTCTCATATTCCAACTGTCACTCCTTAACGGGCCTAGCCAAATTCTTTTCCCTTGTAGGCTTAAATTAAAGCTTAGAACCATCAATTGAGGCCCTGCCACATGTCCAATGCAAATGCAATAATAAATGCTCCTAAAACTATATGCTATGCAATTTAATCCTAATATTTTTTGTTTAGGGGTTAAAATTAATCTCTAAATTTTTGTGCATTAAATTACGAGTGATCAATCAAAATTTAGGTGTCAACAGCAACACATGACAATTCTTCATCCAACGAACCTGAAAATGATTATATAATAACCAGTGAGATAAAATTTTACTAAATTCATGCGCTAAGCCTCGACTAGGGCACCAATTCACCTCAAAGGTACCTAACAAGCATGGTTCTTATAATGACACACCATAATTAACCATCCAATCACAAATAGTTTTACCTCGCGGCTACACTTACCCTACACGATAATAACCACACGTGCCAAATATATGGCAAATATATAATCACATATTCTGAACACAACAGATGCATTCCATACATACAACAGTTAAACATGTTTTAATTATTACGATCCATCGGGCCACGTTACAACCCAAAAGTTGGCAGTCTACCGTATATAACCGGGCATTGTGTACCTGACAGACACGTTTCTCACGATAACAAATGACAATCAAATCGTTTCACATACCATGCACAGTACACAACACACGTGTAGAGGCTACTACATAATCAGAGCACAACACATGCATTTCATGCACCAAACAGTCAAGCGTGTTCCAATTATGCACCTACTCGCGTAAACATACATCAAGACACAATCATCTCTACTTTCCCGTGTAAACCCACCTCATGGCACAATCTCCTTTGCCTCTCCGTGTAAACACACCTCGGGACTCTACCTTTTCCTCGTGTAAACACCTCAAGGCACAAGTGAACTCATAAGCACACGTCATAATACGCACAAGACATGCATGAAGTTCACATATGAAGTAGTAAGTATTCCATATATTATCCATGAATCGCCACATTGCAATAATCCAATAATCAACCAATTCTATAAGGAAATACCATGTAACTCCCGGAATAAACGTGCTTCAATCAATAAGGCACAAATAAGTAATCGGCAAATTAATCAATTATTGCCTCAAACAATATTTGTCTCATAATAATACGACGACTGATAATTCCCATAAATCACTAATTACCATAATTACTTATCAAAAAATAATTAATCTAAATTCGGGGAATTATCCTAATCAACCATCACAGAGCACAACAATTACCAACAATGTAATTTATTATTATCAAAATAATAATAAAATAATATTATATTAATTTCGGAATAAATCAATATAAATAATAAAATAAATACATAATTAGCATAAATCACGATTAGCTCTAATTAACCACCACTAACTCCAATTAACCAAAAAAACCATCACTAACCACATAATTTCTATTAGTCCTAACTAAACTAACCCTAAACGAGATTATCACGTTAAACAAGGGTTTAAAGTCGAAACTTACTGGCAAAGGTGTGGTTGTGACGGGGACAACAAGGCAGTCGCACAGGTGCCTCCGGGGTGTCGGGACGGACGATAAGGCGGCCGGATCTTGGCCGGAGGCCCGCTGTCCGCGCGCCCAAAGGGAAAACCGGGGAAGGAGAAGGTGTCCAGCAGCCCAGGGCCAGCTGGGGGCGGCCCTCCGGTCGGCTAGGGGGCGGCGGACGGCGGTCAGGGCGGCGGCCGGAGATTAGAACAGCGGCGCCGGTCGCTGGTTCGGCTGCACCAGAACCGAGAGGGAGAGAGAGGGAAGGACGGCGGACAGTTGGCCCGTCACGGCGGTTCGGGTGGTCGGGAATGGCAGCAGCAAGCCGACGGAGTGGCGGCTGGGATGGTGGCGACCAGCTCCGACCGAAACAGGAAGAGAGAGAGGAGGAGCAGTGGGCGTTCGCAGCTGTCGGGGCTCGACGGACGGCGGTCCCAAGGCGGCCCGACGGCCAGCAGGTGGAGGCACGACAGCGGCTAAACCGGGGCGACGCAGTTGTCGCGGCGGTGAACGGAGGAGGAGGAGAGCAGGAGCTGAACGTGACTGGGTCGGCTCGAGACCGGCGGACGGTGGCTCGCCGGCGTCCTGGTGGCGAGCAGGGGTGGCAGTGGAGCTGCGGTGGTGGCCGGTGAGGCGGCGGCTCAGCTGTAGTGGCAGCTCGATTTTTCCCGACCCAAGGGAAAACCGAAGAAGAAGAAGAAGGGGAGCAGTGGTCGACGCAGCAGCAGGAGGAGAGAGAAGTTTGAAAAGTCAAATACGAAAGGGGAGAAAGGACAGCATGTGGGGGACGGGTGCAGGGGCAGAAGAAAAGAAAGAGCAGGGGAGGGGACGGGCGCGCAGAACGGGCGGAAATGAGGGAGAGAGGAGAGAGAAAAAGGAAGAGAGATACGCACGTGGGAGAGAGATAAGATGGAAGGAAAAACAGCCGCGTCTCAGGTCCGAAATTTAGCGCGGCGGTCCTACGTTCTACGTTTTCGAGAACTTAAAAATTTGGAAAATGACCGAGGCTAAAATCTAATAATTAATCCCAATATCCGAGAAGCTCTATATCTGAATTTGGATAAAGATCGTGGCCAAGTCAATTAATCGCGACTCCAGCGTATCTCAAACTAATGAGTGGCTTTTTCAAGAATCGTACATCCACAAAATCTTTAGTAACCTCTTCTCTTCGATTAGTAGTGAGTGATCAATTCAGAGTGAGATCAACTAGTACTACATTGATGACTACGCACTCATAAAATCCGTCACGGATTGGAAAATCCAAGACGTCACGGAGAAGGTTAGCACCAGGTCAAAGAAAAGTCATGCTATTTCAAGTTAGAGGGATCTGATGGGAGACTTGGAACACTAAATGACGAAAATGAAGGAGATCATCTTGAAAATCCAAGGATCGGTAGATAACTTGACCAAACCGTCAAATGAGCAGAGGTCAGAAGGAAGGAGCTCATGGCCCAGGTTAAGATCTCAAGATTGGCATGGGAGAACTCCATAGGGCGTTGCTGGGGACCTTGACCCAAAAACTCCAACAATAGGATGAAACTTTGGAGGCCATGACAACAGCTATGCGCATGGAAAATAGTTGAGCTCAAGGGCAAGTTTGCAGAGATTGAAGCAACACGTGTGAATGGGTGGTCACTATGCAAGCTTTGACACACTAAAGTCAAGAATGTTAAAAAGGCTTGTAGGTAAGTAAGGATGTGGATAACTTCCTGTACTTGAATAGTATTTCCAAGCCACAAGAATCATCAACAACATATTTTGAATAAACACCGCAACTATGTACTTAGTTGATAATACATTGTTGTTGTGGTAGTATTGTATGTCGAATCATAGGAGTAGAGAACCTATCACAACATAAGTTAGGTTCGTCGAGGAATTTTGATGGAACTACTATCTTGCTTATACAAATGAAGATGCTTGCAATAAACTCAACTACCTAAAGCAAAAGGGTGGAATTCGCGAGTACATGAAGTGGTTCTCAAAGTTATCACTCCAAATCTCTTCGATGAATGATACGGATTCGCATCATCAATTTATGAATGGCCTCAAGCCATGGATCAAGCTAGAGCTCAAGCAGTGCAATGTAAGGGATCTCATGACGACCATGACCATGACCAAGTCCCTTTTGGAATATCAGTCACTTTCCATAGGAAAGTCAGATTCTCATTTGAAGGACAAAACTAATGATGGAGGAGATCGTGGCAAGTCCAATTGCCCAACGGAAACAAACCATCATTGGCCCCTCCTAAAGTTTAATCAGAGTTGAGTGGTGGAGGAAAAGGAAAGTGCCCAACTATAAATACTTCTTTTGTGACGGTCCACATATGGCTCGAGACTGTTTGAAAAGAGGCAAGTTAGTGACCCTAAGCAAGGAGGATGAGCCATAAAAGGAGTTGTGACTGGATTTGTTGCGGATCCTTAGTTTGATCAAGTCCAAGAAGGTGAAGGAATCCAAAGAACTTATGTTCACTTACCTAAAGATAGGAGAGACCACAATAAGTGCACTCATGGACACTAGGGCATTCAATCTCTTCATATTGGAAGAAGTTGCGAAGACTCAACCTTCAAGTCAAGAAAGGTGTCGGGTTGAAGCTGTTACACTAAAGCCCATATGGTAACATAGCTATTTTTTTTCCCCCAAAATGAAAAAAGAATAAAAATCTATTTAATAATGTCCATTAATATTTCTTTTCCATTTAATAGAAAGTTGTTGTAGGGAATAGATTTGGAATAGAAATGGAAAGTAGAAAAAAAGTAACTTTTAATTTTTAAGAACTATTTCTAAAAAATTATTTCTTAGACTACCGACACATATCACCGCCGCCTCTCATTGCCATCACCACCCTCCACCTAGCAGCTAGCGATGACCGGTGGCTGGCAGTTGGCAATGACCAGTGGTCGGCAATTAGCAATGACCAGTGGGCGGCGATCAATCATTGGTTGCTGACTGCCAATTGCCAAGTCGCTCCTCTACCAGTCGCCACCACCATAAAAAAAGAAGGAATAAAATTTTTTTAGTTGATACCAAATGCATTCTTATTCTTTTTCTATTCCGAGAATAAAAAAATTATGCAATTATAAAAAGTGTTGTTTTATTCAGAAATTGTTTCAGGCAGTAAAAATAGAAAAGAACTATTTCTAAAAAAAAAGTTATTCATAAAAATAGAAATATTATCAAACGTATGCTAAACGGGTCAAATATGGATTTTGTGCAAACTCACATGGATCCATGTAAAGTAATGCTCAAATGTATTAAACCCATTTCCACTCATTTGTAAAATTTTTAGTGACCTATTTACAAACTGGCCCACTAAAAGTAAATTGAAAAATGGGTTTCTAATTCATCGACAGCTCTAGTATTTTGGAATCTTTTAGTCTTTCTTGACTAGCCTCGCGAAGAACCATCATCGCCTCGTAAGAGCTTGCATCAGATCTCGAATCCCTTCTTGCTTCACGAGCATTTTGGAGGAGCGAAGTCCAACTCCGGGGCTCGGTCGGCTTCGCTGTATGCTTTTCAAAAGAGAAGAAGACCCAGCAGACCCCGTTTCAATCCCAGCCAAATGCATCTCCGTCCAGGAGGTGGGGTGCCTGATCCAACCAACCCAATTCCCTCAGCACGTACATATGCCATATTATTGTGCTTAAACAAGAAGAAGAGTCTTCTAGCTTTGTTCATCGGTCAATGTCCTCTTGTACTCATTTGTAAATGAATCTGTCCGTCCAGTCCAGCTTGGCAATATCGGACAGCGAAATGTTGAAAACAAGCGAAGCAAGAGACTGATAAAGGTTGACACAAACAGTAGCAGGTAGTATTTCAGCCAAAATTAATCAGATAAATTTAATTAACAAAATATGAAAAAATTTATGACTCAATTAATATAATTAAAATATTTAGAAGTGAATTAGCAAAAATATAGTAGTCTTGGCACTTTTTTTTGACAATTTTTCTGCCCTATTCTCTTGCCAAGTGTAATGTTTTCTTCCTATTGCTATTTGTAAAATAAACTGAAGACAAAAAAAGTTGTAAGGCCAGTATTTGCTCCTCCATTGAGAGGCCCGATTATTGTCGGCACAAAATTTTCATCGTCCGATACAACTTATCATGAAGTGACACGTTATTTATGAAAACAATTGAATTTATGGAACACAGCCTAATATCAAACAAGCAAAAATGAATCAAACACGCGTTCCATCACGGATCTCGAGGATATCAAATCTCGATTGCGCACCTTTCTACGCTTTTCCTAGATGCATGAAACCTATCGTGGGAGATGCCCGTGTCGTTGTCAACATCTTCGTGTTCTTTTTTTTTTTTTTTTAAAGGGAAAACATACAACATTACATGCTATTCACAATTCCCAGACGAACAATCCATGCTCAACTCTATCAGAATAAAGACGCCAGAAAACCAGTTGCAGCCCAAGACTGCTCGCGAGGACCGTCGATCTTTTGAGAAGCTCCAATTCAATAGATGCCCCTCACTGCCAAAGAGAAGTTATCTGGCAGAAAAAGTATCACGTTATAAGCTTGGTGACGTCTTGGGAGTGTTTGCAAAGTCGTGTCAATATGCCGCCAACCATTGACTGGTTCAAAGAATTGCAGTAGCATTTCGAAAGCACTACCAACAATTTAAGTAGGAGAAACTATGATAACACCCCCCAGCATTTTGGCTTAAGATTACACAAACACCAGTGAAAGCTGAATATTGCTCCGTTCTGTTTTTCCTATCTGAATGTCTAGCGTAACGACTTAAAACTTTACAGCTGGAAAGACTTGGTTTCCAAGCAAAACACAAAAGGAAGGATCTAAAATCAAGAATTTTGACAATACCAAGGTGGCTAAGAAAAATCCATAGGCAACATGAAAAACATCTGATAATAACCATCATGTCCGTCCTAATGCTTTGAAACATGGGACCATTAGTTTTGGGAGACAACACTCTAAAGACACCGACCCACAAAAGAAGATGAGGCCATTCAATTAAGTTGCTCCCTGAATTAGTCTGGGATTTCCGTTCACTGTCCAGTGAGAGCTTCCAGGGAATGAGGCAACTCTGCAAGGAGGTTCGACAACAGCAGGAAGTACAAAGCATATTTGTCCACTCTGGTTTCTCAGTGTCATTGCCACCATCACACTACCAAAACTTTCATGTTGATATTCATAGGTTCTTGAATATCCCAAGTGAAATTACTACTGTGGTTGTTTTCATGGCATGATGATCAATTTACCACTATGGGTAACTCACTCAAGTAAAAGTTGCAGGACAATCTATTGGAAGACAGTAAAAATGTGAAAAGGGTATAAGGGAATTGGGAAGCTGATCATAGACCATATAAATACATGGACTATTTGCTCCAAGTCTAAAAGTTTAGTGTAGACTATTAAAAGTTAAATAGGTGGATTTGGAGTAAACAGTAGAAATGTGGTAAGTTGATGAAGGTATCTTGCCATTCGCCCAAAAGAAGAACACTCCAACTAGCAAAGTAACAATAAAACTACAAACAGAAAAAGTAAAATTAATCTTCACGGCAATGAACCAAAAAGGGATTGCCTAGCAAAACCTTATGACCATATGTTGTTGAAACAAGGTGAAGCAACACCAGATTAAGCAGGTGGCTTCCTCACAAAGGGATGCTCCAGCAACTGCACTGCAGAAGGCCGATCATTCGGGTTTACTTGCAAGCATCTAAGAATAAAGTCTTGAGCATCTCTTGATAAAGAATCAGGAACTGGAGGAGGTTCGCCCCTGCCAATTCTGAACAATGCTTGGACCTGCCACAATAAGAAAGAAAATGTAGCAGAGGCTTGTGTTAATCATAAATCCAAGGGAACTAACATATGACAGCGGGGAAGACAGCCAAATTGAAAATTCACTAACTTCCATGTCCAAAGTAACTAATCCTAGTAGAGAAGACAGCCATTTAGGTGAATGACCCGAGAAGAGCAGAGAAGGATCAATACTCGAAGGCAGTGAGTAAAACACTGCAGTTGATGAAGGCGAGTAACGAATCAGAGGACAACCACACAATGAAAGGACACAGCAGGGACCACGAAGCAATTGATATCAGTGCTGCTCCCAGGACTGGAGCAGAGATGGCTCTCTTAGTTGCTCAAGTACCACGCGACAATGAAGGACAAGATGGAGAAATCGTTGAGACTGATTGGTAGGGTCATGTGTACCCCTCATCATTTGGTCGTACCCCCTCATCATATGCTGGGATACTGTTTACATATGTACAATCTGCAGTTATGCAAGCGCATGCCACCGTACACTGTAAACTATACAAGTATTCAACAACAATGCCAAATTACTTGAAAGAAAAAGTTAAGATTCAACTATTCAACCGAGTTTTCATACAATGTTAGATTAACTGTTTGCTCCAGAATTCCAAGGAACTATTGGCCATAAATACTATGCAAATCTTCTTGACACAACCGTACTGTTGATAAATATCATTGAATTCTCTGTCCTCTCTTTTCCAGGTAATGTTCTTACTCACTTTGTTTTCTTACAATGACGGCCTAATGGACTCATCACGACATGCACTCACTTAAGCTAGCTCACACAAAAAGCAGCAATAACAAGAGAGTTGCGACTAGTTAGTTATTCTGGCGAAACATGATCTCAAGCATATAGTACATAAAAAGAAGGTGAGTAACATACTGCTTCTAAGGGAGAATATGGAGGCTGGCGGGTTAACATTTCTAAAACAGTGCACCCTAGGCTCCATATATCAGCTGCCAACCCATAGCTTCTGTACTTTGGACTGACGACCTGCGGTTATGAGCAACAATGATGAAAAAAAATGGAAAAGATAGGGTCATCGTATGTTAAACTAATGGCAGCGGAGGGTGCAAACCTCGGGTGCCATCCAAAAAGCAGATCCTGTCAAGGATTTAAAATCATTCATTTTGTTGACCTGTATGAATATACACGGAAAGTCGATATGTCATTTTCAGAAAAGTAAAGGACAATACCTGTCAATTTGCGCATTTCTATACGTGTGTTTGTCAGGTGTGCACACATGTATTTGTAAATGCATATTTGTTGCTCGCGCGCACCGTGCGTGCGTATGTATTTGAGCATGCGCATTTGTTGTTAGCACCCGTGAGAGAGAGAGAGAGAGAGAGAGAGAGAGTTCACTTTCACTGATGAGACGTACCTTTGCCAATCCAAAGTCCGCAAGTTTCACAGATCCACACGCATCAATTAGTATGTTAGCACATTTAATATCCCTACAGAATGAAGGAACTGGAAGCATGAGAAGCCAGCATGGTTGTGGGTTGGACTAATAAAAGATTAAAATTTTCATGATCATCTTCACAGTTAACAATGTTGCAAATTACATTTCCACCTTCAAGCATTCACATTGTACAATAATCTTGTCTATGTTAAATAATGCTGTACAAGGTGATAAAGTTACTTTATTGATTGCTGATTGTCACAACAAATCTACTTCTCATAACACGACATTTTGGTTCAAAGATTTGACAACTTCCTTAAATCCAGAAAAGTATTTGGATAAGTAAAAGAAGTATTATCAAAAGGTGCCAAGGGTGTGCACTATGACACAAAATATATAAGTTTCCGTGTTCTTTGTTTGGTTAGGATCTCTGTCCTTATTAAAATCAATCATCCGTCAGAAATGAAAGATGTACTACATGCAAAGTCAAGCATCTCTCTTATAATACCTGTGGACCACATTCCGGTCATGAAGATACTTCAGACCATTTAGAATTTGCCTAGTGTATGCACAGACTTGGGAATCTCTCAAGTTGTATTTGTGATAAAGGGTTGCAAGTGAACCTTTGGTCATGAGCTCAAGGAAAATGTAAAGCTTCTTATCATCCTGGAAGAGAAAAATCAACCCAGAAATTTCAAATTATTAGATGGAGGAAGACAAAAATGTATATAAGGCACATCGAAAACACATAGGGAATACTTCAACACCTCCTATCACTTGCAAACAAACAGAGAACGGCAAATAGAATTGACGAAAAGAGAGCCACAAACGGAAAGAAATTAGGCGATGACTCTGAAACAATGTTAGAACCCAAAAGATTGAGCTATGAGGTGGAAGGAGGCTACTTGTATATAAGGCCCATCGAAACCTTATAAATAAACAATATGAGATATTTTAACAAGATACATTAGACACAATTCACCAAATAGCAAATAAAATAAAACATTTTTTCATTTTAATTGTGCTGGATGTCTAGGCCTCTTATAACACCAAACTAATCATCAGATCATGACAACACTCTACCCACAGCAATCGGGTGCACCAAGGCAATTGGTTACGCTTCCTCAAGTGCACTTGGTACTGAGGACCTCCTGGACAACCGATCAGTGTTCAGTGACAATCTGTTTGACGGGGGTCAATTTAGTTAAAGATTACATTAGATGACAATCTCAAAGCAATTTGAGGAAAAACATGGCAAGATCGAATAAGACCGAGCTCTTCTTTCGCTGTTTTCCGCGTACAACTATCCAAGTTATAAGCGTTAAACAAGGTTTCGAGTTGCGGCAATGCCAGCATAAGCAGTTGCACAGTTCACCCGACGGAAGAATAAGAGGTCATATTGCATTAGTCCCTCATTCTCACAAAACAATGTGGTGGATGGTAGGCGTACAAACCACATTTTGTTTGACAGCAACAATCTTTTGCATGTTTCCATCTCCAAAAAGAAGTTTATGTCGTGGCACTTCCTTATAATCTGATGCTTCTTGCCAAACTATGTCTAGAAAAAAAAAAAAGGTACTCAAACATTTAAGCCACCAAGATAGGAACTTCTTCCCTCACGATCATCAATTCCACTTTTAGTTCCCTCTACTGTAGAGGTTAAGATCTACATGATTTTGCATAAGAATTGGTGGAAAAAATCAGCTTGTGGAGGAACTTACATTGTTGTTACTACGACCACCACCGATTATAGACAAGGGAGAAATGGTTGGAAATTAGTCATGTGGACCATCATTGTTGTTACTTCGCTTTCTTATCCTTTTCCCCCTTTATGTTTTATTAGTCAGGACTGCCGTTTCTCTAAGCGTCAGATTCCTTTTTATTAAACCCGAGAGTTTGACCTGAATCGTCAGTTTGCCAGAAAGCTATTTTGTAAATCATCCACTTCCAGAAAACAAAGGTTTGATTGATTACAATACAGGCTCTCTTAGGAAAAAATTTACTTTCATCACGAGAGAGAGAGAGAGAGAGAGAGAGAGAGACACTGACATCTACTCTACATAATTCCTTTAGTCATATAATTACTATTGCGGGTAATTATCAATTCATTCACGAAGTTTTTTTGTGGTGGGAGGGGTACCCGAAATGTCTGTCTCTGTTGCGAGGGCTGTAACAGCTAAAAAGCCGCAACAGCTGTGATCTTATTCACAGCATAACTGCAGCTAATATATGCAGTGATTGTGATGCTACCATTGTGGCTGCAATCACAGCCATGTTCCTCTAAAAGTTTTGCTCAGCAATAACATAATTGATGCCAAAGTGAAAGATACTGCAGAAAGTAACTTAGTAAGAAGGAACCACACCTTGTCTGTACCGTAATATTGCACTATGTTCTCATGTTCAAACTGACTTAAAAGAGAAATTTCCTGAAAAGAAAGAAGAGTATCACTAAAAAGGAAGAAAAAAGAACTTCTATTGAGCTCACACCAGATTTATGGTGGTATACACGGCAGTCTTATAAATAGTTCCGCATGTACATCAGCTTGGCAGTTAAGAGAACGAGGTAAGTCAAATAGTCATTCCTAAGGGCCAATTCATAAGATACAGAAAGAAACAAGCAGTTACCTGCTCAAGCTGCGATAAGCCCTGCTTGCCTTGGCTTCCTGGATCTAACAAGGAAACCTCCTTCATAGCAAAAAAGAATCCATCGCTGTGGAAACAGAGAAGCATGAGAGGGAGAACTATTCTCGTGAGTATCACTAAAATAGTTCCTTAACTTTCAGCATTTGAATTTAGAATCATCTAACAGTTTCTTTCCCATACATGCTGATTTATCACACTATCCATTCGTCAAAACACAAAAAAGAATTGCAAGATATTTAAGCGAGTAAAGTTACAGAAAAAGAGTGGAGAACAACTAAATATACCCAATTTTTGAATTATTAAATCTTTACTTCATCAATCTGTTTAATAATCAATAATTGTCTTCAATAAGTATTATACCAATCATGCTAGAACCCAATTCCACATATGAAGACCAAGCACTTTTGAGTAATTGAATAAACATTCGTGGTCTATTTAAATGTGCATTACATGAACCAAATGATAACATAGTATGACTAACCCAGATGTTCCTAATTCTAACCACAGAATTCAGTGCTCAGAAGTCCCATCAAAAACTTCAAATGACATCACAATGGGAGAACATCAATTGCTTTTTCCCTAGAAAATGCTTGTAGCCAAAATAGTTCACTGATTATCAAAGAGAAAAGCAAAGGAATCTTACTTGCTGATGCCTTCATAGACACTTCCAAACGACCCACTTCCCAAAAATTCGCCCTTTTCCCATGGGTGATCCTTCGTCTGAAACTCCCACTGGCAGAGAGGGTGTTCCCCACGTCATCCTTATCATCAAACTCCTCGTCTTTAAAAGAAGTTGACAAACAAGAGTGCCAATCATCTTTACCTTGCGAAGTGCTTCTGTCACTGACCTTCTCGTCATCTCCATCCGACCAATCCTCTTTATTTAAAGGGCAAACAGGAGAATCCTCGTCTTCTTTATTTAAAGGGCGAACGGGAGAATCCTCGTCTCCTCCAGGACCTTCTTGAGGACCCAATGATTTCACCAGATCCCAGGTGGAACTGACGTTGTCCACAACAGGCCGCAACTTAACTGGCGGCGGAGTATGGAGCGGAGGCCTCAATCCCCTAATTCTTCCCCCAGCAATCTCCATTGCCCGATGTTTACAAACTGGACGTACTTCAGAAAAAAAAGAGGGGGCACTTGCAAAGGCTTTGAAAGCTTCAAGATGATTTTTTCTCTCTCGGGTCAAGCAGGCCAAAGTTGACTCCTCCTTCTTTCCCTTTGGAGTTTCTCAGCAGCTTCGCATAATTTTGCTTGGAAAACGTCTGTTTGGCTTATTCTCGCGTTGAATAAGATTCAACATTTATTCTTACCATATTACAGAACATCTGTATTGTATACTTGCGGAAAGGTGATGTAGGCCTGGAATTTTCTTCAGAAAAATGAAAAGTCAAGGACATAGTAAGAGTAACTACATTTCTACAGAGTCATTTTTCCCTTCATTCCTGTGGGAACATCATTAACATACCAGCAACGCCCCGATAAATAATGGCCGAGTGTAAGCCTCACAACGAGCCTAACCCATGAATGATCCAATCGTTGGTTTATGGCGACAAGTATCTGTGCATATCCATTCTGTTTTTCCTATCTGAATGATTATCAAAGAGAAGCAAAGGACTTGTCACCATTTGAGCCTGACCCATGAATGATCCAATCACCGGTTTATCTATGCGTAACTGAGTCAAAACTTTTTGGCTGGAAGGACTTGGTTTGCAATCAAAACAACAAAAGGAGGAATCTAAAAATCAAGAAATTTGACACTACCAAGGTGGCTAAGAAAACTCAATAGGCAACATGAAAAATATTTAAGAAGTCAACCGTGTGTCAATCCCGATGCTTTAAAACATGAGACCATATGTTTTTGGGAGACAACACTCTTCCAAAAGACAACCACCCCAAAGAAGACGAGGCCATTCAATTAAGTTGCTCCCTCAATTAGTCTGGGGCTTCCGTTCAGCGTCCGATGGGCGCTTTTAGGGCATGAAGCAAGTTTGCAAGGAGGTTCGACAGCCGCAGGTTGGATGTAGCATATCTGTCCGCTTTGGTGACTCAATAGTGTCCTGTCACGCTACCGAAACTTTCATGCTGATACTCCTCAATTCTTATTTATGCTAAGGGAAACTGCAACTATGCTTGTTTTCATGGCATGACGATCAATTGCACATAGCTCCCCCCTATGGAAATGCCAATTAACGTGCCACTATGGAAAGTATTAAGACGATCTGGTGGGATAATTAAAACTTATTGAGAAAACTGTAAAAGTTGACAAGCTTGTTAGGGAATTGGGAAATGGCCCATAGATACTATGGGTGTGTTTAGTAAACATTCTATTCCGATAACAATTTCTATTAAAAAATGGTTATATTTTATTCCGTTCTCTAGACGATTTTCTAGGCATTTAAAAGTGTTTGATAAGTATCCAAAATTTCTATTTTCATAATAGAAATGTGTTTGGTAAGAGCCTTAAATTCTTTTGAGACTTAGAATTTTTAAAATTTTTAATACTTTTATTATATTTTTCTATTTTTCCTATTTTTCTTTTCTCTTTTCTTTTTTTTTTTTTTTTTTTATATTTCCTTCTCCTTCAACCCATAGCCAGTTGCCAAATTTGGAATGGCCGGTGACCTCGTAGGATGGTTGCCGAACCCCAGTGAATTCGAGCCTCAATAGCCAAGTGCAAGGATTGGCCTCGCTTTCGCTGGGCAAGTTCAAGCTCCCCCAGATCTGGCAAGGGTGAGGTTGACCTCATGGTGGCTTGCTGACAAGGCTCAACTAACAAGGCTTGGCCTTGTCGAGGCCTGATGACCCTCTGGCAACCAGCTGAACATCAATGAAGAAAAAAAGGAAAGGAAAGAAAAGAAGAAGAAGAAGAAACGGAAAAGAAAGAAAAAATCGAAGTTGACTTGGAGTTGTTTTCAAGAACAAAAAAGTAACTTTTTTTTTTTACTTCTTAATTTTGTTCCAAATCTATTCCCTAAAATTAAAAATTTACCAAATAGGTTTCTATTCATAACACATCATTGTGGTTCAAAGATTTGACAACTCCCTTAAATCCACAAAAAAGAATTTGGATAAGTAAAAGAATATATTATCAAAAGGCACTAGGGGTTGTGCCATGAAACGAAATATATAAATTTCAATGTGCTCTTTGTTTGGTTATGGTCACTTTCCTTAACAAAATCAACCTTACATCATAAATGAGAAGTGTGAATCACTATTTCAATTAGTGAAAACTGCAAAGTCAAGCATCTTTCTTCTACCTGTGTATCACCTTATGTCGATGAAGATACTTTAAACCATTCAAAGTTTGCCTAGTGTATGAGGAGATTTGGGATTCTATCAAGCTGTAGTTGCGATAAAGAGTTGCCAGTGAGCCTTTGATCATGATATCAAGGAATACATAAAGCTTCTCATTATCCTAGAAGAGTGCAAATCATATATGTTAGAATATCCTACTCAAAAATTCAAGTCATTAGGTGGAATGAGACAATATATAAGACATAGTGAAACCACATAAACAAGCAACGTGGAATACTATAACAGCCCCTTTCATGTGCAAATGTACTGAGAACAACACATGAAATGTGAAATATTACAACATCTGACCAACACTGGCTAAGGCGTTGCAGCCTTCACCGATTCTGCGCAAGAGCTCGCATGCCATCGCTTTGGCCAACAAGGGTATCGCAGCCCTCACCTAAAGCTGGCAAGGGTCACCAGCCCTAACTCCCAAAGCCTTTATAAAGAAAATAAACGGAAAAAAAATCATTAAAATGTCAAAAAATCATTAAAATATTATTTAAAAAAATATCCACATTAGTGGCCGTCCGCACTAGCAATTTCCAATTAATTTTAGCTGGATAGACTCAACTGGCAAAAGGTGAAAAGGTTTAAGACTTAATTGACGAAATTGAAAATTTTAAGATTGAATTGATAAAAATACAATAAGTTTAGAACTTTTTAGACGATTTTCTCAAAAAGAGTTGTATAGCGTACCGGCAGAAGATGGAGGGATCCTATTTCGTTAAGCCACAAAACAATGTGGTGGAATGTAGGTGGAGTAAACCAAATTTGGTTTGAAAGCAACAATCTTTTGCATGTTTCATCTCCAAAAAGTTATGTCATCACACTTCCTTAGAATCTGATCTTCTTGCCAAACTATGTTGCAGAAAACGAAAAAACAGTAGTTGAACATTTAAGCCACTAAGATGGGAACTACTTCCCTCACTTGAACAATGATCAGTTCCATTTGCAGTTTTCTCTACTTGCAGAGGTAAAAATTACGTTATTGCTACAGCCGTGACCAGTTAGATTTGAGGAAGGAAAGGTCAGCGCATTAGTCATGCAGACCATGAGATGGTCAATCAAAGGACCCATGAAAAATTAAATTGACTTCACTTTCTCATCCTTTGATTCCTTTTTATTAGTCCCGAGAGTTTGACCTGAATCTTCCGTTTGCAGGATATTGCAAATCATTCGCTACCAGAAAACAAAGGGTTAATTGATTACAAGACAGGCACTTTTTAGAAGGGAGAAAAAAAAATTACTTTCTTTGCAAGAGAGACTGTATAAACTGACGTCCACTCTACGTATTTTCTTTCTCATATTACAGGTAATGGTCAATTCAACAGATTTTTCTTGTGGTGGAGGGGACGTAAAAATGGCCATCTCTGTCATGAGTTGCCCGTTACTCCCAAAAAGCCGTAACTGCTGTGATCTTATTCCCAGTATAATTGCAGCTAATACATGCAGTGACGATGATGCCACCACCATGTCGTGGCTGCTGTAACATCCCTAATTATTTTACTCAGTTCCGGTGATAGCATAATCATTGCCAAAGTGAAAGATACTGCAGAAAGCAACTTGGCAAGAAGGAGCCGCACTTAACTGTGCCGATATATTGCACTACGTTCTCATGTTGCTCATGTTGAGCTGTCTTGAAAAGAAAGCACAGTATCACTAGAAAGAAAGAGTCAAAATAAAATCTATCGAACACTCACCTGATCTAAGGATGTATATACCGCAGCCTTATACATAGTTTTGCGTATACGTCAGCTACAGAAAGACACAAGCAGTTACCTGCTCAAGATGCACCAAGCTCTGATTGCTTTGGCCTACTTGATCTGACAAAGAAACCTCCTTTACAGCGAAATAGGATCCATCACTGTGGAAATAGAGAAGCATGAGAGAGAGAACATAAATGCCTTGACCAAACATGGTCAAGACAATTTGTGTATTCCAGATGATATAAAGAAAGAAAGAAAGAAAAAATTGCACACTATTCAAGCTATTAAAGTTATAGAAAAACGATAGAGAGAACAACTAAATTTAGTGATTTTAGAAGTACAAGATGTTTACGATTTCCATACCCAGAACTCCAATTCCCAATGTGAAGATCACGCACTTTAAGCAATTGGAAAAGCAATCCTTCTCTTATATCATCCAAACTACTGCACATCGCAATATGCACACGATGATTGCGTGTTCCTAATTCTAAGCACAGAATTGCACACTTTGAAGTTACGCTGAAAGAAGTACTTCTTTGCCCCAAAGATTGCTTATGCCAAGAATAACTAAACAATTCTCAAAGAGAAGCGAAAAAATCTTACTCGGTGATGACCTCATGGACGTTCTGTATGACCCCTTTCCCAGCAGCCGGCACTTACTCCATGAGGCGATGTTTTGTTTGAACCTCCCCTCGGAAGGAACACGGCGCCATGGCTTTAAGGTGCATTTAGGCTTTCTTTGGTAACGTTTCTATTTCTCTATTTCTCTATTCTTTTATTTCTCGGAATAGAAAAAGAACAGAAATCCATTTGGTAACACCAACTGATTTTTCTATTTCCCAGAATAAAAAGTTATTCCCTAGAATAGATTTAGAGTATAAATGAGAAATAGAAAAAAGTAGTTTCTTGTTCTTAGAAACAATTCTAAAAACTATTTCTTAGGTTATTACTCATGATCGACCACCATTCATTGACCACCACCCATTAGCCACCACCAACCGCCGGCCGCCATCGACCTCCAACCATTAGAGACCCTCGACCAACGGCCAACCGCCACCCTTCACTCGACGACCGGCAGTCCTGCGTTCAGTGTCCGATTGTGGCAGCGGCAACAAAGGGCAGTGGCGACAATGCTAATCGCCAACCATTGCCAATCACCAATTACCAATCACCACCCTCCACCATCGAGGAAAAAAGAAATAAAAAAGTTGTGTTGGTACTAAACGCATTTCTATTTTTTTTCTATTCTGAGAATAAGAAATTTTTGTAAATACCAAACGCCTTATTTTACTCAAAAATGGTTCCGGGAATTAGAAATAGAAAAAAAAAACTATTTCTCAAAAGAAATTGTTCTTGGAAGTAGAAATGTTACCAAACGTATCATTAGTAATATTTCTGCTCTCGAGAGTAATTTCCTTTTAGAAATAGTTATTTTCAATTTATATTCCTTGAAACAATTTCTTAGTAGAACAAATTGGTAACTACACAAATTTTCTATTCTCGGAATGAAAAAATAATAAAGATACAATTGGTATGACCCATAAATTTTCTTTTTTCTTCTTTTTTTGGGGGCAGCGATGGCTGCAACTACTACAACAATCAACGATTGACAGTGGTGGTGGTGGCTGCCAACAATGACTAAGGCCAGCAATGGCAGGTGGTGAGCGGCGACGGTGGGTGATGACCGACGGGCAACGACCGACAGCAACGGTCATAAGTGGCAACAACCGATAACAGAAGAAGAAAAGAAGGAAACACATATTCTAGAAATTGTTTCCTAGAACAAAAGGCTATTTTTTTTCTACTTCTTTTTATTCTAAATCTATTCCCTAGAAAAATATTTTATTCCCAGGAATAAAAACACTAGCGGACGTTATTAAATGGATTTCTGTTCTTTTTCTATTCCGGAAAACAAAATAATAGAAAAATAAAGAAATAGAAATATTAACAAACAGTGCCCAAATTGCTAGCAGAGTGTTCCTCACGTCATCGTCATCCTTCTACTCCTCATCTTCAATAGAACAATCCGATCATCTCCATCCGACCAACCCAATCCCTCCGGCGAGCGCACGAGCCTAGGAGGGAGTTGCGAAGGGTTCAAAAAAAAGTTACAGTGCCTTTAGGTAGAAAAAGGTGTAAAGGGGGGGAGATATGAATCCTAACGTGTTGCTTTGATATTTGATCTTCATTCGGAGGACTATTTCCACTCCAAGTCCTATTGCCTAGTTTAGCTAAAAACGCTCTTCACTTAAATATTTTGGCCATTTTGCCCATTACGAGCCCTGCCTTTGTGCATGCTATGCATTGTAATAAAGATGAACACAACAAGGGTATAAGCCGGATAAAATTATTTGATGGGAAATGAGACAATAGCGGTATACAATATCTAACATCCATATTAGGAAAGTTATGTTTCTCAAATTAATAAAACTTAGACAAAAAAAATTAACGAAATCAAAGTTATATTTCAATATAAATAATATTTGAATTTTAATACAAGAAATTCAAAATATCAAAAAATAAAAGTTTAATTTTTTAATCTAATTTAATTTTTATTTATATATTCTAATTTCATCCTATCTTGTAATATAAATTCATATATAAATATATATTTATATTTATTACATTTTTAGGTTTTTGTATTTTAGGTTATTAGAGAACGAAGGAAGTTTCGCATAGGTTCGTTAATATTGTATACGTGTTTTCTTATTAATCAGCTTAAAAAAGGTTACGTATCATAGAGCTCACTAGATATCCTCTTTGTTGGAATTCGAAGTGGAAAAACTCAAGACTCTAATGAATGCTACTCGACATGGACCATCTCTGTGGATCAACATCTAGTAGTTAGGCGATGATGTTCCTAACACATTTCTTTAGCATTCATGGGACCCTTAACTATGGGATGTTTTCTTTCAACTTGTCGCTACTGTTTTGCGAGCGGTGTGAGTATGAAAGATTTCCTGAACAACGGAACGTAAAAATGCTTTGAATGACCAAAATTGCATGCATTAAAAGGACAGTTTTATAAATCATGTAATCAATCATTTATCGGAAATTTTTTTCAAATTGTATATTTTTCATGAAATAATGCCCCCTTAATCTTCACAGTATTATGTACCATACAAAAGAAGAATATATAGCTTAATTATTGCCTTATAATAGACTCTACACACACACACACATATCGTGGTTTTTTTTTTTTGTAACTTGACCTTTTTTCACCACAAATCCTCATTAATTTAAAGATGTTTGAGACTCGTACACGTGCTAAGAAACAACGTCTCGGCCCTTTTTTTCTGATATATCGCAACGTGTAATGAACTGTAGAATGAGAAGCTACTGAAATTTCATAAGTTTCATTAAATAACTCTTCATTGATCTAATCTTTTTGGATAACAAAAAAACTCTTCACTAATCTAAGAGACTGGAAAATAATAAATTAGGGACTTTTATGGACCAGTAAATAGAGGAAGTTGTGGATGAAAAGTCAGAACTTCCTTCTTTTTGGCACATGTGGTATTTTGAAAGAATTCTTGGTCAAAGTGGATGCTCATTATACCTCAGGGTTTGATGTATTTGGTCAATTCCAAGTGGAAGTATGAAATCATGTTTACACTTCACCTTCTGGTATCACTATCAAGATGAATTGCATATTATTAGGTCCAGCCGATGATCATTTCTTTAGCCGGGAAGCATATTTCTACTCCAAGAAGATGGAAAGAAGTTTTTACATAGAGATATAGGAGGTCGACATGCATACAGGACTAAAGTTAACAAAATGATTTTATAGATTTTTTCGGGTTTTTGATTAGTTAACGCAAGTTAATTTTTCCTAATAATACATCCAAAAATCCATTATATCGTATCAGCTGACAAAAAAAAAACAATGTTGAAATAATTCTCTCTCTTTACTATTAGCTTTTGCTTCTGTGATGCATTTTTTTCCCTTTCTTCTTTAGCTTTGTTTCCTTGCAATAGTAATGGTCAATATTAATCCGTCAGATATATCTGCAAAAATATTCCACAAGAGTCTTTGCCTCCAGCAAAACATGATTCCTGGGACCATGTCAGATTCTTCCAAGGTGCTGGTTGCTTTTGCATCTGGGGAAGGTACTATCACGCATGAATGCATAAAGTATTGAAATATAAAATTTAGCTTTGAGCTATTCAAACTTATGTTCCATCTAAACCCGTAATGTTTAGTCATTATTCATTTAATTGCCCCGCATTCACACCCACTCGCAGTCAATCCTCAGCATGATGATCTGTAAAGCCAGAGGTGGTGCCGACACTCTACCACTCAGCTCGCATAATCTTGAGAGATATAGAAAACAACCAGAAATATTTTAAGTATCTCTAATATTAAAAAATATTCTAGAGAATTATCCTAATTATCTCTAACACACTCCAGATCGCTTTCATTTCTTCAGGTCTAACCTTCACTTTAATTTCATCGCCTTTTTATTTAATTTCATTGAACTTCGCTATATCCGACAATGAATAGACGTGAACTTGAGGCTGGGGCGACGGCGAGGCGAGGCGCTGGCGGGTGTTGATGCTAGTGTGAGATAGGGCAAGGTTAGTGAGTGAGAGAAGTGTAGTTAGAACACTGGGTTGAGCCTTTTTCATTTTCTTCATATTGGGGCCTCTGAGATAAACTAAAGAAAAGTGCAATATTGGGGCCTCTGAGATAAACTAAAGAAAAGTGCAAAACAAAAAGAAAAGTTTGTAAAAATCAGTACTCACTCCTACATCCTCGGTCTTGATTGTCGTCGGCAAAAAACTTTTCTCCGAGGATACAAGTACTTATCTCGAAGCAACATGTCATTAATAAAAACGACTTAGAATTCACCAAACATTGCCCAGTATCAAACAAGCAAAAAGCGAGGCGGACGTGCGTTCCATTGCGGATCCCGAGTATATCCAATCTTGATCGATTGGATATCCTGTAGAAGTTGTGCACACCTATCTACACTTCCTAGAGGCAGAGAACCCGCCATCGGATAAACAAAACGCGTGGTCAACTCAAGCAGAATAAAGACATCAGAAAATCAGTCACAGCCCAAGACTGCCGTTCACGTGGACAGTCGATCTTTGAGAAGCTCCAATTTAAATAGATGGCCATCACTGCCAAAGAGATGTTACCTGGCAAGAAAAGTGTCACATTATAAGCTTGGCGACGCCTTAGGGAGTGTTTCCAAGTCAGCATATGGTACAAGGAATTGCAGCAGCATTGTGAGTGCACTACCAACGATTTAAGCAGGAAAAACTATGATGATTGCATTTGGCTTTCACAAGATTTACACAAACACCAGAGAAAGCTGAATATTGCTCCGTTCTGTTTTTCCTATCCGAATTTCTAGCGTAGCCAGTTAAAGCTTTTTAGCTGGAAGGACTTGGCTTGCGATCAAAACAACAAAAGGAGGAGTCTAATCAAGAATTTCGACACTATTAAGGTAGCTCAGAAAAGTCAATAGGCGACATGAAAAATATCCAATAACCATCGTGTCCCCCGATGCTTTAAATGTACTAGACAAGAAAGCGAAATTGCTTAAAAAAGAAAGCCAAGATTCAAATATTCGACTGGATCTTCATACCATGTTAATTAACCATTTGCTCCATAATCCCAACCATGAGCCCTAAATACTATACAAAGCCTTCAACAAAACCATACTCTTGATAAGTTTCATCGAATTCTCTATCATCTCTCTTTTCTATGTACTGCCCTTAATCATTTTGTTTTCTCAGAATGATGGCGTAATGGACTCATCACAATCAGGCGCTCAACGTATATACTAACTCCGGCATAACATGGATCTCGAGGATATAAAACACAAAAGAAGGTTACTTAATCACGGCGCCGTGGTTCCAAATTGCCGGCAGAAGGAGTGTTGCCCACGTCATCCTCATTAGACTCCTCATCTTCAACAGAATAGTCGGAATCATCTCCGTCTAGGGGTGTCAAAAATCGAACCGAAATATAAAACCGAACCGAAACGAACCGAAATTTCGTATGTTTTCGGTTTCAGTTCGGTTAACCGAAAAATAACCGTTAATATTTTTGGTTCGGTTCAGTTAACCGAACCGAATTAGAATTCTTAATGAAAATTGAATAATCTCTCTTTTTTATCATCTCTTCTTTACTTAAATTCCAATAAACAAAGTAAAAATAAGAAAACCGAAAAACCGTCCCGAACCGAACTGAACCAAACCGCATTTTCGGTTCGGAATGGTTTCGGTTCGGTTCGGGACAGTCTCTTATCGGTTCGATTCGATTTGGTTTTTTGAAAAAATCGAACCGAACCGAACCGTTTACACCCCTATCTCCATCCCACCCATCGAATCCATTTCGTTCGAAGGGGCAGCCGTCAAAGATCGTGGAAGCCATCCACTCGGCGCTTCCTCTGGCGAGCGCTCGAGTCTACCGCCGCTTTGTCGAAGAGTTGCAAAGGGTTCAGAAAAAAAAAAAAAGTTCACTTTTATATTTGATCTTTATTCGGAGGACTATTTCCACTCCAAGTCCAATTGAATATTTCTACGGACGACAGTTTTTTCCATCCTAGTTTAGCTAAAGACACTCCCCAGTTAAAGATTTTGGCCATTTTACCCATTATGGGTCCTATCTTTTTGCATCCCATGCATTAGAATAAAATCGGATATAAGAAATATATAAGTCTAATAAGATTGTCCTATGGGGAGCTGAACTAAAGGTAAGATAATATTTTTAATACCCATAATAGAAAAGTTATTTTCTTGAACAACAAACTTCTTAAATTAACAAAATTTAGAGAAAAAAATTAACAAAATTAAAGTAACATTTGAATATAACATTTGAATTCTATTATGAGAAATTTCAAAAAAAAAAAAAAAAAGAAAGAAAGATGAAGAAGCAATTTGGGTTTTTTAATTTAATCTTATTTTTAATTATATATTCTAATTTAATTATATTTTATAATATAATTTTATATATTATTATATATTTTAGGTATTTTAGTATTTTAGGTATATTAATGCAATTTACTGATTAATAAAATTTTATCAAAGAATGATGGAAGCAAATGAAAGAATTAAAAAAAGAGAGAAAAATAAAATAAATATAAAGTAGAGATAAATAAAGTAGGCAAGAATATCAAGAGAGATTTTTATCATCTCCGTCTAAATTTTTTTGTTGTTTATACAAATATGCTGTTTACACTAAATAATGTACATATGATGTAAGTATATCTGATTTTATTATTACAATTATCAAATAGTAGATATGATATAGCAAAATCCTTGTATTTCATATTCTATCCTGTGCAATCCTATCTTAGTTGAAAATCCAAAGACCAAATATAGCCTTGGTGTTCCTTCTTTCTGATATGTGCTCCGACACTGTATCGACCAGTAAATATGAGTTTGAAATTGCACTCATGAATTTCTTCTTTACTTACCAACCAAACGAAAAAAAAAAAAAAAAGAAAAAAAAAAGAGAGAATTTCTTCTTCACTTTTTTTCGATGGCGTTTTGTTGCTTCGTTTTAGATGGTCCGCTAGAACCAAGTTGGGGAACACAGATCATGCCGGCATGAAACTACACATGCTCACTATGCAAAGAGTAGTCTTCTGTCGGAAGAAGATCAATGGACCGCAATCCCAAAAAAGGGATCCCACTAATCATATGGCCCAACTCAAATTCCGTTTACTTTCGACCTAGAAGATGTCTAGCCCATATATTTCAAGACCACAATTCAATGATTAGGTGCCCCATTCGGTTCCTAGTCCGATTCAGTTCTAAGATAGAATTGGAAACTAAATTAGGAGGATCAATTCTCAAAATTTGGAATTGAAGACTAGACTAGTTGGTCCTATGGGAGGGAACCAAACCAATGGTCCGGTTCAATTTGATCCGATCCAATAGAATTGATCACTTTCTTTTCATTACTTTTTTCCCATTATGTGAAACTAGATCGAGATCATGTTTAATTCAAATTTTACTAATTTTTTTGAAAAAAATAAAATAATATAATATATTTAGTTGGTCAGATCTAATCTGATTCTTTATTAAAATTGAGAACCGGATTGCCCGAACACTAGTTCCAACTTTAAGAACCAGAAATTGAATCAAATCAGCCAATCCAATCTAATCAAGGCAATTCTTGATTCGATGGTCTATTTTGCACATCCCTAGTCAACAGCACTCCATGAACCCATCTCGTGCTCGAGGAACCCGAGATGCATCTCCACTTGTTCACGCCCATCTCCCCCATTTTTTTTGTCGGTCTTATTCAAATTTTCGCTCTTAGACTTTTATATTGTCTCTTTATTGATTGTTCACAATTGAAACTAAATTATCTCAACCCAATCCTTGAAAAGATGGAGATATGAACCTCTATCTCTTTTTTCTCGTGTACAAAAAGTGATAAAGGGAATTTGGTAATTCCTGCAATTCCTTTATATCTCAACCCAATCCAAGTAATGTTGATAAAAGTAATTCTTGTTTTCAACATTTTCTATCCAAAAATGTTCACATCCGTATCTTCAAACAAGTAGATATTAATGCAGCAATTGGATAGAAAAGCCAGCAAATTCTGTTTGGGCAAGCCGTAAGCTCAAATCAAATTTTGTAAAATTCTACGACTCTCCAACACTTTAAACTATCATTTGTATTTATATACATAGATTTATGATTCCTTAATCGAACCTAGCAACTCAAATTTCAGTTAATTGCAGATTTGAGCCATAATTCTGAAACTTCAAAATTTTGTTTTTCTACGGCTCAATGATATTCTAAAATATATATATATACGCAGCATTACGATTCCTTAATCAAACCTCGCAACTCAAATTTCACTTAATTTCGAATTTGAGACCTAATACCGAAACTTCAAAATTTTGTTTCAGGCAAACCATAAGCTTAAATTAAGTTTTGTGAAATCCTACGGTTACACAACATCCTAAGCAAATTTTGTATACATAGGTAGCTTAATGATTCCTTAATCAAATTTTGCAACTCAAATTTTTGTTTGGGGCAAGCCGTAAGCTCAAATTAAGTTTTGTAAAATTCTACGACTCTCCAACACTCTAAACTATCTTTTGTATTTATATACATAGATTTAGATTCCTTAATCAAACTTGGCAACTCAAATTTCAGTTAATTACATATTTGAGCCCTAATTCCGAAACTTCAAAATTTTGTTTAGGGCAAGTTGTAAGCTCAAATCAACTCCCGTAAAATTCTACGGCTCAATGATACTCTAATATATATAGATTTAGATTCCTTAATCAAACCTGGCAACTCAAATTTCAGTTAATTACATATTTGAGCCCTAATTCCGAAACTTCAAAATTTTGTTTAGGGCAAGTTATAAGCTCAAATCAACTCCCGTAAAATTCTACGGCTCAATGATACTCTAATATATATATAGACGCACCATTATGATTCCTTAATCGAACCTCGCAACTCAAATTTCACTTAATTTCGAATTTGAGCCATAATACCGAAAACTTCAAAATTCTATTTCAGGCAAACCATAAGCTCAAATTAAGTTTTGTGAAATCCTACGGTTACACAACATCCTAAGCTATCTTTACTATATAAAAGCGTATATATAGACAGCTTAATGATTCCTTAATCAAATTTTGCAACTCAAATTTCTGTTTAGGGCAAGCCGTAAGCTCAAATCAAGTTTTGTAAAATTCTACGGCTCTCCAACACTCTAAACTATCATTTGTATTTATATACATAGATTTACGATTCCTTAATCGAACCTGTCAACTCAAATTTCAGTTAATTGCAAATTTGAGCCCTAATTCCGAAACTTCAAAATTATGTTTAAGGCAAGTTGTAAGCTCAAATCAATTCCCGTAAAATTCTACGGCTCAATGATACTCTAAAATATCATATATATATATACGCACCATTACGATTCCTTAATTGAACCTCGCAACGCAAATTTCACTTAATTTCGAATTTGAGCCATAATACCGAAATCTTCAAAATTCTATTTCAGGCAAACCATAAGCTCAAATTAAGTTTTGTGAAATTCTACGGTTACACGACATTCTAAGCTATCTTTACTATATATATGCGTATATATATATAGGCAACTTAATGATTCCTTAATCAAATTTTGCAACTCAAATTTTTGTTTAGGCAAGTCGTAAGCTCAAATCAAGTTTTATAAAATTCTACGGCTCTCCAACACTCTAAACTATCATTTGTATTTATATACGTAGATTTACGATTCCTTAATCGAACCTGTCAACTCAAATTTCAGTTAATTGCAAATTTGAGCCCTAATTCCGAAACTTCAAAATTTTGTTTAAGGCAAGTTGTAAGCTCAAATCAACTTCCGTAAAATTCTACAGCTCAATAATACTTAAAATATTATATATAAACGCAGCATTACGATTCCTTAATCGAACCTCACAACTCAAATTTCACTTAATTCCGAATTTGAGTCCTAATATCGAAAACTTCAAAATTTTGTTTTAGGCAAACCATAAGCTCAAATTAAGTTTTGTGAAATCTTACGATTACACAACATCCTAAGCTATCTATAAAATATATATATATATATATGCATATATATAGGCAGCTTAATGATTCCTTAATCAAATTTTGCAACTCAAATTTTTTTTTGGGCAAGCCGTAAGCTCAAATCAAGTTTTGTAAAATTCTAAGGCTCTCCAACACTCTAAACTATCATTTATATTTATATACATAGATTTACGATTCCTTAATCGAACCTGGCAACTCAAATTTCAATTAGTTGCATATTTGAGCCCTAATTCCGAAACTTCAAAATTCTGTTTAGGGGCAAGTTGTAAGCTCAAATCAATTTCCCGTAAAATTCTACGGCTCAATGATACTCTAAAATAGCATATGTATATATTTATATATATATAGACGCACCATTACGATTCCTTAATCAAACCTCGCAACTCAAATTTCACTTAATTCCAAATTTGAGCCCTACTACCAAAAACTTCAATACATGCGTACATGCAATACGCCACATATATATGGAGCTTATGCATCAAGCAACAATGCGAAAAATACCCAAAAAAAAAATTTCCAAGAGGTCATATGTTAATCTCATTCAATAATTTCTAATAAGACATTATATTTATCAAAATCACGAACGCTGCATCAGAAACATCTTGCTAGACCGTGCAAGTTTACAAAAGTTAAAAAAAAGTCAATTATTTAAGGCATCGTCCCAAAAGTTATAAGCGATAAACCTCTGTCAAAGGATTAGAAAGTGAAGTCATTTAATTCCTCATGGGTTTTCATTGACCATCTGATGGTCCGCATGACTAATGTGCCGACCTTTTCTTCCTCAACTATAACTGTTCATGGCTGTAACCATAAGAATGAAGTTCCTTCACAGGCTGATTTTTTCCATCTGTTCTAGTCCAGCGTATCTTTTATTCTACTACTCATTTTTATGCAGCATCGTATAGTTGTTACCTCTACAAGTAGAGAAAACTGAAAATGGAATCGATCATTGTTCAAGTGAGGGAAGTAGTTCCCATCTTAGTGACTGAAATGTTCACGTACCTGTTCTTTTTCCTTTCCAAACATTGTTTGGCAAGAAGTATCAGATTCTAAGAAAGTGCCATAACTTTTTTGGGATGAAACGTGCAAAGATGGTCGCTTGCAAACCATGGTTTACTACACCTACAATCCACCACCACATTATTTTGTCGCAATGATGGATTAACAAAATAGGATTCCTCCTTCTTCCGCCAGTACACTACACAACTTCTCTTGTAGGCACTGATGCAACTTGAGACCGTGGTAAACACTTACAACTCCCATTTGTGTTGTTAAAGGAAACCGACAAAAGAAGAGCTCGGCCCCATGCGTTCTTGTCTTATTTTCCTATCTATGTCCACAAAATTACTGTTAAATCGTCATCTGATGCAAACTTTTACTAAATTAAGCCCCATCAAGCAGATTCTTGCTGAACATTGATTGTTTATTAAGGAGTTCCTTGGTACCAAAGTGCAATTCAGGAAGCATAATCAACTTAACAATCTGTGAAAGTAATTTTGTCAGGGCCTTGTATGGAGCCTCTTGTCTTCGTACGATTGATTGCTGTGGGAAGGGTGTTGTCTTGATCCAATGCCTGGTTACATGTTATAACAGGCCTAGACATTTGGCATCGAGAAAAACTTAAATGGCACTGACATGGTGATCTCTAATGTGTCCTGTTAGAATATCCCATATAGTTTGTTTATGGGCTTTAATGGGCCATATATATGTAGCCCCTTTCACCTAATAGTATAATTTTTTGAGTTCTGACATAATTTCATAACCAAGTTCTACCACAATTTATTTTCGTACATGACTCCCTTTTCAGCAATTTCATGTGTTGTTCTCAATCCGTTTGCACACCTGAGCGGGTGTTATGATATTCCACATTGCTTGTCTATGTAGTTTATGCGTGCCTTATATACTTTCTCTTGTTCCACCTAATTGCCTGAACTTTTGAGTTGGACATTCTAACATATATGATTTTCACTCTCTTCCAGGATAATGAGAAGCTTTACGTATTCCTTGAGTTCATGACCAGAGGTTTACTTTCAAAACATTATAGCAAAAACCACTGGAAAGAATCCCAAGTCTCCTCATTCACTAGGCAAATTTTAAATGGTTTAAAGTATCTTCATGACAAGAAGGTGATACACAGGTAGAAGAATGCTTGACTTTGCATTTTAATTTTGACTAATTGAATTAGTGATTCACACTTCTCATCTCTGATGGAAGGGTTGACTTTATTAAGGAAAGAGATCATAGGCAAACAAAGAACACATTGTAAGCTAGCATGCAATTTTTGTTCACTTACTATTTTTGAATAATGGAGGGTGTAGGAAACACGCTTTTAAAAACTGTGAATTGATTGTAAATTCAAATGTTGAAACATAGTGAACAATTTTAGTGATATTAATAAAACTAACTTTTTTTTTCTTTTTTCTCTATATCATCTGGGGTGGATAAATTATTTGAACTATGTCTGGTCAAGATATTATAAAAAAAAAATTAGCGTTGTATTTCTTGAATCGATCGCTCACTTGCTCACCCGGATTAGAGATGCTTTACTAGCGTTAGTCAAAAAGCATTCACTCATTGATCTAGATTGTTGCATTTCTTGAATCAAATCTATCACTCACTCGGATTAGAGAGAAAGCTTATAGAATAGAAAGCTCTCTGGAAAGAAAAAAATTTGATTATGATGTTTACAAGGGAGTGTATCCGGCATCCCTTCTTATAGCTAAGGCCTCTTATTACAATCATTGATTGATATTACATTCGACAGACGAGATCATATCTCCCAATCTACCAACTACTAGCATTTATGCCAAGAGAGTTCTAGAAGTCGATGCAATTACCATATCGCTCATCTCTATGAATATTCCGGAAACTCTTGGGCAAGTTGGGCGGTCTTCTTCGATCTTGCACAGTCTCTTGGTCATAGAAACCTCAAGTCTGTGACACTAGTGTCAATCATAGATCCAAGAGGAACAAACATATGGTAACTGATAAGTCAATAAAATCCTTGTAGGCAAATCTAAGCGCATTGTGCTTCAGGCAATCATCTGCACAGATCATTCAAGAATTACAATTAATGTAGAAGTGAGAGACGTGGATGACATTGATTCACGAAAGGTGATTCGATTCAAAAGCGATCTATTCAAGAAAGCTTGATTTAGGGGCTTCTACGATCTCAAATGATTAAGTTGCCATACGGTGTTCATCCCAAACGATCCATCCATGTCTGCTGTTCTTTTTGTGGCGGGACCAACCTTCGAGTAAAATTCACAGGAAAAAAAGCCTCTTCGAGTTCTTAAATCTTCGTCAGAAGACGCTCAAGAGTTCATCATCGGCAAATGCTTGCAAGTAATACCGGAGGATCAACCTTCCGCTGCAGCAGAGTTGAGCTGTTGAGCTTGATGATGTGAAGCTTGCAAATTCTCAAAAAATAAGTTAGGTCGCTTCCTCGGTTGCTCATGCTTCCACCCCATCTTAAATCCTCGCTTCCTCTTTTTCTTTTTCTTTTTCCTGCTCATGCTTCTGCCCGTCTTGCTGCTTTTGCTTCTCACCTGATTGACCTCTCTGCAATTTGGGTAACACGATTCCTGATTCCCTTCAATCATGCACATGCCATTTTGGACTAGAAGCAGTGCTTTCACCTGATTGATCTCTCTGTGACTTGGGTAACAAGATTCCATCCAATTATGCACATGCCATTTTGGACTTGAAACAAGCAGGTGTCTTCTTGCACTCATTTGGAAATGAATCTGTCAATCCAACCTAACTTTGTAGGGTTGATTTTTTTGCAATATCTGACGGTGAAATACTGGAAACAACGATTGTAAAGTGAGTTGACGTGAGCACGAGGCGGGGGCAACGGCAACCAGTAGCGGGTGACGAGATCGTGAGGGAGAAGTGTAATTAGGGTCAGGTTATGGTTAAGTTGAGCCTTTTTCCTTTTCGCAAAGAGTAATTATTTCTTCATTTTGGGTTTTGCAAAAATGAACGAGAATGAAAAAAAAAAAGTATAGAAGGGCTCGGGAACCACCACTAGTTTTGCAAGAACCTTCCTAGTACCTACCGCATTGTAAAAATCAGAACTTGCTCCCCTATCGACTGAGAGTCCAATCGTTGACGGCACAAAATATTTCATCATTCGATACAAGCGTCCATCTTGAAGGAACATGCCGTTAACAAAAACACTTGAATTTACAGATAATGGCCTGATATTAAACAAGCAACAACAAAACAAATGCGGCATTCCATCATAGTTCTCTGAGAGATATCCAATCTTGACTGACTGATTTTGTATCCTGTAGAAGTTGCGCATGCCACTCTACGCTTCCTAGAGGCAGAAAACCTGTGTCATCATCAACATCTTTGTTTTCTTCCTTTCTTTTCAAGGAAAAAATATACAACATGACATGCTATTTACAATTCCCAGATGAACAACGCATGCTTAACTTGAGCTGGATAAAAGGCACCAAAAATCAGTTGCAGCCCGGGACCCTTAGAAACAACCATTGATCCTTCAGAAGCTCCGATTTCCCCATCACTACCAAAGAGAAGTTATCTGGCAAGAAAAGTATCACATTATAAGCTTGGCAATGCCTCGGGAGTGTTTGCCAGTGATCAATATGCCGCCGACCATTGAGGGGTTCTAAGAATTGCAGCAGCATTGCCAATGCACTACAAATGATTTTTTAGTAGGAAAAACTCTAATGACACCCCCAACATTTTGGCTTAAGATTACACAAACACCAGTGAAAGCTTAATATTGCTTCGTTCTGTTTTTCCTATTTGAACGTCAAACGTAGCCACTTAAAACTTTATAGCTGGAAAGACTTGGTTTGCCATCAAAACAAAAAAGGAAGAATATAAAAACCAATAATTTTAACAATATCAAGGTAGCTAAGAAAAGTCAACAGGCAACATGAAAAATATCCAATAACCATCATGTCCATCCCAGTGCTTTAAAACATTAGACCATTTGTTTTGGGAGACTAATACTCTTCCAATAGGCACCCCACTCACAAAAGAAGACTAAGCCCATTCCATTAAATTGCTCCCTGAATTAGTCTGGGGCTTCCCTTCAGGGTCCAGTAAAAGCTCTTGCCAGGATGTTCCCCAGTAGCAGGAAGTACAAAGGATACTTGTCCACTTTAGTTTCTTAGAATGTCATTGTCACTGTCACATATCTCTCCCCTAGGGAAAGACAAATTAACCTATGGGTACCAATGTGTAACTCTCCAAAATAAAAAGTTTCAAGATGATCTAGCGGAAATATTAAGGATTATGGAGAGAATTGTAAATCATGAAAAGTTCATAAAGGAATTTGGAAACTGACCATAGGCCCTATAAATACATGGACTATCTGCTCCCATTTAAAAGCATGGTGTAGATTGTTAAAAGTTACAAATTTTTGGAGTAGACGGAAGAAATGTGGTAAGTTGATGACAGTATCTTGCCATTAGCCATAAGGAAGTATACTACGACTGGCAATGCAACAACGAAAAAACAAATGTAAAGTGTAAAATTACCTTCAGAGCAATGGACCGAAAGGGATCGCTGAGCAAAATCTTTCGACTATATGTTGTTGAAACGAGGTGAAGCAAAACCAGAAGTAGGCAGTTTCCTCACAAAAGGGTGGTCTAGCAACTGCGCTACAGAAAACCGATCATTCGGGTTTACTTGCAAGCATCTAAGGATTAAGTCTCGAACTGGAGGTGGTTCATCCCTGCCAATTCGAAACTATGCTTACATCTGCCAAAATAAGAAAGAATGCGGTAGACGCTTGTGTTAATCATAAGTCCAAGGGAAACTAACGTATGATAGCTTGATAAACCAATGAGATTTGCAGACAATTCTGAGGGCATCATGCTCCAGACAATCATCTACCATGTTAACAGTTCACAGAGACCAACAACGTAAACATTTTCCAACTACTCCTAATTAAACATAAGTATTTATTCATTTTAACTCAAAAATTTTAAGTGTCCCTATCTAAACAATAAAAAAAAAAAAAAAAAGTAAACGAAAGGGGGCATCGGTTTTATGTTTTACAATGGCATTGTGAAGGATGGAAATTATTTCTTTTTTCCTCCATAACAAAAGAAGTCTAACCTTCAAATTTACTTGGAAGACAAGAGCACTCCAAACTTCAGCGGCAGCCATTCTACCAAAAAGAAGAAGTTCTCTAAGGGTGTGCATGATGACGCTTTTTTGTGCTTGAGAATAATTTCTATTCAAAAATTATTCGTTTTTATTCTATTCCCAAGAACAATTTCTGTTCAAAAATTATTTTTTTTATTCTATTTTCGAGAACAATTTTTAAGCATTTGAAGGCGTTTGGTAACTATCCAAAATTTTTATTCCCGATATCGAAATACGTTTGGTAAAACTACCTAAGATTCTTAAATTTTTTTGTGTTCTTTTAATATTTTAATACTTTTATTGCATTTTTCTTTTCTTTTTTGTCTTTTTTATTATTCTTTTTTATTTTTCCTTTCATCGCCACCAACGGTGGCGGCAATCGGCCGGGCAAGGTCCGGCAAGCTTGCTAGGCTAGGGAGAGGTCCGGCGAGCTCACCAAAGCCTTGCCAGGTTAGGGCGAGGTCCGGTGAGCTCGCCGGTCTCACAAAACGGGCGAGGTGGAGCCTCACCAATGACCAGGCGAGGTCGCCGGACCTCAACTAGCCACTTGCTAGCCACCGCCGATGCCGGCTATGATGGCTAGTGGGCAACAATGGGGCAGCAATAGGCTAAGAGGAGGAAGAAGAAAAGGAAAGAGAAAGAGAAAGAGAAAGAGAAAAAAAAAAAACAATTCTTGGAATTTTCCTAGAAGAATGAGCGACTTTTTTTTTTTATCCTTGATTCTGTTCCAAATTTATTCACAGGAACAAATTTGTTCCCAGGAATAAAAATTTTACCAAATGAATTTATGTTCCAAATCTACTCTTAATAACAAAATAACGGAATTTTTTATTGTTCGCAACTTGCCAAATAGACCCTAAGCTATTTTGCATAAAAAGGGATAACATCATGAGGGGATTTACTGGCTAGAACCAGTTTTCGCCATCCCTTAAAACTTGTGTGGCGGCGTCTTTGAACCAGTCAGGTGGAATATTTTTCAAAAATTTTGTTTGGGCTGGGCCGAGCCATTTTGAGCCTAATTGGCTCCGATTTTTATAAAAATGTTAATATCACAAAAGACCCTAAATTGATATAAATATGATAAATTTATCGGAAACTAATTTTTTTGACCATGAAAAATCTCAAATAGTATATTTATAACAAATTTATCACAAACTAAATTTTCTATCGCAAAAAATCCAAAACTTGTACTATGTAATAAATTTATCCTTCATTAGTTTTTATTAAATTAGATTACTACCAAGAAAACTTACAAACTAATACACTTGTGACAAATGGAAAGTAAAACCTCAAACTGAAATACTTGTCATATGACAAATTCAAAAATTTAACAATAAAATTTAATGAAAACTAATTTAGGATAAATTTATAGTAGGTGTATCGATTTAGGATTTTTTGTGATAGTCTTAGATAAATTTGTCATATGTGTATCCGTTTGAAATTTTTGTGGTATTAACTTTAAAATAATAAGGGAAGCCCAAAATCCTTACCTAGGCCTCTTCAAGCCTAGAAGGTCGACCCGGTAGGGCTCGGTTTTTCTTGCTCACCGCTGATATTATGCAAGAATCTTATAGACGGAAGCAACCATCAAGCTTTATAAATTTATAGTGGAGATGGTATATGTTTTGCCCTCAACTTTGGCGTGGATACCAGTGAGTTTCATTTTCGAATCGTGCCATAGCCATGAATCAATTAACTTTTTCTTAAAAAGTGTCGCGCACGTGATTTTTTTAGAGAGATGAAATGTAAAGCGCGGAGCTTTGGTTCCCTTTTTTCTGTTCATGCAGGTGCGCGGGGCAGCTACATCGGACCGGACGAGTCAAACGAAACATGACCATGACACGTTGAATATAAATAAAGGGCTGCGCTATCTACGCTATATCCTTAATTTGCCTAAAAAATGCTCTTGAAAGTAGGGAAAATTCCAAAAAAAAAAAAAAAAGAGTTTGGAGTGTCTTCATTTACTCAAATAAGAATTTAAAGTAAATTTTATTTCAAATAAGAGATATGATTATTTTAAATAAGAGTATAATTTCGTCTCGTTGCCCTCTTGGTTAAATTTTTCAATCAATCAAGAATATTTTCATCCAAAATTTCTTTTCTTTTTTTTTTTCTTTTCTTCTTTTATCGTTTCCATCATTGGAAGCTCTCACCAGCTACTAGGTAGGGCAAACAAGTCCTCACCAGCCATTGGCAAAGAATGGAGAAAAACCAAAAAAATGAAAAAAAAAAACAATAAATGACAAAAATGTCTTTGATCATCAAAAAGTCATGCCCTTATATATAAACACTTCAAGACTTATTTAAAATAATATTCATTTTGAATCCTTATTTAAAATAAAATTCACTTTGAATTCTTATTTAAGAAAATAAAATTACTTTGGGTCTATTTTTGTAATTTTCCCTCAAAAATATTGCCATTTTTTTTTTTTTTTTTCCTTTCCAAACATAGCTTGGCAAGAAGCATCAGATTCTAAGAAAGTGCCATAACATAACTTCTTTTTGAAGATGAAACATGCAAAATATTGTTGCTTGCAAACCAAATTTTGTTTACTACACCTACAATCCACCACATTGCTTTGTGGTAATGAGGGATTAACAGAATAGGACCCCTCCTTCTGTCGCCAGTGCACTAATAACTTTTTTTCTATTGGCACCGATGCAACTTAAACCGTGGTAAATGCTCATAATTTGGATATTTGTGGTCTTCAAGAAAACCAACAAAAGAAGAGCTCGGCCCCATGCTTCTTGCTTTATTTTCTTATTTAAGTCCACAAAATTACCGTTAAATTGTCATCTGATGTAAACTTTTACTAAATTAACCCCCATCAAGCAGATTCTCACTAGGCACTGATCGTTTGTTGAGGAGGTCCTCATTACCAAAATGCAATTCACGAGCATAACGAACTTGACAATGATTTCTAGTCCCTGTAAAAGTAATTTCCGCAGCGCCTTTTCTAGGAGCCTTTTGTCTTCATACACCCAATTGCTGTGGAAGGGTGTTGTCTTGATCCAATGATTGGTTAGGTTAAAGGTCACTGATGTTTGTTTCATTTTATTTTCTATCTGGTATGGTTTTATTTTCTATCTGGTATGGTTTTCTCTAATGTATCTTGTTATAACATCTCATATAGTTTATTTATGGGGTTTTGATGGGCCTTATATACGTGTAGCCCCCTTTCACCTAATAGCATAATCTTTTGGGTTCCGACATAATTTCAGAACCAAGGAATGCCACAATTTATTGCTGTACATGACTTCCTTTTCCGCAATTTCATGTGCTGTCCTCAATCCATTTGCACACGAGAGGGGCTGTTATAGTATTCCACGTTGCTTATTTATGTAGTTTCAGTGTGCCTCATATACTTTGTCTTGTTCCACCTAATAGCTTTGTCTTGTTCTACCCAATAGCTTAGACTTTTGAGTTGGATATTCTAACATACATGATTCTCACTCTCTTCCAGGATAATGAGAAGCTTTACATATTCCTTGAGATCATGATCAAAGGCTCAGTTGCAACTCTTTATTGCAACCACGGCTTGATGGAATCCCAAGTCTCCTCATACACTCGGCAAACTTTAAATGGTTTAAAGTATTTTCATGACAAGAACCTGAAACACAGGTAGAAGAAAGATGCTTGACTTTGCATCAGTAGTTTTGACTAGTTGAAATAGTGATTTGCACTTATCATTTCTGATGTAAGGTTGATTTTTTCAAGGAAAGAGATCATAACCAAACAAAGAGCTCATTGAAATTTGTATATCTTGTTCCATGGCATCCCATGGTGCCTTTTGATGATACTTCTTTTACTTGTTCCAAATACTTTTTTGTGGATTTGAGGGAGCTGTCAAATACCTAAACCAAAATATAATGTTATTAGCAGTAGATTTCTTGTGATACTCAGGAAACAACGAAGTAGCATTACGAGCTTGTTCAGCAGTATTTAGCATAGACAAGATTCTTTTACTATGCAAATGCTTGAAGGTGGAAATATAAAATTGCAATACTGTTAACTGTGAGGGATGAAAATTTTAACCTTCTAGATATCCTACTTGCATATGTGCCGGTTTCTCAAACTTCCAGTTCCTTTATACTGTAGGGATATTAAATGTGTTAACATACTGGTTGATGAAAGTGGATCTGTGAAACTTGCAGACTTTGGATTGGCAAAGGTATGTCCCATCAGCGAATCCCATCAGTGATATGCATAGTATTTGGGGCCAGTGGTTGGTATTCTGGAGCAAATGGTTAGCTAACCTGGCATGAAAACTCGGTCGAATATTTGAATCTTGGCTCTCTTTTAAGCAATTTGGCAATCTCGTCCAGTACTTCTAATTTCTACTACAAGTGCAATTTGGCATTCATCCTACTCAAAGCCGTCATAAATCATGCAACTAACGCCCTGTTTCTTTTACTTTTTGGTTAAATTTAGGACACTTAAAAGAATTTTGAGTAAAAAGTAATAGATTTTATTAGCAGTAATTGGAAAGCACTTACACATTGACCGTTGTGAACTGTTTACATATCATCCAAGTCTCTTAATTCTGCAGTAACCATGATTCCAGAATGATCGATGCAGATGATTGCCCGAAGCATGATTCACTTAGATTGTCTATAGATCTTATTGATTTATCTGGTTGTCATATGTTAGTTTGATTAACACTAGCGTCTGCTACTTTTTTATTCGTGTTGCGGCAGGAGCAAGCAGTGGAGAAATTTCGCAAGGGTGAACCTTCTCCACTTCCGAAATCTTTATCAAAAAATGGCCGAGACTTCATTCGCAGATGCTTGCGACGAAATCCGAAGAATCGGCCTTCTGCAGCACAGTTGTTAGACCATCCATTCGTGAAGAAGTGAGGAAGCCACCCGCTTCTGGTTTTGCTTGGATACCTTCATCAACTCAAAGGCATTTGTAAAGGTTCATAACATTAACAGTCTCCTATAAACTATTAAGTTGGAGAGAACAGTCCCATGTATATATAATGTCTATGGTCTTTGAGATTGTTAGCGAGAAATCTCTTTTCGAAGGCTGCCTCACAACCCCAACCCTCTCTCCGACTCATGCTCTGCATCCTCCCTCAGGAGTTGGATTTGGTGGAAGAACTGTTATTGGTGACGCTGATATGTCCCCTTATTTTATTCGTGTCTCAATTAAGTCTCGGCAAAATTTAAAAGCATATTCTTGTAAAGATTAATATTATGAAAATTTTCAAATTGGTATGTTAAGTTTATCCCAAATTAAATTTTTGATCATGAAAAAATTCCAAGCTGATATGTTTTTGATGAATTTATTTTAAATAACCACAAAAATTTAAAATTAATATATTTGTGGTAATTTTACTCTAAATTAATCTTTTTGACCATCAAAATCCCTTACATTTGTAATAAATGCATTCCATTAAATTGGAATAATATCACAAAAATACATAATCCAGTACAACTGTGACAAATGTCACATCGGTAACTAACAATAATATTTAACGGACAATAATAAAAGGCAAAATTTGTTAAAAGTGTATTATTTCAGGGTAAATTTATCAAATATGTATTAATTTGAGGGTTTTGTGATAAACAATTAATTTATGGTAATATTATTTAATTTAGAATTTGTTGGTATTAATTCAATGCAAAAATGTCAAGAAAAATGAGCTTCACAGTGAATAAAATGCCCACGGGAAGCATTTTTGGCGAAATTACAAGCCTATTCACTGGATTTTTGTAGTGGAAATATTACGTTTGAAGTGATCGGGCAGTTTTAAAATTCAAAATTGAGTGGAGTTGGCTTTGGGGTTCCGATCTCTCCGCAAAAGCGCAGCGCAAGCCTGACCTGTACAATCTCGTCGGCCGTCCCCTGGACAATCCCTGGACAACATAGCCGCGAGGCCCTTGGTGTCGCCAGTCTGGAACTCGACCACCAGGCCCTTGGTGTCGCCAGTTTGGAACGCCGGATGGTCGAGGGGTTTGAGGTTCTTGCCGTAGAAGAGGAGCTGCTGGTACTCGGACTTGGGTCGGGCACGGATTACACGCGTGCTGCGGCGGCGGCAGCAGCGGCTGCAGTAGACGACTCATGCAAATAGTGGAGGAGGGAAGTGCTGAAAATAAAATACGTGGAAATGATAGCATCTTGCACGAAAATACTAGAGAAATAAACGAAAAATAATAAGAACAACAGAAACAGTAAATAATCCATTATAATTAGAGAATCAGAATTACAATCACTCATGAGTGTTTCCCACAGATTTAAACCCAAACCCAAAGTGTTTGCAAATAAATAATGTAAATTCACAGCACAAAATCAACTCTTGTATTTATCCGTTTGTGCAAAAGTAATCCTAGTCAAACTTAGAATAACAAGAAAAAACCAATCTTGAATAGGATAAAAATATTTTGAATAAATCAAAATCTTTCTATGAATCGAGTTCGTGAAAATTCAAACTCGAGTCGTAATTTAACAGGAAGCTTCGAGTCCGCCACCACTTCCTCTTCCTCTTCCACTATCTTCCACAGCTGCCATTCTTATTCTTCGATCGAAGCGCGTTGGTCATCGGATGGAGATGAACCCGGCCGTTCGTCGGGCAAAAAAGACAAGGATTCTTACGATGAGGACGAGGATTATTTAGAGCCATTATGACGAGTTTCTTCCAATGGGGTTTTCAATCTGGTGGCAAAAGAAGAGATTATTGGGAAAAGGGTCGTGTGGAGATGTTTACGATTGATAAAAAAAATACATAAACTTGGTTTTTTTTTTTAACTTTGCAAACTCGAATACAATGCAATTTTTATGTGCTTTCTTTTTTTGAAAAATGGATAGTGTAAGAAAGGCGCTTTAAAAATTACAAATTGATTGTAAATTCAAATATTGAAACTTAGTAATATTAATAAGATAATCTTTTTTAATTTTTTTTTCTATATCACTTGGAGTGAATGAATTATTTGAACTATGTATGGTCAAGATATTATTAACAAAATAATTAGCATTATACTTATTTTTGAATTTTATTTATTATAAAGGAGAAAAGGTAACACCGTCCCACTCAAGGTTAAAGAGAAAAAATATTTAAAGATAGGACATCCAACATCCCTTCTTATAGCTAAGGCTTCTTATTACATCCATTGATCAATATTAAATCCGACAGACGACATCATATCTTCCGACCTACCAACTACTAGTGTTTATGTCAAGAGAGTTCTAGAGCTCGACACAATTACCATATCACCCATCCATAAGAACATTCCAGAAACTCTTGGGCAAGTCGAACGGTCTTCTTCAATCTTACATGGTCCCTTAGTCACGGAAAACTCAGGTTCGTGACACTTGTGTCAATCATAGATCCAAGAGGAACTAATAGATGATAACTAGATAAATCAATAAAATCACTGCTAGTGTCGGCAACTAAGAGGAGGAAGAAGAAAAGGAAAGAGAAAAAAAAAACTTATTCTTGAAATTTTCCCAGAAGGATCAATTTTTATTTTATTTTTATTCTTGATTCCATTCCAAATCTATTCTCCGGAACAAATTTTTCCAAATCTACTCCTAAGAAAAAAAAAATATAAATTTTTACTATTTAGTAAGTTGCCAAACAAACCCTAAGCTATTGTGCCTAAAAAGGGATAACATCGTAAGGGGATTTACTGGCTAAAACTAGTAATTGCCATCCCTTGTGGAAAACTTGTGTGGTGGTGTCTCTAAACCGATCAGGTGGAATTATTTTTTTGAAAATTTTGTTTGGGTTGGGCCGAGCAATTTTGAGCCTAACTAGCTCCGATTTTTATAAAAATGTTAATATCATGACAAACCCATATGATAAATTTATTGGAAATTAATTTTTTAATCATGAAAAATCTCAAATTAGTGTATTTATAACAAATTTATCACAATCTAAATTTTCAATCACAAAAAATACAAAACTTGTACATTTGTAATAAATTGACCATTCTTAGTTTTCATTAAATTATATTACTGCAACTAAAACCTTCAAACTAGTACACTTATAACAAACGGAGAGTAAAACGTCAAACTCAAAAAATTTAATAGTAAAATTTAATAAAAACTAATTGAGGATATCATAGGTGTATCGGTTTAAATTTTTTTGTAATAGTCTTGGGTAAATCTATCATAAACATATCCATTTGAAATTTTCGTAATATTAACTTTAAAATAAAAAGGGAAGCCCAAAATCCTTGCCTAGGCCTCTTCAAGCCTAAAAGGTCGACTTGGTAGGGCTCGGTTTTTCTTGCTCGCCCCTGATATTATGCAGAAATCTTATAGACGGAAGCAACCATCAAGCTTTATAAATTTATAGTGGAGATAGTATATGTTTCCCCCTCAACTTTGGCGTGGATACCGGTGAGTTTCATTTTCGAATTGTGCCGGAGCCATGAATCAAACTTTTCTTAAAAAGTGTCGCGCACGTAATTTTTTTAGAGAGATGAAATGCAATTTTCTTTTTATCTATACCTCACTAAATGCCATTTTTTGCCATCATTTCAAATGTGTCTACCAATATTCATGTTGCGTTAAGTACGTTAAAAGTTAATGGAGTGGAATTATTTCGTTTTGGTTGTCGAGAGTGGGCTAAAATGAAATTCAATTATCGATTTAGGAATACAATTATGTAGTTAAAATTATACTTTTATAGCACAAAAATAATTAGTTTACAATTTTGAAATAATTTATCAAGTATTCAATAAAGAATTATAATTGATAAATTAGTACATAAATATTGTAAACATTAAGAGAAAAACACTTACTTTTCTTACTTTTATATTTCCCATATTACCATTCCTTTCTTTCTACCGAGCCTCCTACCGAAGCCTATTTCTCTCTTCTCTCTATTAGATTTCCTGAAATACTCTTATTTTTTAAAACACGCCTATTTCACACATAATTACCTAATTATGTGCATGCTGGTGTAGCATATCTTAACCCTTGTTAATAATGTTAATCATCTTATAATATAATAATAATTTTTTATGCAATATTGATTAATACGTGTCATTATAATTATCAAATAATCAGCAATAATGAGAATTATAATATATTATTAGCTTCATGAAACAATGGATTAGTATGATATCCATTTAAAATATCCATCTAATATCAATTACTAATATTTATTACTATTATTCATAAATAATTCCATAAATTACTATGATCTGCATTTAATTTGAAAATTTTGAATTAGCCTGAATATCGTTGACTATAAATATTCTTTAAATGCACATAATGATATATAATGCTTTACTATTGGATTAGTCAAAAATAGCAATTTAGTTTATAATTTTATATTCATTATTTTTCAAAGCATTTATTTAACAGCACATAACAATCACCTATAAAACGAATATGATTTATTATAATATTAGTATCAATACGATGGAATTATTCTTCCCATGGAATGTTGGTGGCATGTAAATACATACATTCCGTCGAACGTCAATATCTATAATAGTAATTCTCGCTACATTAAGCAATTAGCGGGTGGACGAAGAAAATCCAAGTAGAAAGTGCCGGAAATTTTAAATTTTCCTACCTCTCATCTCTCAAAATCAAAATTTCAATTGTCTACTGCATACGTATACGTATGATTGGCCCAAGTGTTCCTAGTTCCAAGCGTAGATTTGCAGCTCTTAGAAGTGAATCGAAACTTCAAATGAAACATTATAATGGGAGGACACCAATTGTACATAACCCCAAAAATATCTTATACCAAGGATAACTAAATGATTATTAAAGAGACGCAAAGGAATTATACACCTCCAAATGACCCGCTTCCAACGCTCTGCGATTTTTCACCTTGGTGGCTTGCGTCTAAATTGTTGGCAGAACGGGTGTTCAACGCAACAACACAGCGCCTTGGGTCTAAATTGTTTAACACAACATGGGTCTAAATTATTGGCAGAAGGGATGGGTCTAAATTGTTAGCGGAAGGGGTGTTGAACTAGTCTTGGTCAAACTTGTTGGCAGAAGAGTTGTTCAACTAGTCTTGTTTTTAAATTGTTGGCAGAAGGGGTGTTCAACACGTCAGGTTTGTCCAAAAAAACTCTTGATCGCGGCAGGATCAGCACAAATTTAGGAATCATGATCTCAGCAGCAGAGAAAAAAGAATAAGATCATGGCGACCGGAAAATTGGGCTACACCGCATGAGAACCAAAGTCCATGTTTGCAATTCATCATATTGATCTTCTCTACTGAAAATGTGAATAATTTCAAAATAAGCTATGAAACCAAACTATACCTCTATCTCGATCGAAAAGTTGATGAATTGAGCCTTCGACCAAGAATCATGAAAACAGGAAAACAATGATGATAAAAAGAAAATGCGTAATCAACAACTGCCACCTGAGGTAGCTGGACAAGAGGTGGTTCTTTCCATTCTCTTGATGCAAAACCGAACTAAAAGGAATGAACGCTCCCGGTGTTGGTTAAGAAAGGGTAGCGAGGTCTATGATCAGTAGGATCATTGGCGCGCAATCATTGAATTCTGGTCACTGAAATGTATGGGTTAGACATCTTCTGGGCTGAAATTAAACAGGATTTGAGTCGGGCGATATGATCGGTAGGATCCTCCTTTTGGAACGTGATCGATTGATCTTCTTCAGGCAAGAAGATTATTCTTTGCAGAGAGAATGTGTAGTTTCGGTGCCGGCATGATTTGTTTCCCCTGCTTGTTTTTAGCAGACCAATTAAAATGAAGCGACATGAAGCCATCAAAAGAAAGTGAAGAAGAAATTCGGAAGTGCGATTTCGAAGAAATTCGGAAGTGTGATTTCAAGCTTTTTTTCGCCAGTCCATATGGTGTCGGAGCACATAGAGTATATGGAATGTAAGATCTCAAAGATGGAGACTAGACCCGTCAAATGGGTGGATCGGGTCGGGTTCGGATCGGACCATTTTCGACCCGACCCACACCCCAATCCATACCCAACCCGACCCATATTGCTAAAAGTCATTATTATTGTAGAGAAACCCAAATTCACTTTAAGCTCTATGTTAAATAACCCACTCAACCCATATTTGATCCATATTTAACTTTTACTTGACTCATATTTAATCAATATTTAACTTTCATTTAACCCATATTTGACTCATATTTAACTTTCACTTAACTCATATTTGAGCCATTTAACTAAAAGTGAGTCATAATATGGGTTTATAACCCATTTTGACACCTCTAATGAAGACCCATCTCTCTCGGAGACTACGGCGAAGGAGCTCAATGATGGAAGCATGCAAATCGTTGAAAACGGGAAGCTAGGCAATACCATCATGTAGTCTCGTTTATTACTCGATGTCTTCTTGCACTCAATTTGGAAATAAATCTATCGATCCAGTTAGAATTTTTGATGGGTTTGTTTTATTGCAATATATGACAGTGAAATACTGGAAACAAGGACTCTAAAGTTCAAGTGAGTCGACGCGATCACGAGGCAGGGATCACGGTGAGGCAGTAGCGGGTGGGGACGCGGGTGTCAGAGAGAGAAAGTTCGACATAGAGAGGGAGAGGAAGAGAGAAGTGCAATTATAGTCAGGTTCTGATTAAGTTGAGCCCCGTTTGCCTTGCGAAGTGTAGGGGTGTAAACCGAACCGAACCGATTTTTGAAAAAAACCAAACCGAACCGAATAAAACCGTCCCGAACCGAATACAAACCGAACCGAAAATGAAGTTCGGTTCGGTTCGGTTCGGGACGGTTTTTCGATTTTCCTATTTTTACTTTGTTTATTAGAATTTAAATAAAAAAAAAATAATAAAAAAGAGAGATTATTCAATTTTTATTAAGAATTCTAATTCGGTTTGGTTAATCGAACCGAACCGAACCGAAAATATTAACAGTTATTTTTCGGTTAACCGAACCGAAAACATATGAAATTTCGGTTCGGTTCGGTTTTTGACATCCCTAGCGAAGTGTGGTGATTTCTTCACCCTGGTGTTGGGAAGTAAATGAGAATGGAAAAAATAAATAAATAACAAGTTCTGGAAGGACTCAGGGAAAGCCAACACTAGCTTACCAAGAACCTTCCCTGCCACACTTTAAGATCGGGATTTGCTCCTTGCATAGACCAACCTGATTGTTATCAGTACAAAATTTTTCATGACAAGATAGAAGGGCTTTATCTTGAAACGACATGTCATTAGTTAAAACACTTAGAATTTACCAAACCTAACCTAATATCAAACAAGCAAAAGATGAGGCGAATGCGCATTCTGTCATGGATCCTGAGGGATATCCAATCTCGATCGATTGCTCATCCTGTAGAAAGTCACATGTACCTATCCACGCTTCCTATAGGCAGAAAACCCATCATCGGAGCTGCCTGTTCGTTGTCAACATCTTTGTTTTCTTCCTTTCTTTCCATCAGAAAATATACAACACGACATGCTATTTACAATTCCCAGATAAACAACACATGCTCAACTCGAGCAGAACAAAGACACCAGAAAATCAGTTGCAGCCCAAGACTACCGTTCGCTAAGGACCATCATCTTTGAGAAGCTCCAATTCAAATAGATGCCCGTCACTACCAAAGAGATGTTATCTGGAAAGAAAAGTATCATATTACAAGATTGTTGACGCCCTGGGAGTGTTTGCAACTCATCAATATGCCGCTGACAATTGAGTGGTTCAAAGAACTGCAGCAGCATTATCAGTGCACTGACCAAAAATTTGAGTAGGAAAAACTATGACGACACCCTTAGCAATTTGGCTTATAAGATTGACACAAACACCAAAGAAAGCTGAATATTGCTCCATTCGGGTTTTTCCTATCCAAATGTCTAGCTTAACAAGTTAAATTTTTAGCTGGAAGGACTTAATTTGCAGCCAAAACACAAAAGGACGAATCTAAAAGTCAAGAACTTTGACACTATCAAGGTGGCCAAGAAAAGTCAAGAGGCAACATGAGAAATATTTAATAACCATCATGTCCATCCCAAAGCTTTAAAAAATGGGACCATTTGTTTTGGGAGACTAAAACTCTTCCAAAAGACACCCACCCACAAAGAAGACGAGGCCTTTTGATTAAGTTGGACCCTGAAGTAGTCCGGGGCATCCATCCAGTGTCCAATGAAAGCTCTTTGGACATGAGGCAAATTTGCGAGGAGGTTCAACAATTGCAGGAAGTACAGAGCATATTTATCCACTTTCGTTCCTCAAATTGTTGTTGTCACTGTCACATTGCCGAAACTTTCATGTTAATATTCCTATATTATAACATATGCTAAGAGAAACTGCAACTATGGTTGTTTTCATGGCATGACAATCAATTGCACATACCTCTCCCCCAGGGAAAGACAAATTAACCTACAGCATACCATTTAACCACTATGGGTAACTCACTCGATTGAAAGTTTCATGATGATCTGATGGAAATTTTAAGGCTTATGGAGAAAACTGTAAAATGTGAAAAGCTTGTAAGGGAATTGAGAAACCAAAAGATCCTATAAATGCATGGATATTTACTCCGATTTAAAAGCTTAGGGGAGACTTTTAAAATTAAAAAATATTTGGAGTAAAAAGAAGAAATTTGGTAAGTTGATGAAGGTCTCTTCCCATTAGCACAGAAGAAGAATACTTCCACTTGCAATGCAACAGCAAAATAACAGATGAAGTGTAAAATTACCTTCAGAACAATGGACCGAAAGGGATGGCTTAGCAAAACCTTTATGACCATATGTTGTTGAAACGTGGCGAAGCAAAACCAGAAGAAGTAGGTGGCTTCCTTACAAATGGATGGTCAAGCAACTGCACTGCAGAAGGCCGATCATTCGAGTTTACTTTCAAACATCTAAGGATGAAGTCTCGAGCGTCTCTTGATAAAGAATCAGGAACTAGAGGAGGTTCACCCCTGCCAATTCGAAACAATGCTTGCATCTGCCATAATAAGAAAGAACATAGTAGAGGCTTGTGTTAATCATAAATCCATGGGGAACTAATGTATGACAGCTTGATAAACCAATAAGATCTGTACACAATTCTGAGCACATCATGCTTCAGGCAATCATCTATCATGCTAACTGTTCACAGGGACCAACGACATAAACGTTTTCCAACTACTCCTAATTAAACACAAGTATCTATTTCTTTTTGCTCAAAATTCTTTAGAGTCCTAATCTAAACCAAAGAGTAAAAATAAAGGGGGCATCATTTTTATGTTTTACAATGGCTTTGATAAGGATGGTATTATTTTTTCCTTTATAACAAAAGCAGTCTAACCTTCAAACAGAAGACAAGAGCACTCCAAACTTCAGCAGCAGCCATTCTACCAAAAGAAGGGGGTCTCTAAGCTGTTGTGCCTTAAAAGGGATAACATCATAAGGTGATTTACCGGCTAGAGCCAGTAATTACCATCTCTTATGGAAAACTTGCTATGTGTACAGAGAAGTTGCCAACTCGACGTAAGACATGAAAAGTTGAAAATTATCTTAATATTCAAAAGTTACCAACCAAATTGAAAAGTTACCAATTTCCATATTGAAAGTAACTCGTCTTAGTAAAGGAAGACAACCATTTAGGTCATTGGTTGATTCAGAGAAGAGCAGCAAAGGATCAACACTTGAAGGCAATGAGGGAAACACCAAGGTTGATGATGGCAAGTGACAAATCAGAGAACAACCGCGCAGAGAAAGGACACAGCAGGGAACACAATGCAATCAATATCTGCTCTCAGGAATGGAGCAGAGATGGCTCTCTTTGTTGCTCAAGTACCATGTGACAGTGAAAGAGAAGATGGATTGATTGTTGAGACCGAATGGTAAGGTCATATGCATTCCCCACATCATTTGGCAGGATACTATTTACATATATACAATATGCGATTATCTAAACGTATGCCCCCAGACATCGTAAACTTGTACTAGTAATTAAAAGTATTAGACAACAATGCCAAATTACTTGAAAGAGAAAGTCAAGATTAAAATGTTCAACATAGTATTTTTACAATGTTAGATAACCATTTGCTCCAGAATCCCAAACAATTATTGGCCATAAAAACTATGCATATTCTCTGACATGACCATACTCTTGATAAATATCATTGAATTCCCTGTCCTCTCTTTTCTAAGTAATGCTCTCACTCATTTAGTTTTCTTAAATGACCGCCCAATGGACTTGTCACGACATCCGCTCAACCAAGCAAGCTCACACAAAAAGTAGCAATGACAAAAAAGTTGCAACTAGTTAGTAATTCTGGTAAAACATGGATCTTGAGGATATAAAACATAGAAAGAAAGTTAGTAACATACTCCTTCTAAGTGAGAATATGGAGGCTGGCGGGTCAACATCTCTAAAACAGTGCACCCTAGGCTCCAAATATCAGCTGCTAACCCATAGCTTCTGTTCTTTAGATTGACGACCTGCAGTTAAGACCAACAAGGATGAAAAAACATGGAAAAGATACGCACCTAATACAGCTAATGATATTATATTAAAATAATGGCTGCAGAGGGTGCAAACCTCAGGTGCCATCCAAAAAGGAGTTCCTTTGGAGGATTTAGCATCATTCACTTTGGTGACCTGTATGAATAAACATGGAAAGTCAATATGTCATCTCAGAAAAGGAAAGGACAACACCTGTCACTCTGTGCATGTCTATACATGTGTTTGTCAGGTGCACACATGTATGTATTTGTAAATGCATCTTTGTTGCTCACATGCAATTTGTGCATGCATATGTATTTGAGCATGTGCCTTTGATGCTTGCGCGCACACAGGAGAGAGAATTCACTTTCACTGACAAGACATACCTTTGCCAATCCAAAGTCTGCAAGTTTCACAGATCCACTCGCATCAACCAGTATATTAGCACATTTGATATCCCTACAGAATGAAGGAACTAGAAGCATGAGAAACCAGCATAGCTGTGCATAGGATTAATAAAAGGTTAAAATTTTCATAATCATCCTCACAGTTAACAACATTGCAAATTTACATTTCCACCTTCAATCATTCACATGGTAAAATTATACTGTCTATGCTAGATAATGCTGTACAAGCTCATATTAATACTTCATTATGCGCTGATTATCACAAGAAATCTACTTCTCATAACACTACATTTTGGTTCAAAGATTTGACAATTTCCCTTAAATCCAGAAAAGCATTTGGATAAGTAAAAGAAGTATTATCATAAGACACCAAGGGAATGTGCTAGGTAACAAAATATGTAATTTTTCTTGTGTTCTTCGTTTGGTTATGATCTCTTTTCTTACCAAAATCAACCATCCATCAGAAATGAGAAGTGTGAATCACTATTCTAATTAGTCAAAACTAAATGAAAAGTCAAGCATCTCTTATAATACCTGTGGACCACATTCTGGTCATGAAGATACTTTAAACCATTCAGAATTTGCCTAGTGTATGCAGAGACTTGGGAATCTCTCAAGTTATATTTGTGATAAAGGTTTGCAAGTGAACCCTTGGTCATGAGCTCAAGGAAAATGTAAAGCTTCTTATCATCCTGGAAGAGAAAAGAAAATCATATGTTACAATATCTGACCCAAAAATTTCAAATTACTAGGTAGAGGATAAAATGTATAAGGCACACTGAAAACACATATAGAATACTTTAACACCTATCATGTGCAAACTGAACTGAGAATGGCACATAGAAATGATGAAAATGGAATGAGAGCCACAATCAGAAAGAAATTAAGGGATACATGGCTCTGAAACCATGTTAGGACCCAAAAGATTAAGATATGAGGTGGAAGGAGGCTACATGTACATAAAACCCATCGAATCCGTATAAACAAATGATATGAGATATCTTAACAAGATACATTAGAGACAATATACCAAATAGCAAATAAAATAAAACATACTACATTAGTGATGTCTACGTCTTTTTCATTTTAATCATGCTGGATGTCTAGGCCTCTTACAAACCAAACCAATCATCAGATATATGACAACAGCCCTTCCCACAGCAATCGGGCGTGCTAAGGCAAGAGGCCCCTAGACAAGGCCCTGAGGTTCATTATGCTTCCTCAAGTGCACTTTAATATTGAGGACCTCCTCAACAACCAATCAATGTTTAGTGACAATCTGTTTGATGGGGGTTAATTTAGTAAAAGTTCACATCAAATGACAATTTAAAAGCAATTTTGTGAACTTAAAAAGGAAAATAAGTCAAGAATGAATGGGATTGAGCTCTTCTTTTGCTCGTTTCCTTGTACAATACAAATATCCAAGTTACAAGCAGTCATCAGAGTTTCAAGTTGCAGCAGTGCCAACCAAAATGTTGCACGGCGCACCTAGCGGAGGAATAAGAGGCTGTATAGGATTAAATCATCCACCTCTAGAAAACAAAGTTTTAATTGATTACAAGACAGGCTCTCTTCATAAAATGATGTCTACTCTACATGTTTTCTTTACTCAAATAATCATTATTGCAGGTAATAGTCAATTCATCACAAACTTTTCTTGTGGTGGGAGGGGAACCTAAAATGTCTGTCCATGTCTCGAGTGGCTGCTATTGCTAAAAAGCTGCAACTGCTATGATCTTTTCATAGGATAAGTGCAGCTAATAAATGCAGTGATGACGATGCAACCACTATATTATGGCTCCAATCACAGCAACAGTCCCCTGAATATTTGCTCAGCAATAACATAATTAATGCCAAAGTGAAAGATACTGCAGATTGCAACTTAGTAAGAAGGAACCACACCTTGTCTGTGCCAAGATATCGCACTATGTTCTCGTGTTCAAACTGACTTAAAAGAGAAATTTCCTGAAAAGAAAGCCAAGTATCATTAGAAAGGAAGAGAAAAGAACATCTATTGAACTCACACCAGATTTATGATTGTATATACGGCAGTTTTATAAATAGTTTTGCATATACACCAGCTTGGCAATTATAAGAATGAGGTAAGTCAAGTAATCATGCCTATGGGCCAGTTCACAAGATACAGAAAGAAACAAGCACTTACCTGCTCAAGCTGCAATATGCTCTGCTTGCCTCGGCTTCCTTCATCTAACAAAGAAACCTCCTTTATAGCAAAAAAGAATCCATTGCTACAGAAACAGAGAAGCATGAGAGAGGGAAATAAAACATAAATTCCAACTCTTTTGAGAATTTAACCAGACATACTTAAAGATAATTCTTGCACTCCAGATGATATAAAGAAGAAAAGAGAAGAAAAATGAGTTTTCTCATCAATATCACTACAATATCACTATGGTCCCTTAGGCTTTCAGCATTTGCACTTAGAATCAACTAACAAGTTTCTAAAGCATGTTTCCTGCACATGCTGATTTATCACACTGTCCATTCCTCCAAAAAAAAAAAAAAAAGATTGCACGCTATTCAAGCTAGTAAAACTGCAGAAAAACAACAGACAATGATTAAAAATAGGCGACTTTTGGAATAGCATATCTTTACTTCATCAATCTGTTCTATAATCAAGAGTGCTTTTCAATAAGTTGCATACTAATAATGCTGGAACTCTAATATGACTAGCCCAAATATTCCTAATTCTGACCATGCAGCACTCACAAGGGACACCGAAACTTCAAAGGAACATCATTATGGAGAGCACCGACTGTATTGCTTATAGCTGAGAATATATTACTGATTATCAAAGAGGAAGGCAAAGGAATCTTACTCGCTGATGCCCTCATAGACAGTTCCGAACGACCCACTTCCCAACCGCTCGCCCTTTTGCCATGAGGTGATACTTCGCCTGAAGCTCCCACGGGGAGAAACATTGCGCACCGGTTTTGAAATGTAGGCAGAAAGGGCGTTCCCCTCGTCCTTATTCTTAGACTCCTTATCTTCAACACAAGTTGACAAACAGGAGTCCAAATCATCTTTTCTTGGCGAAGCCCTTTCTTTACTAACCTTCTCATCATCTCCATCCGACCAATCCTCTTTATTCGAAGGACGACCAGGAGAATCCTCGTCTCCTCCAGGACCTTCTTGAGGACCGAATGAAGTCAACAAATCCCAAGTGGAACTCACGTTGTCCACAACAGGCGGCAACTTAACTGGCGGCGGAGTAAGGACCGGAGGCCTCAATCCCCTAACTCCTCCCCCGGCATTATCCGTTTCCCAATTCTCACAATCTCCGCGAGCTTTAGCACAGAATTCATCGCCCAAAGGGCGAGAATCGTTCAAAGCAGAGCCCGCTGTTTTATGCATAAAACGAGTCCTGCAACTTTTAACCCTATCTCTATCTCCCAAACCACCCAAATGGTAACTTCTACTTCCATTCAATATAGATATCCCACTCTCAAGCTCGATACTATCGACTTCAGCAGCTAACCCGCCACCATCGAGCGGCGGCGATTCGTCGTCGTCATCGCCATCGGGAGCTAAAACGGCGGCGATCGGGAGGCGCAAGCGAGGCGCGAGATCGCGAGCCTTGCTGGACGTCCAGGCTTCCATGGGAATCGCGAAGTCCTCGGGCGAGAGCCCCAGCTTGCGGCAGATGACGTCGAACTCGCCCTCCTCGCCCTGGACGCGGAAGCTCGTGAAGACCGACAGGCCGTCGAGACCCAAAGAGGAGGAGGACGACAAGGAGGAGGAGGACGTGGAGGTGGACGGCGCGTCGTAGTCTATGTTCTTGATGGCGTTCCGGCGAATCAGCCGCGGCTGCGGCCGCCGCTGCCTCGCCTCCATCGGAAACGACCGACCGACCGATCGACCGCTCCGCTCGCTTCTCTCTCTTCCTCTCCCTCTCTCTCCAACTCCGGCGTGCTGCTCAGTGCGCAGTCCAGCAGGTTCAGCTGTAGAGAGAGAAAGTGTAGAGAGAGAATCTGAGTGATTCTGCTGGTCTTCGCGGGGGGAATCGGGAGTTGCAGGGAAGACCACGGCGAGTCGCGAACGAGCTGCTGGGTGAGAGGGACAGAGAGGGAGAGAGAATCGGTAAAAGCCCACGCGTTGCCACGTGGCGGCGTCTCTGAACGGGTCAGAAAACGTCGCACGCTACCTGGTCAAGAACTTCTCCTCGCTTATTTTAATAATTTTTCCTTTTAATAATGATAAAAATTTGTCTCTTTTTATTTTTCCCGCGATGTCGCCGAGGCTCGAAAGCAGAGAGAGAATATTCTCTTATTTTCATATAATCCGGTTTGCCCAAATTGTCGGGGAAAATTATTTATTTGGTCTGGACGGGGGCCATTTCGAACCTGCAAATCTTAACCAGAAGCCTGGACTGGCTCAGATTTAAAAAACAAATTAATAAGACGAAAAATTAAAAACTAATATATTTGTCATAAATTTATTTTAGACTAATTTTTTGGTTATAGAAAACATCAAACTAGTACACATGTGAAAATTTTATCGCAAACTAATTTTTTGATCACCAAAAGTCTCAAACCAATACATATGTAACAAATTTACTATTTGCTAGTTTCTATTAAATTGAATTACTAATATCAAAACCTATAAATTGGTATATTTGTGACAAACGGAAGGTAAAACCTCAAATGAAATATTTGTCAATTATCATATATCATCAAACTCATAAATTTAACAATAAAATTTAATAAAAAGTAACGGATGATAAATTTATCATAGGTATATTAGTTTTAAATAAATTTTTGTTGTTTGTCATAGTTGTACCCTAAAATAAAAGGCCCAAAAAAGTCTTCTTGGGGCCTAAAAGGTCAAACTGGTAAGGGTTGAAATTTCTGATGCTCGGTCTTTTTTATAGCATCTAATGTTATGCAAGAATCTTATCGCCCGAAGCAACCATCAAGCTTTATAAATTTATAGATAATATATGTTTCCCCGTCAACTTTGGGGGCACATACACGTGAATAGGGACTTTTGAATTTATAATTTCGTTTTCGAATTTGTGCCGTAGCCATGAATCAATCAATTTTCCTATCATGCCACACGAGATGCCATATTTTGCCATCATTTCAAACGTGCCTGCCAATATCTATGCTGTGTTTGGTACGTTGAAATTATGTGGAAAAAGAATTGTGATTTATTTATCTGGTTATTGTAAAAGAAAATTAGTTAGAATTCATCATATATACTTTTGGTCGTAGATAATGGGCCAAAATGAAAATTTTATAAGTTTAATTATCAATTTAGTAGTAGAATTAGCTAATTAAAATTATGCCTTTATAGCATCAAATAATTATTTTAAAATTTTGAAATAATTTATCAAGTATTTAATAAAAAATTATAATTGATAGGTTAGTAGTCATAAATATTGTAAACATATAAGAGAAAAACACGTGTTTTTCTTACTTTCTATATTTCCTAGGTTACCCTTCGCCTGCCTCCCTTGTCTTGAAGAACCACCAACTTTTTTTCTCTATGCTCACTATTAAATTTCCTAAAATACCCTTATTTTTTATGTCCGCCCATGTCACGCATGATCACCAAATTATGCGCATGCTGGTATAGCATATCTTAACCTTGGCTGTAAATAATGTTAATTATCTTATAATATAATAATAATTTTTTATGCAATGTTGATTAATACATGTCATCATAATTATCAAATAGTCAGCAATGATGAGAATTATAATATATTATTAGCTTCATGAAACAATTGATTAGTACAATATCCATTTAAAATATCCATCTTATATCAATTACTAATATTTATAAATAATTCCATAAATTACCGTGATGTGTATATTTAATTTGAAAATTTTGAATTAACCAAAGTTATATTCATCGCTGATTATAAAAAATATTATTTAATGGCATATAATATAATATTTAATAGTTTACTAGGGATTAGTCAAACATAGCAATTTAGTTTATATTAATTATAGTCATTTTTTCAAAGTATTCATCTAACACCACATGACAATCAATATATAATGAATATTATAATATTAGTATGAATAAATAAAAGATGGGATTAGTATTCCCATGAAATGCTGGTGGCACATGAATATGTAAATTTCATCAAACATCAATATCTATAATTCTGAAGAGAAAGTGCCAAAAATTTTAAATATTCCTACCTCTCATCTCTCAAATGAAAAATCAAAATTTCTATTTGTCAGTTTCCACAAAATCTCGCAACCCTTTTCGCCTTTTTTATATTCCAAAAAATATTCCAAAAAGCAGAAAATAGCACTAGCCAAAAGGCAAAAAGTCCCTTTAAAATAGTCAATGGTTGAAGATTGAATAATATTGCAACGTTGTCCTTCATCGTCATGCATGATTCACACTCGACAGGACCTATCCTAGGAAAGTCGCTACTTTGAAACTTGGATATTCGAGCGGACAATACTAAGTTTCGCGTCAGTGCATTGACCACGTGTGTACTTCTCCATCATTGGTATGATGTTTTTGGATTTTTTTAAATCATTGGCTCGTGCATGATAATTATGTTTTTTTTTTTTTTAATATTGGTGAGGATAATGTATTTCAATTAGTCAAAGCTAAAAAGAAAGTGAAACGCAAATGAAAAGGAAATTTGAGGAATAATGTATTTCAAGAAAAAAAATTTCGAATTTTTCAACGTTTAGTTTATAGAAAATAAATTAGTCAAAAAAAAAAAAAAAAAAAGGCTTTCAAAACCAGGGCAAATGGTTTCCTCTTTGTCCCTTATCTTTCTTTCACTCAAATCAAGCACATTCTCCTTCGTGCACCGCTTTTAATTATTTTTCTTTTCTTATTTTTAAAAAAATTCCGATTTTTTTCGTTATTTTTATTTCTCATTTTCCTTTCCATTTTTTTTTCTTTTCCCTTCTTCTTCGGCCAATCGCTAGCTACGATAATGGCCAATGACCAAACCATAGGCAGGGGACGAGCTTGCTAGCATTAGCGAGGTGAAGCCTTGAGACCTTGCCAACCTCTAGTGAAGTTTGAGCTCATTAGAACTAGCAAGGTGGAGGCTTGCCTAACACTAGCTTGGCTCAGTTGTTAAAAATTTGGCCATTGACCAACCTAAAACTGTAAAAAAAAAAAAAAAAAAAAAAAAAAATTGAATATTTTAGTAGTTTTTCCCATGAAGAATTCATACTAAATGGCAAAAAAAATTTCTAATCAATTTCAGGTTCTAGCCAAATATTGAAAAATATTATTATTTTTCTAAAAAATGATTTCTTGAAAAACATATATTAGAAAGTATTGCATCTTAGGGGTGTCAAAAAAACCTATCTAACTCGACCCGAACATAACCCGAACACGACCCGAACACAAAATAAATATGGTACATGTTTCAGGTCTTAATACTGTTTGGGTAATAATTATAAACACAAATGGAATAAATGTTTTGGGTCAAGTTAGGTTGGAACATTGTTTCGACCCAAACACATTAAAGGCTTCAACACAAACACACTTATCCAAGTTATCTCCTCTATAATTCCTTCTATTCGCAACTCATCCAATACGTCTCATCTCACGAGTTCGTTGTCGTCGGCCCCCATCGAACTCTTTCCCTCTCCCCCCTCTCTCTCTCCCCATCTTTCATATGATTTGCTTCTTTTTCATGACCGACGTAGAACTTTAGAGGAGGGAGTATTATCTATCTGCGGAGATGTTCATGGACGAGTTGAACAAAGTCTCGCGGTGTCACATAAAAGCATTTCAAATTCCCTTTGTCATATTTTTTATTAAAAAATTATCTGTCTGTGGAGATATTCACGAATGGGTTGCACGAGACCTCGCGACGTCACGTAAAAATATTTCGAATTTCTTTTGTCAAATTTTTTGTTAAAAAATTATTTGTCTGCGGAGATGTTCACGGACAGAATGGACAAGGCTTCTCAGTGTCACGGTTCATGGATGGGTTGGACAAGATCTTGCGGTGTCATATAAAAGTATTTCGAATTCCCTTTGTAATATTTTTTAATAAAAAACCCGAACCGACCCGTTTTTTTTGCTTCATGTTTTATACATTTCGGGTCGGTTGGTTCGGGCCAAATGACATTACCCTTATTGTTTGGGTTGGGTTGGGTAACATCAAGACCCGACCCGACCCGACCCGACCCGACCCGACCCGACCCGACCCGACCCGTTGACACCATCTTATGAAGCAACGGAGCATAAATTCAATGTGTCATAACAAAATAACTATATATCTATGCTATAATAATTTTTTGAATAGGCGCGGAACATATTGGATAAATATTGGGAATTTGCTTGCTTATCGCATTGATCCACATATTAGGAACGAATGGGGAGTAAAAACGCTTGGAAGGATGCTTTCCGTAACAAGAACAAGAATTTTACATAAGTGGCTCTATTTTATCCACCATTGATTTGGGGATTGGGTAGTCAAAGCTCAATTAATTTGATGGTGCAATTTTAACTTTTGCCCCGCCAAAAAAGTGAAAGAAGAACACTATTTATGCAAAACTTTCATACGACACTCATTTTAATGCCATTTTTTTTTTTGCTTACATGAGTGCCACTTTAGATTTGCTAATCGAAAAAGCTAATGTAATCACCGGTAGATAATAATTTAATATTTTTTTTGAAATTTTTTTTTTTTTTAGGGCTCAAGGATTACTTACAACCATCACTGAACATGAAACCCTCACCCAATATAGACAAGGGTTGCTTTGTCATCAGCCATGTAGGCCATGGATGAGGCCAATTAGAGTCTCGTTTGCCTTTGGTAAGGTCATGACAACCTCGCCCAGCACTTTTGTGGCCAGGTCTCAGATAAAGGCCACATCGCCCTCATCACAAGTGCCTTTCAAGACCACAACGACCCTTACTAACTTTGGGAGGCCGCAGGCAAGGGTCCTCAACGACTTTGGGTGGTGTCGCCCATAGCTACCTAGAGATAGCGAGGGCTGTTGAAGCCTTGCCAACATTTGACAGGGCCTCGATGGCCTTTGTGCGGGCCTTCACAACTAAGGGCAAGGCGAGCCCTCACCCAATTTGGGCAAATCGTAAAGAAATTTTTTTAAAAAATATTTAAAATATTAAAATATTATTTCTCAACAACCACATCAACTTTTTGATAATGATATTAGCTTTTCGATAGGCAAATCAAAAGATAACACTTAATTAATTGATTTTTCAAAATTATATCACTCAAGCGAACGAAAAAAAAATTTTGATATTAAATTGTACGTTGTACGAAAATTTTGATATTAACTATAGTTATTCGGAAAAAGATGTGGACAAAGCATGGCCGAGAGTGAATGTGATCGCGTCACATCAGTTACGGAATGCTCCAATTATCGTAATTAATGCAACACTAATTTCTAAGACACATGTAGCGAGAGCACTCTCTCTCTCTCCATCTCGATCTCGACAGATGGTGTTTTGCAGAGCAAAATAAATAAAAAAAAAAGATCTGGAGCAATTTTGAAGACACGTGCTTCACATTTCGAGAATCAAAGGATGCAAAATAAGGCGAGAGATATTCCAACCACTTCTGATTGACTTTCTTGCTCTCGAGCAATTTTGAAAAATTATGAGCCTTATATCCATTTAAATCTATCACGAGCATTAAAAATAAATCACACACTTTTCGTCGGATAATTATCCAGTAAAATAATAATTCAATAAGAAAAATCAGCTACAATCACGTGTGAATAAACCAAAAATAGCCATTCTCGCATGAGATTCTTTCCTTTTTCACAAGAAATCGATAAGGCAATGTGTCGATTTGAAGCGGATATGGAAAGCAAGCGATGGTTCGAATCGAATTACGGAATCCCTTCGAAACTTCCTCCTTAATATTTTTCTCCTCACTCTGAATGCTCTTGGAAAGGCAAATGGCAAGTTAGGGTTTACAGATAGAGAGAGAGAGAGGGGGAAGGGGGCTTTCCATTTCGAAAGAAGGAACAAATCGCCTGCTAATAAAAAAACAAAAACAAAAAGAAAATCATTTTTTTCCATTATCTAAAATTAAAAAATCCCCCTCTCTCTCTCTCCCAAGAGCACTCGCGATACAGAGTCGCTATGTTTAAACTAAAATATTCGAACGGAAAATACTAAGTTTCGCGTCAATGCGTTGACCATGTGTATATGATGTTTATTTAAAAAAAAAAAACCATTGGCTCATCGATGATAATTATGCTTTTTTTTTTTGTGAAGATAATGTTATTTAATTAGTCAAAGCTAAAATCAAACGTAAATGAAAAGAAAATTTGAGAAAAAAAACAACTTATTTATTTATATTTCATTTTACGGGAAATAATTTTTAAAAAAGAAAAGTTTTGGAATTTCATATGCGAAAAATAAACTAGTCAATGAAAAAAATACTTTCAAAAATAGGAAACATATTCCCTTTATTTCTTTCACCCAATTCGGCACATTCCCCTTGACGCACTACTTTTATTTTTTTTCTTTTTTATTTTCATTTTTCCTTTTCCTTTCATTTTCCCTTCTTCTTTGGCCACTTGTCGGATATTAGGGATAAGTATAGTTTAGTAGGTGGTTCCCATCTTAGAAATGGGGGAACCACCTACTAAAGACTGATTCCGAAAAAATGAGAACCATGAACTGCCTATTGGTTTCATGGACCACTAGTCCAATCCGATTCTTGGGAGAGCCCATAGAACTAGCTCCTAATCCCTACAAAATTGCAATCATCAATTAAAACAAGCTATTAGCTCTTAATTTCATACCATGACAACAAAGCGTAGTAACATCTCCAATCAATCCTCTCTTTCAACTCGAGAGATAAAATTAGTCAATAATATCTAATGGTTAAAAAACTACAAAATAATTAACTAATTAAAATGAAATTTCTTTTTTTTTCCTATATATATATTGGTCCAACTCGGATGGGTGATTCCATCAAATTGGTACTTACCGATTCTACTAAATTGGAATCGGATCAATCCCCATGGAAACCATCGGTTTTGGGTCGTTTTGATCCGATTTTAGGTGATTTGGGTGACATTGACTATGACAATGGCCATTGACCGACCATAAACAAGGGATGAGCTTGCTAAATTTGGCGAGGTGGAGCCTTAAGACCTCAACGAACCTTACTAAAGCTTCAACTTGTCGAAACTATTGAGGTTGAGCCTTATATGTGGTTGGCTTGGCTTAATTCAACCCTACTTGTCAGAATTTGGCGAGCTTGAGCCTTGCCAGCCTTGGGTAAGTTAGTCCCTAGCCTATGACTAGTTGCTAGTTGCTACTATGGTTGGTGGTTGGCCTAGGATGAAAGGAAAAATAAAAATAAAAAATAAAAAATGAATAATTTAGCAATTTCCCCATGAAAAATCCATACTAAATGTCGAATGTTTTTTTTTTTTTGATAATTTTCAAGTCGGAAAAATATTGTTATTTTCCTAAAGGATGGTTTAATGGAAAACAAAAAATATATTTTTATGCAAATTATAATATTTATGCTATAATAATTTTTTATTTATTTTTTGAACAGGTGCAGAACATGCTGCACAAATATTGGAAGTTGGCTTGCTTATCGCATGACCTACAAGTTAGGTACATATGAGGAGTGAAAACGCCTAGAAGGATGCTTTTTGCAACAAAGAATTTGACCCAAGTGGCTCCTTCTTATCCACCCTTGAATTGAGGACTGGGCAGTCAAAGCTCTATCGATTCGATGTATGCAAATTCTATTTTTTTTGCCCCACCGATTAAAGGACGTGGGGATAGCACGAGCCAAAATGAATGTGACCGCGTCACATTTGTTATGGAATGTTCCGATTCTCATAACTAATGCAATGCCAATTTTCTTAAATTCATGCAGTGAGGTCTCTCTCCGTGGGGTGTTTCGGAGGGCCCAAAAAAAAAAAAAACATCTCTTGAGCAATTTGGAAGACCCATGATTCAATTTTCAAATTTGGCGCAGATTACAACTACTACCGATTGCCTATTCTTGCTTTGGAGCAATTAGCAACGTAAATTCGATGCCGGTGGATGGAGATTCATGGAATTATAATAATTTGTAATCTGGGTTTTATAAGGTTCACCTAAAGTGTCAAAAATAAGTCACATTCTTTTTATTGGACAATCATTGTAAATCAATCGTGGACATTTATATAAGTAAATCAGACCCGTCTAAAGGATAATTCGTGATGGTACGTGGATAACCATCATGGCACGAGATTCTTTCCTCTTCCACAAGAATTCCGTAAGGCACGTCGATTTGAAGTAGACATGGAAAGTCTACCTCACGGCTCCAATCGAATTTCAAAACCCCTTTGGAAACTTCCTCCACAAGCTTTTCACATTGCAGCGACACCCCATTATTATTTTCCTTAATTTTTCTTTTCTTTTATCCTAACTCCAAAAGCTCTCGGAAAGGCAAAAGGCAAATTAGGGTTTAGAGATAGAGAGAGAGAGAGAGGGAGGGGATTTCCAAAGAGGGAACCAATCGCCAGCAAATAAGAAAAAAACAAAAAGGAAAAAAACAAAGGGAAAATCCTATTTTTCTTTTTCCTATTTGTCTAAAATTTTCAAAAAAAATAACCGAGCAGGAGGGGGAGGAGGAGGACTCCCACCAGCAGATTTCAGAGGCTAACATTCCTTATTTCGTCACACCCCCCTCCCTCTCTCTCTCTTACTCTTCCCTCTCTTATTCGCCCGGCAATCAAAATCTCTCTCTCTCTCTCTCTAGACTTCCCCCAAAAGCACTCCCGATACAGAGCCTCTCTCTCCTTCTCCCTCTCTCTCTATCTCTCTATCTCTATCTCTTCCGGCTTTGAATCTTGGGGTTCTTGCCCATTGGCGATTGGTGCCCTGTTGTGCACGGAAACTCTCTCTCCTCCGCCCCACTGAGAGAAAGGAGCCGCCGCGCGCGCCAATTTGGGGGTGTCCGGGGTGGTGGCGGCGGCGGTGGGTGGTGGTGGTGGCGGTGGTGGTGGGGCGGTGCGTTTCTGGGGGTTTTGTCCGCCGTCTCGTTCCCAATTCGTTCGTTCGCGCCCGTAGTGGGACGCGCAGGTTAGGAGGCTTCCATCAATCCCTTCTGTTGGCTTTCGATAGGTTCGTATAGATTATGGGTTCTCTCCTCTGTTGCTTCGTTCTCTGTCGCGCGCGCGCGGACGGCAAACCCTAGTTTTGTTTGGGGGGCGTTTCTTTCTCCCTCTGGTTTTCAGGGGCGATTCTTAGGGTTTGTTTCTCTGGTGGTTTCGGTTTAACTGGTCAGAGAGTCGTTTGTTTCCGGGGGTAATTGGGTTTTTCGGTCGATTAATCTCAGTGGGAGTTCTCGTGTCAATTCGAACGCTTCTTTTGACAAACTACCCTTGTCGTATAGAGTTTGCTTCTTGTCTCTGTTCCTCATCAACATTGGCCGTTGATAATAACCTTTCGTGGGCACCTTCGTTTTGCTGCTTCTCGGCATTCGGTCGTTGATAGCTTTTTCTTGTTTGGAGTTTAGGGCTTTCAAAACTGCAGAGTAATTGTGTATAGTGTACAGAGAGAGCAAGAGAAAAGCCGGGTAGTCTGCAGTGAGCAGTTTTTGGTGAGCCTGAGGGTTGTGAGTGGCGGTGACCATCGTCGGGTACTGACTGTTTTGAGAGGGTCTTCCACTGAAGGTTTGTGGAGTTTTTTTCCGACTGAAAATGGAATTGGGGGGCTTTTGACTGGATTGGGAGAGATTTCCAACAGTTTTGTAAGACACTGAGGAGATTTTAGAAGGAAAGGATTTCAATCACAGTTGTCGGTTTTGTCAATGATCATGTTATTTAATAAGGATGGATAGGAGTGAGCCTTCTTTAGTTCCAGAATGGTTGAAGAGTGGTGGAAGCCTCTCTGGAGGTGGCAGTAGACAGCAACAATCTTCATCTTCTTTGCGCTCAGGTACATTTTCATTATATGCCACGTGTCTTTGTTTCTGACATCTGGTGTTGCTGGAAATATCTTATTTAGTTGTTAAGAGTTCATTGGGAGGAAAGGTAATTGTAGTTTAGACCTATGGAGCATAATACATGAGAGGGTATGCAGAAGTTTTTAATGATGTGGATGTAATATGACGGCAAATCTACCTATGGAAATCATTTGTTGGGATATAGTAAGGAGGGAAGTTAACGGAGTTTTGAGCTTGGAAGCATGATTACTTGAGGTGGCATGTAGGATTTTTTAAGGATTCAAGACATAAAATTATTGGAGTTATCCGTTTCCCTATTGTACTCTCATGTTGCTATGCTGCAAAAGATGATCCATCCTTTACTTTGTAACCTTTCGAGTATAATCCTTTTGCTTTTCTTTGTGTGGCAAAAGTCATGTATTTTCTGTAGGTGCATACAAGAATTAAACTTGTGCAGGAACTATAGTATATTTTAAGGGTTTGGTGCGTTTTTGCAATGAACTCTTGTTTTGCATAGCTTTTTTATGTTAATATACTTGCCTTAGGTTTTGCATCCAGGTGAGGTAGAGTTTGTGTGGATGTAACAGTAGTGCAGATTGTGAGATGGGTTTTGCTTGGATATGTGTGGTCTCTCCAAGTTACTGTATAGTCTCCACAGGGGATATTATTTGGTTTTTTATATTAATGGTAACTTATATGATTATTTTATTTTTCCTTTGATAGATGATCGTCCTGTGAATAAGAACGTGAGAAATAGGTCTTCTTTAAGCAGTGGAATTCAGGTGGCTGATCGAACCACTTCTTCTTATTTTCGTCGGAGCTCCAGTAGTAAGGGATCAACGCACTCACGATCTTACAGCAGCAGTAGAACTCCTCGGGATGAAGCATGGGAAGATGTATATGAATTCCATCATAATGACAAGCCACTTTTTGGTCTACTGAAGAACCGGGACCATGCTGATCCTCTAGGTAGTTTGCTGCCGGGTAAGTTTGACAAGGATGTGCTACGGCGTTCACAGTCTATGAATGGCAGGAGGCAGGAAGAGACCTGGCGTAGTTCTGTGGTTGGTGATGTTAATAATGTGAGAAACGGGGGCCACAACATCACTAGTGGTCTGCTTGCAAAAGGCAGAGATGCAAGTAGCACCACCGAAGCTGCATTGGGACAGGACTTTCCCTTTCTTGGAACTGAGGAGAGGCCAAGAGTTTCTGAAGTAGCAAGAGTACCTTCTCCAGGCTCTGTTACTACCTTCCAGAGGCCTTCAAGTGCTAATTCAGACAAAACTAGTTCAGATGGGTGGACGGTTTTGGCAGAGGTGCCTGGAGTGGTTGGAAGCAATAATGCAGCGGGTTTGCTGTCTCAGCAAACTGTATCTGGAAGCTCAGCTATTTCCGGTCAAAATATGAATGGTCTCAAAATGTCAGAGGCTGTTGCCCAAAATCCCTCTCGTGCTCGCACACCACCTCAGGTAAATATAGTCCCCTGTTGCATTTTCATTATGTTATCATGCCATATTTGAATGTATGGCTGGATTTCTAGGCTGATAGCTTTAGAATTTGCAGTTATCTGTTGATAGTCAGAGGCTTGAAGAGTTGGCTATCAAACAATCTAGGCAACTGATCCCTGTGACGCCATCCATGCCCAAATCTCAGGTAATGTTTTGAATTTCATGGTTATATTCAGGGTTATAGAGGTTCTAGTCTATTAGATGGATAGGTAGAATTGTTTAAACTGCTTCATATCCAAATGAAAACTTTTTGAGTTGCGGTTTTGAGACAATAAAAAAAATGATATTCCAACTTTTATGCCTGTAAAATTGTGATCTAAATTTTGTTAACAATTTCACTGATGCTCCAATTAGTCCAAAGCAAGCCTCTAAAGCCCGAAATACAGTTGGCTTTCACCTCAATATCTGAAAGAAATCAACCTCTTATCCATTTAACTGTGCCTCTTTGTATTACATGTCTATTATAGGATCTCATTATTGTGCATCACAACTGTCTTTGCTTTTGTTCTTCTAATAACTCTAAATGTTACATTATGTTGTTGATTTGGGCCGACTTGCTATGCTCCACCTTCAGAAATCAAACAAAGTGGGATGTCTCATCCTGGTTTTTGGTAGTTTTAACATTGGGTCATGAAAATGGAAGAGTTGTTTGGTCCCATCATCTGAATGGACAAATTCCCATTACGAGCTCCATATTTTTGATCTGAACGACACAAATAGATCCTTGATAGTAACCTTATGGAGCTGGAGCTTGTGATGTTGGGCATTTCTTAGCTTTGAATTTGGTGTAATTTTACATTTATTGACTGCTTAATGGAATCATAAGAAAAGTTGTAAGATTGACAATGCCAGAGCATGTACTTTTTGGTTTGTCAAGTTGGCAAGTGCGGAAAAGTAATACTGATGAAAACACTTGCTCCCCTTCAACATAATAAATTGTCCAAAACATATTTTCTTGAACCAGTATCCAACTTATAAATAGATCTATGCCTTATCTCGTGCTTGCAACTGGGGAAACCCATTCCATGCCCTAAAGTTACCCTAATTTAAGCCAATAATCTCCTTATCTTTATTACTCAGGTTGAAATGCTTGTTTGGTCTGAGACTGATTACACTGGGAATGTGTTTAATTGTGGGATTAGCCTATTAGAACGAGTAGGTCAGCCCGCCTAGACCAAGTATTTTAATTATATGGGGTTGAAAGGGAGCTATATGTTTGTGTAAAGCTTTGTTGTTTTTTTTGGTTGTTTGGTGTATTATAAGTGGGGCTTGTATTCTGCAAGCTCCACTAAAAAAATGTTTGGCTGCATGTGGCTTCTTTAGAGTGTTTCTATGAGTTCCATTGCATTATTGCTGACAATGTTGGGAGCCCGTATTTTTAATGACAAGAAATGTCGGCTTTTTTCCCCTGTATGTGGGGCATTGCAAGAATAGTGCTCATGGTTTGGTATCTGCATCTTCATTTTAATGCTGTGAATGAAAATTCTTCATTTCATTTGATATTTTCTGGTTGGGCTAAATGTCTGGAGCATTCTTCCCACCTGGATGCCTTGTCCTTCAGGGTGCTGTGTCATTTCCCTTCTCTTCTACACCTTCTGGAAAACTAATTATTCACCACTTTTTTCCATGCGCGGTCTTGAACAAGCAGTTTGTGAGGCATTATAATAAGTCATGGAGAGTTGACCATCCTTATATTGAAACTGTTCTGATTTTGCTATGTATGCTTGAGTTTACAAATGTGGATGTAGTGCATATGCAATTTGATGGAGAGACAAAATTTCCGGTTTTGAAATTCTAAGTAAGAGTTAAAATGATGCCCTTTTAATACTTGCAGTATTTTAGTTGCCTTTTCTCACCTTTGATGAGGTCGGAGGGAGGGGTGAGACAGTCTCATGTGCCATCCCTGTTATAGAGACATTCATATTTTGTTGCCCAAATGGTCTTTTGTGGAGATGGAGGGAGGGAGGGAGGGAATTTGATTGAACAAATTTCAGGATAGCGAGTTCTGAATCTGAATAGATAGTGGTTGCACATGATTTGTTAATTAGAAATTTGGTTGTCTTCTGCCATGTTTGATGGTCAATTTTAACTTAATTGTGTTCTTGATGTTTTCTCATGTTTCTTCCAGTTGCAAAGTTCGATGGAGAAATCAAAAACAAGGGCCGTGCAGCAGACTACTAAGTTCTCCCCTTCGCTCTATGGCAATCAGTCTATGCGTGGCAGCCCTGCAAGAGTTGATGTTGGGAAGACTTCTAACCTAGGAAAGTTGCAAGTTCTGAAACCATCAGGGGAGCTGAATGGTGTCTCTTCAACTGTGAAGGAAAACCTGGTTTCCCCAAATGGAGTCAAAGTTCCACTTAGCCCCCTCAGTCTGGCTCCATCAACTGTTGGTTCTCACTCTAAGAATTCTGTCAGCAACCAGAACTTGGGAGGTTCTGAGCGTAGGCCAGCTGGATCACTGGCAACTTTAGAGAAGAGACCATCTTTGCAGACTCAAAGCCGTAATGACTTCTTCAATCTCTTAAAGAAGAAATCTTCTACGAGCATCAATGCTAGCAATGATACTACTAGTACTGTATCAGTTTCTGATCAGGCAACATCAGAGCCTTTGAGCACTGAGGTTGGCACTGATTCTATCTCTTCAGAAACTAAGCATCAATGTTCTTCGGTTATCTCTGTTTCAGACTTTCCAACTGAGCATGGCAGAGAGACAGTTGAAAATGGTGATGCATGTGAATGTACATTAGGTTTTATCAGAAATGGAAGTGAACATTTAAACTATTCAAAGGAGGAAGAGGATGCGTTTTTGCGTTCTCTTGGGTGGGAGGAGGGTGCTGCAGATGGAGATGATGAAGCCCTTACTGAGGAGGAAATCAATTCATTTAAAGAAAAGGTGGGCATCTCTTTTTTCAAAAAACTAGCACGATAAATATGTATTATAATTATATGTTTATCTCATCTAATAGAAATCTGACTTATGACATTTGATGTTAATGTAGTATATGAAATTGAGGCCATCTTCCCAAGCCCTTGGGGACCAGCAAAAATTTCTCCATCTTAATATGAACGGAAAGATCCACAGTGGGTCATTTGGATTGAGCTCTGCTGGGTCTTGCGTGCGATCTTGATCTGCCAGGTGTAGCGGTGAAGGCAGAGGTTGTGATTAATTGTTTAAAGCTGATTATAATCTTTAATTATTTCAATGGATGAAAATCCAATCTAATATTTTGAAGGAGGTGGGGAGGTGGCTATCTTTGCTTGGGAGGGGGAGTGGGAATAAGCTGAAGAAGTGTGATCTTCGAATTAGCTTGTAATGTGCTCTGCCTACCTGCCTTTTCAGAGGTTGCTGTAGGAATAGCTGAGGGACGGACATATAGGGAAAAGGGGAAAGAAAAGGAAAATGCTTCTTTCTTTAATATATTTGCTTTTGGATTTGTTTTATTTTTGTGAGATTAGGCAATTGACAAATAGTTCACGGTCTTTGGTCATCTGATTAAAGGAATAGAAAGATGAGAGAGGTTTTTTGGCATCTTGTTCTCCAGGCTGTCTTCATTTTCTCCTGCTGCGATTTCTTAGCTTTATTGATATGAGTGAGAAGTTATTCATTTATACCTTTAAGCATGGGAATTAGATCCAGACTTCTGTTTTTCTGGTTCCGATGAAGCTGCTGGAACAAGTACCTCCTTGCCTATGCTGTCGCCCTGTTGTAGGGCTTTTTTCTTGTATTTTTTAGATCCTTTAACAAGGGCACTCATGACCATATGGTGAAATGTATAGAGGATAGAGGTTGGGTGATTGTAACTAATCTATCCTTCGATGGTGCTTTGTAAGCCTTTTTCTTGATTAATATGTGGGATGTAATGTATATATTGTCTCCAGAAACTAATGGGGTGGGAATTTTTTTGTTAGGAATAAACTCATTACTGGCACCGTTCTTTGGATTTTTTTGCATCATGATGCTTTTGTTTTGTAATTCACAGTTTTACATAATAATAATGGCGTCAGGTAGGTTGCCAAATACTAGTAGAAAAAATGATAGGTTGTCAGATATGACCAGAACCTATGGAATCTGGTGGAATTTACTGAGAGAAAACATAGATTTAACACAACCGTGGCTGCATTCTCCAGTTCATAGAATACATTTGAGTTTGCATTCTTGCTTTGAGTTGACTTCATCAAAGGGCTTGATTCGAGCTGGTTGATCTGCTAGGTACCATATCTTTGGAAGTTCGTCTTTTCTGACTTTGATCTCTATATTTTCATCAACTCATAACCGTTTTTTTTTCTTTTCGAAATCAACTTGTATCAGGTCTTGTTAGAACTTTTGGTACTCGTTGATTTTTCGGTGAAATGGAGACACCTAAGTAAATATATATAAAGGTCCACACAGGCTGTTTGGTGCAAACTTGCTGCTGATCGATCTCTTTGGCACTATTTTTTATTTTTTTTTAACTCGTTGTGCATCATGGGCGTGACCTGGTTTAGGCGAGGAATTTATCGATGCCAATGAGTAGAAACAAGGGGCATTTGGTACGGATTCGAGCTTCAGGGATATCTCAATATTAAGGACAAACGTTTGTTTGACCCTTGGGAAGAGACATGCTTAGGACTCTGCAATGGGAGGGATAGAGAGTATCGAGTTCACATGTGATGTCTTCGGTCTGACCCTTACTATGCAAACCATCCCCGCCTGGTCATGAGTTTAGGTCGGTCGGGCCACATGCCCAAGCCTCCCGAGTTACTTACACCATTTCGAAATCATTCTGTCGAGACCATATTTTTTGAGGAGTGGCTGATTTCGATGGCATTGGACTACCCGAGTTAAGAGCGACTGCCTTTGAACTCTAGATGAATGCAGCCCGCCCATACACTCGACAAATCATGTCTACCGACCTTTGCTAAACGACTTGTGCTCGATTGGGAATGCTCACTCTCTCCCTAAATTCATTCATTGTCCTAATACTGGAAATCTTACCTCATCCATCATATTAAGAGTGAAATTTTGTGAGACCTACTGATTGTCATATGTTCAAAAAGACTAACCCGATGATTATTATCTGATGGGATCGGTTTTAGACGAGTTTGCAGAAATTTGGGCAGACCGCGTGTCAGGTCAACTCTAGAGATATTCCAACCATTTGAGGCCATTTCTCCAAGAATAGATTGGCCATCGATTTCTACATCGCTACATCTGATCGATTGAACTTCTTCACACGATAAATTGTTAAATTAATCAATGGTGGATCTCATGGAAAGAGTTTGAAAAGTTGCGATAACCATACCTTTCAATTCTCACGGGCGTGAAAAGTGGGCGTGGAAAGAAAAGAGGCAAGCAGATCGCATCAATTCTCATTGTCGTCATCGTGAGAAAACAATGCCAAAAGACTCGGGCCATACCGCCTTATCTTAATAGGATTTGCGTCAGCCATGCATGTTGACTCGGAGAAAAATCTGGTGATCAGAGATTCTTGTTCAATATTTTAAACGATCAAAAGAACTCTTCGATAATAATTCTTTAATTCGTTGGTCATTATCCTTATTTGATTTGCTTTGTTGGTCATTTTTTAAAATAAAATTTTGGTGCGTTTCTTTCTTTTTTTTTTCAGAATAAATTTACTTAAATTTATCTTTTTATTTGAGAAATATTGAAGAAACCTGAAAATTGTTTTGATTGTCGTCCGTTAAAAGGTTCTTGCCTAGGTTTTCTGTCAATGATTGGGTAAAAAGTTTCGATCTTGATTGAGTTTGAGTATTGAAGGAGCAATACTTCTCTATGAATTTTATAGGAAAAATGTCAATGGCTATCCTCATTTTTTACCTTTATATCACTTTGTACCCTCGCCCAGAGCTTATGAGGGTCGGCCAGCAATCTCACCGGCCCTAACTCCAAAATCAAAAAGAAAAAGAAAAATCATAAAAAAATCAAAGATATTATTGATATATTATTAAAAAATGTCAATGTCAACATCAGCGTCAATCGTTCATGTTATCAATTTTCGGTCAATTTCGGCCAGATGGATTTAATCGATAAAAAAGTAAAAATATTTATGATTCAATTAACAAAATTAAAATATTTAGAACTAAATTGACAAAAGTATAATATATTTAAGATTTTTTGGATAATTTTTCTATTATTATCATTGTCCAATGGTTGAAATTTACTAATAAGTCGACCTTATCTATCATTCAGTTGTCAAAAATCGGCAGCTTACAATGTACAATACAAAATTTTCTATTGGACCAATAATTAATTTGACCACAAATTATATCCATATTTTCGAGTTCAAAACAAAGAGTTATTCCTCTATTAAGACTTTTTGGCAATTGGATCAAGAAGCGGCAAATCAGAAGTCAAAGTTTCAAGTTCACAAGAAACCTTCGAAAAGACATGAGTAAATGCCTTCGGTACTCATGTACACACCCAGAAAAACCAATTTCAATTTTGACATATTTCACGTGGGTTCCAGCTGGAAACCGGGCCAGAAAACATTTATAGAAAATATGATATAATAATCATCGCATGGAAGTTTTCTAGGGTTTACTAAGTTTAGTTGCGTACGTGCAATAACAATTGAGAAAGGTCAATTGTTGTATATTGCAACGTGAGATGCAAACCATTAATTTAAATTGGAAATCTCATACTATAATATATATAGAAAGAGTTTAGAAGAAGGAAGACCTTGTAGTTGAGCTATTGGCAAAGATAGGACGACTATATATTTTATGTGAAAAGAAAAAAAAAGAGTTTTGTAATGAATTTGGTAGATAGGCTACGGAATTTATTGATGAATTTCTTAATTGCAAACTAATATGAGAAGTTAAGCACCTCTGAGCTAATCGATGGTCTTATATTTTCTATTGATTTATCTCTACTATTGGTGAAAAAAATTGTAAACATTATCTAGATAGTGACGCGCGTAAAATGGCGATTTATTTAGGGCTAGTTACACGAATAGTTCTTGAATTTTTATTCATTGTTCAATGTCCTCCCTTATTTATTTATTTTTATTTTTTTAGTGTTGCCTCTAAACTTTTTTATATTTTATTCTATATGGTCCTTCCTTAAAAGATTTAACAAACTTTGCTTATGTGTCAATTAAAGGTGCTAACTTGTTATCATTTTTTTTCAATTTCGTCCCAAACTTTATTTGTTTGTTCATTTTCGTCCTTAAACTCTAATATTTTGGTTATTTTTCTCTCATAGTATTGGATTGAGCATGGTGAAAGTCATTAGGTACTCTTCAAGATGAATATCGACGACCCTTATTTAGGACTGGTCATTTTACACACAATCTTTTGACAAGCCATACACGCTTTAATGAATCCGTATAAGTTTGATGGTGATGAATAATAAATAACTAAGGTGTAGATTGACCCTTTCATCCCTTTTAGGACGCTCTTGGAATGGTTCAGTTCAACATTTTAAGATGTTTCTTTGTTAACACAAGATGCTTAGAAACATTTAGAAATACTTACAACTTGTGAATTCAAGTAAGCATTTTTATATATAAGAATTCATACCTTAAATTTTCTTTGTTGTGTAATCCGTTTAATTAACTCGTTACATTTTTTTATTTTAATGATGCAACATAATTCATAAACATGTTGTCTATGGGACTAAATCTAAATTTGACATGACATAATTAAGAGGGAGAAAATAGCAAAACAGTTCAAAGGCTATATTAAACAAATAAACAAAATATAAGGATTAGATTGAAAAAAACAGTGATAAGTTACAAACCCAGAAGGTTTTGTCAATGATTTTAACGAAAGGACTATATTTAATCATTTTGAGAAGGTTGAGGGATGACATTTAAAAAAAAAAAGAGTTCAAGGTTGACGTTGAATAAAGAGTAAAAGTTTAAGGACTAGTGAAATCAATAACCTATTCGTTTACGAAATGTAGAAAATATATCCTAGAGTTATAAGGTTCTTGTCGAAATCTTGACATCTTTGCATGTAAAAGCTCATGGAGGCGGCGGCGGCGGTTGTTGCTGTTCAAGTCTAATTGCAATAGTTAATCGACTTTTTTGAGCATAGGGAGAATCATCGTTGAGACTCTAATCCATTTTTGTGAAATTGTCAAACATGGGAAGGTATTATGAGGAAATTCAGGTACCGCATATGAAGCTTCAAGTCTTTCACCCTATTGACCAATTTTTAGGGCATTAGACAATTAGGTAGATGACTTGTGTTAAAGGGTAATCGGTTTTAAGGTGGGTAGATTCCAGAACTGGAACCTGAACCCGACCTTATTATAATCAATTTTCAGTTTGTGGAACCTGTATCTTACTGTGTTTGTACTGGAACATGTTTTAAAACCTACCTTGTTTTTTTGGTCTGGTTCCAAGATCTACCTAATAACCTGTTTTTCATAAATGCCTTGACAAAGAAGCAACCGCTCGATGTCCTATACAACTTCGGATTTTACAACATGCGAGGAAACAACAACCTAATTTTCCTAAACTTGTGATTGCAAAATATGATAATCAAGATCCCTAGTCAATTACTCCATACATAAAAAAATTCCCACTAAATGTACAAACCCAATTAGCTTAGTTTGTTAGCTAATGACTCCATGATAGTAGGGGTGTCAACAGATCAGGTCGGGTCGGGTCGGGTCTTGATGTTACTCGACCCAGCCCGAATAATAAGGGTCATGTCATTTGACCTGAACCAACTCGACCCGAAATGCATAAAATATGAAGCAAAAAAAAACGGGTCGTTTCGGGTTTTTTATTAAAAAATATTTTAAAGGGAATTCGAAATGCTCTTACGTGACGTCACGAGACTTTGTCCAACCCATTCGTGAACCGTGACGCCGTGAAGCCTCGTCCAACCAGTCCGTGAATATCTCCGTAGACAGATAATTTTTTAATAAAAAAATATGACAAAGGGAATTCGAAATACTTTTACGTGACGCTACGAGATCTCGTCCAACTCGTCCGTGAACATCTCCACAAACAGATAATACTCCCTCCTCTAAAGTTCTGCGTCGGCCGCAAAAAAGAAGCAAATCATATGAAAGATGGGGGAGAGAGAGAGAGAGAGAGAGAGGGGGAGAGGAAGAGAGATTCATGGGGGCCGACGACGATGAACTCGTGAGATGAGACGTGTTGGATGAATTGGGAGTAGAAGAAGTTGTAGAGGAGATGGCTTGGGTGGGTGTGTTTGAGTTGAAGCCTTTAATGTGTTTAGGTCGGAACAATGTTCCAACCCTAACTTGACCAAAAACATATATTATATTTGTGTTTATAATTGTTACCCAAACAGTATTAAGACTCAAAACATATACCATACTTATTTCGTGTTTGGGTCATGTTCGGGTCGAGTTGGATGGGTTTTTTTGACACCCCTACATGATAGTATAATGTTGGTGCTTAAATAACATCAAAAGGTATCCATCTAAAACAAATATAATAAATAGAAAAAATGAATTGAGATTAAGACTAGTTCTCTTGTAGATTGTATTAGAAAAAAAATGTCCATATAAGAAATTGCAAAGTTAAGTACTCATTAAGTAAAATTCTTCATGTTTAAGAAGGTATATTTTTTTTTTTATAGTAAGAACCGGTTTCAAAATTAATCTTGTTCCTAGGTGAGCCTTCCCTTGGAACCAATTCTTGGACCAGCTCCCACCTATTCCCAAAAAATGGAATCAGTTCATAATCGATTTAAATACGAATTTGTTCCTAGACCTGTTTTTCGATTGGTCCAATTAAGTTCCTGGCTAAACTCAATTCGGTTGCACACCCCTAACTTGTGTAGCCCACTAAATTAAAGGGCGAAAAAACTTTTGATCTAATTTTATTTTATTGTGAAGGCCAGGATCCTCGAAATTCGAGGTATAAATTTACATCTTAAACTTACCTTCGTGATGGTCGATAAAATGGACTATCTACAATAAGCTACATCGTTAAAATTGCATCCCCGCTGAAAATTTTGGGTCGAGATACAAAGAGAAGCTACAGTGATGAGATGGTGGCGGCACTAGTGGTGGCTGAAGGTGGTGACATGGCTGTGGCCGGAAGTGTTGATTTATCAGTGCTCCCAAGTATATCTTAGTCTAAATTGTCGAGCCAATTATATAAAAGAGGTAAATTTATCATTCCCTAAATTAGAGGATTCCTAGCTATCTTTCTTATAATGCACCTCCCTATATAGAGAATTCATATACATTTGGTCGCTCGAATTTCTACCCAAGATAGAACTAGATAAGATAAAATATGAAATACAGGGATTTTGCTATAATTTATCCATTATTTGGTGAATCAATAATAAAGTTGGATATATTCATATGTACATTTTTTTGGTATAAACAGCATATAAGTGTGAATGAACATAAAAGTTCACAAACATAGATGATAGAAATATCTTATGACACCATTGCTTAATGTTGAAATATCTTGTTTTCTTGACCTAATTATTATGAATATTTGATCTGATTATTTGATCCTGATTTTTAGGTCTTGATTATTAGGAAATAGCTGTAAAGAATTAGTTAGGAAATGATTTATTAGTATCCCTTAATTTGTGGGATCTTTCAGATTTTATTTTTTGGTTAACACTCAAAGTTGTCTTATAAATAGCTTTGTAATCGTGGTAAAAATAACACAGAGAATTATCACAATTCTTTTCTCTAAATTCTTCACTTAATTTATTTTTATTCTATTTTTCCTGTCTTTTTCAATTATTTTATTTTTTATTTTATTTTTCCCTTTCCATCATTCTCTAATAAAAATTTATTAAATAGTAAATTGTATTAATATACCTTAAATACAAAAATACCTAAAATATTTAATAAATATATACATTTATATGTTAAATTTATAATATAAGATATAATTAAAGTCTAATATATAAATAAACACAATAATAAATTTTAAAACTAAAGTTTTATTTTTTGTTATTTTGAATTTCTTATGCTATAATTCAAATATATTGAAATACAATTTCAATTTTATTAATTTACTAAGATAGATATTTGAAAAAAACAACTTTCCTATTATGGATATTATAGAAATCTCATCTATCTTTATCTAACCTCTTCTATGGGATAATTTTATCCAGTAATATCCTTTTAATATCTAACTTAATCATATCTTGAGTAGGCACTAAATGTAGAATATGATAAATTTTATTCTGTCATGAATTTTATCATGACTATCAAATGTAGTGGTAGATGTATTACTTATTATAAATACTAAAGCACAACACTAGTCAACTAAATAGTTGACAAGATAGAATGCAATTTTCCCTTAGTGTTATTACGTGTCTACTGCAGCCTCATGTAACAAATTACTTACAATGTTATCCTTTTATATTTCCCTTCTCCCTTCTTCGCTTATGGGGAGATTATTACATTTGATAATTAATAAGTAAATGAAAAAATTACCAAATTTTTTTAAGTCTATTGCAATTGTCCCAATTCAATCATAAACTGTTTTTTTTATCAATTCAACTCTAAACCTTTTGCAATTGTGCCAATTCTGGTCGGCCTATATTGACGTGTTAATTTTTTAATAATATTTTATTTTATTCGAATTTTCTTTTAGTTTTTCTTGTCTACTATGGGGGGAAAAGAAGCCAAAAGAAGAAGAAGAGAAAAAAGAAAAGGAAAAGGAAAAGGAAAATTAATAAATTAATTAAAAATTCGAAAAAATAAATATTATTAAAAAATTGCCATATTTGTGTCGGCCGGCCAAAATTGCCAAATAGACTAATTGGCATAATTGTAAAAGGTTTAGAATTGAATTGGCCAAAAACAATTTGAGACAAATTGATGTAATTGCAATAGATTTAGGACATTTTTGGTAATTCTCCTATAAGTAAATGTATAATAGTTGAATTTGATATACACAATACTTTCTAAAGAAATAAATGCCCGAGGGCTGTCTTCATTGTCTATTATTTATGACAAGGAAGCCCGCTTCAAAATGAGTGAATCTCGAATCCATGAAATATCCAACTAAGCTCATGGATCAAATAAGATGTCGTTTAAAGCCGGATGAGAGACTCAAATGTACGAAGTGGTCTACAGTTGTGGCATGCGAAATCGAACTATGCCGCACACATAGCATGCATGAGTGGCCTCAATTCAGGACGTACAAGTTAGATCCTTTAACCCTTTTAAGAATATCCCACAGGGAAAATATCTTCATTACCAAGTCATTTATAAAAAAGTGGGGATTGCTTAAAAGGTGGATTCGAAAAGTTAGGGAATGGAATCATGATTCCTACAATAATTTAAGGGGCTCACTTTTTGCCTCGAGTTGGGCAAAATGATCATGGGAGTCAATGCACCGGGCAGAGAGAGAGAGAGAGAGAGAGAGAGAGAGAGAGAAGAAAGGATTGACCTTCGCATGGGGATCGGAGTCGCGAACGACATGTGACCGCGCGCTAATCAAGCCTACATTGCGAGAAGGCAAAGGGCTCGTGCATTGCATGAAACCGGATCAATAAGCACATGATTTGTTTAATTTATATAATTTATTATTGTATGTACATCGATTTTGACCATATTTTATGTATATGTTATGTGTAATGATCCTTGTATACAACAGATGCATAGCATGTGTACAAGGATCATATACTATATAAGAAATACTCGTGCAAAATGACTTATTTTGGCGATGTCAATGTGTACATATATGTTGTCATTGTGTTAACATGCCCTTTGATGGGATATCATCTTTACGGATCGATTCCCTCAAAAAACATTAGTGGACATGATTATGAGAAATGCCATCCACATGTATCCATCATATATAAAAATACCAAAAGATTATGACGTGATGTATGCGCCTTGTACGACTTTTAGGGATGTGACTGATAGCAAGCTTCTAAATCGTCTGTTTTCTTTTTCCTCGAGTTAAGGAGGTTTCTTATGATGGAATCATATATGTTCTATGAAAAGCACACCAAGAAAAGATGGAAAGAGCATCTTTCATATCAACTTCATGTAAGGTGAAATTTATCGTTTTAACAAAAGTTTATAGACCTCGACTAGGCCCATGAAATATCCAACTAATGTCATCATCATGGAGCCAATTAGCCGAAGAGGAAGATGAATCGGCAGAGATTGCTAAAGGGAACCAAAGCAGTAATCAAACGGCAAATGTAGTGAGTCGGCCAAGACTTAACCAGGCGATGGCCTATGAAGCTACTAATGGGGTCGGCGTGGTTGCGTTAGGGTTCGGCTGTGGGGTCAAACTTGTACCAGCATTTGCTAAGCCCTAACCCTAGCAGTCCAAGTAATGCACTACGACCCTCCTTTTCTTTTTCCTGTTACTTTCTTAAGATACCCAACAAAAGAATTTGCCAACCAAAAAGAGATAAGTGACACTATAGGTCCTTAGGTTGTTACCTCTATCGATTCATCCATATGTAGGTTGCCAAACTCACACGAACAAAGCTATGATGTGATCAAAACGAGTCGTTTGGAGTTCACCATCAGTTCCGTGATCATCATAGCCTCTGTCAATTCACTCGTGTCATGAGAGGCCCCAAAAGGTCATAACCTCCATGGCCGACTTGAAGAGAGAGAGAGTAGTCAGAGCCTGGTGGACATCAAGTTAAATTGTGATCGTGGCAATAGGGGTATGGAGTTGTGACGGTGTGACTAGGGGAGGTGGCGGAAACTAAGAAAGAGGAAGAGAGGGAAAGAAAAATAGGAAAAAAAGATAAAGTAAGAGAAAAAAAGAGAAAGGATAATACGTCTTGGTCATTGAATATTCAAATATGATGATTCGTCCTCTTCCAAAGAAAGTGAATTCAAGATGTAAATAAACTCTCTAGAAAATTTCATAGAATTTTTGTCCTTTGTGAAAGACTATCAATACATCATCTATCTAGCCATATGGTATTCACATTTCGGCTTTGAGTAGAGAAGGAGCAACTATTGACTTGTGCCCCATTTAGTTTTCCATGCTAACGTGGGTGATGATTGAATAGAAAGAGACATAAAATCAGGGTTTGAAAGGAGCAAGGAATGGAGGAGAGAGAGAGAGAGAGAGAGAGGGTCCAAGGTCATTGTAGTTGACAATTTCTGAGATCTGATCCCTAGGGTCCTCTCTTTCTCATGGGATTTCGTACGGGATTCATATTCCCATCGCGATGATGACGTCACAGCAATTCCCCTTCCCCTTTTAATTATATATTTTCCATCTAATCTCGTTTTCAAATTACTTTCTTGGGAACCTCCAAGAAGAACCTGGTTTTGTTTTCTTGTGTTGAAAAAATTCTGAAGTTGCCCCCACCATTTCTTTACTCTTTCTTCCGGAAATTTTCATTTTTCTCTTCTTGACTTTTTTAAGCTACTTTGTTTTTTGTTATTTTCAATTTGAGAGAATATGTAACTCTATCTATAAGTGAGCAAACAGTTTTCCAAGTTTGCTAAACAAAATGAGCATCGATAAGTGTACTAAGATTGATTTACAATATTTGTATGCTTAATAAGACATGATACTCTTAATACGAGTATTGTGTAGGGTCCAATTGCTTGAATGTAATGTTCAATCTCCTTATCAGTTAATGTATTAGCTCTTTAAATTAGTTTTACAATACATGATGGTATTCATATGGATTTGCCTTTTTCCTACTCGGATTATCACACTTTATCAAGAACGATATGTTTGTTCATTGCAAGAAAAGTTGCAAATACTACGAAACCCTAGGTCATGAGAAAGTTTCATTCATTAGACATTGTCGATGATGATTTGTCACACAATATCAAAGTAAAAAGGGTTTCAATGTATGGAAGTACAAGCAAAGGGCGTTTATCTCTTCTTGTAAAAACTTCCATGGAAGTTAATAAATATGTTCATATAATTATTCGACATGTTTGTGAATGTTGTGGAAGGATTGGGGTGGGGGGAGTAAATTTCATTGGATTTCAAGTTAAATTACTAATTACCGTTCGTGTCTACAAAATCTACCAAAATATTATTTTCCATAAATGTGAGCTGGCTCGATTAGTCTCAAATTTGCGTAGCCGCCTTGTCTCACAAAGGGTTGGATGAAATTTGTGGCAAAACTTAGCATGGGTTGTGTGCTACCTTAAGAGGATTAACCCTAGAGACAACTGCATTAGCTTTCGGATTGAATCAAATCTCTCGTCTCGCACCAGTCAGCATCGACATTGCGGCTCGAGCTAATCCTTGATCTCGCACCTAACTATTCAAAACTAGCAGTCGTTTGTAGTAGTAGTCATATCTAGACAAAACAAATTCAACCATTTCTCTTATATGACTCGATAACTATAGATTCAATTAATCTAAACTACAGATTAGATGTCATTTGTCTACTAAGCATGGTCACCATATAGAAACCCTAGCGGTTAGTCTTCGCTAGTGTGTGGTGCACGAGCAATTGTGTGCGTAGGTCTTCGTACATATATTATACATTATACATTCTTTATACATACACAGACACACACGCATCTATATATAATAGGGATTTGATATATTTTTTTAACCTTGAGGAAGGGCCCACAAATTGAAAACTTCGAGGCGCCCAAACACAGGAGTCTATGTATATAAGTATACCATCGCCAGTTGCTAATGGCTCAGTCTTTTGTGTGTATTTTATTGAAAGCTTTAATTAATGACCCAAATCAAAGTCAAACACGTAGATGCCTCCTTGGTTTTTTGTCTAATACTCAAGGCTTTAGACGAGGGAATTGACTTCGGTGCCTCAAAAGCTGTACATTGCAGAGAGAGAAAGCGAGAGAGATAATATTTCAAGAACCTGCATCTCTCTCTCTCTCTCATGCTTTGTAAGGTCATGGACATCGATCTATCTTTGAAGCTAGACGCTGAAGAAGAAGAAGGCGAAAGATCGACCGAAGATTGTCCCGAAGTGCAAGTGGGCAATCATCACGATGATCAGGAACGCCTAGGAAGTCCAGAAGAAGCTGAGGGTGTAGTAACAACTGCTTCAGGCGAAGAACAAGAGCGACAAGAAGAAAGAGAAGAAGATGGCGATGGTGACGAAGAACATGGGTCGGTCGATTTATCGTCGCGAGATAGTATGAAGACGGAGGAGGTAAATTGCCTTCGGATCGATCCTAGTCTCTCTCATTTGTAGGCTAATCTTTTTCTCTGGTGTATTAACTTGTAAAGATATATATGTTCATGTCTTTGTTTTGTGTGTAGTTATGCGTTTTGAAGAAGGAGATGGATCGGATGAAAGAAGAAAACAAGGCTTTGAGGAAGGTGGTGGAGCAAACAATGAAGGAGTACAATGATCTCCAGCTCAAACTTGACCATGTTCATCAATCCAACCAATCAAAGGCAAAGTGGTCTCTTTGTGTATCATGTGTATAAATGAATTCTTACATGAAATTATACAGAGGATTGATCACTGTATTTTTATTAAAAGTTACTGTGCTATTGATTCAGGATCCTTCAACCTTTCTCTCGCTCTACACAAAAGGAAAACCCGATCACGAACTGAAATCCGTGTCCAGCCTGAACGAGAGCTCTCCATCGCCGTCCCCAAAAAACAACACCCTCAGTGAAAGTGATCTAGGGTTGTCGCTGGGGTTGCAAATTGGCGCCAATCCACAGAGAATACAAGTGCATAAAGAAGATGGCATCCTCAAGGACCCAAATCACACAAATTTCTCGTTGATGCAAGACAAGATCCAAAGGACCGAGCAGCTTGCAGGCGTAACAAGTCATGTCGCCTCCATGCCCAACAGGAAATCCCGGGTCACAGTTCGAGCGAGATGCGAAGCAGCCACGGTAGGTCCAATTTCAATCGAAATTCAGTCAGTAATCACCAAGAATATGAATTGCGGGAAACAAATCGAATTAGGAGTACTGAATAGGGGTATATTTGTGCAGTTGAGCGATGGTTGTCAATGGCGAAAGTACGGTCAGAAAATCGCGAAAGGGAATCCATGTCCTAGAGCATATTACCGGTGCACTGTGGCGGCGGGATGTCCAGTGAGGAAACAAGTATGAACGGTGCATGAATTCTTTTCAAGTTTTCAATACATGTTTACTCTGTCATAATTCAACTGATAAGATTTCCCATGTGATGATATTACTTTTAATTAGGTGCAAAGATGCCTGGAGGACATGTCCATCTTGATAACAACCTATGAAGGAACACACAACCATCCACTCCCGGTGGGAGCAACAGCCATGGCCTCAACAGCCTCCAATGCAGCCTCTTTTGTATTACTTGATTCGAGCATGAATCCTCTCTCGTCGGACGGATCCATGTCTTCGAATTTCGTCAACGTGCAACCGTCATCGCTTCCCTATCACATCCCGAACCCCAGCGCTCCCTCTCAATTTCCAAGCGCTCGAAGCTTAAACCCTAGCAACGACCCCTCAAAGGGCATCGTTCTTGACCTCACCCACATGAACCCCTATGACCAGCCGCACAACTTGCCGATGAGGATCAATTCAACCGCGAATTACCCGTTGCCTCATCTGGGTCCCTCTTGGATGAGCAGAAGGCCGAGCTACGATGCTTTCCCAGGAAATTCGAGAGGCGTGGACAAGCCACCAGGATCAGCTGAGAATGCGAATGCGAGCTCGATCGCCTGCGATCCCCAGTTTAGGGTTGCTGTGGCGGCTGCTTTGACGTCCCTCATAAATAATAAAGAGAAGAGCGGGGCAATAATGAGCGAGGGCCATCATCCTATGGATCCCTCTTCATCAAATAGGGATGGGGAGAACGGCGGCTCATCAAATGGTGGCGGCAACAACCTGGTTCTTGAGTCTTTCTCTCCCAATGGTAAGCCGATTCAACTCTTGCCATAAAGTTACTAGAATCTTGCGCCCAGAAAAAGAAGGAAAAAAAGAAGGAAAAAGAAGAATAAGTGCTGTAATTTAAATTCACAAACGAGTCAGAACTATACTTTCAGATTCTATGCACCCTTATCTTTTCAAGCTCTCTGGTCAATTCTAGGGTTAATACAATCAGCTGTGGAATTGTTTAGTCTGGTTTTTCTTTCATGTTCTTGAATTCCAGGTATCTCGTCTTTCATGTGTATTTTATATATTCCAACTCCAATCTCAAGGCGAAGCTCCCATGATCTTAGGATCTTCAGAAGCGTTTTAATAGTCCCAGCCTCTCTCTCTCTCTCTCTCTCTCTCTCTCTCTCTCTCTCTCTCTCTCTCTCTCTCTCTCTGGTGCACTGGTAGAGGATGAACTTGTGCTTGGAGAGGAAGGCCACCAAGTAGGGTCTTTAAGATATTAGGTCTACTGATGCAGAAGAATCTTTCTTTCCCAGAAGCAAGCTGTTCACGCATAAATATGGAGCGACCTTTCATTAAATTTTTCTACATGTTTGCAGAGGTCAATGTCAATGGTTCTTGTGTAAAAAAGAAAATTGCCCACTACCAACAATTAAGTATACCGAGTGCTATTTTTATTATCATTATTAGATAAAGAAGATGATTTTATTTTGCTTTGTTTTTACTTTTTGCTAATGCTTCTTTTGGTACAACTAGGGCAAGTATAGAATTAGCAATTTTAGACTCGTTTAGTAAACTTTTTCTTAGCTTTTCCAAAGGTAGAATATGATTGATTTATTTTTATTTCGGTAGGGGAGTAAAATTATTTGAGGGAAAATTATTAAGTACTTTTGACGAGTCACCTTAGAAAAACCTATAAATCTAACTGATTTTACATAATTAGGTTGGCTATTGCGTATGGACTATGTTCCTACAAGCTTCCCGTAGGATATAAGAGCTTTTTGAAATTGCATTTTTATCATTAGAGGAAACCTACATTAGTTTGGTAAACTTTGAACACATGAAATATCATGCTAATTATTCTCATAAAGTAGGCAAGAGTCAACTCAATTTTTTTCATGGATGACCTAAGTATGAAACTAATTTCTCATTAGTAACTTAACGAGGGATCGAATCAATGGTTTGCACCCAATTCACACATACATATATATATTCCTTAGTCATAGTGCTATATAAAGTAAAAAGGACTTCATATTTTTTAGGGATTTCAAATCTTTTTCTTTTTCTTTTTTTTCAAAATATCCTCAAATATCTGTTTTACGATCATCGTAACCATGGGCAAATGGGTAAGTTAATAAATCTATTTTATCTAGTATATGTCTTAGTATTAGAATTTCAGTTTTTTTTTGGCTATCCTACAACAACTTTCCTAAGAAGCAATTTTTGTGCATGCATGTGCAGCGGCTATGCCTCCAACCCCGTCATTGTCGATAATCTAATTGATGTTGAAAATTTTCAACTTTCCTTGCTACCCAAATTATGAAGCATGTTTTGGATGTTTATATCTTGCAAAGATTGTCAGAGATTCTTTGCCTCTTGCTAAATCCGACAAGTTTTTCGTGTTAAGAGTCATCATTTGCGACACTCAAAGTCCAATTCCTCAAGCAAGAATGCAACTTGTTTCTTTGTTTTTCATTTCTTTCCTAGCCCTGAGAATTTATGGTGTATTCATTTCGCGAAAAAATTAGTGATTTAGAAAATATTTTCTGAAAAATAATTGTTTATATTGTTTCAAAAAATAAATGAACGGAATTTTTTTGATCGTCCACGAAAATAGCTAGGCATTGTTGTTGATGGTGAAAATATTTTCCGTTGACTAATTTTTCTAAATGATATAAGTAATCATTTTATAAAAAATATTTTCTAAATTAATTTTCGTGAGAGGAACACACCTTAATTTCAAATATAGCTTCTAGTATAACAATTAAATATTTTCTTAATTTTAAGGCTAATTATTAATTATATTGGTCTCCGCGATCACAATTAACATGTCCACTATGTAGTCAAAAAACATTAAAAGCCTGTTGAAGAGAGATTCGTACTTGGCTACGAAGATAATCATGGCAAGCCTAATTGAACCGCTAATTGATGAAAGCCTGTCAACGGTAGATTAATTACAACTTATCAACTACACCAGCAATAAGTCATGGAGGCATAGGGGTTTCTAGAATCAGCACTAAGCCAAACTAGGAGGGAAAATAGGGTTTAGAGTAAGAAATACAACAATCTAAAATTCTTACATAGATTTAGAAAATCTAGAGATCAAATTGAGAGTGCATACCCCAATTGAACCGTGCTGAATTGAGTCGTCGATCTTTGAAACGATCTATATAAATGAGACCATATGGAAACTGTAGCTCGATCTTCCTCTCTATTGCACCTTCAAACGGTCTTGATGGATGTACTACCATATTTTCTCAAAAAGAAAAGCAAGGAGAATATATAGTTGTGTATTTATATAACGTATTGTAATAGGTTTTTTTATCTATCACCGATTACAGTTGACTATCAATTTATACGAATTGTCTTGTCACATTACTTAATAATAACCCGTTTTTCATTAACTTGAAATATTCTGTGATCAATATTAGCCCACGTTTATTGAAATTTGTAATGGTGAGATTACCTATTATGCATGTTCTGCCAAACCCTAGATAGACCTGCCACCTAATCTTAGAAGAAAATCCAGATGTAGATAGTAGACTCCTTTCACCATCGTATAGCCCAGAAAGCAAATTCAACATGAATCTCGAGAGGTCAGGTTGGGCAGGATAAACAAGTTCCTGTTAGTTGGTGGAAAAAGCCCACTAATATGTAGTTGGCCCCCAGCTATATAATCACGATGGGAAGAGAGCCCATTCACTGGTTTAGTTTTGGGTATTGAACTAGATGTCATCAACCGGCTAAGTTCCACTCAAGAATCGAACCAAACCAAATATTGACCTCACTCAACCGGTGCCAAACATGTTTGGGATGGGCTGGTTCGGTTTCAGGCCAATTCCTAAAGAAACTTGTCCCGTTTTGGGTTCCAAAAACTTAGAATCGACTATGATAAGATAGAATCTAGATTCTTGATCTAAAACCTACTCTTGTTAAAACTGATGAAATCAATATCAAACTATTACATTGTTGTGGTATCTCTCTTTTAGTGAAAAAGTACTTGTCTCATTGATTAATTCTCTTTAATAAATTGACTTCTTATCTTCACATTGTATTTCATCTTAAGCACAAATTGTTAGTACCTTTTAATGTCTCTTGAGTATTTTCTTTTGATCACCATGATAAATTAAAAGGAAGTAGGAACAAATCCAAATATACATGCATAAAGTTAAGAAAATGAATTTTTTAATGTGAAAAGGAGAAAACATTTTTCTGAAAATGACTTCTCAAAAAGAATTTTCACATATCACAAAGTCTTCCCCAAAATAAATAAATCTTAAAATGGAGATTGAAACAGTTTGGGAGTCACTAGAGGGACCACTCTAGAATGACTCTAGATTGGTTTGTACCCGATCTAGATATACATGTTTTTTTCTTATCTATACATCATAAAAAGCAAAAAGGACCTCCTACCTTTTAGAGATTTTAGATCTTTTTCTTCCTTCCTCAAAATTTTTTCTTATAAATGTTGTTCCTAAGGGTAAATACTAAATTTGATTCACCTCTTACATTTTCCAATATTAAAATTGGAATTTTTTTCTCTCCTATGGCAATCTTCCTGAGAAAAATCAAATCTTGAGATATTTTTCTTTTCAAATATACAATTTATTTCGACAGCTTGTTTCAACATTAATTAATTTTTTCAATTAATTATTAAAATATTTCGTAATAAAAGTGATTTTGCCAATCTTACAAATATCAATTCTAGGGAGGCGCAAAATCCGTGTACACATTTGCTAGTTGACAATTGAACCAACGCCATCATTGTCAATTATCTAATCAATCGGTGCAGAATATTTTCAACGTTCCTTGAAACCCAAATGATGGAGCATGTTTTGGATGTTTGTGTCTTTTGCAAATATTGTTCGAGATTTCTATGCTTCTTGGTAAGTGGGACAAGTTTCTCCTGTCGAGAATCAGCATTTGCGACACTCAAGTGTTTAATTCCTCCAGCAAGGATCCAATTTTCTTGTATGAAGATGCAAGATTGCTTAATTTCATGGCTTCATATTAATTAAATTGGTTTTCACAAATATAATCTCTTTCCCTCTCTAATTTATACATGTGAAATCTAGTCACGATTTTGGCTAAATGAGCTCATCTTATTAACTACACTGGTAATAAGTCATGGAGGCATAACATTTCTTGAATCAACATTAAGTCGAACTAGAAGGGAGAGCGTAAGAAGCACAACAATCTAAGATTCTCGTATAGATTTATAAAACCTAAAGTTTGATTTACATACCTCCAATAGAGTCGTGCCGAATCAAGTCACTGTCTTCGAAATGATATGTACCAATGAAGGCATATGGAAACTGCAGCTTGATCTTCCTCTCTTTGGCTCAGTCAAAAGGCTTTGATGGATGAACCCATAATATTTTTAAAATGAGGAGTGAAGAGGAGACTATCCCAATGGATCCATTTATCCATCATCGGTTAATGTTGACAATAAGCCTAATTATTATTAAGAATGAGATGCACTGAGTTCACCATAAGTTGATCGGCTACCTTAATATTGGCTCACATTTATAAACATTTCTAAAATTCAAGATAACCAAGTGAGGCATATTCGCCACTTGTTCCTTTCGCTTCTTAGGAGCCAAACCCAAAAAGCAAGTGACCTGCCTCCTTTTTAGCCAGAAGAAAAATCCATATGTGGAAAATAAAGTCCCTTTCAACATCCCATAACCTAAAAAGCAAATCCATCATCAACTTCAAGGGCCTGGGCTGATGGGCTCTTCTTCCCAAAGAGCCCTGTCAATTCAAAAGGCCCATTCATTTGGAATAAACAAGTTGGTGTTGTGTGGTCGAAACGATAGCCATACTGAAAAACCCGGCTCGGTCGTCCTTCCTCTCGTTTGCTTCCTTAGCTGGTTTCGAGGCACAAACCGCAATGTTTTCTAGAATGAGGATCGGAGAGGACACCGTGACCTATTTACGTAGCGTGTCATGACATGGCAGGCCCATTCATCACCGACTACCATTGACGATCGACCTACATCAACTGTCCAGCCACATTGTTAACGAATGAGACGTGCAGAGCCTAATACAGTCTGATTAAATTAACTGTGCTTGGGCTAACATACATTCTCCCTGTTTTTAAGAGAGCCCAATTCACTGGTTAAATAATCATTATACCAAGAGAGCCCAATTCACTGGTTAAAAAGTACTTGCGTAGTTCCTCAATCCTCCCAAAGAAATCCACTTCTTCATCTCTAATCTTATTTAATTACAATATTAAAACCACGCTCCATATTTTTCTTCAATCTTAAGCAAGAATAATTGGTATTTTTTAAGCCTACGGAATATTTTCTTTTGATGAGTGCCATCAAATATATAAAGAATTATGAATTAATTTTTATTATCCCTTACTCGTTTTTTTTGTTTATTGTTTAGTGATTTATCAAAATCTTGTGAAACTAAAATGATTCATCACCTGCGATTTCTTAATTATTGAATGATCTATCAAAATCATCAATGTTAATTTCTTCGATACTTAAGATGGAGGTTACATGCTCATTATTTTAAGAAAAATCGATTAGTTTTCACTCCAAACCTATTTGACTCTCCAAGATTTATTATAGGGATTGTCCTAGGATAACTTTGGATGACCAATGGATTAAAACAATCAAAAAAATTTGTGAAATCATGTATCACTATCTATTTCCTATTTGCCTTTAATATCGAGTAACATGACAAAGATCAAACCAAGTTCAAATAGCACGAATACTTAATTAGGCTTAAGTTCACATTTAAAATCACTAGACTCGAATGACTCTGAAGCCGATTTATGTATGTAAATTACATATGCTTATTATTTAAATGAATACATAAAATTATTAATTTACGATTACTACATATTTTTAAGAATATGAGCTTTTGCAAATGAACTCAATTGAAGCTTAGTTCGAGTTTTGACTAGCATTTATCAAGCAATCAATTCGAGTCAAACCCCACCCCGACCCGGCCCGGACCCCGACCTCATTGAAAACTTGTTATGATCGAGCCCAAGCTCAAGCTAGAAGTCTTGAATATTCCAATCAAAGCAAACTTCAGAACATTGAATACAATGGCCGCTCAATTACGCACAAATTTTATCTTCCGTCGCTGCGCAAAGCCATAAACCTAAGAAGGGTTTTCCCCACTCGCCTCCGCTCACCGGCCTCTACCGTGCTCTCTGGTCTCAGCGTCGCAACCTTCTTCTTCCGTCATCATCATCGTCATCTCCCATCTGGGTCTCTTCTCGTAGGCGTCTATAAGTCGCCTGCTGACGGCACAACCCCTTTTTCGATCCGTAAGGAAGCCCGGAAATGGGGAGCACGGCGGCGGAGAAGACCGAGGAGGAGCTCCGGAAAGAGATCGACGAGCTCCATCGCCAGCAACGCGAGGTACCCTTTATCTATCTCTTTGAAAAACTTTGTTGGGTTAGTCGAATTCGTATCGTTGATCGGCGGTTCGCATCTGACTGTGTCTGTGCGGGTGTGTGTGGGAGCAGATAACGGAGAGGCTTCGAGACCCGAGGGGCCTCCGCAGAGGAGGGTTTGCTGGTGCCGGCCCTCGTAACGTAGCCGCCAATGGAGCTCGGCAGCGTGGTTTTGTTCGCCCTGTAAGACCAATATAATATCTTTCGTCTGCCTTTTTGAGATTCAGTTTGTGTTTTTGAGCTGGTGGTTTTGGATTGTTGCTTGGATTGCTGAGTTTCTGATTGTGGATTTTGGTCTTCAGGCCGATAGGACTGAGAACGAAGATCAGCCTCCCGCCAAGCGCCGCCTCTTGTCTGCTGTCGTCAAGGTTCGTGTTTTTCTTGTTTTTCTGGGGTTCGGTCATCTAGTTATCAAGGAAAGTGAAGAGGGTATTCAACAGTTTTTTCTTTTGCTTTGAGTGGATGTACTTGATGGTTAGGTGAGAGAGATGGTGTTGTGCAGTCAATCTGCTTGCTATGCATGAATCTTAATTTGTAAATTACCCGCTTCCTGATAAGCACATGTATGTGCTTGCTTGGAATTGAAGGTGGAAGATGGAGAGATAATAGAGGATGCTGAAGCGGCAAAGGATGTGAAGACGAGAGATTCGCTGGTGGAGGGAGATGTCATTGCAAATCAAATGGATAAGAAGCCATCTGATTGGCAGAAGGGTGGGAGGTTAAGGAGAGATTTCACTAAGCGAGCAGGAAAGACGGTAATACATGTGCATGTGCATGGTTATTCCATCACTTCTTGTAGGGGGCTGCTGCTAACTACTTATGTTCTGTTTACCTTATGAGATAGGAATTTGAAGCTCCAGAGACAGAACCTCTTCCCAGGGTTTTACCAAAGAATGAGGACCCTAGCTTGGTCAATCGGAATAAAAGAATGCTGGGTCAGCTTCTAGGAACTTTGGAGGTATGACAGATTTCTTTCATGTCCCCAAGTATATGTTTTTCTCGTGGTACTGAGCACTGATTGAAACAGAAGTTCTTTTTATTGTTACCAAATGATGGAGATTGCAGACAATTTCTTTGTCTGTGTTAGAATTCATCGTAACTGTATTATCGCAAGTGCAGTTTGGTGATCTGTAATGTCTGTTGTGTGTAGTGGAAAGAACGTGTGCTAAGAAGTAATCTGAATGAAACTCAATACCTGTTCAGGTCGAGGGTCTTGGTTGTGAAGCTCATTAATGACGGGAAAACTTTTTCTTGATAATGTACTGCCAAAAGAACTTGTAGGATCCTTGTGTAACAGATGCAGTGAAGAAAGGTCTTGACTTAAAAGATGTTGCTTAGTTACTTGGTGTTGTGTGAGATCAGGAATCAAGTCATTGAGATTTATTAAATTCAGTCACTTAAAAACAATGAATTAGCATTTTATTGTGTTACCTTAATCATAAGCATGGGCTGCTGAAGATACATTAGAGAGCATTCATCATGGGGATGCATGGTTCCATTACCATCATGCAATTTGGAATGTACGCATGTATATTTGGTCCCATTTCAAAATTCCAGAATCAATTTTGTCAATGTTCCCCTAGAGACTTTTGTGTTTTAGTTGATGGACTGTTACTTTATGTTTAGTATACTAAGATGTCTGTCTCATCTTAAGCATCAGTTGTGCTTATTGGCCCATGCCTCACATATTACAAGAAAAAGAAAAATCCATCTAATTCCCTTCTGATTAATGCCTTTGAATCAACCGGATAAGATGACCTTGGAAAGCTTCTTTATTAAATATTTTGTCCTCTATCTAGATTTTAGAACCATGTTGTTAGGTTTTATTCTGAGCCAGTATCCTTAAGAGAATTCATTACTAGTACACTTTTATGAATCTGTTAAATGCGCCATGACTAGTTGGGAAGCAGAGAGGCATTGTCTGGTATCTTTGACAGGTATTTTGTTTCAGGCATTTTCTGCAGGGGTGGGAGGGCATTACTCTATGTTTGGTGACCCTTTGGTTTATATTGCTTTAAATTCTGAAAAGCGTCTATGCTTTTCTGCTCTCTTTGAAAATCCTCATGGCATTAACCTTGTGCGTCATGTCTTTTGTATGTTCTTTTCTTTGCTTGGTGTAGTTATGTCTTATGGATGTTGTATTGTGGCAAGAATTGAACAAAACATGATAGTTAAAGAAATTTTATTTGTCATTCGAGTCCTACCTTTTGAAAGAAATCCCATTTGTTCATTTGAACCGCTTGGCAATGTAAATTTGCATCTTCATTTATTGACGTGATTTTTTTTCGATCTTTTAATGCCATAAGGAATTCCGAAAGTGATTAATCCCTTCATTATTCTCTGCTCTGTTGAATTCTTCCAGAGATTCAGAAAGGAGGACATGCAATTGTCAGGATCAGATGCATTTATGCGGAGGTCAAATTCTTTGCAAAGAGTATGTATATGTTATTCTTGCCAGTTTCTGGTCTTTGAACTAGCCAAAGCATTTACATTTTATGAACTAGCTATGATGATCTCTTACTGATTATAGTAGCTGATATTCTTTAGGAAGCACAAGTGAGAACACTCAATTACAAGAATGTGATTGATTGTGCAGTGTGCTACTATGAAGTAAATGGCTGTTATTTCCTTTTCTTCTAGGGCTAGACTAGTATGTCTGCATTATGTAATAATCTTTGCCCTCAAAAGAATCCTCTACTAGTTTGGATATAAAATAAAGAACATGATTGGCAATGTGTTGGTGAAAATGCTTTATCATGCTGGCTATGCTTTCGACCTGGAACATTACAGACTTAAGAGGTGCCTTTTTCACTACTGTAAGTTGTCCATATTTTAGACATCTGGGTGGATCATGGCTCTTTTATAAGGACCATTGCAGTTCCAATCTAACATGAACCTACAAAATCTGCTTGATTTATCTTTTGTGACTTATCAGAGAATCAACCTGGTGCAAGCAAGTTGGCTATTTCTCATCATCTGGTTCTGAAAATCACATTTCTTGTAGGCTGAACAAAGAGCGCGTGAAGAAAGTGAAAAGCTGAGGCAGCAGGAGCGTGAGCAGATTGCAGAAAAGAGAAAGCAAGATTTGGTTCGTCTTTTCTTTTAGTTATATCAATACAGAAAAAAAGAGAAGCAGAGTACTTTGTTCTTGTCTTATTAGTTAATGAAGCAGCTGATATTTACTCTCTTTTGTATACTACCACTATTTGCATCAGACTCTCAGGGCACGAATTGCTGCCAAGGCGGAAGAAAAGAAGTTGGAGTTGCTGTTTTTGCACTGGACTGAGCACCAAAGAAAACTTAGCAATTTTATAAGGTTGGTTTCTCACTTCCCCAGAATACCATAATAATGTTATTTCATATGAGTGGTTTCATCTAATTCATCTTGTTTGCAGGTACTTCAGTCATCCTGCCATATCTCTTTCTAAGTGTTGTATTCATGGTTTCTAATTATTTCCCCTGCTGCAGGTTATTTTTCCTTTTGGTCCAAAAGTGTCCCTATTCACAATTTTATTGAGACGAAGATAAGTTTCTGTTCATATGATGGCCGTGATAAAGCAACTGGATGCTGACTTTCTGCTTTCATTGCTGTAGGTCGAATAACTCTTATTTGCTTATTGTTTTTTATTTGCTTAATGGGTGGTGCTATGCATGTCCTGCAGGACTAAAACAAAGCCGTCCATATATTATCTACCTGCAAAACCATTGGAGAGAAATGCAAAGTTGATCGAGCTGCAAAAGGAGGAGGTTGGTTTCTTTCTGCTGTTATTCTCAAGGAAAGTTGAGGCACATGTGCATATATAGAGATAGATAGGTATCTTGATCTGAATATGCACTGCTATATAGCGCACTGGAAATGGGTTCATCATTTTGTCAGTGTTTACAAGAACATGAGCAAAACCTAATGTTTCCCTCTCCATTACATGTCAACAAGTTGTACAAGGCAAAAGAAGTCAGCATGCCCTCCAATCGGTCCTTTTGGTGTACATTGTTAATCTGTGCTTTATCCATGAAACAGGATTTCCAGGAGTGGAAGGGTGCTAGGCGACAGGAGCTATCTGAATATCAGAAACAGATTGGGGATCAGTATATTGCAAATGTCGAGAAGCAGTTGGAGAGGTGGCAAAATGCAAGGAAAGCGAGAAAAGCAAATGACGATCTGAACTTACAGGAAACTATGGATAAAGAGTTAGAAACCCACAGGCTGGAGCATGGACCCAAGACCAGGAAAATCCCCGGCACAGGTAGTAACGAGGACGAGGACGTTGAAGACATCAACGTTGGAGAGGATGACCTGATGGACGATGTGCTTGATGTCGACGAGAACCACCGCAGAGGTGATGAAATATCCAAGGCTGAAGCAGGTAACGCCAGTCCACAACCTGATAATACTGATCACTAGCTAATGAAGCCAGCATCTTACTGTGCCGTTTCACTCCGCATAATTCCCTTTCATGGCACCTTTTGTTTGATAGTTAGGTTCCTTTTTCCATAGCGCTTGTATTGCTGCTTTAAATTGTCTAAGTTTCCTCTGGATATGAATTGTCCCTTTGTGCATCCTATGTGAGATTTAGATCAAGCCAGTACTTTCATCAGTGTGAAATTGGAGTGATACATATGTTTTTTTATTGAAGCTGTCAGTTGCATCTTGATGTGAATGGCATCGTACTTTTGATCTTGGGGTTATATTTTTTGTTAAGCATTCTCTTTCAATGATGAATCTTTACATGAAGAACAAACTCTCTCCGACCGTGCATCCCCGTCACAATTTCCGGGTCTGTCTTAGTAGTTGACAAGAAAAGTGCTAGATTTTCTAAGTTCAGGCGGTAAATGAACCTATTGTGAATTAACTGGCAAGCCTAATATGTTCCTCCCATTCCTGCATCTCATGGTACTGAGCCTTCAATTGCCTACCTCTCTTCCATCTCCTATCAAGCCGACCGCCTGCCATTCCCGTACCAGCAGCACTGGCAACTTTCAGGGACCCTTTGCCACTTCTTTCTGCAATCCTTGTCGTGCATGGGGGGTCCGATTGATGGGTTTCAAATCCTTTCCCGTTTGCTTTTGGGTTGCAACATGCGCTTGTTTAGTTTGGATAATATTTCGGCCGATGGATCCGGCGTAGGAGTGGCTATGCATCTCGCATTTTGCTTGGATGTTTGATATCTCCTTGTTGGCTGGGTATCATGTCGGTATCTTCGATTAGAAACTAAAATGTCTCTGTGCGGCGCTCGCCATTCAGCACCATAACTTTATTTTATTAGATCGGCCATAGTGAATTGATCAAAACGTATCCAAAGGGACTCTGGCTGCTGTTATGAATATCATCACAGGAGATCTGAGAAGCATCCTCATCTCTCTCCGGAATGGTTAATATGCAAAATCAAACATGGAATTTTAGAGATATTAATCACGAAAACACGGTCCGTGAATTTCGACTTGCGCCGTGTGCAATATTGGATGCATGAAACTGAATCGAGGGTCGTGAATCGCAACCTTTCTAATGACAATTTGCATTCTTCTGAAATCCGAAATTTCTATGCACAATCAGTAGTCCTCCGTCCCCAGAAAAGAAAGGGGGAATTGTAAAGAAGGGACCCAAAAAAACAGGACAAGAAACGATCAAAATCTGAGTGAAAACTCTGGCCGAAAATTGACAAGATCCAGAGGGCTCCCGTCAGGCGACCCGTCAAGCTAGCAGGGGATCGTTGCCCCAAAACTCGTCATCGTCGTCGAAGAATTCCTCGATGGGCATGGTTTCATCATCGAAAGGCTCGGATATCTCCAGGGTATCCTCTCCTTCGCCACCGCCGTTAAATGGTGGCATCATCGCCGGCGCCGGCTCAACTGGAAGCCCGTATCTTCCTCTCCTGTCGCCGTCCTCATCCATCAGAGCAACAGAACTGGTCTCCGCCGGAGCGGGCAAAGGGGCCGACGAGGGTTGAATCTCCGGCGACGGCGAATGGCTCTCTTGCGATGCCGGAGGCGACGATTCAGTGAGGTTGGTGGAGCGCCGACTTGAATGACCGTTCGCGTATCCGGACGGCGGAGCAACCTTGGGGGCGCGGAGAAAGATCGAACTGGAGTGACGGCGAAGCACCGGAGGAAGAGCACCACCGTCGATTGACTGAGGGCGGAAGCTCAGAGCCCCGCGGAGGCCATGCACTGCCACGTCGCGGCCGTAGAAAACCCCGAGCACCGCCACCTCGACGCCGTCCACGGCGATCGCGTCGGAATGTTGGCTCGCGGTCACGTGGAGGGACCGCGAGGGGAGGAGGGTGGGGACCACGGCAGCGTAGCGGACGCGGCGGAGGTCGGCGGCGGAGAGGCGGCGGGGACGGCGTGGGAACGGAGGGCGGAGACGTAGGCGGGGGCGGGGAGGGCCATGCCGAGGGCGAAGAGGGCGGAGTCGACCGGGGCGAAGAGGGTGGCGGAGGCGGCGGAGAGGAGGTCAAAGCGGAGGTCGGAGGCGGCGACGGCGTTGGCGGCGAGGCTGTAGCCGCGGGAGCGGAGGGCGTCGAGCGCGGCGTCCAGGTCTTCGACGGGGACGCAGGCGGCGCCGTCGGGGAGGCCGAGGAGGAGCGCGAGGGCGAGGGGCCCGAGGAAGAGGGTGAGGGCGGCGGCATTACGGCGGCGGCGGCGGCGGGCGGCGGTTGGCGGCGCCATGTTTCTTGAAAGCTTTTCTTGGAGAGCTCGATCGAAGGGAGGTGATTCGATTTGGATTTGATTCGGTTCGACCCGATTTGAGATTTCAGCGTCAGCGAAATCGGGTTCTGTTACGCTGGCCGTTGTTGGGTCGGTTTGTTCGGTTTTTAGTTGATTAGGAGCTTCTTCTTTTTTTCACAATTTGGGCGGGAATTTGATTTTTAAATTAACATTAGAAAAATCACAAATTAATATTTATATAACGAATTTATCTAATTAATTTTTTGATTATAAATTTTTTTAAACTAAAAATGAATTTATTTATATTTAATTGGATTAAAATTATGAAAAATCATAAACTAATATAATTGTGAAAAGACGGAGAGTAGAACCCAAAATTGGTTCAACTTGACTACAAAATTTAAAAGAAATTAATAGAGTAAAATTGTCATGTAAATAATAGTTTGTGATTTTTTGGTAGTTAGAAAATTAATTTGAGGTAAATTTATAATAAGGTATACTAATTTGAGGTTTTTTTTTGTAATTTAACCCCTTTTATTTTTATTTTGTGGTGGTTTATTGTTGAGCTTTCTAGTAGTCGAGACTCCATATAAGCTTTACCTAATAGTCACCTCCAAGTATAGGCTTTTTTAGTGCTTTGGTTTTTGCTAATCGCTCGTCTTTCTCAAGGGCACGAGTTTGAATTCTAGGAGCATAATTGGATTTCGAAGGAGAGAGTTGTGATTTGCTCATGATCTATGGGATTAACGCCATAGGCTTGGCAGTTTAAGTTTTCTTTTCTTTTCTTTTTTTTTTGCATTAGGGCTTGTGATGAGACCACGGCTATTGACTCAAAATCGTGCATTGTCGATCTATGGTTAAAAATATTTATCGTCACAAACATATGCTATGAGAAAATTTTAGAATCAAAAGATTATGAGCTCCTAAAAAAGAAAGAATCAATCATAGAACTAGTCGCCATTAACGAATACGTACTGGAACTTGTTCCATATAGTCGATAATGAATATTTCGATTCCTTACATATTGATTATAAAAAATAAAAATAAAAACGGCTTGTTGGAGAAATGTACATTTCTATCACTGGATTAGTGGGCCAATATCACGATTATTTAGCCCATTCACTAGAATCTGGCCAAGGCCCAAAACTTTAATTTGCTAGCCCAATGACCGACACCGATTGATTGGCGTATTCGATGCATGTTAATATAAAAAAATAATTTAAATAGATTAATTATAAAAATAACTAAAATATTATTTTCAAAGGAAAACCTAGAGAGAGTGTGTGTAATTTGTGTGGTTTACAAGGTTGGCACAGCTATTAACAGAGTAGCTTATGAAGTTTCACATATATTAGATTTACATTTGGAAAAATTCATGATGCGTGTTGAGCAATCAGTGAATGGTCGCAATCCCTAATTCATCATTGCATTGCATGAAAATATGAGTCAATAATGTAGGTCTTGGCTAGGTTCTAACTACAAGGTCATGTGCTTGAGATTGTCACGTAGCTAGAGCATGTGTATCTCGTTTTGGTGAATTTGTTCTAAATCTTTAGCACCTCATGACAACCATAGTGGTGGGGCTAGTGTACCACCAGCCAATGAATTGCAAAGTGATGGTGAGTGACAACCTCTCTTCAATCTTGGATTCACATATTAAGTAAAGTCTATGAGACTCTTATGGTATCGCTCCAAAAAGTGTTACGCTAGTTTCCTTCACGAGGTGAAGGGTTTCAAGGCAAATCGATTACAGATCTAAAATCAAGAATTGACCATATAACTCCTAATCTAAAGGATTAGAATTAGGAATTGAATACAGAATAATTTTATGTTTTGGAAGCGTAGAAATTCAATTAATGAGGCAAATGGGGCTTGGAAAAACTTAAACTCCAACTTTGATACAAAGTAAGATTTTGTATGATTACCATTAACTATTTTAAAAACTTAAGTTGATAGATGAAAATGTGTTTATTATTTAAATATTTTAACAACTATCATGCTACGAAAACAAATGTTAGTTTTTTTTTTTTTTTGGTTACTTTATTTTAATTATAACTCTTACTCTTATACTTTGAGCATAATTCTTGTGATCCAAATCCGAGTTTGAGTTGAAATCATACCTGAAACTAAATTATCCCCGATTCGCATCTCTCCTATTTTATAGTAAGCTCTAAAATATCGAAAAATCACGGGATCCCCTAAGGGCAAGTGCAGAGCATACTAAATTTTTTTCAATCATTGTTTGTTCAAAACTATATTTTATGAAGAGGAAGGGTTTGATTATTGAAGTACACAAACACTTCTTATTTCAATGGTTTTTAACAATATGCTTGCTCTTTTAGGCAAAGGAGGATGTGTGGATTGAATCATGACATATGCAAACTTAGCCACCTATGTGTTACTATTGAGGCAAACTTCAATGGTTAACATATGCTAATTTTATGACCTAGGGAACCCACATTTACTATTGAGGCAAACTTCAATGGTTAACATATGCTAATTTTATGACCCAAGGAACCCACATCCCGCCGACAGCTAGAGAAGTAAACCCTAGGGGCGTACGTGCTAGTCATCACACACATGCAACCAAATAAGTCACCCTATGACGAAATTGTGATTCGAACTCTTGACATTTTGTAAGAAAAAAAGAGCGCAAACCAGTAACCATGAGTTAATTCTTGATAGATATAAAAGCTTTCTTTTTTATCCCTTTCGAAAAAAACATAATACAAAATGGGTCCATCTACTTCGTCAGTTCGACTTGGATTGGACTTTTGCCAATTTAGATTCACCAATCAAAGAGCCGAACTATTCTTTGATGAGAACTCGTGATCAATCAGTCCATCTAGGCGGGTCCAGTCCAATCCAGTCCAGTCCAATTTTTGGATCCAACCGGACTCGGTGCTCCCCGTCCCTTCCCACCCTTTTCGGCCCCACAAGGCCCGACATCTCGGTGCGCGATCCGGTGGGCCTCATCGAGTAAACGTCGTCGCTTCGGTGGGAAGCAACGCCCCCACGGGAATGTGCCCTTTTTTTTTTGGTGGGTTCCCAATCTTAGCCGTCCGCCCACAGACGGATCGCAACGACGATGTTCGAACGTCACTTCGTTGCTTTTTCGCCATGAAACGAAGGAAGAGCGGGCCGCGTCAACAGAACGGCGGCAATCTAAAGGGGCCGCAAAAGTCAACAACAAAAAGTCAACACACGCGCACTTCCTCTACTTGTCTCATCTTCTTGTCTGCGTTTCGAGGGCTCACGAGTGGGGTCTCGCCGGAATGACCATTTTGTCCTCGCATTGATTACTTCCCATTCCACTTTCCTTCGTGTGGCCTATTCCTTACTGCTTAAGTTCTTTTCCTGACACACCATCTTTTTAAAATTTTCAATTCAAAAGTTTAAACTAATAAAGCGACTAGTATGACTTAAAACCCTTAGCACATGAAATCGAATTAGGAAACGGTATGTGGGATTTGAGGATTGAAGGTTTCGATACTAGGTTGAAACGAGCTTGGGGAACATAAAATCCTCTATATGTATAGGCTAAATTAGGAAAGGCACATGGGATTTGACATTCGAGGTCTCTAGTAGCATGTCACGATGAGTTGATAGGCATTAAACCTCTCCCATGCTAGGCATCGCCTGTGACTGCAGGCCAGCCACTAACAAGAGGAAGAAGAAAGCGAAAAAGAAAAGAAAATAATAAAAATAATAAATTATATTTAAAAAATATTTATGTCAATGTCGATCATTCTATATGACATATTTCTTTGGCGTTTACACTAGCAATTTCCTATCATATTTGGCTGGATGTGCTTAATTGATAAGAAATAAAAATGTTTAAAACTAAATTTGCGAAAGCACGACAAGTTTATGATTTTTTAGACAATTTTCCCTAGTTCAATAATTATATTGAATATGTATTAAAAGTTTAGGAATTGTATTAAATAAATTAAAAATTTACAGATCACATTGCCTATTGAGCTAAAGTCCAAAAATCACATTGAACAAATTAAAAATTTAGTGATCAAATTATATATTGAGTTAAAGTTTAGGGATTGTTTGTATTAGTACCCCTTATTATAATTACAAATACAATATTTTTAAAAGAAACTAGAGTTCCACAAATTTCAAAAAAGAAGAAGATGTTAAGCATATAAAATCGTTTTCTTTCTTGCTAAGCTACAGAAATTATATTAGCTAAATAAAAACCTATAAAATCCCCTTTTCTTTTTATCGACATTTCATAGGATATTTTCTTCTGACTTTTTCGAAATGGACAATAATGTCTGTTATATGATTTGTTTATTATGCTGAATTTGGAAAATTGGAAGAAGAAAGAATAAAAGAGAAAATAAAAATAAATAAATAAAGAAATTGGGGAACGCGCTTTTACCTTTAATGTTTTTATTCACCGGAAAGAAACGGACAGCACCGGCTCGTGTCTTTATCCGCAAGCCTGCCGACTTCGTGTAAAACCAACTTTGACGAGCACGAATCCTACCGAAAGCCCCGAAGATCGTGGGGCCCCCGCCAATCGAAATCTCGACCGTAGATTCAATTTTAATTATATGAAAATATTTAATATTTTATTTTCATACTATTAATGGACTAAATTGAAATGGATTGTATTAAACAAATTAAAAATTAAAGAACTGTATTGCACATTAAGTTAAAATTTGATAATTATATTAAATAAATTAAAAAAGTTACATTACAAATTTGGACTAAAGTCCATGGACCCTCCATATGATTTACGCTATTATATTTAACTATACCACTTCAGACACTTATGTGTCTTATAAGAATTGACATTTAATAGGTTGCTCTTTGGAGTCATGCCATGCTGCACTCCCGTTGATGCCGTGGGCCACTTCTCAACCACTCACGTGTCTTATATGACGTATATCAATAATTGAAATACATTGATACACATATCAAAATACCACCCATGTACAATGTGTATACATTAATTATTCAAGCCATATAATTATGACTGTAATTTTTCAAAAACCGCAATATTTTAAAAAGGATCACGATGAATTATCGACTCATCTGCAAATTACCTCTTTCATCGTAAAACTAATAAAAAGGTACGTTGAAGCTATAAATGGTCACATTGCTTGTATCTTATCCTCAATAATGATGGTCCTGAATCGACTTTTACTGCAAACTCTCGATTCCACTTTTTTCCTTTTTCCTATCGCCACACTTTGAATTTCACTAATTTAAAACCGCTCGAAATTCTCCAAATATTCAAATGTCAAGACGTAAAATCATTTCTTTAATATTCTTTCCAAAATTCGATAAACAATTTCTCATTTATTTGAAAAAAAGAAAATCATAAAATAGAAAGTAAAGAAAAAAAAATAAAAAAAAAGGCGATAAAAGCGGCAAAGAGCAACAGTGCCGTTCTCGTGTTCATTATAAATCACATTTCCAAGTAAAACTAGAACTCTTCCTCCTCAAGGGCGCAACTTCCTCTCTCCTTCCCAACTGCTCCCGACTCTCTCTCTCTTTCTCTCTCTTCTGAATCTCTCTGCAGCGGCGATCGGCGGAGCCGTCGTCGGAATCGGAATCGCCGCCGGCGTCGTGGCCGTTGGAGAGCGAGGTCGTCGAAGAGGGAGTTTGGTTACCGGGTTGTCCGGAGGAACAGAATCGGGAAACCGCCGACGGAGTCGAGGCCGAGAGACTCGGGGACTTCCGTGGGGCGCGGCGGTCATGGCGTCGTCCAAGGTGATGACCTCAACGACGTCGTCGAGAGGGAATCGGGATCTGCCGCTCCAGTCCTCTATATCATCCTCCCTCTCCGCTCTGATCTCCGATCTCCAGGACCAACACAATAGCAACCACGCCAACGCCGCCAACGCCGCCGCCAACGCCGCCGATAGCTCCGGCGGGGTCACCATGGACGAAATCCTCAACAACATCTACGGCGACGACGGTCCCGCCACTCCCGATCCCTCGCTGTTTAACCACGGCGGTGGCGGTGGCGGCGGCGACGGCGCGGCGCTACAGGCTGGCGGCGGCGGCGCCGCGGACGCCGGCAGCGGCATGAAGACGGTGGACGAGGTGTGGAAGGAGATCGTGGCGGGGAGCGATGGGACGAGTGGCGGGGGGGAGGAGGAGATGACGCTGGAGGATTTTCTGACGAAGAACGGGGCTGTGAGGGAGGAGGACGTGGGGATTGGTGGCGGTGGCGGAGGAGGAGCGGGGGGTTACTGCGGCGACGCGGCGGGTGATTTGAACGGGCATTTGATTCAGGTGGGGGCGACGGTGGGTGTAGGCGTTGGCGTTGGCGTGGGCGTGGGCGTGGGCTTGGGCGGGGGCGTTAGTAACAACAATGGTGTAATTGAGGGGAGAGTGGTGGTTGGGAGAGGGAAAAGAAGGGCCGTGGAGGAACCGGTGGATAAGGCCACGCAGCAGAAGCAGAGGAGGATGATCAAGAACCGAGAATCGGCGGCAAGGTCACGAGAACGCAAGCAGGTAACTTTATTCGGCCTTCCCTACTCTTTTATGCATTTCTTGTTTCTTCCAATTTCACATGATCCAGTGTCGGCGAATAACTCGTTTCTTTAGTCTGGTCAGTGGCTTTTGTTGTGAAACGGTGGCTACATTTATGATAATTGGTCCGACTCGCGTTGTTTTGTTTCCTATTTTTATGCTGTGAACTTCATACACACGATAACAAGTTGCTTGTTGGTTTATGTCCTTGTCTTCGCCTGTTTGTCTTTCTTCAGTCTGTCACGCACGCTGTAATGGCCTCGATTACCAAAATCATTGGGACTGTTAAAAACTCTTTCCTTGTCTAAGGTGAATGATTGCTTTACTCTGCGATCGTTTTAATTTCAGAAAAAAATCCTGACATTTCCCTCTCTGTTTTTGCAGGCATATACAGCTGAATTAGAATCTATGGTGACCCAACTGGAGGAGGAAAAAGCACGCCTTTTGAGGGAAGAGGTATGCTTTGTATAAATATCTGGTCTCCCCTCGATTCAGGTCATCTGATCAAATTGAGTAAAAATATTTATGCAAAGTTCATTGGGCGGTTCTTTTTGTTTAATTGATGGCAGCTGTTTTTATAGACATGCTGTAAAGGGTAGCACCTAATGGGGTTATGTTCCATCATTGATTTCTTATTCCACCAGAGCTTCAGCCTCAGCAGAAAAGACAGTAACTATGATGATTAATCTGTTGTAAATGGGGAAGGAATATGCAGATTTTTTTCCTTTAATGTTTAAAAAAATAAAATCTTGAAATGGACGACAATTTATCTAGAAATACAGAACCAGTTTATGAAGTGGTAGCAATTAATGACTATGGCACTTGGAGCAACTTGTGACGGACTTAGTTAGCAGTCATCTAGCATTGGAGGAGCAATGTCTTTGGTCTGTCCCTTGGTTGGGCATTGGGCGGTTTGGTTGGGGTAGACTTTTGACTATAACCTTCTTCCTAATAAAAATAGAACAAGGGACTGTTTTAGTCCTGCAGTCTCGTCTAAATCTCTGCCTCCAGCATATATGTTCCAGGTTAGGTTGTCCGCATCCACAACATACTCATCATCAGTTAGTGATGATGAAGCAGATGAACTTTTTTCTCAAAATAGACTGCATGTAGATAATTACAAGTATTCTTCATTGAGAGAGTTCTAAGAAGTCTATGCACTATATGCAGGCTCAGCAGAGCAAAGAGCGGCTTAAACAGGTAAATGCCTTGGCAACCTATGCTTATTATTTTAAGCTGGAGTTTTTAAAGACTCTGCTCGTGTCTTCCTCTGCTCGACTTTCTTTCACAAAATGTTGTTGCCTGTTAAAAATTGCAGCTAACTTTGGTTTGGTGGACCTTTTAAAGTGAAAATAATGTGCTCAGAAGGTGTCATACTTGAAAATTGATAGTCTATGCTCTCTTGTTGATGCTTTGGTTTCCTGAGAAAAGATTACTTATGGTCCTTGTCTCCGCTGGATACATGGCAATTGATTTAAAGACCCTTCGAACAATTTGTCTTGTCATATAAAGGTGATGCCATCTATTGATATAAGAAATGACTATTTCATGCTCTATATGACAAACTGCGTTGATATGCTACTGTAACACTAAGTTTATTTTCTGCCATTAATGGAATTTCTAGTATTTACTCAATTGGAGAATGTTTTGAGAACTGCTATCCCTACGAAAGGCAATTCTTGTCTATGATGCTAGTGAAATGTTGTTTGAAATGTTCAAATTCTCATGTTTACTTATTATCATGACATATTTCAAAAGTTTGAGAATTGCGGTAATCTAGACAAGATGTGCCAATTTTTGTCGAGATATCGATCTTGACTCCATACATAAATATAATTAATTTCCTTTTAATCTTCTTGAACGAAACTGGATGCTACTGATTCAGTCTCAAATGAAGCTGATGCTGCTAGAGGTTTTATGTCTGTGTAAAAAACACTAGTAGAGATAAGGCAACAATAAGCTTAATATCCTGTCTGAGTGTTTCAGTGGTTAGTGTTACACTAATACATGCCCGAATAATAATAAATTAAATACAAACTTTATCATTTTACATCTAAAAGGGAGGAAAAATCAAGATCTCCTTGCATCACTGAATGCCAAGTCCTCACATCATCTGAATTTTCTTTTATGTTATAACTTCCGTGCTGATTGTCCAGTGTTGCATTTAGAGGATAGAAATTGTGATAAAGGACTCTTCTTTTGTCTAATATATACTGAATATCTTGCGAAAATGTTGCATCAGTTGTTTTCATTATTCTGAATATTATTCTTACAAAAGAAGGTGCAGGACATACTTGATAACCTTGCAACCTTGTTGTATCGTTTGTTTCTCTGAATTTGAAATTCACCCTGGCACAAAGGTTTTTTTTTTTTTACTTGACTTTTGGTAAATGGAAATGATCTTTTCCCATTTGGTTGGAATCTAGTGGTAACTATGGTATTGTTGCATTTGGTTTGGATTAATGATTTGAAGGTAAACTTTGAGTCCTGTTTCATGCAGCTGGTGAAGAATCTTGTTCCAGTCGTGGAAGCTCGCCGACCGCGACGCCCTCTCAGGAGAATCAACTCGATGACCTGGTAGTAATGCTTGCCGATGCTCGACCAATAACGGGGAGGCAATTGATTTACTTGACATGCCACCAGATAGGACACAGAGGATTCTCTGAGACAGGAGAATAGTGATTTGCAGATGATGGAGACGAGAGTAAATTGGCCAGAGAAACATGATACCTACTAATTTGCAGTTACTCGGGGGAGGCGGGTTGTTTCAAAAGCTCGGGAAGTTCACATTGTATAGAGGAGCTTTTGTGCATTGTGCAGCCAGATATGTCCATGTCGTTTTGAGATTGTTGCTTTGATCATGTAGTGAAAACGTGGCTTATCAGTTTGACCAGGCGTATAGCATAGCATGTATTCATTAATTTTTGCCCACTCACCAGCTCTTTTATCTTTCTCTATGTCCAATAAAACAAATTCTAAAAAAATTCTGCCCAAAATTCATGATCGGAAAATTAAGATGACGAATCTATAAAATTCAGATAGGCAACCGAAATAATTTTAATTACAGAAGTAAAGAGTTTAAAGAGGACAAACCGAACTACAAACTCACCGCTCTCTCCATTTCTTCTTCACGTGCTTCCTGCGTTCGTCGCTCGCGCCTCTGCCAAGTTCCCTCTTAAGAGGGAAAAACCATATTTAAATTAGGTTTAGCGTAGACCGAATTCACGGTTTGAAAAAGCATATTTGGCTGCCTGAGCATAAACCTAATTTAAAATTGTTTTTCCCGTTGTTCTCTCTTACATTCAACATAAAACACTCTTTTTTTTTCTCTTAATTCAAAAAAGAGTTAAGATTGTGTTTCACCAGTTTTGGTTTCCGCAACAAAAATCTTCCACCAAATGGTGCATGTCGATTTTATTAAAGGAGACTCAGGCTCTATGTTGAATCTAAATAGAGGATGTTAAATGTAAATACAAATGTTATTTCCAATCTATATATTATAACCCTAATGACCCATATTGAAGACTCAATGACCAACAATTTTGGAAAAACAAACTATGCCGGAATCTAATCAACGTCATAGCTTGTACACAACCTATTGTGAATATTAAGGATAATTTGATGACTAACAACTTTTGGAAACAAACTATATTGGAATTCAATCAATGATAAATTTATACTCAGCTTGTTGTTGTTGGAGAAATATCTTGGAATTTAGGTAAAACAATGAAGTCAATATGGATTCAAATCTATAGAACAATCAAATCGGATTTTGAGGTGTGATATTACTTTATTTAATGATTTATTTGCCCCATGAAATTGCTCATGATCATTAGCAAATTTCCTTTATGATACAACAAAATTTCAATGAGAATACAAGATAACAATTCTAGTATTTCTCCAAGTTTTTCTAGGGAAACAATTGGAAATTATGGTTGTATTTTTTTTGGAAAGAAAATTCGAAAAGACTTAATGATGATTGATCTCAAAAATTGACATACTTATTTCTGTCTTTTGAATAGAGGCAACCTTTGAAAAAGTTGCAAAACGAATAGGCAGGTTTTCATAAATTATGTTGAAAAGATATGAAAAATTCGAAATTAAATAAATAAATAATAAAAATAACTGTATTCATGAATAATTGCACTATTTCAATATAGCGCTATGGTTAATTTTAATAAAAATAAATCCGAATTTTAATAAATAAAAATAATGATTTTGATTATTGCTAAATTTTGTCCATGTGCGCACTCACATCTTTTCGATGTGGGACAAAATACCTCTAAGTTTTTTTTACGAATAAATTACCAACAATCCCCCACTTTATTTGTAAAACAAAATTACCAAAATAAAATTTTATAAAAAGAAACATAGCTAAAATTTCTATGAGATTAATATACATACATAAAGGTTTCTTTTAAAAATTTATTCATTGCAAGTATCTCAAAACCCTATCAAAGTAAGAGGTAGCTCGGTTTTAAAACTTGTACTTTTAAATAATAGAATCGGACATACTGCACATATAGTAACTTCTTGTTTAAGAGAGAAGTTTTATATTACTCCGCATTATTATGGCTTTGTGCTTAATCTTGTTTCATAAGCTCTTTTGACAATCCTAACTTTTGTAAGAAGTAACACCACTTCTAAGTTCATATAAGTGAAATATCTATTATGTGTTTCTGTTACTATTAACATATTATAAATTTGTATTATATTTCATTAAAAATTCAATTAAACCTACAAAAGATAACATACAACACTTGATATTGACTTTTCATATGAGAGCTCACGTCTATATCAAATAATTATATTTAGTAACTTGCTTTTTACCCATCAAACATTGTAACTAGTGATGTTTTAGAAAATAGTCGGGTTATCATTATTGGTGATTTTAAATTAAAGGGTTTTAGCCTTGTTTCTTGTGAGGTTATTTTTATCTTATCTCTTGGTAATGCCTTTGTCAAGAGATTGGTTAGATTATTACTTAGCCTTATGTAGACAATACCATAATTAAATCTATTGTCTCACGTACTCATGCCTTAAGCTAATATGTATAGACTTATCATTATAAGTGCTATTATAAGCTCTTGCCAAAATAGCCTAACTATTACAATGGATAGAAATATGAGGCATAGGGCTAAATCATAATTTGATATCCAAAAACAAATTCTTAATCCATTTAGTCTTTTTCTTAGTTGCTACAAAAATAATTATTCAAATTCCATAGTTGAGTAACCTATATACATTTATTTCTTGCTCTCCAAGAAACAACACATTCATGTAATATGAAAATCTACCAAAAAGAATTGTTTATCACTCACAATTATAATCCAACTAGCATCGGTATATCCTTCTAATACAGCAGAATAATTATTATAGAACAATCCCAAATTTTTAGTCATCTTAAAATAATAAAAAATTCTGGTAATAGCTTTGTAACGTTCTATATTTGAATTACAAACAGATTTATTGTCAAAAGAACAACCTAAGTGCTAAAACTTGGCACAAAGGACACTTAAGTGTTAAAAGTTACGAAAAATACATTTAAGTGTCACTTTTTTTGAAAATTAGATCACTTAAGTATTAATATTGACAAAGGTCGCTGAAAAATCAATGTGGCTTGTTTTAATAATATAATTCGCCTATGTGGCTCGTTAGAAAGCTAAGTTAGCAAAAGGTCAACTAAAATAATGTCGTTTTGGTGCCGGCGTGGCATTTAAGATAAATATTAATTAAATAATATAATTTTTTTTTAAAAAAAAGGTGAGGGTCAAGTGAGGGCTGCCGCTAATGTTGCCCAACCATTAGTGAAAAGGGTTGGAGACAATGGGGTGAGGGTCGGCTTGAGTCATCGGACCTTAACTAATGGCAAATGGCTGTTGGCTTGGCTAGGTGAGGGCCGACAACCCTCGTTGTTGGTCAAGTAGGGTCATTGGCCACTACTAGCTAGGGCCTAGCAACCTTGGTTGATTGCCGCCCCACCATCACTAACGATGGTGGGATGATGGTGGCGATGGCGGCAAAGGCTACACGACCCTTGCTTGACCCTCACCTTTTTTTTTTTTTTTTTTTTTTAAATAAAATCAATTTTTGGGGGGTTTTTTGGCTGATATGGCATTTTTTTTGCCACGTGGATAATTTTTTTAAATTACCATGCAAATTTTTTTTATTTTTAGAATTGCCATGTTAGCAAACAAAGTCGTTGGAAAATGTCACATGTACATTTTGGTTAGTATTTTCTCATCATTGACACTTAATTGATTCATTTTGCTCCGATTTTAATACTTAAGTTTACCTTTAATAATTTTTGGCAATTAAATATCTGCCTATGCCAAGTTTTTGCACTCCGGGTGTTTGCACCTCTAGATGTTCTCAACTTACAAAATAAATTAACAATATCGGGTCTAGTACAATGCATTGCATGCATTCTCTATAGTACTCATATTAAAGACCCTCTACTAGGAATCTAATAGATTACCCATTTCTTTGAAATATAAAATATTGAAATTTATTCAACATCTTTTCCATATAATCACTTTGGTTTAAAGAATGATCCCACTATATTTTTTAACTTTAATACCCAAGAAAGTGTCTACTTCACCCAAATCTTTCATTTTAAAAATAAAAGTTAGATATATTTTAATATCAATGATTCTAGTTATATTGGTTTCAAAGTCCTCTTCAGATACCCCACTACAAGAATATTTCAAGAGGCATCCAATTGAAAGTATGCATCATTGAATCTTTCACAAAGGAGACAATTTTTAAAATCCATTGCATTCACATGCAGCAATAGCCCACAAACAATAATGGTAATGAAATCATTGACATTATTTAAATGGCTAGTAAAAGGAAAGCAAATAGGGACACATTATTCTCTATATAACACCTACGTTCATTCTATTCACAAGCTATAGTAACAGTTGTTGTCTTGCCGAATCGCATGGACGAGGTGGCCAAGACCACTAAAAAGGATGGCACGTCAAAATATTATGGACTCAGCATCCCTTTATTCATTTGATGTTTACAAGCATCCCTACACAAATCAACCTTGCCAACACAATGAGTACTCCACTTCATCTTTATCACAAGGATCACATCAGCAGCCTACCGAACAAAGATTTGATAGTTACGAGTTTACAATCATTTCCTGAGAAAGAGAAATCCTGAAATACTAAAACAAAATCAATCATCATCATGCCCATATTCCAGATTGCCTCTATAACAACATTCTTTAGCAATCCAGTAAACGCAGGCGAACTGTGGTATCAAAAATGCATAAACTGGAATTGAAAGGGGCTAAAAAAGACGCCAGTAATTCTAGGAACGGAATCAACATCTTTGTATAAGCCTAAACCTTCTAAAAGGTGTAATCAGAGACATCCCTTTTGCTTGATCTCATGGATCGGAGTCTTGGCATCCTTGACGTCGGGCTGGAAGGTGAGAGGGTTTGGATTTCCTAAAGGCATCGAATTCAGAGGTTTCATCGGTGGCATATCCATTCGTGTGGCCGTGATCATTGGCACCAATCTCTTCTGGGCGCTTGGTGAGATGGCCATGGACTCCATGGCCAATATCAGGGCTCCGTGGCTCAATGTCGACCAGGACCTTGCACTGGTCAGTATCAGGGCCATCGTCGTTGGACACAAATCCTATAGATCTGCATGTGTCGCGGACAATATTCTCATAGTCTACATTGGCCTTGGTGCATGTTTCGCAAGCAACCTTGCTGTCAGGGTCCTGCTTTGTAGATTTACGTGTCTCCCATCCACGATGACTGCGACAGATGAGCCTAATGTAACTTGGGATGAGACTACGGAATCTCTCCTGTCCAGTAGGATCCCAAAGCTACAATCGCACTCCTCAAGGTACATCGTCTTCGACAAAAAAATCAATTCCGATGGTGGCCTAGTAAGTGGTATCAAAGTTGTCATACATGCAGCGAGTGATGATGCTCGTTTTGCCTATTGATGATCCTCGAGGGAGACGGGCTTGTAATTGGCGAGAGAACACATTCACCATCTTCTTCTTCTCACAAATTGAAACCAACTCTAAAAACCAACAGTTATAACTTAGAACTTTGGACCCAAATTATATCAAAATTTAATTGATGACACAATTTGTTCAGGTGTAAAGTTAGAATTTAATCTACAACATTATCCTTGGATAGGAAATACAATGCCGGAATCTAATCGATGACGCTGGGTTTGTGGCACAATATCGGAATCTAATCTAATCAACAATGCTGAATTGAAAGTATATACACACTGGAATTTAATCAACAACGGGAATTTGAAAACTACAAGTAAAGTATGATAAAGTAATGATCAAATAAAGACAATTGTTTGTTGTTCGGAGGTTCTTTGTTAGATGGCCTACGGTATTTATAAAATCACTTGATAATTGTCTTCCTTAAAAGTTGCTCTTAATTTCTCCCACGTCCTTTGCTTCTTCCTTAACTGCTTTATCCAAATTTGATCGTTTCTTGACTTGTTGACGAGACTTACACGACTTGTCTATCGAGCAATAACTGCTCCTATAATTCTATGTGCACTTTTGCGCACCAAACAATCCCGTTCAAATTTTAACATCAATTCTTGCTTGCATTCCTCGCCTCTTATAGCATTGCAAAGTTTGGACATGTGGCAATAAACTACATAGCCATTGAACCACACATCTCCATTCGAAGGCCCATTGACACTCAGCCCAAAGGTTTTGGAAATTTTGGTCATCCCTCGACTAATATGGGTTGGATCACTACTATTATTACCCTAGTGACCATACTTGATTTGAAGAAAGCATTACATATAAATGATCGCAGTTTATTTATGACTTCTTTTTCATATTTTGAAAAAGAAACATCCTAAGTTAATTTGTATTTGAAGAATCTAAATTTGGAACAAAATCAAATGTCAAATATTTGTTTTCTAGAAATTGAACTAATTACATAAACCGTGGATGAGTGTAAAATAATATTGGATGAGTTAATCTTACTGTAATAGATATTAAAATATTTGTGGTCTTCCCATCCTATCTATGAGATGAGAACTAAAGTCTTGGCCAATGATCTAGATTACCTTTCGAAAAGATAGAAGAATAGTTACTCAGCCAAAGGAAATTCCGAATCATAATTAACAAGATTTAACATTGATTGGCCGGGATCATCAAGGGTTTCAAGCATTTACAATACCGTGCTTGGTTTCATAGCACAAATGGTTAATTTGGAAAGACATGCCTATAGAGCTTCACTTACAAAACCACCTTGATTAAAGCTACTTTCCTTTAAAATTCAAAGTAGTGATCCCAAAGATTTAACTCAAAGGAATTACCTCCTATTTTAGTATATTGTGAGATTTTTATGAGATTGTTTCTAAAAATTTAAGTTGTTGACATTTAAATATTTTAATAAATGTAAGTCTGATGAGCAGTTTCTTTATAAGAGTCTGACACCTCTGACAAAAGTGAAACGATAGAAAGGTTGATGTCCCCCGTTGCACCAATATAGCAAGTGGTTTTTGGCGTTGCACATGGGATACCCTTTAAGGCTTGGGGCACATTTTGATTCGATGATATGACTTTCTTAAAGAGATGCCTCTGAGGATACACCACCGTATAGGATGTGGAAGGACTTTGTTTTAAACCCCTCTTATGGCAGTTAAAAGAGCAGCCTATGCGACTCGGTTATTTTTCCATGAGACCGAGATTAACACCTAAATTTTGATTATGTTATTTCATATTACACAAAAAAATTAGAAATCGAATTCAACCGCTAAACAAAAATATTATGGTTTGCATTTGCATGTTAGGAACCTTAAATAATAATAGGCCCACATAAATTGCATTTTGAATTAGCCTAGTCATAGAAATGCATAATGGGTTATAGCGGAGAGTCCCTAAACTTAACTGAATTTTCAGTATTCAGCCCACGAGAGCATAAAATTCAGCCAAGCCCGTTCGTTCACCATGTTGACCTAAAATTGCATGGTATGATTACATGAGCACATGTAATTTTCATCCATGAGATGTTTGACATTGAGAGATTGCATTCTTTGAACAAATGAGACTATTATACATGCAATTTTCAGCCATGAGAGGGGAATAATAGAGTGATATCCTAATTTCCTAAAATGCGAGGGTGAATGTGGTCATTTGATTTAAAATAAGAGAGCGAGAAGTTCATTGTTATCAAAGGAGAATCCCAATACCATGTCTATATAAACATTCTATTGATTCGAAAAGAGGCCATCATACATCATGATACACGATACATTGTATAAATCTCCCGCATGTGACCGAACAGGGCCTTTAGCGACCAGAACTTCTTCCCACATGCGCTGCACGGCCGGGTGATCTTCCGCAGCCCGGGGTCGCCCTTCTTCCCATACTTGGGATCGGACCGTATCGGTTGGCCTCGCTTTTTGCGCGGGTTCGGGTCGTATCTCGCCGCGAGGAAGGAGTTGGTGGTGGGGATCGAAGCGAAGGAAGGGAGGATTTCAAGGGTCGGAGGAAGAGCAAAATGGAAGTCGGAATCGGCGTTCATGTTTTCGCTACGGAAGTTAAGCGTGAGAGAGAGAGAGAAAGGGTTGGCCAAAAAAGTTTAACCGACGGCATTAGAGTGGCCTATGTAGTGGGATGGGGGTTGCGAATGAGCGGTCTCTTAGGACTTCAGATAGGACCCTGTTGACAGGAAGTTATTTTTGGTTAGTACAGCACCGTTATCCATAGTGTCAAAGGATTAGGGGTGAGCATGATTCAAATGGACAATTTTCACCTTGGAATTGGGTTTTGAAAAATAAGAACTTGGAACCGCCTGTTAGTTTCATAAATCCATCCGAGAACCAGACTGCCGGTTTAGTCCGATTCTTGAGTAGATTCATAGAACCGATCCCAATCTTTTACAAAATTGCATTTATAAATTAAAACAAGCCTTAGCTCTTAGTTTGGTATCATGGCAACAAAGCGCCACAACATCTCCATAGTCATCTCTTTCCTCTTTGTTTGTTTATTTTGTTTTGGTTAAGAAAGCAAGTAAATGGATTATTATAAATAAATAAAGTAGGGAATTAATCCTATTATAAACCCAAGAGATAAAATTAGTCAAATAACTACAATTATACATATTACGTATATATATTTGGTCAAAAAATTATAAAATAATCAAATAAATTAAGATGTAATTTCGTTGTATGTGTATACAGTTCGAGTGGACAGGCAAGCAATTCCATGCCTAGAATCGAGAACCGGATTGATACTTACTAGTTTCAATAAATTGCAATCGGGAATCGCTAGTTCTGGACTGACCTAGTTCTTGGTAGCCTTGGTCCCGGATTGGTACTCACCAATTTCACTAAATTGGAATCGGGAATCGCTAGTTCCAGATTGGTCTAGCTCTTGGTAGCCCAGGTGGTTTTTAGTTTCTTTATACACCCTTGTGAAGGACGATAGTGCATGCTTGGGGGGGGGGTGGGAACAAAGATGTGCAACAATAGATTTATCCTAAGATTCCAAATAGGGGTGAGCATAGGCTAAGTCGGTTGGTCTAGTATTTAATCTAGGGGCCAACTTGCACAATGTTAGTCCCTAATTTTTGGGACCGAGTATTGACCCTATTGAGCTTGGGAATGAGGATTCTAGGGTTAACTTGGGATCAATCTATTATTTTCTTGTTTCATTTTTTGTATTTCTTAAAAGAATAAATATATTATTTCAAATTATATATCAATTAATAATGCGATATTGAGAAACCAAACTATGAAAGCCAATATATCAAATATAAATATAAAATAATTTAACAATAGAAATTTAGATTGGCTAAAAGCAACAAAACCTAATAACGAACATGCGAGATGAGGGAACAAAGGTGAGCGGCAATGTGAGTGAACGTAGGTAAGCAAGGCAAGTGAAGAGAAGCGAGTGAGGTTGAGGCAAGTCGAGAGTTTTCTCTCTCTTTTTGGTTGAATTAGAGCTATGTTTCTTTTGACTTTCTAATTTACACAAAAATTCAAAGAAAATAGAAAGGAAGTGCTAAAATTTAGAGTAAACAAAAGCATATACTATATATATATTATGTTAGATATAATATATATAATATGTATTATGTATAGGGTTGATCCAAGTCTTGATTAGACTAACCTAAACTCCTAAAATTGAGGATCAACCCGCACAATGTAGGGTCCGTGGGTCCTAGGATCAAAGGACCGATCCAATCCCCGAGAAATTGGACTAGGATCAATAAGGTTGGGCCAATATAGGGTCAATCTAGGATTGACTCTCGATTGATACTCACCCCTAGTTGCAAATGTCCCGCCCAATGATTAGAAATGGGCATGCAATGGTCATGTGTTCATTGGACGGCCGTGACGAGGACGGGGAGTGCGTCAATTAGAACTCGTTGATTTGCTTTAGGGGTATTTTTGGGAAAAGTCTCGCCCTGAGGGGGTCTTTTGCAAAAAAAAAGGTGACCAATTGTAGGGGTCTTTTGGAAATTATCCAAACTTGTTATAACCATCCCCATGATCCATCCCTGGCCCGGCCCACCAGCCCATCCGATCGGCCTCTGTCTTCTACTTCCCAAGCCACTGAACCAGCTACACTAGGTCTTCATTTCTCCAAGCACGGGTGGCGCAGTTTGGCGGATGTTGGTGGCGACATCATCGCTGATTCGAAGGGTCATCTGTCTGCCCCGACATCAGTAGGTAGCTATGTCCTTCCCTTAGTAACTCTCGTCGCTCGACATGGTGTGCGTGTAGTGCGTCTGCTTTCCTCATTTCTTGTTCCCGAACATTAAAGCACGACGTGAATTGTTCCGTGTCGCTCCGGTGCCTCGCGGCTTGTTTTTGTTTTCTTCTGGTTGGAGCCTTCTCTTGCTCGCCGTATGTTTGTGCAAATGTCAAGATGAATAGTTGACGCTTGTTTCTGGTATAGAAAGAGAAGTGCATGGGTCAAGGGGATCCTTGTGTTGAGAATGCTCCTCTTTCTTGTACAAATTTCTGAAAGTAACATTCTTTCAGAAAAACAAGATTGAACTTTTTCTTCTGTTGAGTCACTGAGCTAGTTATAGGTCAGAATTTGGAAGACTGAGTCTCTGACTCAGTTAAGGGTGGGTCATGGACCTCATGGTGCCAAAAACAACTTGTGATTTTGTTGGAATTTCATGGCAGCTGAATTGACAAAAGCGAAATAAATGGGCTGTTGATACCAAAATATAGGTTGATCAATTTAGGTTGACAGAGTCAAAGTTCAGTTCTTCTGTCGAAGTAAATACTATGAGTTTGTATCTGTGGGAAAATATGGCTAAATTTTCTCATATTGAACCTCTATTGGTGATTTTGGGAATTAGAGATATTGCATACATTCTTTTTCTCCCTGATGCATTCGCATGATTATACTCCTCAGCATATCTCTAGGGCAAGCTTTGAAGCCAAAAAATGTAGCAAGTACTAATAACTAGTCAATATCATGATCATCAGTATTTGGAAGTTCAAGCAAATTTCCATTTTTTCTAACACAAATTCAATGATTTTATTAGGTCATTTTTGTCAGGAATGTCGACGGAAAATCTTGAGGTGTTGAGGGGTGACAAGCTCATATTGAGAGGCTTGTTGTTCCATGGTTACCATGGGGTGAAGCCGGAAGAAAACAAACTGGGTCAGAAATTTTTGGTTGATGTGGATGCTTGGATGGATCTGCAGGCAGCTGGAAAATCAGACGTGTTGTCTGATACTGTCAGTTACACTGACATATATCGGTGAGTCACTTCATGTGACTTGAAAAATGTCGTCCATGTGAAAGTTCTTGCCTTTAAATGCTTTCCCTTTCCTAAACCGATATTTTGTTATTCCACGCATTAAATATACTTACATTTAGTTGTCTGATTGAACTTGGTAAAGCGGGCCATGATTTTGGTTAATCGCAAGGAATGAATAAATAGCAATTGCGCACTCCTCCTTTAGCAGCATTGTACTTATCTTGAGTTGATGATTGATTGTATGAACTATTCCCATTCTGTCTAATTGACAGTATAGTAAAGGAAGTTGTGGAAGGACCGCCCAAGAATCTTTTAGAGGCAGTGGCAGAGCACATCACGTTGACCACTTTGGTGAAATTCCCCCAGATAACCGCTGTTTGTGTGAAAGTTGGGAAGCCTCATGTTGCAGTTCCTGGTCCTGTTGACTACTTGGGCATCGAGATAGTAAGGTACAGAAGTTCTTTTAAATCGGATCAGGCTGTTTGACTAGTATGTGTGTTGTAAGACCTGCATAACATGAAAGGGTCTTCATGTACAATTTACTCTGCCTATTTTGGGTATATAGGATGTTGCCTTGTTTTCTATAACGTTGATTTTCTTTCGAGGCAGATTACTTAAACTGAGTTTTTTCAATGTACCTCAATGGTTTGATTGAATCATCGTTACTGTGTGACTGTTGGGATCCATTTTGATAACTTCTATCATCCTCCGGTCGCTACTAATTGGCTTGTATCACTAAGCCTTGCTCAATCCCCCCAAATTGCAAATTATAACTAGAGCTCTATGTACACTGGCTGTTCAACGCATTCCCAGGACCTACTTTTCTTCTCTCCTTTCTTCCTTTTTGGGAATCAAAGCAAAATATAGGAGTAACATGTAAGCTGATCTCTAATACTCCAATTAAAAGGTCAAGGCAAAACTTTTACTCCCTTTAGAAGGAGAAGACATGTCTAACGTTAGAAAGACATGTTTTTCCAGATTATTTTTAAAAAGGGGTTGATGGGGGAGTATGTGTTTTTTATGTTGATTTGCATTACATGCATAGGATCTTGATACTGGTATTTTATCCAAGATGCGCTTAAAACATCGAGGTATCCGTCCCTCTTTGGTATCAAAGATGCCATGATTGATGTCGATAGGATCAATCATGGAATCGATGTTGATATATTCTAGAAAAGAGGGGCATATAGGAGGTTTCCAAATATAAAAGTCCGGTCCGAATAAAATAATCCCGAAATTCTTGAGTTTGCCGGTTATGTCCGTTATTTCAGTTGGAAGAATCTGCCGCCGCCTCCCCTCTCTCTCTCCTGCCGGCAAAACACGAACGTCAGTCAGCACGCGCGGACATTCAACAAAAAAACGCCAACCGGAATAAAAGAGATGCCCATCATTTTCAGAAAGATCACATTTTTAACGGTGGGATGGCATGGGTGGGGGTGCTAATCGAGCCGGAATTGTGTATTCTTTCGAATGGATCCTGTGAACTCAGCATTTCGAAAACTGCTCCTGACGTAATTTGAGGGAATTCTTGTAATTTTTAAGACAACGTAAGATGACAAAAGATACTAATGGACCAAGAATTCTGTATTCTTATGAATGGATTTTTATGGACGGGCATTTCAAGAATTACTCAAGATGCAAATTAAGGGAATTTCGTAAATTTTTAGATAATACATGGAATAGTTACTAATTTAGTCATGTAATCTTTAAGTGAGCTTCTTTTTCTTATCCGACATTTAATGTATTGTCGAAAAAGATTGTTAGTTATTTGTACGATTACATGCAAAATAATAATTGACATGTCCCTTTTAGAGTTAAAAACAAGGAGTTGGCTGACAACAATAGGTTATAAAAAATATGTGCTTAATGCATTGAGTTTTAATCATGTACTATTTTTGTTAGATACTTGTTAATACAACCTATTAAAAAATAAAATTGAAGATCATATTTTTTTTGGGGAAGAAAAACTAGTTATATTACATAGCATTTCATAGAAAAGAAAAAATAAGACACAGAAAAAAAAGAACAAAGCTTGAAAAACTATTTCTTCCACAACGACGGAGAACCATTACGGTGGGGAGCCAAACCACCTCTCTGCAAAACCTTTCTCGTTGTCCATCCATGGCTCCCTCCTCCCTCTCCTCCCTCTGTCTCTCTCCTCCCAACCCCCACCATGCCTGCCCCTTCCCTGCTCTCACCCTCAAACCCACCTTGGTTGGCCTCCCTTTTCGTACCCAGACCCTAGCCTTCTCTTCCAAACCCTCCTCCGCTCCGACCCACAACCAGAAGCAGACCCAGAAGGCGACCAAGGACAGAAGCCAGAACCAAGAACGAGACCAGGACCAGACCCAGAAGGTGAATTCGCCTCAGGCGGACAAGAAATCGTTCGCCATTGCCACCGGCGAGCTCTTCCTCGGCATCGCCTCGCGGCTGATCAAGAGCCGCAACAGCAAAAGGAAGGGAGCGGGTGCCGGGTCGGAGCTAAGGGACGGTCCGGAGGGGGCGAGCGTCGGTGGTGGCGGGCTGGGCACGAGGTATGACGGGAAGGAGAGGATCGGCATCGTAATAGAGGACGAGGTAGAGCCCGACGTGATATGGGAGCAGAGGATTAAGGATGTGGAGGCGGAGCAGAAGAGGAGAGTGGTGACCAGTCCCGGGTTCAGCTTCTCGGCCGCCGGGCTCTTGTTCCCGTACCATCTCGGGGTCGCGCAGTTCCTCATCGAGAAGGGCTATATCAAGGTTCAATTTTGTTTTTGGACTCTGGGTTGCTTTGGTCCTTTGGTAGATTTTTCTTGGCTGATTGGAGATAAAATGATATTCAAGTGTGCTCATTGGAAGTTGAGTTAGGTCTGAAGTTAGTTGTCAAATCTTATGTCTTTGTTGGTTCGGCGCAATTCACGAGATGACCCTCTTCATGGGTTTGGCGTGTCTGTAAATAATCAGGACAATGAGGAGAGTGTACTTGCTGATCATTTGCAAGATGCTCCCTCAGTGGGATTGATATGCCTGTAAATAATCAGGACAATTGGGATTGGCGATGTCAAATGTTTCAATCTGTAGTACTGTCGGTATTTTCTGAATTATGCCATCGCCTTCCATTTAATTAACCAGATATGGGCATTTAGATTGTAATACCATGTCAGTCCAAGTTAGGTATGTAGTAGATACATTTTTCAATTCTTGTCTCACAGTTGAATTCAGTCCATGGCCCATATGACACAAGTCACTGGGAATCATTTCCCCACTAGTCTTTCAAACTCAAATGAATCTATCAGCTCCACTTATTTCTGATATTTCACTCTTCAGATGTTATAGTTTGTAGTATGATTGTTCATATATAGTATTGTAACAGTTTCATGGAAGGTACTGGCATAAACTTTTGATTTATCAATATACACTGGTTGACAACCTTCTATTGCTGTTGAAGTCTAATTTTTGTTTGAAACAAATCATGTGATTGGATTTCTGATTAATAAAAAATCAGGACATATAAGTGAAAGACATTATTCTTTTGTCATTGGCCTCCAAACTACTTAATAAAGCAAAAGGTGTAATGTTAATTTTACCTCATTGAAAATGGGGTACTGTAGCAAATCTTATTTCCTGATTCATTTAAAACATCCTTTTGCGATTCATATCTCGATGTCACATCTATGGTAGTGCTAGTAGAGACGGCAACTGTGAACTGTTTAACTCCTTTATTGTGTGTTCTTTACCCGAGTCTGCTTTAATTACGGAGAATGAGCAAATAGTTTGCTGATATTAAGGATAACAGATTAGAAACTTTAACCAGCTAAAGTTCAATTTTTCTCTTGCTTTATTTCCATATATTGTTTGTATCTAGTAGCTTCCCTATGCGTTGCATGGGTTTCTATGTACATGTGATGTCGCTTGTCCTGTTAGCGACTTAGTCTTTACTTAGATTAAAGATTGTCTTTTCTGTATCAGGAAACCACACCATTGGCTGGTTCGTCAGCTGGGGCCATAGTATGTGCAGTGATTGCTTCTGGAGCCAGCATGGAAGAGGCTTTGACAGCTACTAAGGTACTAGCTGAGGATTGTCGAAGAAGAGGAACTGCTTTTCGGCTTGGGGTATGGACTGTATATTTTCACATGATCCTTCTTTAATGTTTTTTTTCTCCATATCATTTTTCCCAATAGTTGTAGGCATAACTTTTACTCAGTTATCTTGTTAACTGAGGAGTCAGAAAGTTTGTGCAGACCAAAAACATACTACATTTTTCATTATCCACTGTTTCTGCAGGTCACTATTTTGTCGTCAAAGACATTTAGCCCTGCAGAACATGACATTGATTTTCATTGGTATGAAATTTCTGACTATGTTTGCCATAAACATTGTCACTTCTTATGCTCCTTGTGTTAGGCTGTTCTTCGTGATGTGCTTGATAACTTTCTTCCTGAAGATGCTCATACCAGGTCCAATGGAAGGGTCCGCAGTAAGTGCAAATTCCATCTTTCATTCTCTCTTCTCTGTCTGTACCTGCTGTCTTGTATGCTCTATCTAGCACTTCTATCTTGTTGTGTGAATGACCATTGATTTTCTGACGATATGATATCTGTGTGTTAATTTATTGAAGAATATGAGTGACTAGATCAAGGGAGCAAAACATGAATGCTAATGCCTGAGAGAGTAGTAGACAAAAATATCGGGATATTAGTATACTTTAAATTGACAAATGACTATGCCAGAGCCTATGCCAACCTAATTCCAACTCTTAATGATCCTTAAAAAGTCCAATACCTAGCCTTCCTATTTAATCTCAAATACTTGTCAAACTGCTTATGTTGTACACTTGCTGCTATGCACAGTAATTTGGGTATATTATATGAACTTACTGACACACAACTCACACTTATGTCCACAATGGCTCTAGTTCAAGATGTGGTGTACTCCCGTGAGAGAGAGAGAGAGAGAGAGGGAGGGAGGCGTGAGGTGAGGTGAGGTGAGGAGGGAGGGAGGGAGGGAGGGAGGTGAGGTGAGGTGAGGTGAGGGAGGTGATGGGACTTTAAGAATATCTGCTTGCTATGGGTCGTCCCCTATTTCTCCTTATTTATAAGCAGGATTTCTTGCTTTTAAGCTACTCTCTTTTCTCCCCTTTATTGTCCATCCTACTTGCGTTTGAGATTAGGATTTGTTGCGCAAAGTATGGGCATTAAATTTCTCATAACCGGCGGCAGTTCATGGACAGTTGCAGATTTTGCTTCTTCATAGGAGAAGTCTTGAACTGAAGTGGTATCTGTGACTGGAAGATGTGTCAGATGTTGCAGCAGCTATGCCTTTCTCTGGTAGCTGAGACTTCTATGGACCTTTAGGGGTTACAGGACTATATCGGAAAGACTTCTCAATGTTAAGCTTAATCTTCTGTATGCAATTAGAGGAACTTGACTAGTGGCCTATGTCTGTGATAGTTCATGAAAATTACCCCTTAAAATGAGTTTTTATTGAGCTACTAAGTGTACGCAAGTATTATTTGAAGCATCTTCTTAAGATTTTGGTGTTGCAGTTGCTGTTACCCAGATCCTTTGGAGGCCTAGGGGTTTACTGGTTGATCAGTTTGACTCTAGAGAAGATCTTATCAATGCAGTAATCACTTCTTCCTTCATCCCAGGGTGAATAATTGCTAAATTTCCTTTCTTTGTGGTAAATTACCTTCTCCAATGCAGCTTATGGAGAGATATAATATGGTGCAGATATCTTGCACCACGACCAGCAACATTATTTCGTAATCGACTGTGCATTGACGGCGGTCTGACGTTGTTCATGCCACCTACATCTGCTGCTCAAACAGTATGTGCTTGAGATATTCTATTTCTTTAGCATGTTAAAGAGCGAGAGCTCATTTGTCCTGAAAAATTATGTGAACTTGTCTCTCTTTAGCTGGCATCCAAAGAAACCACATGTTTCTACATCATGGCATCTAAAATATGGAACATGGTCAGGTGATAGAGACCTATTAGGGAGAAGGGTGGACTAATTACTTGGTAAGAATTATTTAGGTCCATTCCAATATCCGTCAGTTGGGAGTGGAAATCTCATGATTAGTTTTGGCAACCTGTAACTTAGTGTTGGTGCTTGCCTTGAGTTGTTTCCTTAACCTTCATCAATGATGACTCTCAGATTTGGAATTGAGATATTTATCCTCAAGGAGGCATACATATTTTCGTTGTTTGGTAGTACAGAAAGGCTCTTGAACTTCTCTTTGCATACTCTAGCTCTTTACCATGGAACTTGTCAAATGGCTTCAGCATTTCTTTGATTTCTCGAAACCTTTCTTCAAGCAGTTTCCCTGCCGGTGTGTTCATCTAGGCCTGTGTTTACCCCCTTCTACATAGTATTCTATTAGCTGCATTTCCACTGGCCCAGTTTCCCTGTTGGTAACTGGTAAATGTGGTTCACATGAACTCTCATGCATGGTGCATGCCTGTTTGGTAGATATGTCTTCTTGTTTTAATGTACTCTGTGACTGGTAAAGTATTACTACTTCCTGTGCAGTGCATTCAAGCATCTAGTTAAGGCAGGGAGCATTATGTTTTTGGCCATAATAGTATTGCAAATTGCATTCGCCAGTATTGGAAAGTGGCAAAGTGAATATTCTAAGGATTCCCTTAGTACTTTGTGAGAGTATTATTTGCCTGTACTTGGATGCAATGGTTATTTCCATTTGATGAGATCTTCTGTGATTTCCCCTTACAGGTTCGGGTGTGTGCCTTTCCAGCCACTCAACTAGGGTTGCAAGGGATTGGGATCAGCCCAGATTGCAATCCAGAAAATAGGGCGAGTTCCAGAGAGGTAATCTTGGTTCCTGCACTAAGTTTTGATTATTTATGGTGAAGATAATTGACAATAGGATTTTTCCAGATGTTCAACTGGGCGCTCGAACCTGCAGAAGATGATATCCTGGACAGGCTGTTTGAGCTTGGGTACCTTGATGCTGCGGTCTGGGCTGAGGAGAACCCAGTTGCGGAAGTAGTTGAAACTGATTTTCCATTTGTTGAAAATGGTTCTGCGTAGCACGGCAGATTGATAAGATGCTTGGACTGATCCTGATAGAAGATGCTAAGAATCGTGCATTATGCCTCACCCCCGTGAACCAGTTGCATCATGCCCGACTGGTGGATGGATCATTCTTCTTTCTTGTAGAGTAATACCGGATGAAAATTGAGGGGGTAAAACAACATATAGCACATAAGGCTTGTACAGTAGTAGTAGCAACACTAAGTTACCTTCACCTTATATCCAGAAGCTAGTAAAAGGGATAAGAACACAAAAGAATATCAGACAATGTAGGTTTATTTTTCAGGGAAAGCTCAAATCTTTTTGGAGTCAGAATTTACTGTACTCTGCAATTTTATCTGCTTTCCATCTTCATTTTCTTTTCTAATGCGTTAGCCACATTGATATATCGTCTGCAAGGGAAGGTTGAGCTCTTTTCTAGAATTTTTCCTAGTAATGGACTTTTGAGATTTTTCTCCACTTTGTTGATGTGTGATTTGCTGCCTTTTTAGGTTTTAGAAGTATTAAGGGTGGAATGGTCTTTATCTTGATATTTATATTAGACTCATTTGAATAGAATATACAACTTAACTTTTTCAGTTTACATGGTATCGGAGTAAATCCTAATCAAATCCTAATTGTCAAAACAACCCACCACCTTCAGCGACTCACCTTTGGTGACCTACGCGACCTAGATCGCGAGTTGCACGGGTCCCCTCTAGGTGACCCACCCATGAGTCGCGCCACCTAGCTTGTGAGTCAACCATGAGCCGCACGAGCTAGCTCGCGAGTCACCCATGAGCTGCGCGGGTCACCTCCAGGTGACCCACCCACGAGCCGCGCGACCTAGCCTGCTAGTTGCGCCAACTTGAGGCTCGTGTGCCATGCCAGCTTGAGGCTCGCAGCGCCTCACGTTTCCTTCTTGTGTGTGATGCCTTCCACCTTGCATCGACTCCTTGTTAGTATTATGCTTGGAAATTTCCTTGCAGCTGCTTTCCTTCTTGTGCAAATGTGAAGTGATGTATTGATTCGTGTCCTTAATGTGTGCTTCAGCCAAGTACTGAAGTTGGTTAGGTTCTTTTTTTTTTATGGCTTTCAGCCCTTGACATGTGATTATTTGAATAGTTGGCTCTAGTTTGTCGGTGGATACTATTTGTGCGTGGTGAAGACCATTTTATGCATGGTATATTGTCAATTGTGTTGAACCTGTCAAAGTTAGGCGTATGAAGGAAAATATTGCGAGGATACTATTGAAAAATGGTTGATTCCGTGAGTAGTAAAACTGGAGGTGATCTTGAGAAGAATAGTTATGTGGTGATGGCGGTGATTTTCTTATAGTCTAATCGAATTACTGACAAGAAACTTGAGGGTAGTTCAAATTTTTTTCAATGGAAGAAAATTGTGAAGCTTACTCTGACAAGCAGGAATCAACATAGGCACTTAACTGAACTTAAACCCAAAAATGATAAAGATAGGGATGTTATTGATGCACGTATCCTTAGTCAGATGTTAAATTTTATGGAAAGTACTGTAATGGATCTAGTAACTCATATTGACATAGTCAAGGAATTGTGGGAGTACTTGGATGTGTTATATCCTAGTCAAAATAACATAACATGAGTTTGTAAGTTTTCACAAGAGTTTTATCGATTTCAAAGGAAGGGACATCCAATTACCCAATACTTTGCTGAGTTTAAGAGAATGCATGAGGAATTGAATGCCCTTCCCCCTATTTCTACCAATGTTTGGCAAATGTGACTTTAGAGAGAACAATTAGCTGTAATGGGGTTCCTAAGGGGTCTAGGTTCGGAATATGAAGCCGTTAGGTCTCAAATTCTTGGATGAGAAACTATTGCATCACTCTCGAATACATTTGCTCGGGTTCTTCTGGTATCTCGTGAGTCTTCTCAGGACACTACATCTATGGTAGATAGTTCAGCACACTTGTGCTCAATTTTGCACTAGCAGTAGTAGTAGGAGTGATGGAGGAACCGTGGAGGATATAGTGGATGTGGTGGCCAAGGGGGAGGCCGAGCTACAGGACTAGGGAGAGGCCAAGGTCAACAGCATCATTATGGACAATCACACTTTCCTACTTATAACTCTGGAGCTACACAAACTTGTTATTATTGTGGCAAACCTGATCATATAAAAAAAATTTGCTACAAGTTACATGAAAGACCGGTGCAACAACTTGCCAACACTGCATCTAGCACCTACTCTTCTCCACAACCTTCTAAAGGCAAGATAGTGGTTATGTCTGATGAGGAATTTGCTTGGTACAATCAGTTCCAGATTTCACAGCCTACTTCTTCCACAGCTACTTTGGTCTAGATAGGCAATGCAACGACATGCCTTTTAGCTGTTTCTTGCCCTTGGATCATTGATTTAGGGGCTTCTAATCACATGTTAGGTCTTACTTCATCTTCATCCACAGTTACCCTTGCCAATGGATCATCTACATATGTTAAAGGGGTTGGCATTGTCCATCCAATTCCTTCATTGTCATTGTCCTCTATACTTTATCTTCCACAATTTCCCTTTAACCTCATGTCTGTTAGTAAGTTAACCAAAAACTTTCGGTGTTTGGTAACATTCTATCCCGATTCTTGTATTTTCCAGGATTTGGCTACAAAGAGGACGATTGGTAGAGGACACGAGGTAGGGGGCTACATGTGCTTGAAGACACTCCTTTCATTGCATGCTCTAGTGTTGCATCCCTACATCAAATTTATTGTCATCTTGGTCACCCTTCTCTCCATAGTCTAAAGAAGTTAGATTCTAGTCTTCAATCTATCTCTAATTTAGAATGTGAGTCATGCCAATTTGGCAAATTACAATGTATCAATTACCCACCTCGAGTCATTAAACAAGTAGCGGCCCCTTTTTTGTTAGTTCATTCAAAGATTTGGGGTCCTTGTCCTGTGATTTCCAACTTGGGTTTCAGATATTTTGTCACCTTTGTTGATGACTATTCTAGAGTCACTTGGTTAAATCTAATGAAAAGTCATTCAAAACTATTTTCTATATTTTGTGCATTTATATATGAAATCCATACTCAATTTGGCATGCATGTTAAGGTTTTGCGTTTTGATAATGCTAAGGAATACTTTTTTGCACCATTTTTTGAATTTGACTCAACATGGTATGATTCATGAATCTTCTTGTCCTAATACACCATGGCAAAATGATGGTGTTGCTGAAAGGAAGAATATACATTTATTAGAAGTTACAAGATCCATGTTGTTTGAGATGAAGGTTCCCAAAACCTTTTGGTTTGATACTATTTTGATTGCATGCTATCTCATTAATCGCATGCCTTCTTCTGTTTTGTGAGGTGGTATTCCATTTTCTACTTTGTTTCCACATGAGTCACTATTTGTTCTACCTCCCTGTATTTATGGGTGTGTCTGTTTTATTCGTGATCATCAACCTGGAGTATTGAAACTTGATCCCAGGGCCATTGAGTGTATGTTTTTGGGTTATTCCCGTACTCAAAAGGCTATTGATGTTATTCTCCATTATTGAGAAAATACTTTATAACCGTTGATGTTTCATTATTTGAATCTACCTTGTATTATGATGTTCCTATTACTGTGTCTGAACTAGATGAAGACATATTTGTGACCATCATTCGATCCCCTACTCCAACTGTTTCATTAGTATCTGCACAGGAATCACCTCATTTATAGGTTTATACTTGACGTCCTCGAGTAGCTATTATTCCCTCCTTTCCTCCAATCACGACCATGTCATCTTTTGCTCCAGATTCTCCAGTAGCAGACTCTCCTCTTCTTTTTGATCTTGATATCCCTATTGCTCATTTGCAAAGGTACACGTGCTTGCACTGAACATTCCATTACCAACTTTATCTCATATTCTTTTCATTCTTTCTTATCTATTGTTGAACAATATTTTGTTCCTAAGTCTGTACATGAGGCATTACAAAATTTTGGCTGGAGGACAATAATGGAAGAAGAATTACAGGCCCTCCAAGTTAATCAAACATGGGAGTTAGTACTTCTTCCCTTAGGCAAAATTGCCATTGGTTGCTGTTGGGTTTTTGCTGTGAAAGTCAATCCTAATGGCTCTCTTGCTCATTTAAAAGCAAGACTTGTTGCAAAAGGGTATGCGCAAGTGTATAGGGTTGACTATCAGGACACATTCTCTCTTTTTGCCAAACTTAGTTCTATTCGTATTTTAATTTCTTTAGTTGCCACGTACAACTGACCTCTATTTCAACTTGATGTCAAGAATGCTTTCTTGCATGGTATTCTTCAAGAGGAAGTTTATATGGAGCAACCTGCGGGGTTTGTTGGTCAGGGGAAGTCTGGGAGATTGGTTTGCAAATTAAACTAGTCTTTATATGGTATAAAGCAATCCCCACGGGCATGGTTTGGAAGATTTTCTGAAGCTGTACTTTCTTTTGGATTGTCTAGATATGGGAATGACCACTCTTTCTTCTATAAATAGTCAGGGGGAGGCAAACTATTCTTAATTATGTATGTTAATGATATTATCATCACAGGAGATGACTTGGTTGGTATATCTAAACAAAGGATTTATCTTTAGCAACAATTTCAGACTAAGGATTTAGGAAAGTTGAAGTATTTCTTAGGAATTGAAGTGGCACAATCACATAAAGGTATTGTTTAGTCATAGTGAAAATATGTCTTAGATTTGCTCACTGAGACTGGTATGTTAGGATCAAAGCCTCTTGATTCACCCATGGAACAAGGGCCTAAACTAATTGCTGAGGAAGGAGAGACTTTTGAGAATCCTGAGAGATATAGAAGATTGGTGGGTAAGCTGAATTATCTCACAGCTACTCGACCAGACATTGCCTTTCCAGTGAGTGTGGTAAGCTAGTTTCTATCTTCCCTTCGTACGTCTCATTGTGGTGCAATTATTCAGATATTGAGGTTCTTAAAGAAGACTCCAAGGAAAGGAATTGTTTATCAAAATTGTGGTCATAACAGGGTTGAAGGATTCTCTAATGCTAATTGGGCAAGGTCTCCAAATGATAGGAGATCAACCACTGGCTATTGCACCTTTATTGGAGGAAATCTAGTAACATGGAAGAGTAAGAAGCACAAGTGTTGTTGCTTGCTCTAGTACTGAATTGAAATATAGAGTCATGGCTCAAGCTACTTGTGAATTAGTGTGGGTTTGGCAATTATTGACTAAGTTAGGCTTTGAAGCTTCAGTACCCATGTCTTTATGGTGTGATAATAAAGCCACAATGCATATAGCTTCCAACTTTGTATTTCATGAGAGAACAAAGTATATTGAGGTTGATTGTCATTTCTTTCGAGAGAAGTTACAAAGTGAAGTGATTCTTCCTAGTCACATTCGAACTGGTGAACAACTTGTATATGTTTTTACTAAACCTTTGTGTGGTGGAAGAATAAACTATATTGTAACAAGCTGGGCATGATAATATCTATGCTCCAGCTTAAGGAAGAGTGTTAGAAATATTAATGATATAATGGTCTTTGAGCATATCATTAATCATGGAAGTATTAATCATGCCTAGCTTAAGGAAGAGTGTTAGAAGTATTAATGATATAATGGTCTTTGAGCATATCTTGATATATATATATATTAGACTCCTTTGAATAGAATATACAACTTAACTTTTTTAGTTTACACTAGGCTTCAGTGGCAACAGAAATCTATTTACAAGAATGTTGGACCGTCAAGAGTTAAATGGAAGAATGTCTAGAGTCGGATTAAATTAGATGACGCAAACATACAACTCTTAGATTAATGCTATGTTAGTCCTTTCATGATCTTCTTGTGCTGGTGTGAAGATTCTAATCTAAAGGGAAAATGATATTAGATTTCTATGGTTTTTGAACTTTGACCTAATACGTAATATTATCTTAAAACTTTTAAATGTTCAATAGTCATTGTATTTGCTCAAACAACCAATGGGACTTAATGACATGAATTATTATATATTGAGAGCATCATTTGAGAGAAGGACAAAAAGGATATTGGCCTCTATTTTTTATTTGATCGGTTACCTCCATCGAAGATCTCTTTGGGTTGTTCTGTGATAATATCCCATAGTAATTTTTTTTCTTGATTCAAGATTAATAATTTTAGTATATAATTTACGCATAACTTTTTTTTCAAACTTAAATTTAACGGATTGGAAGTCATGTAAGTAGATTCCGTTAATTTGAATTAATAGAAAGATGACATCGAATATTTTCATATAATCTATTGACTAAATTGAAAATTTACTAATAGTTTAGGAATCACATTAAATATATTAAAGTTTAAGAATTACTTGCATATTAGATCAAGTTTAAGGGAATATATGCTTCATTTTCCCTAATCCAGGCGTTGAGTGGGCATCCTGCTAGTAAATTGACAATATGGCACTTCATTTAAAAACTTCACTGGTCTCATGTCGAAGTAATCTTTTCGATTCAAATCTATTTGACATGCATGATGTTAACCTTAAGCACGTCTCTCGCGGATGTCCAGGCAATTCGATGACTCCAATATCATCTTAGCCATAGATAGAGTTTTCAGGCTCCATTTTGATTCCTTTGCCGTTCCTTTTCCAATACTTTCTTGGTTTCATCTTTTCTCATTGCGATTTTTTGGAGTATTGCTCAATCACAACCATGACTTTCCTCTCCATGATGTAGATCTAACGTTGTCATGTGGAGCTTGGAGGGTTGCGTTTGTCTCAATTGTGTGGCCGTTGGCCAAAAAGGAAACTTGTGGAGTTGATTCTTTTGGTCAGTTGGAAGTGCCGTAAAATCAGATTCTTGTTCGAATCTTCTTCTGTCTACAAGCAACTCTTAATTGCACCGCAACAATATTTCTCATCATTTGAAAGTATTCTCGACTTCACATCTTATCCTTTTTAAAAATCCTTTTTAAGATGTAATGGCAATTCATGTCTGGTGTGCTTTAACTAGTGCTATAACTTCTGCAACCACCCCCCCCTCTTCTTTTCTTTCTTTTTTCCCATCCCTGCATGTGCTTTTCTCTATGAGAAGGAAATACCCAATCACAAAATCTGCATTTAACTGTCTAGAATACAATCCATTTCATTGTAGGGCATATGCTGTGCACTTCATATGCAAAACCCCCATGACAACATAAAAGTGCAGTTTAAGGAGCCTTCCGCCTTAATTACATATCTCCCTTTCCAGAATCTTCACAGCCTCCGAGACTCCATCCTAAGAATTGATGACAATTTAAACTTATAAATCATAATTCATTGAATCAAGTAGCAAAGGAACATATAATAAGGCTCAAGAAGAATGTTGGTCCTCTAACTTGCAATTTCTCAATTCCATCATAAATATTTTCTTTTGTGCAATCAAATCTTCCACTTTGCTCAATTTGTGTAACCAAGTCTTCGATCCCTCTACGAGTAGTTACAACATCAAATAAGGCTTAAGTGGCAAAACTTAACATCCCACTTATGGTGGAGGTGAACAAGGGGCATTTGACCCCATGACAGTCCTAGGCCAGTGATATCATCAACAAGCCAGTGTGTGAATCCTGAACATTCTTAACAGATAATCACATGCATCTAGGATACCCAAGAATGAAAGTCGTGTACCTGTTGAGCAATTTGTGAAGATATTTCTGAAGCACGTGCTTGGACTGTAGAAGAGAGTGCAGTGTGTATGGAACCTGAAAATGCATCCGCGGCCTCCATAATGCACATGCCATCAGTACTTTCTGGGAGTAAATGGCACCTTTCAAGTGGTTCAGGGGCCACCCCAAGCCAGAACATACGCTCAGCCCAGTAGAATTGATCCAGGAGAAATGGACAAATTACCTTAATATTGTGAGAGGAGAGAGAGAGAGAGAGAGAGAGAGAGAGCACAATTATTCAAAATGAAAAGTGCATGAAGCCAGAGCAAGGAAACAAGCGTTGCTCTTCATACATCCAAATCAACACACCAGAAAAAGAAAAGAATCTGACAAATCTTATTGCAGCCAAGCAATGGTGTGCTAGATCTTTGTATATTTGATGTAAACTAATAAGCTCTGAAGAGGCAATAAGATTTCAGTGTTCTTTTGGTTTTTATTCTTTATGGTGGCTGAAACTAAGATTGAAATGTTCCCATTATGGAAAATTATATCCATGATTCCCAATTAAGCCTGGGGGCTCAGAAAATTGAGGTTGTAATCCCCCAATTTTTACTTATGTGTGATTTTCGTCCTTGACCTGGTCCAGGTCATCTTACAATTTTTGCACATGACCTATCTGACGAGATTGGGCTAATTCAGGACTTATATACAGTAGGAAAAATTAGGATAATCGCCCATCCTATACATGTTGATAATACTATGATGGCATTCATGATGATAGAAAGCAAGTAATAACTACAATGCATTCCCCAGACGAAACAGAATAATTGACACCCTGGACATGTCACTCATGTCATCAATTTACGTATTAAGTTGAACAAATGCAGCCATTTTTGCCCCTAATAGGAGAGACAGAGATTCCAGTTGACACTTTCTCCTCCAATTACCACGACATCTGTTTTGCATGATCAACCATATATAAAGGTCACATGCTTGATTTGAGAACCTTAAGAAACTTGGTTCACAAATAAATCAATCATGCAATGAAGCGAGTCTGAGAAAACAAATATGAGTTAGTAAGACCTCAAATTCACAACTAACCTGGGGAATACCAGCTTTAAGTGCTGCTGCAGTTGACCCACTAACATTCATTAAGAGAGAATAATACAGCACAAGTGAGAGAAGGGAGTGGTAGCGCTAATACTGTAATGACAGAACTAGTGGAAAATGATGAAACACCTCACCTTCCTCCATGATGAACTGCAACTGCACATTTTGGGAACAGGCAGAGGTATGGAATGCTTCTAAGATACACAACAAGAAGCCCAACAAACTTTTAGGTTGGAAATCTATACACATGCATGGAAAGATGGTAATTGTAGACCAGTTAAGGTAGCTGGTTCCATCCCTTATCAAAATATGCATTAAAGAAAAAGATGCAGAAAAATAAATATGATTAGCCAAGGAAACCAATCAGGTATTTTTTATCTTCTCATTTTTCTTTCAGAGCCTCAGGCTAAATTGCCAAAAACCAATGGTAGATAAAGATTCTAATATCTCTTCAAGGTTTTACATATATCAGATATAAGTTCCTTTGCTCTTAAAAAGTGGACTATCCTACCCTGCTACTCATACAAAGTAGAAATGACCTGGCCTGGAAAACCGTTGCATCAAAAGCATGACAAATTAAAGAGTTAAAATTGTCCCAAAATCAATATCCCACCCCCCCCGGCAAAAAAAAAAACAAGGTGGATCTCCAAATGTAAGAAATTTTGCCACTAAAACAATGTCCATTCCCCTTCCCTCTGTTTGTACAAGGATTGGCACCCCATATGTGCCCAGGCACTAGTGACTACTTTTCTACTCATCAAAAGGAAAAGCCAATTATGTTTGAACTTCAAACTTTAAAAATCTCAGATAACAAGGATAAACTCACAATTTCACTCTTTTCCCATTGCTTGGTTTCAATTGCCAGACTCCAAAGTTTTCTGATAAGACCCTCATATCGCCTTATTAACTGTTTTGACATCATTTTTTCCTTCTAAGTTCTTCTAAATTCTCACTCACTGATGCTCAAGTAAAAAAAAAAAAAAAAAAAAACTGACCCAGCAAAGCAGAAGAGTTGTCCATTGAATAGGATTATCCCATCTTCACCAAACTGTCTTTGACTAAAACTTGATGATTCATCTGCAGCAGCAGCAAGAACTGCTGTTTGTAAGGGTTCATGACCAGCAGTAAAAAGAATGAACCTGTAATTTGTAATTCTGGCAACAATTTGCAGGACAGCAAGGAAAGCTTGAGGGTTTTGCATAAAGCCCATACTGCAGACAATCACACATGGTAGAGAGAGATTTAGAGACAGACTGACAGTGCATAAATACAGTCAGTAGGCACCAACAACAAACTATTAGAAAGAGTAACATATCTATTAAAAGTGGTTCGGTTACCATACAAAATTAATGGTTTGCAAGTGAGACTGTAACAAATGCTGGTATTGCCGTCAAGAGTTGAGAGTTTCTTGGCTAAGGAATTTTCTAATACCACCACATACACCTTACTTATTCAGTTACCACAACTGTTTTTCTTTTGCTTTCTTATAAGAAGTGCCAGCTCATTTTTTGTCAGCTGTACACATAGAAAGAGGTAAAAGTGAGCTGAAAAGAACTTGCCTCCCAATTGAACTGAGGCCGATAAAAACAAGTGGCATTGAAGTATCTGTCTTGAGGAAAGAATGCAATTGAACATGAACAGAACATTTTGGATATTCTGTCTTTGAATGCACTTCTGAATCGAGTGCTGCAACTTGAAGACACTGTTGACAGGAAAACTGCCACTCGATTGGGAAAAACCAAAATCCACAAACATGAACATTTGATGGCCAATAATCTGTTGATATACTTGGACCGATGAGAAAATCAAACCATGATGTGGAATTTGAATAATAAAAGATAACATTTATTTATGCAGACTAACCACAGAAAGAAGGGTCATGTAAAAGTTTTCTTAGCATAGCACGTTGATTCATCATTTTTTAACCAAGCATCAGAGTTTTCTACTAGCCTTAGTCAGTGAAAACCAAAGATACACCTTATCATTAAAAAAGCCAATGTCTGAAAACTAGTTCTAAGCCAAGAATTTGTATGAAGAGTCATTGGCAAGCAAATATTAGTTGATACAGCTCTACATCTGTTAGGCGTCCCCTTACTCATGCACACCTAAGCAGTTTTTCAAGCAAATGGCAACCCAAGAATAGAGGTTAATCTTCCCCATGTGAACTACTAGCATGTAAGGAGCGACTCCCAAAATGTATTATACCAGGGTGTTCAACAATATCCTCGCTAAACCCATACCTGTCAAACAATATAATAAACAGGTTTTAAACATTGTCCAATTGGAGAAACAGTATTGCATCAAAAAGGCAATTTGATGAATTGGCCAGCAGCTGCGAAGTAGAAAAATCGACAATAGTATAGTTAAGCTTCATTTTATTGTAAATTATATGATGGACAATTTTTTTGTGGTTAATTAGACGAGAAGCTTTTGCTTGTTATGGGAAATTCATAAGGAAATAATTCATCGTAGTTTATCTGGTTCTGAAAATTGAGATGACAGACCTTGTAATCAACCCCATAATTTGTGTTCTGCAGCAACAAAAATTGTTTCTACTCGAAGTTGTCTATAAAAGGAGATCTGTATTCAACTTTCCAAGTGCCATCAATAGGACAGGGACCAAATTATCAAGAAAACTTACACTATTATCATTAGAGACATAAAAAAGACAGATGAGTTTCTCTAATTACATTTCAGACAACTGGTTCTTTTTATACCAACAGGTTACTCATAGTGTAGATGCGTAACTCTCTCCTTCCCTCCGGTGTTGTTTGGGTAAAGATGTGGTCGTGGACACATGAGGATGTGGGTGCACATGTGCAGAGACCATGCTTATAATATTTCACACTTGTTGAATCTAATCATGCAGCACAAAGGTTGTTTTACTCTCAAAATCTCTCAATTGGCAAAGATGAATCATTTTCAGACCTGTAATTCGTTTGCTAATCCTGGATGCATACAATGATCTAGATAGCATAAATCTAGTGATAAGTATATGATTCTGAAGTATAAAAGCAATTTCCCAGAGAAACAAAAAAATGAAAAAAATCATCCAGAAAAGAGATTCCATTCAGATCCAGAACATTCATTCTTGCTTAATTACTGAAGTGCCTATCATATAGCTTTCAAATGGAAAAAGCCTGAAAACTTACAAGAGTAGAGGAGATGGATCTCTGTCGTGCCACTTTGGAAGACTTGTCACTGGATCCTACACTGTCGAACAGAAGTCATATTGCCAAGAGGCTCACACAGCATCCCAGCCGAAAGGCATCATTGCTTATTCACAAAGATGTAGAAGCTAATAATAAAGGCATGAAAGAGTTTACAAGTATCGAGAGCACTGACTGTAAAAGGAATGGAACTTAAATGTAAGACATCACTTCTCCAATAGCCCCAACTTTCAGCAAAAAGTGGCCACATCCAATGCATCACATCTTTCCAGCAGACCTATGAATTTGTAAGGGTCGAGATATCAATATAGGAAGTAGGTAAACATAGTGAAGCCTTTGCTCACATCAGTAACAACCTTTATCAAGGTTTATAAAAGAAAAAAATTTAGAAAGATTTTGAAACATCAATTTATAAGTTATCATGATAAGGATACCTTGCCACTGGGAGCTTCTTGGAGATAATCATACAGCAATGGAAATTCTTTCCTGAAGTGACGCTCGAATGATGAAGGAGCACTATACAACAGATGATAAATTGGCAAATGAATATGCATTCTAGGATAGATACCAGTAGAATATGGAATTAGAATTAGTTCAAAATGCTTCCCGAAAAAGGGACGCTGAAAGAAAAGTGAGAAACAGGAGCAACTACATTTTATATCCTTCAAAAATCTCATGATGATTCTTATAGAACGATGGGAAAATGCTATCAGAGGTCCCTGTCCTGATATTAAATCAGCCACGATCCCAGTATTCTGAAACCAATTAAATTTGGTGAGAAATCTGAGTTACACCCTCATGTCTCACAAAGAAAACCATCCTACTTCCTTCACGTCTTCTGAGATTGAGAGTAACTTGATCTTTTAGCCATAAGTTCAGGTAGCAGCAACATTCAAAAGTAGATTTATAACTTTGAGTTGAATCTTAGCTGCCTCTATGGTCAAATTCAGATGTTTAATCACCTTTCATGGAGGACAGCAAAATGCAGGGAAGAATAAATAAAGTCGAACACGTATTTACACCGTCAAATACAGACATTCAGAAATACTATACGCAATTTGTTTCATGCAAAAGTGAGGCACGACAATACCAGTCAAGTTGATGTCTTTTAAGTTTATAGTGGATGTAATATGTACTGTGAAGCGAGACAGCATGAAGAAAGAAAGATAAAGCTATAGAGTAATGAACCCTTCACAATGATAACCAGGATGCATAAGAGACTGTCCTTGAATGGAAATGGAAAGGCAATATCTCAAGGAAAACGAAAATGCTTGACATATTAAGGCTGCGTTTGGTTCAACTTTGGAGCCAGCTTTCAACTGAAAGCCGGCCTTCAAAATACTAAAAGCTCAAAGCTAGTAAGAACTAACTTTGGGCTTTTAGCATTTGGCCGAATGCTAAAATTAATTTTTCCCTTCCAAAACTATTCTCACTAATTTTTCATATTTCCGATTTTGCCTCTAATTTTTTTTTTTTTTTTAAATTGAGAAAGGAGCCACCTTCGCTGGACCGATGAGCCAGATCTAGCGCTGGTGGGCTTAGCCCTTTGCTGGTCTGGGTTTAGTTCAATTTTCAAATATATATATACACATATATTATACCCCTCAAAGTCCATTGCAAAAGTTTTTTTTACCAAATCCACATTCAACTCAAAGTCTATTTGCAAAGAAATTTTACCAAATACAATTACATTTCCCCAAATAACTTTGGGCTTTTAGCATTTGCATTAGACTAAAAGCCCATTTGCAAAACTGAACTAAACGCACCCTAACTGCATTATAGCTTGAAATGAATGACACGTTTACACAACCCCTTATAGCTTAAATAGTTGTGTCGAGATTGGAAATTCTCACAAGTTGGGAAAGGATTAAGCATGAGGTTGACCCAAACAAATACATGGAAATGCCAACATCAGCAAAGACAGCCACAAAGAGCTATAGAAGCAAGACTAAAAGTTCGAAATAGAGGATAATCACCATATTTTTCACCATTACCTATAAGGAACGACATATGGAGCAGCAACCACACAGCGGATCTGAAAAAGCTCTGCAAGGTTCCATCCTTCCTATATAGCCAGGGAAAGTAATTCTTTCAGTTTCAAGTGCACAAGCACTTCCCATAGTCTACACATTTTTCAGGTTGTAACTTACCAATTAAAGATGACTAGAATGCTACACCAGTTAACTATAGTAATTGCTTTATAATAACTAGAAAGCTTAAACCAAGGAAAAAGACAGGCATTCTTCCTTTTTTTTTTTTCCTTTTCAATTGGATCATGATATGCTGCAATAAACAGAAGTTATTTTCACAAGTCGATATGTAGTCAACCTTCTGCTCAGTATAGTGTTGCTTTTGAAACTTATTAGAGCATGTTCCATAGTAACAGCAACAGTGACAGCTTTTGGCCAGACAAATGCATCTTCCGTATGTAAAATACAAGTACCAGAGCGAAGAAGTTGATCAAAATAAAGTCGCCGGCGATGACCTCTTCAAGTCCGAAGATACTCTCAACTGCCGACAAGCATTCTTGTCTGTGCGCATTGGTAACATTCCTCTTCTGTAGAGAAAACGACGGTTCTGATGATCCTAAATAAATGAACGGTAGAACTTCAGATAAGTGACCAAGGATAGAATCCACTCTCTGCATTACAGAAACTATGTTTCTTTTTTCTTTTTTTCTTGTTTTTTTCTTTTCTTAAATGTCGTAAACAATGTCCCTTATAGAAACCAAATGAGTTGAAGTGACCAAAACCTGCATGGCTACTGTCTTCCTGAACAGCAAGAACGGGCGGCGATGAAATAGGCACGTGGGTCACCCCACTTTTGGCCAAATGAGCACTCAAGCTCTGCAAGAAACAGCAATGGACTTGGACTTTCGACAAATTCATGCCTAGACGAAACTAAATGATCTCACTTTCATATCAGAAATTGAAAGAAGACAAGAAAAAACTTCTTGATCAGGTTAAAACTTACCTGGTGCGCGGAATGAGTGACGAAAAACACTCTGTAGTCCTTCATTTCGCCACCAAATGCAGCAGCGATCGCCTGGAGATCGCAACGAAAAAAAAAGAAAATCAAGAACGGTTCAGTACTCCGCAAGATTCCATGAACCGTAGAAAGTTTCTACTAAGGCGAGGCAGTTACGGCGATGGGAAAGACGTCGCCTTTCGTGCCGAAGGCCATGAACAGAGCGATGGGGTTCGTCCTCCTCCTCCGCCTCCTCTTCTTCTCCTCCTCCTCCTTCTCGGATTCGCTGCTCGGATTCGACATGGAGTGAGCGGGCGAGACGGAGATTCCGCCGGCGGAAGGCGAAAGACGCCGTTGGCCTATGCTTTGCTTGCTGCTCCGAGATCGAACGGCTCCGTCAATGGAGATGAAACTGCATGTTGAAGGACGGATTAGAAAGAAAGTGCCACCCAGTCGAGCTCTGCGGTGTCGAGCGCGGAAAGGAATGATGCCATGGGAGCAGTTTCAACCAGGGGTGAGCAACGGCATCGCCCAAAACGGACCGGACCGGACCTATTGGTTTTGGGTGGATCCACGGGCGGCGGTCTAATTTCTTTAACTCCTATTCTTGAAATCAGTGACCGATCGATCCACTTCTGACCCTAGAGTGAGAATTGGACTGATCGACCAATTATTTAAATTTTTCTATACAATAATTCTCATAATTTCTCTAAATCATTTAGATCAGTATTTGTATAAGGTTACAATTTACCAAACTCTATAACATTTTGGAAAATCCCTTTTCCCTATAGTATTTGTATTTTCCCAAGGTCATTCCCCCAAAATCGAACCAAACGAGCCTTCAATCTCTCATTCTCACTTTTGTCTTCTCTTGCCTCTTGACAAGATGTAACTCTCTTAATTGATTTCATATTTGACTCGATTTTTTTTTATGTGACTTTTTTTTTTTTTATGGTGCTTGATGATTTGGTTTGTCTTTGAATGAGCGAAAGAGGGACAAGAAAGGGGTTTCTATAATGCTTTTTTTTTTTTTTTTGCAAATTTGTAATGTGCTACAAAAGTTAAATTGAGACTGGCTTCATCGGATCAAACTGATAGATCGGTCCGGTTTCTTGTTCGAGGGCTGGCCGGTCCAACTCCTAGTCTCAGAAATGGAAATCACGATTTTAAGGTGGAACCGGACCGGATAATTATGAACCAAACTGGGAATCGTTACTCCCTAATTTCCACGTTTCATGGCCCATCGGCCCATCGGCCAGGCCTGAGGACAGAGCGACTCGCCGTCTCCGACGGTCTCCTCCCTGGACTCGTCGAAGTTTCGAGGCAACCCAATGAAGCCTCTCACTCTCTCGCTCTCCGTCTGACGTTTCCATGGAGTGACTGATGCTTGAGCTCCACCGGGTGACGCTGCTTCCAACAATTCGTTCTGTGTCCGACGAAGTTACTGCCGAATTTCGCCGCCCGTCCCGGAGCTTGGGTCCATGGAGGATTTGAAGACCGCCCTTCACGAGCGATGCCTGGCGGTCGCTTCTCTTCCGGAGAAAGGCCGCTGTCTCTTCGCCGCCAGAGACTTCCACCCAGGTCTCTCTCTCGCTCGTCAAGCAAACGTGGGTGCTGTCGTGACTGGTTTTTGGCGGTTGCCGAGACATCAATGTCGTTGTTTGATGCAGGGCAGGTGATTATCAGCCAAGAGCCGTATGTTTTCGTGCCGAACTCGGCAGAGCCGAGGTGCGATCACTGTTTCGCTTCGACCAGCCTTCGAAAGTGTTCGGCTTGTCAGGCGGTGTGGTACTGTGGGAGCTCTTGTCAGGTATGCTGCACAGAGCTGGCGATTTCTGTGAAGTTGCTCTGTCTTGACATTGTCTCTCGTTAGCATTATGCTCAAATAGAAATTTCAGTGATGGTTTGATCTTTGAAGCCAAAAGAATCTTGGGGATAAGTTTTTGTGAAGTGGATAGTCATCGCTTTGCGAGTCCCAAATTTGAGTTAAGTGTACTGGGTGATTGTGTCGAGTTATTACATACTAATGTGTGCAGAAATCAGAGTGGAAGGTGCATAGGCTTGAATGCATGGCGCTCGCAAGGCTTGATAAGGAAAAGAGGAAATCTGTTACCCCTTCCATACGTTTGATGATTAAGCTCTACATACGAAGGAAGCTGCAAGATGAGAAGGTTTTTCCCCCTATGTTCTTCCTCAGTAGTTTCAAATTTGATGAGAATTCATTTTTCATGCATTGAATTTGTTGATTTTCTCTTGCTTTTGACTTGGTTATACTTCTGTCTTGCTGGTGACTTGTATTTTCAATCTCGACCTTCATTTGAAGATCGCTTCTGGACAAAGTTTTTTGGGTCGTTCCTGTTAATAAAATGATTGCTCGTATTCTGTTATACTACTGCTTCTCTAGTTTATTCACCTCTTAGTAGTCCAGTCAAGTTTTTTTACTATGAGCTTTTTGAGTAAAAAATTACAGAAGTCAATTATTGGCAAGGAACAAATCAGATCTCATGTATTTTTGATGGAGAGAATGAACCATATTATCAGGAGGATATGCACAATACAATCACCCTTTGTGTTTCACTTTACTTTATCAATTTGTTACAGAGCAGATTATTTATTCATGGTTAGTGAGATGCTATAGATATTTTTTTGAGGTTTCTTAAGTTGAACATTCATCTTTAGATAATTAGAACTCATATAATTCTAATTTTCTTTTTTTCTTGACATAGTCAGCATAGATGCACATGTTTGTCTGTCATTTTGAAATTTTCCAGCAAGTGGCAAGCATCCATAGTTTGCTGTCAATGTTGCTGCCATTAATGACGTTAATATATTTAGTGGGAGAGAGGTGAGTTATAATATGAATCTCCACTTCCAATGGATGTTTGTCTCACTTTACAGAAACAGAAACTATGGATTCCCACTTTTTGGACCTGGTAAGATTGGTGTCTTTGCAATATTGTGACTGGCATAACAAAATCAACTGTATTCTCTTGTATAAACTGTTTGAGTTTCCAGTTCTTATGATTTTCTTCTCTAGAGAGAGAATGCTTGCAAAATTATTTGGTTAGTATGCAGAAAAACTTCTGGCATCCATCCAGGCAAGCCAATTATTAATCCATAATTTGTTTGCTCCTGTGCAGATCATATCAACTACTGCAATGGACAATTATAGTCTGGTGGATGCCTTGGTGGCCCGTATCCTTTCTAGGCTTCTTCGGTGTAGTCATTGGTCATAGTTCAATATTTTGTTACCCATTACTGATTATCCACATAACTGTTTTCACTGAACCTTCTCTGATAAGACATGTCGGAAATTGATGAGAAGCAGCTGGTGCTTTATGCACAAATGGCTAACCTCGTTAATATAATACTCCAGTGGCCCGAGATCAACATCAAAGAAGTTGCGGAGAACTTTTCCAAGGTACTTTCTGAAAAACTTCATGCCCAGTGTCTTTGCCACATAGGCATAGATGTTTTTTACGAGCGCAAATGCAATTCCTTTGAAACGGTAGTTATCCCTCTCCAAGTGCCTAGAGTTACTCCAGTTTTGCATCGAATGCTGCTTTCTAGAGAACTTTCTGTGTCTTATATTTTTGTCCCCTAAAGTGGTTGGCAAACCATGGATTTTGAAAGCATAAGGCTTCTCGTGTCTTTATTTGATGTAGCATGTAGAGTAACTGGTGTCCTGTTGGTACATTTGACAATATGTTGCAGTCATTTGGAAGTGGATGAGAACTTTTACTTTACAAAGATAGTTTATGTGCTGTGTATATGTGCAATGTGCATTAAAGCAATTGTAATCAGTGACCTTTGGAAAAATCATTTGAGTTTTGAAGTTGGTTTACCTGCCAATGTGCTAAAAACCTAGCTAATATGCAGCTTTCATGTAATGCACATACAATCTGTGACAGTGAGCTGAGACCGCTAGGAACTGGGCTCTATCCTGTCATCTCTATAATCAATCACAGGTAGCTGCTGTATTGGTCTGACATTTTGTATGCTTGCCATTCCAATAATCTGTTGCTGACTTGCTTGTATAGCTGCTTGCCAAATGCAGTATTGCTATTTGAGGGAAGGGCGGCTGTGGTTCATGCTGTACAACAAATACCACAAGGTTCGGAGGTAGTCTGTGCTTTTTTTCTTGGTTCATGTGCTTCGCTCTTGATATGGAGACTGAGTGATCATTTTTCAGTTCACTGCTGAAATTCCTACTTAATGATAGGGTAACTGGTGGTTTTCAGCGAAACTTAAACATGACATCTAGGAATAATCACGGAAAGATTTGTTTCCAGTATTCCAACATGGTGATGACCATTGCTAATGTGTCTTCTAGTCTGTCCAACTCCCAATAATTAAATGTTGAATTATACTATGCTGCATGAAATTTTAGCTGTCAGGCTGCAGAAATCTATGATCTTTTATAGATTATTGGGGAATTTGTAGCACTCAGCTATAGCTTATCTAATTTAGAAATATATAAAAAAAATCTGATTCAGGAAAAATCATTGCTTCTGATCAGTTGTCAAATATGGTTCATGGTTTTGTAGATGCAAAGCCTTGATGTGAAACTCAACTTGGACCTTCTACAATAGAAAATTTTATGCTTTGGACATTCTACAAGTCTAAGATTTGATAGTACAATCCAGCAGAATTATATGGAATATGTAGTGGAACTGAAACAAAGGCTAGACACCATTATAAGCTTCAAGAAGAATTAAGGTTGGAAAAAACAAGTTGTAAATGTTTTCCCAGATCAAAGATATTCAGTGTGCATTTCACTATTGAGTTTGCTCAGCAGATTCTTGTTACTGGATCATTCTTCTCCAATGGTTGAATGAAGGGAAGCCACCCTTCCAGCCACTTGACACTAATTAGTTGTGATATCTCTTACCTTCTTTTTATTATCATTGCCTTACTAAAGGTTGCTGGATGAAACTGAAAAATGAGTGCTGAAACTTTCAACCACTGAACTTTATATAAGTGATGGTAACTTTAAGACCCTGAACCTAAACCTCTACACAAAACCAGCTACAATGCTCTGGTCAGTGTATTGGTATAAGCATTTAATTGCTTATTGTGGGTTATGTAGCACTAATTCACATAAATCTGGTCAAATTGCCTGTTCACAACCTGGTTGTAGGATTATATAGAATTTTGAGGCTGTTTGTTTTGAAAAATATATGTGTGTTTTCCTTTCCCATTACTCCAACATCTCATGTTGTAGAATATCACCTTGATATTATTCCTGTATATGATCAACTTTGGTGCATCGAGCAGTGTTGTGCTCATACTTAATATTGTCACGCTGACCAGAAATATTTTTCTGCAAGGTCTCAATAAGCTACATAGAAACTGCTGGAAGCACTACGACTAGACTAAAGTCTCTTAGAGAACAATACCACTTTGCCTGTGCATGTCCTCGCTGTGCCAATTTGGTAACTTTCTACATTAAGAGTTTGATTATGATTGCTCGCGTTGCATCTTTTCTCTTGACATTTGAGAAAGTGCAGTTTTTTTTTTTGAGTTAACAAGGGTATATTAATCGTTAAGGGGCAACCTGATGATATCAAAGAAAGTGCTATTTTGGAAGGCTACAGATGTGAAGATGACAGATGTTCTGGTTTCCTGCTCCGTGACTCTGGTATGTGGATGAAATTTAGCACTTTCATTGAATAGATGAAGTTTTTAACGTAGTTTTTTTTTTTTTTTGCATATGCAGAGAAACAAGGATTTGTGTGCCAACAGTGTGGACATGTAAGGAACAAAGAAGAGATAAGAAGCATTGCCAGTGAAATTAAATTGATGTCAGAGAGGACGTCATCGTCTACATCCCCTTACAGTATCCTTTCTTCACAGCCATTGCTGTAACTAATTTTGGCAGCATGTTCATGTAATGTCTGGATTACCTGAATCTCTCTCACTGCATTTTAATGGTGTAAAATTTCACTTAGAACAGCTTCCTTTTTCTCAGTTTTCCCATTTCAGAAAAAGTCATCAAGGTTTAACTTGACTCATTATAATACAAGAAGCTCTTTCAATCTATAAGATGATTGAGAATCTCCAAGGAAAACTATATCATCCTTTTTCAGTCATCTTGTTGCAAACCCGAGAAAAGATATTAAAGGTAGTTTCTTTTTCTCCTTAGTCCTATTATAGTTTTTATCCCTCATCAATAGAATTTTAAAAGCATCTGCAGCCCTGTTGTTTGTGAACATTTATACTTCTGAAAGGTATTTGTTTTAGTGCTGTCCATCTACCAGAAACGAATTCTCTTGACCCTAAATCTAGGAGATAGGGCAATATATAGAAGTGTGTTGTGGATTACTAGTTTCAGCAAACTAAGAAACTTATGATTAGTCAAATTCTGAGGTATTCAAATTTCCGTGAAGTGGGAAATGTCTTTTCTATGGCATTTTTGAATGATTCCAGTTTCCACTTTTCTCAAGATTGGTCTGCAAACAAATTATGCATCAGATAGACTGCGTTGATTTTCCTCCTTGTTCTTGTGTTTTCTCTGTAGAGCACTAGCTGCTGTGAATTGTAGCTTGGTGTTATCTGATCCATTCATGAGGAATGAATGTGTCTGTAATATTCATGTGGTTCCAAATTGTGACCTGACTTGTCCTTGTGTTAGTTGCTTAACACTTAAAGCATTTGTGAACTGCAGATGTTGATGGATCTGCAAGATTGGAAGGAAGCTCTGGTATACTGCAAGCTAACTATTCCAGTTTATGAAAGTATGCCAATTTTATTTTTATTTTTAATTTTATGGGAAACGTGGGATTTTTTGAGCAATTCAGGGTTCACAAATTATACATACATGATACAGATATTTATCAAGTTTGCATGGCATTCTTGATTGATGCTCAAATATAAGTTAGAAATAAGTGGATGTGAAATAGCAATACCATTCATCTTTGAGTTAATTGAGTAGAATAGCAATTGAGCCTCACTCCAACAGTTCTTCAGAGCAATCCCCTTTTCCGTTGGCAAGAGTTTTTGTTTGTAAGCATGACCTCCACCTATCTTCATTTCCCTTAACCTAAAAACTCATTGTAAGCGACCATGTATCTCTATTTAAGAATGTTCAATCAGGTTGTTTGAAATTAGGTTCCTGTTAGCTTTTCTTCGAAAAATGTTGAGGAACAGCCAAAACCAACAAGTTTTATCATGTGGCTTGTGGATAAAGTGTCATGCTAGATTTTTATAGATCTTTTGAGTAAGGGCAATAGAGTATTTTCAACTGAGACCATTAAGCTGTGATTTGGTTGGAAACTTTGGAAGTAAAATGATTTGATTGCATGTCATCCAGTGTCGAATAATTAGCTTGGTAGTTTTTCCCCCCATTTCATCCAATCATATGGTAGGAGCTTTTGTCCCATGAAGTCACACTCATTTGATCCATGAGTGAATTTGATTGACCGAGGACTGTTCTTTTGCTAACTAGTCCTTATTAGCATTGAAAACATTAATGGGAGCCATATCATCCATTGCCCACTACTTTGGTTAAAGATATGTGGTTTTGGTTCAACTTTTGCTGCCTGGAGTGATGCTCCGGATGTGTACTAATAGTAATAATAATAATAATCAAGCAAACATACAGCAATGAGCTTAGGGTAACTAAATCAGAATTTGATACGGATGATGTGGTGGCACTCCATTGTTTTGCTGGTGTTTGCGTGACTAATAATGCTTCATTGTCTGCAAAAGAATTTTGCTAGATTTTCTTGTCGTCTCTCTCTTTTTATTTGATCTAAAATAAATGCTGAAATAAATTTTCTAGTTTTTTGTTATTTTCCCTCTGAACTCCTGACTTTGACTTCATGCTGCAGGAGTCTATACAGGGTACCATCCTTTGCTTGGGTTACAATATTATACCAGCGGAAAACTTGAATGGTCTGTGTTTTTTTCTGAATTTTTACCATCCATTTTCCTTGCTTTTTCCTTTTCCTCCCCCACATTTAATAATTTATCACTAGGCTGTTGAGATTCACATCAGTCATTGATTTTTTCAATGACATACATCCCTCACCTTGTTGGACAATTTGCTGACATAAATTCACACTACATGTGCTTAAAACAGATCTGAGACCAAGCAATGTGCAATCTGTTGCAGAACTAATGGTGTGCTCAGTCATGAATTTATTATTTGTTATAGTAAAGTTATTTCATAGAGCAATACTAATAAGGCATCACCTGGAATAGAGAGGATTTTTAGGACATAAAAAGCAGCTTTACAGGATGAACAATGACCATAGCTTGTGTTGTCCAAAATTGGCCCTCTTAACAATCATTGTGTTCTTACAACTGCAAGAATTGTGATAGCTATGACAAGGATTATCAGATTTTCTTCATAGTAAGCCCTTTCTTGCTCTTTTCTGAATTGAAAACATGACTTCATTGGAATTCTCCTGTTTGAATTTTGTAACTGGTCATCAGTCCATTGTTTCTTGTGGAAGTAGTGATACATAATCTGCTTAAAGGACTTGCTCAGTCATTTTAACGTTGCCTCGTGCATGAAAATGGCCTTAGAATTCGCCCCCACCCTCTGTGGAATGAACCCAGCTTTTCCCTCGGTTTCAAGCTTGCTATTTAACATGCTGCAGGCTACTTGGTGACACGGGAAATGCTATCAAATCACTGACCAAAGCCGTTGACATACTGCGGGTGACTCACGGCACAAATACAGACTTTGTGAGAGACCTCATGATGAAACTGGAAGAAGCGTGTGCTGAAGCTTCTCACAGCCTTTCAAGTGCAGATGAATAGCCCATCGGGACTCGCATGTGGCACTTACCGAGGCCGGTGTACAACAGGGGAATTGCCCATTTTGAGAGTTCTCTTGATTGCTTGTGACATTAATTGTTTAGTAGAGGGAGACATTTTGTTGCCAAGTCTAGCTCCTGAACGTTTTCGATCAGCATGCATTGAATAGACTATCTGCTTGCAGAGATTTTCAAGTTGTACATTATGTAGATTTGAAGTGGTATCTCAAACGGTCGGAGAGGTCTTCGGCCTCTCCGTAGGTCCGAACACGGCGACAAAAGCCTTTATTTCCGATAGAGTAAAATCTGTGACCTGCTTGATCCAGGCAAAAGGTGAGAAACTTGATAAGCGCGGTAGGCGAGTGACATTCAAGTCCCGTTTGTCTTGGTATAGGAGCTCGGCCACAGGGCCCTGCGGCCTGTGTTTTTTTTTTTAATTTTTTTTTTTTTTTTTTTAATCTAATTTAATTTAGATTTAAATTGTGTTTGAATGTAAATATCCCTGGTCGGCCAAAATATTTTGCAGGCCAACGGGCCAATGAGGTTAAGATTTTAGTAGAAACAGTCATGGTCACTTTAGATTTTTTTTTAGAATTGATATGGTTACTTTATATCTTTATTTGAAATAAAGTTTAATTAAAGTCATTATTTGAGAAAATAAGAATACTTCGGGCTTTTATTTGGACTTTTTCATAAAATAAAAGATAAAAAAATGTGAATTATATTGTTTACAAGAATAAATGAATGAAAAATGTTTAATCGTACATTAGACATATAAATTGTTAGTGACAATAAATTTTTTTATTAACTAATTATTTTAAGTAATATAAGAGATTAGTTTTGGAAAAATATTTTTAAATTAATGGTTTTCAGTGAAAAAATGACTCACGGAAAATGTACAATTTCTAGAAAATACTTTTTAGGAAGTAAAATGAATTTATTTTGTAGTGTTTGGCTAAAACTTGAAAAAGATCCATAAACCCTCATTTGGTGAGAAAACTCTGATGAAGAAAATTATCAAAAAATTTGTATTTTTTAATTATTTTTTATTTTCTCTTTTCTTCTTCCTTGATTGATTGATGGTCACAATGACAGCTGTTGAGCTTGAGCTTGTCTTTGTGGTTGGCAAAAGACAAGGAAGAAGTAAGAAGAAAAAAAGAATATATAAATAAACAATGGATTTTAAGAATAAAAATAATTATAAATTTGAATTTTAAAAAAATATATTTGTAAGGACAAACATTTCATTAATCAAGGAACTAGACTAGAGTGCAAAGGACCTACACATGACCTTAAGGGTTGGGCCTAAAATTTGAGTGTTGGGACTCATGTACAACCTTTTTTGACCCTAGCTCGAGTGGTAGAGCATCGGATGCGAGCACCAAATGTTAGTGCCCAGACTTAATGGACTCAAGCATGGGCATTGAGAGCTTAGGCCTAAGCACCAGGGTCTTGAGTGGGTCTTGATGGACTTGAGCCTTGGCCGTTGGAAACCTAGTCTTGAATTTTGGAAATTAGAACTACAACGTTATGGTTTTGTTGTACAAGTATGCAATTTCAAAACTTAAGCATAGATATCTAGTTATACTTTAAGGCTCCGTTCGTTTCACGGAAAATGTTACTTTTTTGAAAAATATTTTCCAATAAGTTATTTTCCAAGAAAACATAATTATTTTCTAGTATTCGAATAAAACTTGATTTTGAAATGGAAAATATTTTCCGCTGTTCGCTTGGGAAAATATTTTTTTTTATAAACTCTTTTTCAATAAAAAATTTTTATTTTTTAAAATCGTTATTTATTATTTTTAAAAATATATTATTAATTTTTTTCTTTATTTTATGTTCTCTCCTTCCTTGGCCAGTTGCGGCCATGCCTCAAGCTCATCTTGCTAGCAAGACTCAAGGCTCGCCTACCTTTGGCGAGCTCGCATGATCAGCTCACCAGTAAGGTGAGCTCAAGACAATGAGGCTCGAGTCTTGCAGATCGATATCACGAGTTATGTAGCTTCAATTCGAAAAGTAGTTAAACTACCAGGAGGAAGAAGAAGCACAACGCCGTGCAAAAGCTGAGTAAGGGAGATTGACCAATTAGGGCAAGCGATTAACTTTGTTCTACTTTAAAAAAGAAGATTATTTTGAAAGAAGCAAAGAGAGGCAAGCATGGGGGCGCTGAGTTCATGAAGCGATGGAAGAGAGGATTACAGTTTTTTATTTTAAAAATGGGTAAATTTGGAAATAAGTTTTCATCTTGTGATACTCGGGCATCACTGATCTGGCAAGCTCGGCTCGCCGCCGTCGGTCAGCGGCCGTTGCCATGGTTGATGACCTAAAAAGAAAAACAAGAAAAAGAAAGACAAAAAATAAAGAAAAATAAAAAAAATAAAAAATCGATTTTATGAAAAAAATAAAAAAAATCTAAAAATAAAAGAAATAAGTGAGGACTAATGGAGAGTGTAAGATAAGAGAGAATGAATGTGGAAAATGTTTTCCACTTTTCAAAAGTGGAAAACATTTTCCCTCACTTTAGAAGATTTTTTTTCCTTCATAAAAAATGTTTTCCCCAATGAATTTATTTTCCGTGAAATGAACGTCGAAAAATCCGGAAAATATTTTCCTGGAAGTTATTTTCCGTGAAACGAATGTGAGCCTAAAGATGAAATTATTTTCATGAATTTAATTGGGTTAATTCAAAAAAACCCCAAACTTTAAGTCTAGTCCCAAATATACCCCGAACTTTTTTTTGTCTCAAGAAAAACCCCAAACTTTAGGTTTAGTCCCAAATCTGCCCCGAACTTTTTTTTGTCTTAGAAAAAACCCCAAACTTTAGATTTAGTCCAAAATCTGCCCCAAACTTTTCTTTTGTCTCAAAAAAAATCTCAAATTCTTAGTCCATTCCCAAATCTATCCCAATTTTTTTTGTCAAAAGAAAATCATCAAAATTTACTCTAACCCTAAATTTGTCCTCGTTAGCCTCAATCTAAAAGCCGTATTAGTAATCCCTAATTTTTTATGTTCTAAAATGGTTTTACTTTGAAAATAATTTTCTATAACATATTGCTTATGTGTATTTATTATTTATGTGGAAATGCCATGTTAAGTTGGGACTAGACCGTGGAGTATATTTGAGAATAGATAAAAAAATTGATGATTTTTTTAGTACAAATGGTGGGTAAAACCCCAAATTAGTATACCCGTCAATTGTGATGTGTTATTTAATTTAGCAATTTGACAATAAAATTTAACAGAAACTAATAGATGGTAATTTTTTTGGTGGTCAAAAAATTAATTTTGGGCAAATTTGTCATATGTGTATCAATTTATGATTTTTCATGATATTGATTCTTTTTTTTAGACAAAACAAAATTTGGGGTAGATTTGGGACTAAAATTAAAGTTTAGGGTTTTTCGAGATAAAAGAAAAATTCGGGCAGATTTGGGATTGAACCTAAAATTTGGAGTTTTTCTTAAGACAAAAAAAAGTTTGGGATATATTTTGACTGGACCTAAAGTTTGTGGTTTGTTTTGGAATTGACCCGAATTTAACTTCACATAGGAAAGCATTTGTGGTTATTTTAAAATGTATTTTTCATGGACTCATCTTCTTCGTCAAGTCAAGCGCCGGAAAACGACTTCTTTTTTAAGCGGAACAGAAGCGACACTGAGTAGAAAGTTTTAACAATTGTTTTATGAGACCGGAAAAAGAGGATGTCCTTTTCTTGAAAAAAGCAGGAGGCTCAATCGCTGGTCTTTGACCTTTTTGCCCCTGCCGGGCCACCGCACGTTTCCACGTTCCGCGACAGCCCACCGTCATCCGGGACGAGCAAAAGAAGCTTTGTCCCGCACGACTCTCTCTCTCTCTCTCTCTCTCTTTCTCACTTCGCTGTCCGACGATGAGAAGGCGAATCGCGGCTCGCTGAGGAAGATGATGCAGTCGAAGCTCTCGCTCACCCAGTTGAAACCGGGCCCAGTTCCGTCGCCGCCGTATCGTGGAGGCTCCCTCTTCTCCGGCGGCTCTCCGGCCGCCTGCTCCCGGCGGACCCTGAGGTTGAAGCTCGTCTGCCAGTCCCTCGGCGACAAATGGAAGTTGAGCGACATCGACGCCGGTGAGAGCTCTCTCTCTCTTTTTCTGGTTGTTTATGTGATTTAGTCTTGGTGGTTCGGTGTAAGTGATGGGTGGTCTCTACTTTGTGGAAGCACCTTGATTTTTTAATAGCTTGAGGCGTTTGCAGTTGCTTTCATGATTTGGTCTTGACAGACCAACTTTGGTCTTAGGCTTTAGGAGCTGTCGCTATGGATATGTTTCGATGCTGGATGTGGATTGCTCGATAATCATAGATTATATATATTTTGTGTCGTGGGTTTAGTGAGATTCCGCGGAATCTGGTGTTGTTGTTGCTCTTGGCAGGTGCAGTGCAAGAGCAAGTGACTTCGTGGCTGTCTAGGACGCAGAGCTTTTTGAGAGAAGCGACTTCTCCGCTGGTGAAGAGCAGTCAAAGTAAGAAACCCGATTCAGGGAATGTCGCCATCACTCGAGACATGGGGGAGATCTTGAAGGCGAGCGGACAGTGGAACGAAGGATGCCGAACGGGGTTCTCTCCTGGGAAGCTGTTTTGGCCGTAGAGCAATTCAGCAGGTGAGTGGATTGGTTGACAATGGTCGGAGTTTAGTTGTTCTTCAAAGAAGCTGGGGTGAACCGCATGGTGCTATAATTCATGCAAGCTTTATTTTTCTTTTCTAATCATCCATGCCATGCTTCCTTTCCATTAGCATTATAACTAATCCACGGTGCATGTACATACCTTTTAATGCAGGATGAAGGGATTGACCAAATCGACTTTTTGTGTCTGTTTGAATTTTCTTTTATCTTTTGTATTTGTCAGACTAATGAAGGAAATGTGTTTTGACTTTGTGAGTTAAGATATGCAGGATGAATGGATTAACTGGTCAGAAAATGCAGAAGATATTCAAAGCCCTGGTCCCTGAATCCGTATATAATGATGCCAGGAATTTGGTGGAGTACTGCTGCTTCAGATTCTTGTCAAGGGATGGTTCCCATTTTCATCCTTGCCTTAAGGTTTGTAAGCTTCACATGGGTTTTTGGAAATTATATTTTTTTCTCTATCCACGACCATGTAATGCTCCATGCTTGATATTAAGTACAAAAATGCCTAATATCAAGCTTCTGAAGGGTGGTCAATGGACCATTTGACTTTTAGATCTCATTGACATCATCCTACTGCAAGGTTTGATGATTTTCTGAATGTCCTCTTTAAAATCAAATAAAAGCAATTATGATTATCTTATTTTAAGCAACTCTACAAGATGGTTTGATGCTATGAGGTGCAACGTCAAGACCACCATCATCACTAAAGAAGGCAAGAAGTACATCTTCAAAGTTCCAATCTGTCCAGCACAGTGCATAGGCCCACTACTTGTTGGTTTTGTGGTTCTGCTGTGGTAGTCATATCGTGGTCGTTTTTTTCCAATTATAGACCTTCCACAAGGCCAATATGTCGGAATCTTTCACATCAGCCTCCCCTTTCACGGCGATGGACAAGGTTTTATCCCTGCTGTTGATATTGTTTTAGATGCCGCTTTGGATGGTTATGGTGGTGGAATATCATCTATAGGAATTACTACGGACCTTTTTTATGTGCTACAGAGACAGAAGAAAGATCTATTTTCTTAATCTTTCTCTTAGTGTATTCTTGTTATCATTTTCATTGTCAAGGTTATTTGTTAGGCTGGAAAATGATCCTTAAAGTGTTTTTCTCTAAATGGATAATTTGTCTTTTGGCATGGTGTGATCAAAAGATGCTTTTACTTGTTTCCAGGAACCAGCATTCCAGAAGCTAATCTTCATAACGATGCTAGCCTGGGGGAATCCCTACTGTGGAGATGCCAACCAGGATGCTGTGGAGAGAGCTTCCTTTCAGGTTCTTTTCAGCATAATCCTGAAAAAAGTGTAATTTAACATGGCTTTAGTCTTGTTATTTCATCACAACTTGCAAATGTTGAAGATACTTAAACATAGGGCTGAAAAGAGGGAAACGTTTCTCTTGATAAATGTTGTTAAAGCTCAAACGTCTGATTAGTTGGGAGCCTGTCTACTACCTTAGTGACAGTTGTGTAGATGACATTTAGTATTCTTATGCCTTTAAATCATCATAATATTTGCTGTTTTCTTCTGTCTATTTGAGGGGGCAATTATATTTTTGTCTCTAATTATTGATGAAAAGATTTCATGGATTAGTGACATTATGTTGTACCGAGTAATAATTCAGACTAAGATTCGCTCAAAGCTAAGACTTGCTTTGCCTTGTTTTTCTAGAGCAAGCTTGTAGGTGAAGAGGCTTTTACCCGAATCGCTCCTGCTGTCCATGGAGTGGCTGATTCATCAACAGTGCATAATCTATTTAAGGCACTTGCTGAGGATAATGGCATCTCCTTGAGCTCATGGTTAACTTACATAGACGAGCTTCTCAAGTAAGCATTGCTTAGAATTTAATCTCAGATTATGCTTGTCGAAAGGCACACGATCAACTTTGTTGGAACTTTTATCATGAGGATTAAAGTTACCAGGAAATTGTATTGTTTTGCTGTGATGTTGGAAATGTTTCTTTCAAATTAAGTAATAAATTATTTGGTTTTTATATAATTGTCCCATGGTATATAATTTTGTATCTTTAGCCTTCCACCATGTGATGCCCATTACCATTAAAGTTAAAGTGTTACATCTAAATGTGCTAATTTCTTTTATGAGTGAAGAGATATATTGAATAAGGAAAAACTGTTTATAAACCTTGCTAAATTTTAGAACTTTGGTGTTGAGCTATTCTGACTCTCTTACATGCTATTCTGACTCTCCAACAAGAATGTTATTACTTATTGCATATAGTTTATTTTGAGACATTTTCCCTCCAGTTAAATTGACTCCCATGTATGCAAGCGCATGTTGCTAGTTTTTTCAATGGCCCCAACTATCTCTTAGCAGATGATAATTGGAATTTGTACTGTTGCCATGTAGGGTACATGAAGGACGGAAATCTTATCAGGCTCGAGAAGGTACAAAGATCTCTCTGGAGCAGGTCTTATGTATTGCCTCTAGCAGGAAAAGGCCTGTGCTGAAATGGGAGAATAATATGGGATGGCCAGGAAATGTTATCTTGACAGATAAAGCAATTTATTTCGAGGTAATAATATAGTAGGGTGTCATGCATTAGTGATGGTTCATAAGGTCACGCTACGTTTCTGGTTTGTTTGGTTTACTGTTGTCCTTCCTTCAAAGAACATGGCGAATCACTAATGTCCCCAATGAAGTAATGAAAGTCAGCTTCACAATTTCGGAAAGTAGCCCACTTTCGTTAATGGGGAAAATCAGAGAAATGAAAGGAAACTCCACAAAGTTTACATACAACAAAGATGTTGAGAATCACAGAGGGGCTGTATACACCATGTGCATGTGCGAAAGCAATGTGGGCAATAAAATAAAATAAAAAGCTGTGATAATGTATCAAAGAAATGACAAAGGCATCAGAAATAGAATTTAAGAGAGTGAATATAAAGATTGAAATGAAGTTTGTAATTTCCATCGCTAAATTGTTGTTCCTCTGGACTTCAGCTTGAAACTAGGTTAGATGTCCTTTCCACCTAATGGCAGATCTTCTAAATGTTCATGGACCTTTTTGACTCATTGAAAGGACCCTAAGGAGTACATGATGAATTGTTTAAATTATATTTGCCAAAAGCTGTTGGTCCCACAGAGAGGAAACTGTATGATACATCTTCGTTAACAAAATGATAGCTTCACAAATTCTGATGTCGATTTGTATGAGAAATTCCTGCTTATAACATTTTGCTTCATTGGCCTATGTACTGTAGGCAGTTGGTGTAATGGGACGCAAAGATTCAGCAAGGATGGATCTTACAAAACCTGAAGCAGGTGTGGAAAAAGCAAGAGTTGGGCCTTTGGGATCTCTTCTTTTTGACTCTGCTGTCTCTATTTCCTGTGGTCCTCAGTGAGTAAGCTTCTGTTGTCAGTCTCAGTTGCATATTTTCTATTTTACTTGTTCCTCAGTTGTTTATGGGATAGCAATTGAAGATTGACTGTTCAGAGAAATTCACGTATATAGATGAAGATGGACTATGTTGACAGAAACGGCAGTGTGTTGCATTTTTCTTAAACCTGCTAACCTCTTCAAGTACAGTTCGCTATGATGGAGAAATGAAGGAATCAGCATGTTTGGTTTAGCTAAATGTGATTGTTAAGTACAAAAATTGTGCAAATGTTTGACCGATTATCTGTACACTTAGGAAAGAAGTTATAGGGTAGCTTAGAGAACTATATTGTTGAATAGGTCAAATTGGCTCAGTAGATGCTTGTTGAAGCGTACTTTTGGTGCTATTGATCAATTATTCAGATGGATTTCCCATGCATTTATCTGATGATTGTTCTGGCAGGATGTATTGCTTTTATTATAATATACTCATTTGTTTTGCTTCCTGAGTTTGACCATTCGAGGTAAATCTAGAAATACCCCTCTTAAGGCGTAGATTATTGAAGCTGTTTTAATGAGACAGAAAGCAAGATAAAGTTTATGGTGTAGGTTAATGAATTAGCTTCAATTACACATGAGTGTTCATCTTGCTCTGGGATTTATCTCTCCTCTAGACTTGCTGTAGAGCATTTGAGGATGCAATAGGTGGTTGTGTTGCAAGATTATCTCACAAGCCCTCGCTGATCATGTCACTGTTGTAGATCTATTGCGAAACAATGAAAGCTTCCATTGTAATTGTGAGAAAATTAAACTCAACCAACTAGTAATATGGTCTACATTCTACTTGTCAACTGTGTTGTTACCACCATTGCCTATCACCCACCTTTATTTCTAAATTACTCTCTTAACAAGATTGTCAAAACTAAACAAACCCTCAAACCTCTCAAAAATCTTCCAAAAATCTGAATAGTTTTCAGAAAAATGTTTTCTTTTTAGAAAGATTTCAAAGCCAAACTGTATGTTGTTCTTCTATGTTTTCCAATCAGATTTCTTACTAAATGAATACCAACCATATAATGGAGAGGTTTTGTTTTGTCCAATTTGGTCACAATGTAAATATGAAAACTGATTACTTTCATGTTTCATGTGTTTAAAAATAATAGGTGATTGCCTAAAGCAAAAAATGGTTACATATAACTCGAACCTAATTTATAAGGGATGGAACCTGAAAGGTCGGACTGTCAAATCTTCAAGAAGCAACTGGAAAAATGGGCTTACAAGCTTCACTAAGAGCTGAAATTTACAAATTATGGTTCCTCTCTTCTGGAGATTTTCAAATTAGCCCTATTGGATTAGTCAACAATGACTCACAACCACTGATGGGTTAACTGTGAGTTTTAAAGCACACAGGTTGGCAAGTAGAACTTGACTGACGTAATGTGTGAATTTAGTGTATTTTTCTTATAAATATATTCACTTGCAAGTGTAGCTATTGTAGGAAAAGAACTTCATCAGCACATGGAATACACTCATGTTATGCATAGGAATTGTCCTTATGATGCAACTAAATATTCTCAAAGCAGGAGTGGTTTCATTGCAAGGCTTGAATGTCTTCTATCCGTGTATCTGCATTGATCCTCATAGATTGTTATTTTGCTTTGTCTGTAAATTCAGCTCAAAACAGCAATGTACATAGTAATAACATTTCTATGCAACTGCATGCAGGTCAGAGAAATGGGTTTTGGAATTTGTTGATTTGGGAGGCGAGATGAGAAGAGATGTCTGGCATGCTTTTATATGTGAAGTTATAGCTTTGCATAAGTTCATCCGTGAGTATGGTCCTGAAGACAATGATCAATCTATCTTTCATGTATATGGAGCCCATAAAGGAAAGGAACGAGCAATCATGAGTGCCATTAATAGCATAGCTAGACTTCAGGCTCTTCAATTTATGCGTAGGTTGTTGGATAATCCCCTTAAACTTGTTCAGTTTTCGTACCTACAGAATTCACCCTATGGTAGTGTTGTTTGCCAAGCTCTAGCTTTGAATATTTGGGGTGGACCGCTAGTTACAAGGTATACAGAAGCAGGCACTCCAGATCAAGAATCATTGCCTTCTGATGAAATATCAGAAAATACTGGTCATATTTATGACATAGATGGAAGCATATACTTGAGAAAATGGATGAGATCTCCATCTTGGGTTTCCAGCTCTTCTGTCCCTTTTTGGAGGAATGCATCAATAAAACAAGGTCTTTTATTAAGTAAAAATCTTGTTGTGGCTGATGCAAGCCTGGTAGAAAAAGCAGCAACTATATGCAGAAAGAAAGGTGAGATGGTTGAAAAAACACAAGCGACAATAGATGCTGCAATGTTGAAGGGAATCCCCAACAACATAGACCTTTTCAAGGTAGGATTTTGTTTTGTCCTTTCCTTTTTCATGTCTCTTGGTCAACTATAATTAGTTAGTTCATACTTTGGCTTTGTTTTGTTTGTTTGTTTGTTTGGAGGATGGAAGGGAACGGAGGGAGGGAAGGAATTTGGAGGGATATCAAACCATAGAAAGATAACTAAAAAGATGTCATTTTGCATTATAAGTAATTAATGCATCACTTCAAGATAGATCAACTAAAATTATGGCTTCCCTGAGTAAAAGGTAAAAACTATAGGGAACCACTTCAAACAAAATTTCCTGATGTCTAACCATGTCAATGTTCTGTAGTGATAATTGCATTATTACAAGAAAAAAAGAACAAATAATAGTGGAATACATAATAATAAGTTAGAAGTTAAACTTCACATTTTAACAGGAAATAAGTTTTCATACAGGAACTGATTAAGAGATTTACAATCTGTGTGTAGCCTAGCATAGTACTAGGAAAACAAGAAATTTTTTTGTACCTTTGCTGTAAAGAAGAAATGGTTTCTTGGTTAGGGACCAACTTTTGTAACTTATTTTGAAGGGATGAACAACATGACTGCAAATCATAGAGTAGGTTGCCATGGCATTGCAAAAGATAGATGGAACATAACTAAGGTGGTAAAAATAAACGAATGTTCTGGCCAAAAGAAAAATCACCAAATATATGTCCTGTGATATCTTCCTTTTATCTTTGAACCTAAGATCAAAAGGGACCAGGAAGAAAGAGGCTTGGTAATACAACTTTTCAGGAGGGATAGCTCAAAATGATAAAGATTGAAATAGGGATTTTGGATGAGAAGGAGTGGTTATTTTTTGCTTTTTGCAATTTGAGTTGGGTGCCAACTTGAATTGTTTACTACAGGAGTTAAAACTGTGACCTTTGTAAGTGGACTTTTATTGAGAATGGAACTATTTGACACAAGAACAGATAAAAAAAACTGAAGAGACCACACAAATACATTGTAAGATCAGAGCACAAGTTAAAATCTACAAAATATGACTCTGTAAAGACTGATTCAGATCCTAACCCTGAGAATTTGGATTAATGGTCCAGTTCTTAGTCAGGTCTCCACTCATTAGAATCTTGGTGCCTTTAGCCATAACCGATTCATGTGGTGGGGCGATTTGATTGCATCACTTGAGATCAATCAGGCCCCAGGTTTGGATACCTAATGAAAAGAGATTCAGATTCAGATTCTTCATATTGTCCTTAGTCCATTCATCCCCAGTGCACCACATGAGCCAAAGTGGAGCCAGCAGGCTGAGCCTTTTTAAAAATTGAGAGCAAGAGTAAGGAGTTGCAGCACTGAAACTACTGTTGGCAATGGAATGCCAGAATTACTGAACAATGTTAGAGTAGAGCAGTAAATGCTTTGTGAATTCCCTATACGCCTCATGCAACACCAATCAATCAAAATAAAATTTCATTTACTAAAATAAACAGAAGTCTATACCAGGAAGCAGCCTAACAGAAGGAGACTCTGAAGAAGTCTGTCTCCACTGAACCATCGAGATTAATATTGAAAAGGGCAGAGAGGAAGGAATAAACATAATTAAGCTCTAAATCATAAAAGCAAGACATGTAGAAGGGATTGGTGCCCAGTGTGGTGCACATGAGAATGCAAGTAAATTTTGGTGTCAATAGCACTTAGTGCATTTTACTTGCTTGACAGAACTAAGCGGCAAATCCTTCCTTTAGCATCACTAGTCTATAGATAATGTGTGACCTGCTTGTCTCTCAAGCCTCAACTAGGTGCCTTTAGAGACTCTTGTTGTCTCCTTCCATGTTAAGATAACATGTAAATAAGTTCTGTCCATTTGTCCTATTTCAAATGGCTTTGCAAACCATCAACTCTTTTTCCAAAGTCATTGTACTTATGGCTTAATCATCAAAGGAGACCTGATGACAATGATCTCACTTGTTGGTTGCACTTGGCTGTCAATTATTTTTGTGTATAGGGCAAGCTGGTTGTGTTTTTTTCTTTGTCCGTTCTCTTTCTCTTGGTGCTGTCATTATGGGATTTCCTTTTATTGATCAACAAAAGTTAACTTGATGCTTTTTATTGTGTCATTAAAAGATCTTTAAACTATTGTCTTTTCAGTTAAGAATCTTTTCATTTTGCAGGAAGTTATATTTCCTTTGACAATGGCTATCAGAAGTTTTAAAAGGCTCAGACGCTGGGAGGAGCCTCACATCACCATCTCATTTCTTGCATGTGCATATACGTTGATTTTCAGGTAGGCTTTTGACATGCTGTCATTGTCATCATCCTCTAATCCTAGTTGTGGAGAGAAACCTTCTAAATTTTCTTCCAACCATTACAAAGTTGATACTTGATTTAGAGAGCAAAACATGCATTCCAAAGAGATGCTTTGAAACTATAATTAAGTCGAGATTTATATGTTTCATGTTCACAGATTGTTCTTTCTCTGAATTTAGTACTTTCAGCTGATTCTTAAATCATTTATGCCTACTTTCAACTTGTAAGGTGGACAAAATTGTTGTAAACATCCTCCCTATTTGACCTAGGACATGCAGATTATGATGCTAAAAAGAATAAAGAAGTTTAAAATTTTCCTTCTGTACCTTCGAGATTAGAAGATGACACTTGGTTTTTTGATGACTCCAGTAGTCTTTTACTTTTAGCACTCTGTCGTCTTTGATGATTTTTGAAGTAGTCTTTAACTTTTTGGCACTCATGCTTTGCAGGAATTTATGGTCATACATATTTCCATCAGCATTAATTATTCTTGCAGCTGGTATGCTGACATTAAAAGGACTAAAAGAGCAGGGACGCCTTGGAAGATCTTTTGGATCAGTTACAATTCGTGATCAGCCACCTTCAAATACCATTCAAAAAATCATAGCTGTGAAAGATGCTATGCGTGATGTTGAGAACTATCTCCAGAATCTGAATATTTTACTTCTAAAAGTACGAACAATTGTGCTTGCTGGTCATCCTCAGGTACGTCATATTCCTGAAAATCCTTTTTTTGGCTCCTATAAGATAAACAACAACAACAACAGCTACCAATAGCCTTCTTTCACTAAGGATAGTTGGCTGCATGGATCATTTTGTTCCATTGCACTCTATCATGTACACTGTCCTCTCTAATGGTACTCGAGATTTTTCTTCATTTTAAAAAAAAAATCTGCTTATTTCATTTGGCCCTTTTCGCTTGCATCTTCATTGTAATATTACATGTCTGCCATTTAAGTAAATCTCGTTTGTGTCAGGTAATTTTTGTGAGTCCATTTAGTAACTTTTCTTATGATATGGTATGTAATATGATGCATATTTTCCCTATCACATGAAAGTGCATACTGCTGTATATAGTTCAACCTTAATGAAAAGAAGTGAAGACATCAAAACAATTAGTTCCTATTATTTCTCAGGTGCATTTGGTATTATTGTTTCTACCTTACTAGAGGGGGAGTGAAGATCTAAAACTGGAAGAGAGTGAGTCCTTGTCAACACATTTCCTTGGGAAAAGTTAAACTTGTGGTTTGATTGTTTCCTGGAAAATGAATGATTTGGAAAACTCTTTTCCTAAAAATGATTGCTTGCTTATAAAAATGAGTTAATGAAAAATATTTTCATTGTTAATATTTAGACATAAATTGTTGTCAATTAATGAAAATCTTTTTCATTGACTAATTATTTCAAGCAACAAGAGTTATTATTTCCAGAAAAGTGTTTTCAAAATCATATATTTCACACCAAACGAATGGAGCCTTGTTTTATCTATTCAGGTTAGTGGATTTAGTTCTGTTAACATATTGTCTACTTGATCAGTTAGTAGAAATTACATATTTCATATTAAAGCTACTGTGGCACATTCTGAGTTTGTTTAAACTAGATCGAAACCATTGCATTTTAATCTATTCTCTTATACAGCTCATTAAGCATGCGCTATCATGTCATTGGCTTGAAAGCTTGCCAACAATGAAATAGACTCAACCCACTATGGAGGTGCTTTGCTCTGGTTTTTACCTAGGACACATGTTAGGTTCTATTTCCTTTTGGGCAAGTGGTCTATCCTACGGGCATGATGCTCCAAGTTACTAAGGTTTTTGTACAAAGACTCATTGCATTCATATCAGCACTTTCAGTTGGATTAAAAAAAGGCATAAACGAAAAGTAAAGAAATTCTGTTATTTTAAATTCTTCACTGATAAGAGGCGTTAGTCTACTATTAATAAACACAGGGTTGTCACTATAATTTAGCCACACTCAGGAGGTGTCATACTAATTTATGCTAAAGTTATCACTTTTAGTTTCCAGGTCATTTTTTCAGGAAAATCCTGCACCAATTAACTTGAGAAGCTCTAGCTCTATGGCACACAATATTCACATCAAATTCTCATGTGTGAACTCTCAGGATATTCCCCAGTGGAGTATGACCATACATTACTTCTACTAAATTCCCAATAATATATGTGGTCAATCCTGTAAAGCAAGGATGAGTTTTATAATTCTAAATCTTTTATCAACATGTATTCTTGAATCTTTAATTATGCTTTTCCATCTGCGGCATGGCTGCAGGTTTCCATCATTAGTTGTCCTAGATAATAATGTTAGAACTTAATACAATCCTATTCACGACTTAGATGACTGGTGCTGTCCCCAACGGTAACCCTTGACCAGCCCGGATTTATCTCATCTACTGTTTTACAAAGGTTGCTGCTCAAGCCACAACGAGTTGATAACTATGCTTCTGTCATTACTTTCAATTCTTGTATGGACATTCTTTCTGCAGGATTGATAGTTTGCTGGTTTCTCAGTATAAATTAGTCTTCGACTCTTCAGTAGCAATACTATAGTATAGGTGTAGCTGATGACTTCTCTAATGCTCTGACCTTCTACCTAATTAACATATGGGGCCGTACCATACTGAGCTATATAAATAAATAAATAAAGGATTATATTGAGATCTCGGAAATGCTTTGTGTAAATTTTTGCTTGTTGCCTTTTTGGTTCTCTATAAAAAATTAGTCTCTCGATGTATCTATATTTGACGTTTGACTGTTCCTCTCTCTCTCTCTCTCTCTCTCTCTCTCTCTCATGAGCATGCATGCACGAACCATTTCCCAAAGTATGTGTCCGGAAAGCCAATATCTAATTCTGTCCTGTTTACAGATAACAACAGAGGTTGCCCTGGTTCTGTTATCTTCGGCAACAATCATGCTCCTCGTCCCGTTCAAATATATTTTTAGTTTTCTACTGTTTGACCTCTTCACACGGGAGCTAGACTTCCGGAAAGAAATGGTTCAAAGGTTCATGAGCTTCCTAAAGGAGCGTTGGGACATGTTGCCAGCCGCACCTGTTGTAGTTTTGCCTTACCAAATTGAAGAGTCCAGGTCGCCCAACGGAGGAATGGCCATTGACAAACAAGAACGATCGCAAGGCAATCTGAAAGGTCGCAATTAGCTAAAAGTGGTGAACTTTCCCTGCTTCTTCTTCCTCATTCATGTACATAAAATGTTTTTAGAATGTATCTGGTTATTAGGACCTTTTCTTCTCTATTCTACAAAAAAAAAATACGCAATATGGGTCACCGTTCGTCAATTATGTATACGTGCATTTTTGCTTTTTCATCCTTGCATTACTTCTGATACATTTTGTGCCCACTTTGAGAAATCACTAGGAATCTCTAAACACTGGAATGAGCCTCGAAGTTCTGTATCATTCTTGGCGCTGTCTAAACCGCATGAGAAGTTCTGAAACCAGAAACAGAAAAAAACGAAAATTGGGCGAGGTAGATGTACAATTGCAAAATTGACTTGCGGAAGAAACCCTAAAAATCGGCGGTGCTCTGATTATTATGACTATGATCAAGTGGATATCCTTATGAAAGTAGCATGAAACAGAGAAGGTGTTTTGTTTATATATATATTTAAGGGGCACTAGTGGTGAGATATGATTACTTGGAAGCGCCTCGTAAATTAGTTAAGTCTATGCTTTTTAGCTCAAGTAGTCTCAACCCAAAATAATCTACATGCGGTTGGTGAGATTTGAAAAGACGCCATTCTCTTCTCGAGTTGGAATCGCTGGACCTTTAATTTTGATTCTGTTTTTATTCTCTCTCTCGAACAAAAACAACATCAAACATAGGTTTTCAACGCATGGTGAAAACAATTTTCAAGTGAATGCAGAGTAAACCATCTTCAATTTAGCACCGTAAACAAAGGAGAAGTACGGTTGGAAATTCTCATGCTGAACGGGCTAGAGTGAAGGCGTGCAACCAAAGTTAGAGAAGAACACGCTCGAAATTTTCAACGGAGTTGAAAGTTATATTTCTTTAAGTTGAAACCAAAGACTTTTGGTGATTTTTCATCTTTACTCGAAAAATGAAAGTGGCAAATGTTTTCATGAACCCAAAGAGATCCCAAAATGTAAAGAGTTTGACTATGAAATCACAGAATACTATTTCCTCAACCTTCTTTCATTGTGATTTGGAGATTTGTCAGAAGTGGAGAGCAAGGTATCTGCCCCAATTCATCAGTTGCAGAATATTCATTTTGACAACCTGAATGTGGCAAAGACCATGTCTGCTCATTCTATCGCCAACCAGATTCACATAATCTCTTGTTTGGCCTTGAATGAGGCTTTGCATAGTTGACGACATGTATGGATGAGAACTCCATCTCGGTACGCTCGTGAAGTAGCAATCTCTTTTGGAGTGATTTAAATTTCGACATCTTGTGCATCAGAAACGGCAAAAAGTTTGGTGTTGTGGCCATAATTTTCTGCATATGCCGCATGGAGAATATTATCATTCTCATTGCTTCTCTGAACATAAGCGCTTGTTCTGCATCTGCCACGAGCTCGAACATTGCCAGTTTTGGCCATGGCCTCTTCTTTGAGGATTATATCTTGGTCTAGAATTGGTTCCATTTTTTGAAATTTTCGTGGTTGGTGATGCCCATCTTTGGCTGGAAAGCTTGCTCTAAGTTTTGAGTTGAGAATCTGCTCATCTACTGTATAGGTTATAAAGTCTTTTGATCTTCGATGGTAGCGACGGCGAGTTCAAACTATCACAGCTCTAATGTCGATGGCAGACCGATGCATCTCTCTCTTTTTTTTTTTTTTTCTGGGTTTCTTTCTTATTTTCTTCTCGGATGATTTATATTTCCCCGCGACTAATTGATAGACCTAGCTCTTACCTCTCTTTTACAATATAAGGTGACATTTCCTTCAACCCTTTTAGAAATAAAGACATTGAGAATCCATTTGAAGCGTTTGTCCAAGATAAGATCGAGCAAGTTTTAGTAATTTTTCCCCTTCAAGATTTTTCATTCGGCATCAATCGGAAATGGATGAATTATTTGCCAAAGTTGTAGAATTGCATAGGTTGGATTAAACAAACTAATGCAATGGACCAAAAGTGCATTTCCAAAGTTCTTAAATAAGTATTACCAATATCGTAAAAAAGTTTATACATTCACTTTTCATTTCAGAGATTTAGCGGTCAATATGTGATCGTCTTTAATCCCAACAACGGACCTAATAAAAATTCGTCAAACAAAAAGCCTCCCATAGATGAATAATAAATTATCACTGTATATACACGCACTTTTTCTGCATTTTACGTGTTCATATACTTCTTTGTGCATTTAGCTCTCACTATATATCCCGATGTGAACATCAAAAGTTCTATTGTTTTAGAGCTCGGCACTGTTTAAAAATCACACGAGTTGTTTGGAAATCAAAAACACAACCAAATTATAGTCGCGAATCATCGCAATCACATCAATGTACAGATTACAAAAGTCGGTTCACATAATGAAACCCAAAAACTGATGGGTGCCGACGATCATGGGCAGCACGATCGCCAGAAGCCACCATCCGTAGAAGGATGCCCTCAGACCAGTTGAACCATTGCAATTCAATTCACCCTTATGAACAGAGCATATCGTTCCATTCCTGTATTCAAGATGCACAAATGTTTGATGAATCGGTATATAATAACATGTCAACACCTTATGATAAGCTAGCATTTTTGATAAATGGTATCGTTATTTCACAATGAACTTGAGTCCACATAAGTTGAGCATTTCATTTTTTAAGGTTAACACTAACTTATGATGTAGACTAGAATTATATGTGATGATGTGAGATTGGGCCTCAATATTGGCAGTCTTACAACTTCTCAACGTTCTTGAGTAAGTGATAATGAAGCACCAGTGATTATGTCAAAACAAACGAAGAGAAAATAGATGTCAAGAATTACCTCGCCGAGCAGAAGCTCACGACATATTCCGGGCTAGAGCACGTTTTGAGGCTCGTCGGGTCGTCTTTCGCGTAGCTATAAGCATCCGGGCAGAAAGACTTGAAAGCCTTTGAATAGTTACTTGGACGGCAAGCATCTGCGGTTGCAAACCCGCCCCTGCAACAATACTCATCCGTGTTGAACACATCGCATGCGCTGTCGCAAGCAATCACCTTCCCATCCGACTTGACGGCGAGACCCGAGGGGCAACTTGATCTCAAATCCCCGTCGCACCCGGCGGTGCTGCAATTTCCCTTAGCATTTACGGTTTTTATCACTATGGGCAAATTGAAGCCGCTCACGAGGCTAACGTCATAATAATCTGGTTCCCCGAGGGTGAACTCGGCAATCGAAACAGGCGGGCTCCCGGGCCCAGTGCAGTTCAAGGAAGTGCCACATCCACCAGTTTGGCACGAGCCGCTGCCGCTCTTATCAAACTTGCAGCCGGTTCGGCCCCAAATCCGCCCCGACCAAGTGGCCGACACGGTGTAGCCGGTGGTTTGGCCCGTTTTCAATGCAAAGACACTGCCGTTAAAACTTCCACTGTTTGTTATCCCGGGCCATACAGTCTCTTTGCAGTTGTTTACTATGGTGAACTTTCTGGTATCTTGAGAAGCTACTTCTGATTCCACAAAACCCATAAAGAAGGAAAAGAAAATAGTTTATGCTTCGCGTAATAAGAACCTGAGCCAACATAAGGATCCAACAGTGAAGAACATGCAGCTACCGCTAGCACTAAAAAATCGGAAAACGTCTGCTAGAACCATGCGATGAATGGCGAAATAAAGCGACGAACAATGTCTTTTATCCTTGGCCAAAAAGAACGATAACTATGCAAAGCAAGCTTGTTGTCCTAACTAGGCAAATACCCATGATTTATGTTGTCTAGTTCGGACAAAGATACACTCCCATTTGGTATCTCAATCATCTCAACCGTCGACCCGTGAGAAAACTCAGTTCTGAAGCTCGTCACCGGATCAAATTGTTGAGAATAACTGAGGCGCCGAATGAGAGCGCACAGTGAGGTGAAGGATCCTCGTCCGACTAGCTCATCTGAATCAGCTTTTTTATGCAAGAGAGAGATTCATACCGCCACATCTTACCTGTCACAGCCACGGCGAGTACAAGCAAGGCTTTGAGGAGCAGGCTGACGTGAAAAGCCATTCCCCTTGGGCCCGTCCTCTGTCGCTGATGGGCACCACGCTTCGACGTGCATGAGAGGCATGTGAGCGCGCGCGCATGTTTATATGACCGGCGAACGTTGGAAAAGGAAGAAGAATGCGTGTGGAGGAGAGTGAATCTACTAGCAGAAGGAGCTAAAGACAGCACAGAGAAAAAGCGGGTTCCTTGCTTAGTTCAATAATCAACAAGATACCTTGCTCCTAACACATCTTCGGCCGATTTTCGCATGTAATCCGTTACCATATCTTTTCACTTTTGAAACTATATGATATGTTGTGTAGTGTCTAGTGTGTGTGTTGTGTTATTTCTTTAACAACCAGGGGACAACCTATTTTGTAAAAAGTACTTTGTTATCTCCGAACTCTAGAATAGAATTCATATTTTACCTTTCGAATAAGGAATTTCCATGTCATAATTTAGATATATCTACATATGGATAAAGGATTTAGGATCTCTTTTCTTGTGTAGTAATGCTTGTCGTACTTTAGTGCATGTAATATTGTTAGTTGTGCCCTTTTACTTAGAAGGCAAGGAAAGACAAAAAGAAGAGAGACAGGTTGTAGATCCATGATATTGTCCTTCCAAACAGTCCTGCTTAACCACCACTTTTCATGGAAATCCCTGGAGAGACTGAGTTGATTCTGGTTCGTGCCAAACAAATCAGACTCTAGATTATATTCCGTAGCGCCTTTTTGTAGTTTCCATTAAGAACGTCATGTGTGGTATGACTTTGAGGGCAAAAATTATATAATTTTATATTTTGCCAATAAAGTCCATTTGACTAATTTCAATTAGAAACCACTTAAATGGACATTAGGCACCTAACATGGCATCGTCCATACTAATGGGACAATTTTAATAATATTTTAATTATTATTTTATTTTTTATATTTTTTTCCTTTTTCATTTCTTTTTTCTTAAGTTGGGGCTGACAAGGGCATAGCTGCCATCATTAGCCACAAGCAAGGGCCTCTGTGCCCTCACCAACAATAAGCAAGGACATTGACCCTCACCCAAATCTAAGCAACGCTCATGGCCCTCACATTGCCTCACCCAAATGTGGGCAAGGCCCAAGCAACAATGAGTGAGGCTAGCCTCACCATGGCCTAGCTAGCCATAGGCAAAGGCGGCCTCACCCACAATTAGTGAGGCCATGGCTGCTTTCACCCGCTTTCAATAAGGCCCTAGTCGCCTCACGATGGTCTAGCAGGTGACCACAAGCAAGGTCCCCTTACCCAAATCTAGGAGAAGCCAACCTCACTAGTTGCAGGTAAAGGTGGCCATGGCATCACTAGCCACAGGTGAGGTTGCCTTCACCCATGGTTGGCTAGGCCATAAGGGTAGCCTCACCAATAGCCTACAAAGGCTTCACGGCCCTTGCCCAATGACCAGCAAGCTCCAACAACACTTGCCAGCTACAAGTAACCAAAAAAAAAAAAAAAGAAGGAAAAGAGAAGAAAAGAAAATATTAAATATTTCAAGAAAATCAAAAAAAGAAAGAAAGAAAGATCCATATCAGCAATTTTCAATTTGAATTGGCAACATGAACTCAATTGGTACTAACGTGAAAAGATTTAGGGTCAAAATAGTTGAATTAGTCCAATTGAAAAAAATTTAACTAAATTAGTATTACTGTAATAAATTTATGACTTTTTAAATACTTTTTTCATAAATAAGGAGAATGGTAGTTGTGACTTTAAACTTTGAAGTTAAGGGTCAAAGGTAAAAAAAAAAAGTTGAAAATTTATAGCGGACAAGTGATTCATAGTATAAAATATATTGGCTCAGGTGGCGGCCTTTTTAAGTGGAAAATGCAACAAATCCACTTTGTATACTGAAAAAGGCATTTCTAAATATCCAGAGCCCCAAATGTGAAGTTTAAAAGCAATTTCTGGAGCAAACATATTTACCAATAACCTTTCTGAATAATCAGTCATAAACCAGTTGAATTGGCAAAACCCCCAAACATCTAATCACTCGTTGATCACAAAATTACATAATTTCTTCGACAAAAAAATCCAAGCTCATTTTGTGGCAATCCAATCATCAATAGAATATCTTGTTACATATATATATGTCCTTGAATCATTGTTTATATGGTTTGATCTCAAGATGACCAGAGATGCACAAAAATGTCATTGAGGAAGACAAACCTCCTCTTGAGGGTCTCTATGCGTCTCTATGCTGTGACTGTCCCAGTTGTCAGTAAGGCAAAAAAACAGTAATATGACTTCGTAGCATGAGCTCTAATATTTAGAACAACTTGGAATTAGGAACAAGACTGTCTAGATGTGACATAGGAGACACTCAAGATTAGATTTGTCTCCCTCAATGACACCAGTTCCAATCTTATGAAACTGAAAACTGAAGCAACACTCCCAAAAACCAAGTCAAACCAGCAAGTCCAACCCAATCTGAGCGGTTCCGGGTCGGTAAATCCTTTTTACTCACCCAGACCTATTCTCACCTAAACGCCTATAACACAATCTGTGCAAAGGCTAACCCCGGCCTCTCTAGGCACCGAAGAATACTAACGCATCTTATTTTACCATCCCTCCCCAATCAACCTTTCCCAATGACCAAACTCAAAGGTGACAACACTAACTAGTCCAGATGCTCCCAGAGAAACCGATATCATCATTGTGCAACTTTGCCCATATAATCCAAGACAAACAGAATAAAAATCGATGCATAGTGATGTAACCCAAAAATCAGATGATTTAAACATGTACATGACTAGGTCAGAGAGGTTGCCAGCTCTGTTAGAAGTAGCAAAACACCAGCTTGATGTGAAGATGGTTTAATTCAATGTCTCCCTGCATGATTCCCCACTGCAGGTGTCACAGTATCACCTCTTATTCTAAAGAAATTACAATGAGTATTTCAAGTAAAATATAGGAAGTTATCCCACCGTCAAAAACAAATCAATAAGGGGAAAGATGATGTTTAGCAAATTCAACTCTCCCCGAACCCATGTATCTAAAAAGGAAAAGAAAAGGAAGGAAATGAAAAAAAAAAAAAAAAAAAAACCATCTCTTCAGCCATATCTCATGTGTTTTGACTTCAGCTCCAGACAGGCAACGAACCACAGTAATTCACGATCTTCAAGGTTAATTGAGCAAAGAATGTAAGGTCATATATCTCCATTAGAAGGCAAAATTGGAGGCACGACTTAAGTACGACAAAGCTATGCTCAACTTGCTGTCACCTTCTTCCTGACTATCCTCTTCCTCCTTGCCTTAGGAGGCAGTGCTTCCCCATTGACAGTATCTGCGTTACCTTCCTTGCTACCAAATAGTCCAAGACCAGAAACAATGGCATTTTTCGATATGAGCCATTTGGGAGAGGACTTAGGTACAACTTCTTCAGGCCTATTATAAGCCTTCAGAAGGCTATCTGAGTGAGCCAGTGGATCAGGCTCCATGCCAAGCCAGGCATGCCTCAATGTCTGCCCTACATTGTCATTCATAAGCCTACATGAAATAAAAGATGAATTTAGGACTAAAGCCATGTTAAGGTCCAAGGCAAGTTCAAAGTCAATCAAACAATCATACAGCAATTTCAGCTTCCATGAATTTATATTCACTACCACAAAATAGCTGATAACTAGCTGAGGTAGTGCCCGATGAAAGGATCCTTACAAGCTTGCGCAAGCACGCACAGAGTGAGAGACAGAGACAGAGACAGAGACAGAGACAGAGACCTAGTAGCCAGATTAGGTGAAAAGAAACAATACACATTGCTTGGGTAGTATACATTTGCATCATACAGCACAATATCCAATAAGTGACTTGAATCCCCAGGAGAAAGGAATGATCAATGTTCTTAAAGGGAGTATAAGTTTGTTGCATATGGAACAAGTACAATGTGATTCCACACACGCACACGCACAGAGAGAGAGAGAGAGAGAGAGAGAGAGAGAGAGAGCACCTCAGAGCAGTTCCAAAGAACAGGGCCACTCCAATAACATCAAAATGGTTTGTCAACAATCTATCAGATCCGCATAAAAGCTGATAACTCAAGTTAGCATATATGCCCAGGAAAGCACCATAACCAAGTGCATTAGTGCCCACTGTGGGTATTGTCACCGATAACCTGTCAATTATTTCTAGGTCAGCAAATAAATCATAGGACTTTCTTCCATTGTAAGATGGAACCTTATTCCTGTTATTCATTTTCTTTTATAAGCAGCATTAAAACACCGGGAACAAGTTGCCTAAAAAAAAATGCTTACCTTTCCTTCTTTTTACTTGCTAGGAAATTGGACAAAGAACCTTGCACCGCCCCAGCAGTCAACCCAACCATACACAGCTCTGCAGCTTTGAGACAAAAAGACTGCAACCTCTTTTGCAGGTCAAACTCTCTCATTGGGTAACTCTTCTCGAATATATTGTTGGGGAGCTTCTGCAATGTATTTTGTAGATCAAACCGGAATGTGTCCCCATATGAACGACAAGGGGCAAGTGACCAAACAACAGCAGCATTGCACAGAGATGCTGTGAGAACATTTATAAGTGCCAAATCCCACTCCTGCTTTATCCTGAAACAAGTAGAAAGAAGTCATTTGTGCATATCCAAGGAGAACATCAATTACTCCTGCATATCCTGTAATAAAAGAGAGAGGCACAAACCTCTCTTTACGATTCTTCATTTCCCATGAAACAGCAAAACCAATGGTGGCAGCCTGCTCTAGGAGAAGCTTATATAAAAATGCAGGATCTGCAATCATCCTATTAAAAAATGTAACAAACAATAGAGTAAGTTTGCTGGCAACCACAAGCAAGTGCATGTGCAAAAATTGAACTATGCATCTTCCACTTTCTTCTTGAAACGGAGATAAGAAAGTCTATCAACAGCAACTAGCTGTGATGGTCCTCAAATAATTTTGCTGATAAACAGCAATAGTCCAAGGAGCCTTTTCATTTCTGAAATAGCTAAATGGGCATCTTTTCCCAGAGAAATTGAGAGGTGGGGAAAATCCATTGAGAAGTGGAAATCATCCCCAATTATGAATCTAGACTCTTCAGATATCTAGGGTACATGGGAATCTGGCTGTTCAACCTTGGTAACAAGATCCATTGAAGGAAGGCATCATACCTACCATGGTTTAAGCAGCTTCCCATGACCCCTTACTGTCAAAGTGGGGAAAAAACATCTACTAACATCTGGTACTCAGACCATTTACTAAAAATTTGCTTCCCTATTATAAAGATGACCAGAACTTTGAGCAAATTCCAGCTTTGGTCATGCTCTCTTCCAGAAGCAACAAGGTTACTTGATCTAAGATTCATAGCTGCACAATCCCCAATACTGCTGTCTGCTCACAGACATAGCAGTTCATCCAAAGATTTAAAAACTAAAGTTGGAATAGTTTCTGACCAAGCAGCAGCATAAGGAAGTTCTTTGTCACTATTACCTGCCAATAAATGCCCTAGACATGGATTCTGGTATCGATCGCGATATAAGCCGGGCAGTTGTTGGTCTAGCATTGATAGCCAGAAACTTAACCATTTGAGCGGAGCTGACCAAACCCTGCAAGCCATTTTCAGTATTCTCCTGGAAATGTAAACAGTTGGAAATACATAGAGAGGAAGAATCCACACCATTTCACATGCTTGCCGAAAGCCAGCAGGCAAATCCATCATTGTCTTCTGCCATTCGTTTAATACTGCATCAACAAATTTGCGGTCGAATAGCTGGGAGAAAGAAAACAATATATCAGGCCAGTGCATAAGATATATTGACATTTTCTAAAGTATAAGAATGTGTATCAGCGTAAATGCAACCTCTTCAAGAAACATCCTTCTCCTAAATAGCCCTCCCTCATCACCTTCATCACCATCATCAAAGTCGTCAAAATAATCATCATCATCACCATCGTCATCACCTCCGTCACCTCCCCCATGACTGATCCTCTTTCCAATATCACCGCCACCTCCTCCCGTTGCAAGCTGAAAAAAGTATTCAGCACTTTATCTCAAATTGTGAATTTTAAGCAAAACTAACAAGCCTATGCTGGGGGAATCCATACAAGAATCCGATCAAAACAGCCAACTTAATTTTTTTCTTGCACAAGTATACTAGAACTAGATTACCTAGTATAGAAGATTTCAAAATCATCATATTTTTCTATTTCCAAATCTGGATTGTTATATGATTAATCCTTTAACTATCCATACATAAAATTAGAAGATACAGACTACGAATGAAATCTCAATGGTCAATGACACCAAATAACATTAAATGAATGGAATTGTAACATAGATTGAATATGATGCAATAAAGCTACTATAAAGTGGAACTTCAGTTTTAGTTTATAGTTGACACTTATGTTTCTAGTGATCATGGATATGTGGAGGTTTCTTGATTACAAGTTTCAATACTTCCATGCTCAGATTAGTTATAGCATCACATTTCTTCATTGTCCTGGGACAAGAACTTTTTGGGCTACCTGTTATGCCTCTATGGGGCATTGTTGGGTTATAGCAAGATCCATTAAGCAAGAACTATGGGCATGGCCAGGTATTCTTATCCCTTGCCATGAGTCAAAGTGGATACCCATAGTTCCTCTTTCCATTTCTTGGTTGGTTGGCTTGGAAATGGCAGAACAAGAAAGCTTTTAAAGGAAAAAGAGTTTTCTGTTCAAGATTATTCAAAATTGGTTTAAAATTTTTCACCTTTGGTATATTGGGATTTTATCTAATACGCAAATACTTTGATTTACATTATAGATTCTCTATCTCATTAACTAGCCCCTTATTATTTTGGCTTTGAGCTCTTGTGGATTCAAGCTCCTTGTAACTGTCTTGGTGCCTCATTGTGAATTTCTACTTAACTATCAAAAACTTTGGGCTGGTGAGGAACTTTCAGTTCGTGTGTTGGAAAGAAACAAATTACTAAAATGATCCCTGGAAGAATAATCTATACCATAAAATGACTCACCTCGAAGTTTAATCTAAACCCCAAAATAACTCCCTTCAAAGGTTAATATCAACCATAACAAATCACAACAGCAACATGTTGAAAGTCTAAACCATAAAGCAACATTAATTTCAGTGAATATGGGTGAAGGGCACTCTGAGTTCATATTGATCTATGGCATCGATGTGGATAAAACAATTCAGCCCTCAGGAGTTGAAGTTGTGAATTGCAGAATGACGTAACGTCACGCAATGCACCAAATGCCCTTAGCAACTGTCCCAAAAGAAAAACTATTTCAGAGTACTAAGTGCAAACACTGACGATTAACATCCACTCGACCATGAAATGAATAGCCTAGTCTGCAAGCCCGTGGAATCCCATATCCAATGACTGCTTACATCACACATGTAGCTTTGACTGTGTCCATCATTAACAAAGAAGAAATGAGCATGTCTTCTTAATGTAAATGGATAGAAATGAGGGCTTTCATGCTCCAGCAATCGACAGTACACGGTTTTTCTTTATCGATCAAGCCTCAGAGGAGTTTGAGATGAAGTTAAAGCAGAATAAATCGCACCTTTTAAGTCAGATTGTCCAATTTTACGCACCATAAAGCACAGTACTCTGGCTAACTAAAATCTTTGGAAAAGATCCACCAATAGCCTCTTCAGATGGTCCAATTAAAATTTCGGTCTCATAAAATAGAATACTCTTTATGGTCATTCCCTCAATTATAGCGTTATGACGTCTAATTACGACTGCATGACGGTAGTGAGATCATTAACTCCAATGGTCATGAGTAACCTTTCTTCACATGTTATCTCATTCAGTCTTTCTTCCTTCTTTCCCTTTCAAACGCAAAGGCAGTACACCATCCACCAAACCAGACACTGCCCATACAACGAGCTTAATTCTCCAACGCCCCCAGTCGTCTGACAACATTTTCATTTCCTACTTTTCCCTTGTGTCTCCTAACGCACAACAACAACAACAAAACCACGAATTCCGCGAGAAACACACCACAGCAAACTCATAAAATTGCAAATTGTAAATTGTAAGGTGAGATAGAAAAGACGAAGACGGACCTCAGGGCTAGACGTGGACTGCTTCTGCGTCATTTCGAGCTTCCCCTTCTCGAGAGTCACCGCGCCAAACGCCCCATACTGGCCCCCCTTCATGACCGGACCGAATTCATCCGAACCGGACGAGCTAGGCGCCTGGAAGCACCTCTCCAGGAGCGCCCTCGACTCCCCTCCGCAGCTCCCGTCGACCGAAGCGGACTCATAAGCAGACGCCGAAGAGCACCGGACCACGACGCCGGCTCTCCGCACCGCCTTCCCGAAATTCCGAGGCCACAGCGGGCCAAGCTTCGGGACAGGCAGCACGGGCAGCACAGGCTTCAGGAACGGGCAAGGCAAGGGCTTCTTCGCGGCGGTCGCCTGAGATTGCGAGCTCAGCGGCATGATCTGCGCCGTCCGGAACACCGGGTGCGACATTTTTAACCCCCTTCCTCGATTTCTTCCTGCTGAAACTTCTCGGGTTCCTTCCTTCCTCGAGTACAGGCAAGAGAGAGAGAGAGATGATTGAGGGTCCTTCCTCGTTCCTCCTCCTCGGGTCTCGTCCCCTCGCTCAGTGAGAATCCATGGTGGTTCCGAGGTGGGTTTCGCCTCAAGGTGGCGACTTTCTCTCCCTAGGCAGATGGGTCGTCTAGAGAGAGAGAGAGAGAGGCAAGAGAGAGGGAGAGGGTTTGTGGGTTTTGATTGATTGCTGTGGATAGCTGACTAGACGACAAGGGCAGGGACGGGGGGTGAACAGAACCCAATCCGCTCAGCGGAAAACGAAGAAGATGAACTCGGCGCGTTCGCGGAACGGCCGAGTCGAGACGCTGAGTCGGCGCGAGTGGCGCGTTCGGGGGTCGAGGGTCCTGAGTTGACGGTCCACGAGTTGGATTATGTAATTTGCGTCGACGACGGCGGGGGAGAGAAAGCTGACCTAACCGTCTACCGGCTGGTCATTAACCAAGAGATTAGTGGTTGAATGTGTCTTGTTGGGGAGCCTTCCATCACACATTATTCATATTATGTTCTCTCATTATTTTTGTTGTGAAAACTAATTTGTCCAAATTAGTGGAGAATTAGAAAGTAATCGGCTTTCATGGCGAAATACGTTCTTCCTAGATGTCGACCGCTTGCTTGTTACACGTTCCCCCGACTTTCCAAATTTTCATAATTTCATCGTGACATCTCGTAACCAATAGCGGGTTCCTCCTGGCGTTGACTTCGATCATTCATAATTCAATCGGGATCTTCGGTCACATGTTGGTTGGTTTGACTAATGTCTCCAAATTATATCGGTAAATATTTTTATAAATATATAAATGATGATTTATTATCGGATTGTTCTTAAGCTTCTTCTTCTTTTTTAAATTGGATTTACTGAGTTGAATCAGTTTATTATGGTAAGATATCTGTGATTCATTTGTATTCTTTGATTGGGTTAGAACATTAGGATTAACTACTCAATTTGGCCAGATAAGATTTTCCAGCCAATCAAAATGAAATATTCCCTTTTTGGTCCATCCCTTTCTTCATATAATCCCAAATTCACTGGACTTGGAGGTGTACACTAAACATGCTCTTTCCAAAAAATCAATAATTGCTCTAATTGACCATATACCTAAAATGTGGATTGGCAAATAGAATTTGAATTGAAGGTTCCTTTCCTTTTCTTCTTTTCTCTTATAGAAAAAAAGGCATTAAAAATCATAAATTATGTCTACTGTCAAATTTGTACCTATAATACAATTAACCTTCGTCGAGATTATGTTAATGATCACTATTAAAAATTTATCCACAACATTGATATAGCAATCCCGTGATTTTAGTGAAATAAAAATAACGCTCTTTTGGTTGAATGATCATTTGATGGAACTTTAATGGATGGTAAATACATCATGTAAGTGCAAGTTTATTTTCTTATGTTATAAGAAAAAATTATGATAAATATATCTAATGGGCATAATTTAGAGTTCTTGATGTGATAAAAGAAAGTCCAGGATATAAGTGTCGTGGTGGATATAGTTTAGAGTTTTGGATGGCTTTTGCCCTAATAATATAGATATAGAGTGAAGTGATCGGTTGTGTATTTGAGCTTAGCAATTCTATTTTCTTGAATATATATTTTTTTTTCTTTTATAACGAAGAACTAAGTAAGCTCTTTGAGTTTGCTGTATAATTTTGTAAATATTCCAACCTTTAAATAATCTAATCACAATACAAAAGACTCATCATTTGTGACAATTAAACTATCATAAGATCGATGTTGTTCTATCCCACAACTCCTTCCAAATTTATACTATGAAACATCATACTTAGATAAAAAAAAAATTACTCAAAATATAAATATTCAATTGCTACTCAAGAACAAATTGTCTAAATTATGCTAAAGCCAATCGAAAATCTTAATCAACTTTATAAACTTGGACTAACCCTTTCCCAACTCCACCGAGGTCAACTCTGGACTAACCCTGAACCTGCCCAACTCGATCGATTGTGATCAGATTGCAGGGAAGATTGTGCTGGTCCTTGTTCCTAGGACTTGTGGACCCTACATTGTGTAAGTTAATCCTCAATATTGGGACTATAGGATTGGTCCAACTTGAACCAACATACAATATATTTTTGTCTACCATAAACCCTAGTGACTCTGCCTCTACTCTTTTTTATGCGATTCTTGATCCTAGGACCTCTTAACCTTACGTTGTGAGAGTTGATCCTCGATTCTATGACTTTATGGTTGGTCCAACTTGAACCAACCCCTCTCTCATTCTCTCTATAGTGACTCCACCTCTATTCTTTCTTATGCAGTTTTGTCGTGTAAATTACAAAGTAGGAACCCATCCAAAATTCAACAAAAAAAGAAATTAGAAATCTGCTTCTCTCACCTTGCTCTATTCGCTCGTCGTACTCATCACTTGCCTCTCTTTTCTAGCCTTGCTCACTTCACGAGCACAATTCAGTTGGTGAAATTACTTGCCTTTCTTGGCCCGCCTCATGAACACAACTCAACAAACTCAAATTGATATTTTTGTTGTTATCTTATATTAGATTTATATTTGATATGTGCCAATGTTCATTACCTAATATTGTATTATTGATGGATATATAGTTTCAAAGAATATATTTATTATTTCAAAGAATACAAAAGATGAAATAAAAAATTAATTAGTTGGTTTTGAATTGACCCAAAAAATAAACTAGATCCATAGGATCTATCCAATCCTTGATTCCCAAGCTTAATAAGGTCGTTAATGATTTCAAAAATTAAGAACTAACACTATGCAGTTGATCCCTAAATTAAGGACTTGACCGACTCAACCCAAATCATGCTCAATCCTAAAGATAATATGGAACATAACTATTTTATTCAAAAAATTTAATAGTCATAAAAAATGGACAAAAAAATTCTTATAATTCCGTAGCATACACAGATTAAACAAAGGGAATATATTAAAGCTTCTTGAGCTCAATCTAGAGTTTACTCATAACTTGATTGCAATCAAGAATAGTCTATTCGAGATTGAAAATCCAACCCCGTTATAACCTTTTTTTTGGACCCCGCACTCTACCCTGTTTTTATTGGACCATGTTTTGGACCCAACCCTGTTTTCATTGGAACCTGTTTTGCAATCGTTCAATATTCTATACGGCTTCGAATTTTACATTAATTAGCGAAAAACAACAACGTAATTCTCCTAACATTATAAGACAAAGAAAAAATCCTAAGAATGCATAAGCATTAGCAACAAATATGGATCTAATATTAGTCTCATTCCCACAAATACTTCTAATATGACCTAATGTGCTTACTTGTGTGTATGCGACAAAACTCTTATTAAGATGACATCTTTCTTGAGTTGGACTGAGAATTAGTGCTATAATAGTTAGTAGCATTTATCCTACGACTATAATAATAGTTGAAAGTGGGATCATTAAAAAAGAAAAATAATTCATGAGAACAATTTTTTTTAACAATTTTTTCAAAACAATTATCTCTTAATTTGATTTAGAGAAAATATTTCTTTTTTTTTAACATTTATTCGAAGACAAAGAGACTCAAAAGATTATACGTAAAAAAATTTTTTTTTTTTTTTAACGGGGTAAAAACTGTTTCAAAACCTAGGTCCGATTCTAAGTGGGTCAAGAGGTTTCAAGTTCCCAAAAATTGGCTCCGGACCGATTTAACGGGAATACTCGACCCTGTTTCGAGGTTTCAAGATTCCAGTCGTCCGATTGCACACCCCTGGCAATCAAGAATAGTCTATTCGAGATTGAAAATCCAAATTTTCTGTCAAGAGTCAAGATCCGAGCTCCTATAAGTACTTTAATACTCGATCGATTTCAAGTCCAGTCGCTACAATCCAGTATTTAAATCGAATCAAATCGAGCCGGCCGACCAAAAAAAAGCACACTGACTGAATCATACTCCCTAAGATGTTCCAAGACAAAAGAGATCGGACACGACTCAAAAGACCCTGGTAAAACAACTCAATCTCAGACAGCAGGTCCGAAGGGTAAAAACCTCAAAAGCAAATCAGAAGCACAAACTTTCAACTGATAATTCGGGTTACAGCACTGTCAAAACTTGCACTAAACAAAAACTAAGCGGATCCGACAGAAGATACCGCAAAGATTTGCCAAAATATACTGCTCAACTGAGACAGAAAACGAAACAAACGGTTGGTGATCTAGATGTTTAAACAGGAATTCAGCGTTTCCCACCGCCACCTCCAAGCTTGGGGCCCTTAGGTGCAGCACCCTTGGGCATATTTCCCTTGGATTGTGACTTCTGGGACTTGGCCACCGTTTCAGCCTTCTTTGCCTTCTTCTCATCCTTCGTCTTCTTGATCCTTTCCTTAATTTCCCTACAACAAGAGGCCGATATGAAATGACTGGTGAGTAGGGAGTGCCAAAACACTTGATGGTGACAAGTGAAGAGCTCACCTCAGGGCCGCCTCACGTGCAGCATCTCGAACTTCTGGCTTTTCAGTTCTTTTCTTCTGAATAACTTCCAAGGTGGCACCGACTATGGACCTGGAATACGGCTTCTTGGTGGCGCGGCGCTTCTTCTTCACAGCCTCAGCAGCAATATCCTACAAGCATCATTAAAGGGGAAAAAGATATCAAATTCTGCTGTTTCCTCAAAATCCCATAAGCCTTCCAGCCAATGCTTCACCTTCTTGTGCTGCTTCCGGTACATGGCCGTCCACGTGAGCTTCGAAGGCTTCAAGCGGTTGTGGAAGTACCGCTTGCATTTCGAATTGGCAAAGAGGAAAACCTACCAATGCAAAGCCGACAAGCATTATTCACATGAGGTATACCGACATGGCCATCCATCACAAAGGAACCACCCAACCACCCAACGAGTCTTACCTGGGAATCCGAGCGGATAAATCTGATTCCCTTGCCAGGATAAATCTTGGCACCGCTGAAGCGGCAAAGCTCAGTCCTAATATTCCAAATAAAAAGTCATTTGATTAACAAGCAATTCTTGTGAATAAGCTACATTAACACCAGCAAATTACAAAGGAAACATGTGAGAATCACCCAAGAAGAAAGAAGGAAGACAAATGGCACGGTAGCAGATAGAAAGACATTATCTTTCATCTAATAGAAGTTTGAGCTGCATATAACATTCGCAGTCGCAGCAATTTTCCACGCCATCTACGGCTCAAAGGGTTCCAACCCCATATCTAGTCTCTTCCTAATTCCCAAAAATCACAAAAAAAAATTCCTTTTTTCCCCCTCAAGTTCAGTTAAACAGCAGAGCCAAGTCAAGCCCTCGAAGATGCAATTTGCAGATTCTTTGTCCAAAAAAAAAATTCCGCAGATTCAGCAGTTCCAGCTATTGTCCCACGATCGCGAAACGCAAGCAAAATCTTTCGCGACGTTCGCATGCGCACACAGTCCCAACTCCAAAACACAGCATTCCCCCCCGGACGCTCGGCATTCAATCAATCAATCAAAAAAAAAAAAAATTCATCCTCAAGCATCAGCAGAACCCGAAAAACACAATTATATCTATCATAATCATCATATACCGATTCAACGATCACAGGGAAAGCAAATCGACCAGAAAGAAATTAGATGGAGAGAGACGGCCGTACTTGAGCACCATGGCGGCGACGGAAGGTGGGGATGGAGTTGTGGCTCGCCGCTTCTACAGGTAGAGAGAAAAACCCTAAGCGCCAAACCTTATAAGCGGAGAAGCAGTTGATGGGCTTCAATATCGCTGATGGGCTTAATAACGCTTGATGGTCGCAACTATTGGGCCTACAAATTACCAAACTAAATAGAAGGGCCAGAAAAAAAAAGAAAAAAAAAAGACCACTTTTCTCACTATCCCTGATTAAGGATGTTAAAAAGTTTACATGAAATAATGCCCACTAAAATTTAAATTAATTTATTGAACCATTTTAGAAAATGAAGTCACAAAATCACACTAAATACTTGTCATATCGCCTGATGAATTAATATTGCAAGCATTCTTATGGGGATTAAAGGATTGAGAAAATTGGAAATCGATAATTGACAATAAGATCTAATAAAACATGTCTCAATATCAGTTAGCTTAATTATTCAGGATAAGGGTATTATAATTCTTCAATTTTATAAAAATATATTTGAGTCTTAAAAACATAAAAAAAATATAATGAAGTTCTAAAATTTATCAAATGGTGCAATTTAAGTCATTACGTAAATTTGATTTGATTTAGTTATTGAAAAATATTGACATGGCCTTATTTGTTACTCTTTTTAGGACACGTGCTGCCAATCTAGCTCTCACCAAGCCTCATATCGCGAAAATAACTTGAAACTTTGAAAATAAAATGAAAAATTCTACAAGAAAAGGATTATAAAATAAAAAAGATTAGGATTTAGAAATAAAAGCTAAAATTTCTTTTATAAAAAATGCCAAGACACATGAGGAAGCTCAAGCAGCCATGGACAAAGTTCAAATGGGCATGGACGTGAGCTCGAAGAAGCCCCTATCTACCATGGCTGCTCTATAAGCTTGCTCGAGCAACCATAGTCAAGCTTTACACAGCTTGATTGGCCATTGATTGATCTCGTGTCATGGAACAAAGGTTTGTCTAAGGCCCAGCAGGCCGAGGAGATGGTCAAGATGATCGAGTTATGCCTGTAAGCTTCTTAAGGTTTAAGGTTTTCATGAGAATTCTAGATAACTCCCATAGCATTAAGGGAAATGTAAATATGTTTTAGAGAATTTATTCAAATGGGATAGTTGGTAGATTGGGAGATTGGATCTCCATGTTGGATCAAATGAGTGATTAACAGTCTTAGCGAGAGGGGCTCAACTATATATAGGGTCATTCCCCCTCTTTTGTATCATCCAAGCATCTGAACTAGTCTCTCCTAGTGCTTCTCTCTAGTTAGAAGACCAAAAGGAAATGACACCACCAAGGAACCAACAACTCCATATGGGGCATGAAGCAATACTTTAATACTGTGGGATCTTGTATTAGGCTAATTTAAAGATTACAGACGAGTTAAAATCCATATGGAGCATGAGGAAACACTTCAATGCTAGGGATCCCATATTAGACCGAATCATAGATAAGTTAAATCAAACATATTCGGAGATTGTGCCTCACTGCTTTTGCAAGATAGAACAAAAACCCTAAGCGCGCCAAACATTAAAAGCGGAGGAGTAGCAGGTAATGAGCTTTAATAATGCTTGATGGATGCAACTACCGGACCTGTACATTACCTAGCAAATAGAAGTGCAAAAAAAAAGACAACTTTTCTCATTGGTAGAAATTCCACATGAAATAATGCCAGCTAAAACTCAAATTAATTTGCCAAATCAGTTTAGAAAATGACATTACAAAATCACATCAAATACTCACTAAGAGAGTTTGTCATATCACATGATTAATTAATATTGTGAGCCATTCTTATAGGGATTGAGCGATTGAGGAAATTGGAAATCAATCATCCACAATTAGATCCAATAAGCATGTCTAATTGTCAGTTAGCTTAATTGTTGGGGATGAGGGTATTGAAAATCTTAGAACTTCATGAAAACATACCTATCTTAAAAACATATCAAATTGGTGCAATTTAAGTCAATTCCATTAGCCATTGAGCTTTATATCAATGGCCACTTTTATCACATAGAAAGAGAGGGGTAGAGAATTCGAATTCTCATTTTTTCAAGTGTTGGGGTGATGACGATTTAGTTTTAAGTGTGGGTTTCGACTCTTACGCTTTGCGGGAAAATAAGGCAAAAGTTCGAGAGTGAAAGTTAGAGAAGAAGTAGAGTAGGACCAAAAAAAAAAATCATTCTATTAATTTAGTTCCATTTCGTTATTGAAAAAAATTGACGTGGCCACATGCTGTCAATCTGGCTCCCTCCGAGGGTCATATCATGAAAATAACTTGAAACTTTCAAAATAAGAAAAGAATAAAAAATTCTACAAGAAAATAGTATAAAAATATTAGAATTAAGATATAAAACCTGAAATTTCTTTAAAAAAAAAAAAAAAAGCCAGGATGCACTAGGTAGATCGAGCAGTCATGGCCCTAAGCTCAGAAATTCGAGTGGGCATGGCTGCGAGCTCAAGGAAGCTCTAGCTACCACGGTTGCATGCTCCGAATCTCCTTCTCTCCATAAGCTTGATGAAGCTCGAGCAACCATAGTCAAGCTTGACAAAGCTCAAGTGGTCATTATTGTGATCTCGTGTCATGGAGCAAAGGTTTGTCAAGGCCCGACAAGTTGAGGAGATGGTCAAGATAATCAAGATATTCCTTGAAGCTTCTTGAGATCTATGGTTTTCATGTCTAGAGTATTCCTACGGCATTAAAGAAAATGTATATATGTGATCTGAAGAATTCTTATTCAAATGGGATAGTTGGTAGATGGGGAGATTGGATCTCCATTGCTGGATCAAATGAGCAATTAATGGTCTTAACAAGAGGGGCTCAACTATATATAGTTACCCCTTATTTGTATCATCCAAGCAATTGAGCAAAACTAGAGAGACAGTCTCTCCCCAAGCTTTTCTCTGGCTCGTCCACTCTTGCTTAAGTGGTGATCCTTTTGGAAGCCAAGACACCGCCAAGGAGGCCAACAACTCCATATGGAGTATGAAGCAATACTTCAATGCTGTGAGATCCCATATTAGATTGATTTAAAGATCACTGACAAGTTAAACCAAACAGATTAATCAGACAAGATTAATCATACAAGAGACAAAAATAGAGAGAGGCGTGATGCACGGAAGTTGGAAAAGGAGATGCGCCTTACCCTTTTGCTGAATGGGGAGAACCCTAATTCTGGCATGTCGATCTATAAGAGCTAAAAAAAAATTAGTGGCCTTTTAACGCCTTGCATTTGCATTTAAGCCACGCGACTACAGGGTTAGTGCCAAAAAGAAGGGGCCGAGTGGCTCAATATCATTCCCTAAACTTCAGATTAAGTAATGCTGAATGAAATCTGTTTATAAAAGTGTCATGATAAAGCAATATCAAATTCTCAATAATAATTTGTTTTATTGCATGATGAATGAAACCTTTTTTAACACATTATTTTTGCATAAGATAATTACAAAATAAAGTCTTCAAAATATCGTATGGATGTCGGTTCAATTATAAACTTTTCAATTTGGTCAATTTAGTTCAAAACCTTTTAATAATTAACCAACATAGTTCTTCTAATAATTTTTGCCGAAAACGTTACCATAGACGTTAATTATCCTACATGACAAGGTCGACACTCATGTAGACTTTGCAATTTTTTTCAAAATTTTCTTGATTTATATATTATATATCTAGTGCATTTAGCAAGACTTGTCGGCTATAGTGGGAAAAAAATTAAAATCTTAAAAGATGCAATTTTTTTCTAAAAAAATTACAAAAATTATCCACATCAACATTAATCATATCATGAAGGATAAATGTTGTTTACCTTAGCAATTCTTGATCAAAATTGGCTGGAATGATTGCATTAACAAATTATCAAAAAGTTTATAACTACGTTAGTCAAATTAAAAAGTTTAAAACTACATTGGTATTTGTACAATAGGTTTAGGACTTTTTAGTTACTTTTTCTTTTTGGTATCATACGCTACTCAATTTGTGTTCTTTTAAAAATAGATTTTTCTGGTTGAAGTTAAAAATAGGTTGAGACGAAATTGAGAATCGATGACCAAAATTAGATCCAAGAAAGTGTCCCGCTATCAGTTAGTTGAGTTCTTCTGCAATGACTTCCTAACTAATTACTAGTTCAATAAATTCTTTTGCATGCCAACATATGTAGGGAAAAATCTTCTTTATTTTATGAAGCTTTTGAAATATATTACAGCTTGATTATCGAAAATTTAAGAAAACCTCTATTTACAAGTAGAGGTATAACCGACTTGACTTTTGATTCTATTTTTTTTTTTTTCCAAACAGAGTTCACTTTGGTCCATGTGTTTTGTGAAAAATGATTGATTTGGAAAATATTTTCCTAAAAACGATTATTGATATCGCTTACAAAAATAAATGAACAATATGTGTTTTAATTATCCACAAAAATATTTAGACATAAAATATTATCAATAATAAAAATATTTTTCACTCATTAATTATTTCAAACTATATAAACGATTATTAGAAAAATATTTTTTAAATCATTCATTTTTCAAAAATAAATGAAACTTTAAGCACATGTTAAATGAGTTGAGTTAAGCAGATTTTAGTGATCAAGTGAACGCATGTTAAATGAGTTGAGTTTGGCAGATTTTTGTGATCAAGCTCGGGTAGCTCCCGCTCGAGCACATCAAGTATTAGGGATAATTGCAAAAGGAGCATTTGCTTTCTGTGCATGACTGGGTGAGGAGGGTGGAGAAAGAGGAGGAGGAAAGAGCAGGATATAGATTTGAAAAAAATGCAGACTATGGGTGCATTTGGTTCGGCATTTGAAATGGACTTTGGGGCTCTAAAGTTCTTTAGCCAAATGCAAATGCGTTTGGTGAAAATTTTGATGCACTTTGGGAAGATGTAATTGCATCTCTAAGGCTCTTCAAAGGACTTTGGTTGAATGCAATGTGGAATGTGCCTTTGGAAGTTGCATTTTCGGAACACAAGTTGGCATTGTTCATCTTCTCTGTGAGCCGATGAAGCCGACGACCGCTGGCCAAGGGGCCCTTGGGCCTCGACGCTGGCGACCACTGCCTAAGAGGTCACCCGACCCCAACGACTACTAGCCAAGGAGGGCGACCACTAGCTAAGGGGGGTGATTGCCGCCCTTGGTCACGCGACCTCAAACATTGCCTGAGGTTCGGCAACTTGAGGTGGTCACACGCCTGGGTCGCGTGACCCAGGCGTTGCCAAACCTCAGCGAGTCACACGCCTGGGTTGTGAACCCAAGCAATGGAGGTGTCTACTTGGGTCGCACAACCCAAGTGTCGCCATACCTCAAGCGATCACACGCTTGGGTCGTGCGACCCCAGTGTCATTGGACCTTAGGCGGTCACACGCCTAGGTCGCCTGGGTTGTGAACCCAAGCAACATAGGCGTCCACGTGGGTCACACGACGGCTGTCGCTTGGGGGCACTGGGTTGGCAAGCTAACGAACAGTCGCACGACCGCTGGCCAAGGGGGGTGACTGCCGCCCTTGGTCGCACGACCTCAAACATCGCCTGAGGTTCGACAACCTAAGGCGATCACACGCCTGGGTTGTATGACCCAGGCGTTGCCAAACCTCAGGCGGTCGCACGCCTAGGTTGTGAACCCAAGCAATGGAGGTGTCTGCCTGGGTCGCACAACCCAGGTGTTGCCAGACCTCGGGCAATCACACGCCTTGGTCGCACAACCCAAGTGTCGTTGGACCTTAGGCAGTCACACACCTAGGTCTCTTGGGTTGTGAACCCAAGCGACGAGGCGTCCACTTGGGTCACGCGACGATTGTCGCCTGGAGGCACCGGGTTGGCGACCTAGCGAACGGTCGCGCAACCTCAGGCAAGGTTGTTCGGCGGTCAGATCTAGTCACTTAGGAGGATGAATTCGGAAAAAAAAAAAAAAAAAAAAATCTTTACAATTTTTTTTAATAAAAAATTTAGCAAATGTCCTTTACAAAATATGATATTTATCAAACGGCATTTTAAGCCAAGATTATTTTATAATGCAAATTTTACCAAACATTATTTACATTTCGAAAAACTCATTTAACCTAAAGATATTTGCATTTTCCCAAGTACATTTATCCAAAGCCGAACTAAACGCACCTGAAGGTTTTAAAAAATGAGGATGGATTTTAATATGTAGATGTAAATTTGAAGCTCTAATAATCCACCCTCTCTCTCAAGTCTCACAAAGCCCACGACTCGTGGCCAAGGTGAAGTCAAGCTCGAATGTCTCGAGCCCGCGGTTGTTCAAGCCTGTCGAGCTCGTGTGAGCCACAAGATCGGCGAGCTCCAATGGCCATGGGAGATCAGGCCCCATTCTGGTCCAAACCAGGTCGCCCAACCTGCTCTCAGTGGATCTAATGCGCCGACCGTCGCCGGCCTTGAGTCTAAGGTTCGCAACAAACCCAGGACAGCAGGGGTTTGGAAAACAAAAATGGCAATTTTGTCCAAAAACGGAGTTACAGGGATGGAACTGACAAACTTAGAATCTAAAATGAAGATAGACATTTGATATGTAGGCGCACACCTCGACTGTTCTTTGAAATAATCTCTAAGGCAGTAATGATCTCAAGCTTTGACTAGACTAACCCAATACGCAGTAACTTCCAATCTTCACCAGCGAAGCTTGAACTCATAATGCATGCATAATGGTTTTCATATGTGAATTGGACGACTCAATTAGCCTCACAAGCTAGTTGAATCGAGCATCTTTAATCATGTGCTCAACTAGTTCAATCACCTGTTCGACATGGAAAAGCATGCTTGACAAGCACAGAAAATGGGTCATGCCTGAGGTGCAACTCTCTGTCTAAAGTCAATCTGACATAAAATACGAAAGTTTTTTCAGGGCACAAGTTTATTGTGCCAAAGACAAACTGAGTTTCATCTGCACATCAGTTGACTAAAAAAGTCAACAAGTTATGGCTTCCCCTGTTTTCTATTCAACAAACAAGAAATCACAAAGCATGCTGTAACATAAAAAGGAACTCCCTTTCACATTCATGGCAAAGCCTCTCACAGATCACTTGCGGCGGCGCGAATCAGCGCAGCTTCTGAGGCTGTGATCTGCGGTTATGCAAGATGATGCAGAGTCGCTTAGGCTTGGCTCTGGTGCTGCAGCATCTCCTGAAATCCCCCTTCCAGTTCTCAATTGTGCTATTTCCGCTTTCAGGTTTCTTACCTCCTCTAACATCTCCAGCAGGACCCTGCGCAATTCACGGACACCTGATTCCAGCCGGTCCAATCTATCATCAATACCCTACACAAGAAGCAATGTTGTCATGGTTGCCCTATTGCATACATTGATGTATCATTATGTTCAGTTCAAATGGGGGGCATACCAATTCTTGAGTGGTGACATTGGGAACCTCAGTCGTTGTCTTCCTCGTCCTTTTCTTGCTCCTATGAGAAAAATTCAAAAGGAAACGTGATGGCATCGACTCGGTCAGAAGGGCAAACGTACTAATGATCCGTTGATGGGAGCAACAGAGTTCCACAAAAGAAATATAGCAGGGCCAAGAATCACCTGGTGCATGGAGCAAGAACCTGGCTTCTCTCAGGTCGGGTAACTGCAGCACCTTTCACAGCAACCATTGGGGTCAAGTTGAAGCAGATAAGGTACAACTCCTGCAAGACAGCAAGGCACAAGAATGTGATTTTTCACAGGTCGCGCCAACCACAGTATCAGCCACATCGGGTTCAAGAAGTACGCCTCATCACTAGTATAAGGTACTGCATATCAGTCCAACACAAGTAACGCCGGGTGTACCAAGGGCAAAAGCCGTGGCATACTTCAATCGGTTGTTCTATAGAGCTAGCCTAGCAATTCGTGTTCACATGTCGCAATTGGGTTTTCAAATTGAGTCGAGCAGTGTCATTATCAACACTATAAATCTTTTTAACTATGCTACAAGCACTTATGTCGATTGAATTCAATTCATGTCACGTTTACACTCAATCGTACATAAACGACTTAATTCGTATCAGAAATTGTCGGCCCTACTCGCAGTCTGCTGCATCACATAATATACCTGCCTTGCTGTGTCTCAGTACACCTACCCACCCACCCACCACCACAACAGATGCCAAAATGACAAACACACGAAAGCAATCGGCAGACGTCCACGATCGAAAGAGAAAAAAACCCAGACGACATCCACAGTCCAAACGCAGAATTCATCAAACCCAGTCCACCAAACTCGATCACAAGTCAATCGAACCGGAAGCATGAACTTAAGAGGGCGAGAGATCGCATATCCCCCACTCGGGGCGACTCCTCACGGGATCAAGAAATCGACCCACGACCAGAAATCTAGAGAACGCTGCGAAAAGGACACCGACCCATGACCAGACAGACATCAGAGGAGCCGACGACACTGACCGATAATGGGGAGAGCCCTCCTTCCTCGGAGCTCCGGAGGCGGATTGGAATTTTGGAGACGAAAGGGGAAGAAGATGGAGGCGTCGGGTCCGCAAAATTTTGAAACCAGCGAGATATGAGACAAAAGGCATGACCTCAGCCATTTGTCTCTATTTAAATTTATTTTGCGTGATCTTCAACTTTTTAAATATATTCAATTTAATATTTAAATTATATGAAAATATTCAATATTACCCTTCTATTAATTCAAGTTTAGGAATAATATCGAATATTTTCTTACAATTTAAGGATTAAATTGAACATATAATAAAAATTGAGGGATAACATTGAACAAATAAAAAGTTTGGAGGTGACATTCCATAATAAGCTAAAATTTAAGGGTTATATTGAACAAATTTAAAATTTATGGATTATATTCCATATTAGACTAAAATTTAGGAATTATTCATATCATTTATCCTTTAACAAGCTGTACCGAAGACCCTAAACTTTTGAGATATTACATCTTTACCCCTAAACTTTCAACTACTACGTAATATACGAACTTTCATTTTATTTTTAATTAGAATTTGCAATGCACATAACTTTTAATGGATAAAATTATATTTCTATCTTTTTTTGGGAAAAAAACCTCTCCTGATTAAAAAAAAAAAAGAAAAATGGAAAATGGAAGAAAACAAAATAATTAAAATGACGCTAATTGGAAAATTAAGTATTTATAATAATATTGAACAATGAAAAAGTTGTTAGGATTTGATAAATATAGCCACTTTAGTATAACTAATTAAGGGTCTTGAGACAAGGAATAAACATAAATTAAATATAAAGGGCAAAGGCTTCAGTAACAAAAAGGTAAAATTACAAAAATTGTTACTCATCATGTACATTCAAAGGGTTAATCAATGTAAAGAAGGTTGTGATAAAAAATTTTTTTTAAAAATTGCTGAACATAAAATGTTAATATTATTATCATTTACGAAACATCGCACATTTATAGAAAGATAATTATTGTAGGATAGAGCATTTACAATTATGGACTCTAGCATTGCACATTTAAAGAAAAATAATTACTTTTAGATAGAGCCTTTACAATCATGAACTGTGAAGGAATGCTACGATAACTAAGGTAAGTCATTGCAAATAGAGGAAAAACAATTTACAATAGAAATCTGAGTTGTTTATGATGTTTAATGGACAGATATGAATGTTAGAAAATTCAACCTTATGAGACTTTAAGGTTAATTATTACATTTGAAGTGACTTGTTATTTACAAAAAAAATTATCAACTATAGGTCTCGATTACTTTGACCATTTATCATGTTTTACTATTTTACTAGTTAATCACTATATGTCACCATTTTCACGTTACTCTTAGTCAAATTAGTGTCCATAAAATTACTTATAATTATGAAATCAAGTCAGGACCACTATAGATAAATTATAATCCATAAAGTCGAATCAATCCATTTATTATGATTTCAAGTCAATTATGACAGATTTGAGGAAAATAAAGGACTTATAGGGGAAACCCTAAGAGCATCATTTTATTGGATACTCATTTATTCTATCACTACATTATAAAGTAGGGCCATGCCCCTATGACCGCGCGACCCAAAATTTGGCCAAGTTGGGCTTAAGATGGATTCCATACTACTTGCATGGACAGACTGAGTACATAATATATATTGCCGTTTGGCCTTGAATTGAAATCTGGAGTGCTAAGCTGGATTCCAGACTACTTACATGGATAAATTGAGCATATGGAGCATATGTATTGAGCTCTTTTCATATACATAACATTGATGCAGCCCATTTGGTGTTCTGCCATGCAGGCAGGAACCACATTTACCAACGTAAAAACTTCAAAGATGCCGAGGGAGAGGAGGGAGAGGGGTTTTGCATCGGCGACCATTTGGTGGTGGTGGTGGTGGCGGACGATCCTGCGGGATCAAATTCAGAGATGGGCTGTGTTTAAAAAGTGTAATCGTTCATTGGCTTGCGATCGCTTATAGAAATCTTTCGAGAGGAAAAGATCATATCGCACCTTAAAGAGTTTCTATAAAACATTTCATGCTTCAAATTCAAATCCTCATGCTATCAAAAAATACAACACCACAGTTGCCTACTCCACGTACTCTATTGAACTTTCATGCCTCAAAAGCCATTTCAAAAGGTTGCTACCATAGCAACTGCTATCCTCTGCTCTTGCAACATTATTACAGGAAATCCAGATGAAACATCTGATGCACAAAATTCACAATGGAGATTCTTATGTTCATAACTATCCTTATCGTAATGCATGGAGTTGAGTCCACCTTGACAACTTGAGTATTGAAGATATCGAGCCAAAGTTACAAGTATTTCAACCGAGGAAATTCTGGCCGCAACTTGCTACGGCCATGAAAATTGCCATGGAGAAATCTCTCATTACGATTGCCAGGCATGCCCGCAGGATGAGATATGAAAACCATTTAACTTACTCCTATGATGATTAAATTGCAAATTCTTCCGTGCAGGAGTGACATAATACAGATACGCTTTACTCCCGCAGAAGTTGTTTTCACTTGTCATCAAGCGTCCACAATCAATCACACAAGATTAAAGAGGATGCATAAGCATGACAATGGCATTCTTTCCACTATCATTTTCATATTAAATAACACTATTAGTATTCCATTCCTTTTCTTTATGGCAATAGCTTCAGCCCCGCATTGCAGATGCCCAAAAGGAGCCTTGGGTTATTTTTTACAATTGCATCGACATGATTAAAGTTCCCTTTGGAACCTGCAACCTATGTTTCTCACCTATTCACAAAATAACCCTCAAGTTGTGTTTCCCTTCGGGAATGAAGTTACATCGCAGCAGAGAATAGATGAGCGGCCCGCCACCATTTTTGGCTTTGACCGATTTACCTTTAACCGGATTGCCCAAGAAAAGAAGACGCTTCTTCAACTTCTCAAAGGAGAACAAAACTGGACGTTAGCATGTTGACATTGTCCTCATCTTTCTTCCTCTGAACACATTTTTAACAGATTCATGAACTCAACCAGCCCAGCAGATTAATCAGAAATGTAGAGAGTACCAGCAACCGCATATCTATGTGAGACAGAGGCATTGCAAAGGCTGCAAAAGCATGTGTGTCAAATACAAATGGAAAGGCCGACAGTAGAGATAGCCAGTTGAAGAAACATTTCAAATCTAGACATACAACAATAAAGAGCCCAATAATAACAATAATAATAATAATCATAGCTAATTTTCAGAATGGAACATGTGATCTCATGATTCTCATCCAATGAGAACTTTATCGTATGTCATCACTATACAATCCATGGTAATTGAAGGAGAAGCTTGACTTCAACATGACATAACCATCCCATGATAAAAGGAAACTCTTGAAATTTAAAAGGCTGAGACAAAAGGAAAAAACCAAATTGAAACAACAAAAGAAAAAATGAATGAAAACCCTTCCACCTGTAACTCTAGACAACATATTATAATACGAGGATCCATCTAGAGGTAAAAGATTTGGTCACAGGATTTACCAACTGTAAGCTCAATATAAAGACAAGTTTGCAGAGAAATCAAATTTCAATTGACAAAGAAATCAATCTTGTTGTCAGATAATACCAAAAGAAAGAAAAGGTGGCCTGCGGATCAGGAATAACAACTAAAATTGCACCAAGTACCAGCAACTACAATGAAAGCTAAAAGTCAAACCTACAATTGGGTGAAGAACATTCAATGAAAATTAAAGTCTCTCATTATGAGTTAGTTGAATAACTTGATCAAGATAATTAGAGGACAGAACAACAAATTGCAGCCAATAAGTGCACTCATCAATGCAACATAGCATGGCTATCCACTGAGGTCCACCCTCACTTCATTTATCAAATACTTAATAATACTAACAGATGACAGAATCTCAAAATAATTACTCTGGAACTTAAACTACCCTAATGTATTAGACCTGTCAGGAGATAAACCACCCTTTTCCCTGATAGAAATCAAGAAATGGTCAGCCTCAGTCAGTGTAGCAATGATGAATAAGAACTATCTACTTCAAAATGATTGCCCCCAGAAGATGGAATTGAACTATAAACACAAGCTGGATCAATCAAATTGTAAATCATTTGCAAGCACGGTGTGAGTTATCACTCTATTGCAATTCAAATCAATCAACTCAATGCTCCAATGTTTCCACATGCCATCACACCTCTGACAGTGAATGCCCTAAAATGCCACTCTAGTTATACTTAATCAATGTCGGTGTGCTATTATTACATATATTTCAAGCTCATGATCACTACACACAATTTTCAATTTCCAGCATTGAATCACAACGCTTTGAAAAGAAGAGTGCCAATTTTACATCCCGATCCATCCAGACGCATCAACAAATCTTACCTACTAACTTCCGTGGCTTATACCATAGCATAACTAATCTTTAAGAAAGCATGAAAAATTAACAACTGCATCCTTCACCGTGATCTTTCACTTAAATTATTTCATGACACACCCCTCACAGTTAATGTACCAAAAAAGAAATCATTAAGTAAGGTAAACAGAGAATGTCATCTCAAAACTAAGAAGCTTACATGATTGAAGTGGCGCAAGAGAAGGGGATCCAGGGCCTTCTCCGAGCCCTTTATCCTCAACTGGAGGGGAGGCAATGGACACCATTGGTGAAGGCGATAAAGATGGAGAATGTTGTGATGTTGGAGACATATAAGGTGAATGCACAGCAGGTGCAGGAGGTAGAGAGGTTGGAGTTTGTGCTGGACTAGAATGAAAAGGTGAGGCGGCCGGGGCAATCGTGGTCCCACCACATGTACAATCTGCTGTGAAACCTGACTTAGGACCCATCTTTCGAGAACTTGAGATGAAAAGGTAGCCAAAATATATGGAGATCTCACATTTAGGACAACGTGGTACTGGATGCAGGCTAGGTGAGGGAGCTGGGGAATATGAAGAAGGCGAGCTATATGGGGAAGCTGATGGCACAAAGCCAGGCGATGGAGCTGGAGAAGCAGTAGGAGGGCCAGAATGAAGGGTACCATTCAAATAAGATGACAAGCTGACACCTTTAACTTTGCCAAAAACCGAATTATCAAGACCGAGATTTTCAGGGGATCCTGAGATTATTTGAGCTAATTGCTTTAATCTTTGTGGTAGAAGATTCCCACTATCAGAAGTAACAGAAGCCTCAATTGTGACAAAGCGAGCAACTGTTGAACCCTCCATATTTGTAACTTGCACATATACATTCTGTTGGAAAAACACATCAGCAAAGTAGCAAAGGGAAAGAGTATCAGAATGAAGAAAATTTAATTACCAAAAACAGATGATAGTAAGGAGGAATACATATAATCATATTAGAAGCTTTACTTCTGGTGGAATGTAAAATGCATGTATAAACATTGCAAAGCTGTTTTTAAATCTCATTTAGCAGCTCTTGTTGTAAGCATTGAAAATCAAGAAGATCTTGACAGTAAACTCGATGCAATGTATTTTGTATTTGAAAATTAACATTTTTAAACAAAGAACCAACATGTTTCATGTACATGGGGAAGTGTACAGAAGCAGGTATATGATAAGTAGCTCATTAAACAACTTCACATGGAAAACAAATGAAACAGTATTCTTCCCCTATCCAATTTCAAAGTTACTCTTTGCAGAATGACAGCCTTTGAACATTATGTTATTAGTCAAATTTTAACTTTTGAGTCACAATAGAGCTCAAAATGGTGGTTCAGATGAATTTCTAAACACTTAGATGGTTCAGCTCAGTCCATTAGATTCTTAAAACTCATCTGAACAATTGGCTTACCTCATAAGACTTTAGATGCAATCCGTATTTCAGCTGTTCCTTGAACTCAAGAAAATTCTCCTGTATCTCATATATGGACTGGTAGAGAGTAAAATTAAATAGGATCTCGTGCATCTGCCAAATTGAAGCAGATGGGTTCACAGTAATTCCCCCGGGAAACTTCAAAATCTGAAGCTCAGATGGTTGCCCAAAAAGAGAGGCTGTAACAGTTAGATTAGATTGCTGGAGGAAGAGGTCAACCAAATACGATCTCAGAACACTTAGAGACACTTGATTAATTGGAACATTCATTTGGTCAGACAGAACGCCAAACACCACATCAGTATAGTTAGTTGAGCCTGATTGGTGCGCTGATAATACCATCACCTGCTCAAAAACTTCTCATTAATTTCATCTATGATTAAAAAGTAAACAATATATGCAGTGTAACAGTCAATTACCTTTGTATCTGGAACACCAATTTCACTGTAGATGTCGTACTCTAGCCTTTCAATGAGCATAACAATCTCTGAAACTGGCTTTTCCAGCCTAAAAGATACCTGAACTGTGGCTGTTAAACAGACATATCAAAGGTTGAGTGAGTATTAAGAAACACAAGAGTCTTTAACATAAGAACAGATAACAAAAGAGAAGCACGGGCCACTTAATAGTATTATTTATAAGAGCCCAAAGGTAGGACAAATTGATTTTTGAGTGTAAAACTAGTTCCTTTAATGTCATATCTCACTGCTCGATATTCAGTCACAAAAAATTGTTATGAACCACAACCAGCAAAAGCTCAACTTGGATGGCATGTGCCCATTTGGGTATCTGTCACACAAACCAATGGGAAAGGTGAGCAGGACAAAGAGGCCAGGAGAGGAAATCTATTTGACCTTTTCGACATGTAAGAGCTGCAACATCAACGAATGCAGCAATTGACACCTCATCACAAAAAATGTCTGATAAGTAAACAGCATGCATTTATTCACCGATACACCTTCTAAAAATATGCAAAGGACTCATGAGGACCATAGGGGCAAAAATGATCATGCCATTATCTCATATCAATCAAAAGAAAACTATATTCTCAAGAGGGGGGAATAAATTGTCTTGTTAGATAACCATGTGGACATTGTGGAGGACACCTTACCAGCTTCATTCATCAGTTATGATAAGGTAAAAATAATCTTGGAACATGCTAATCAGACACAGTAGAAACAGAGACAAGGTGATGTAAGGCTTGGCTAGTGCCTACTCGTGAAGGTAAAAGCAAATCATTTACTATTCACATTTTAAATATCTTGTACCAAACTGAACCAATGATAGTTAGTTAGATAAATTAGATTCAAACATCAGTATTCACGGGTTTTGGCTTGCCACACAATCCCACACTTATGCTATGGTTGGAAGCATGATGGGGGAGGAAACTCCAAAGTGCCCACTATTTTAAATTTTCCATCTTTAACCTACTCAATATATTTTAAAGTTTTTAAATATTTCCACCCAAAATTTTCTTTCCCCTATTTTCCCCAGTTTCCTAAACAAAGCATTAATCTACGTCAAATAAGCCAAAATATTGGAGAGACCATGAAAAGTCTATGAAGTTAAGAGCTTTTAAAATAAGTTATTATTAGTGACTATCAAGCCTGAAGTTGTGCATAATACTTGAAGAAAAAAAATCCTTTGGATAGTATGTCCAAGAGAGTCAACAGATTATCCTTTGAAATGGCCCCCTGGCCCCCCTCTTTTTCCTCTATTTTCTCATGTGCATAACATACTTTATACTCTTATCTGACTCAACTAGCGTGCAATCAAACTATTGTCTGACTTACAGCAAATTATTATCTGGTAGAAAACTAAGATGTACAGATAAAACAACTTTCTTGTCTTCCAGAATAGTGACTTTGATTGAAATTCATCCTTCTAAAAACACTGAGTCAAGGAAGGTGCTGCTGATGCGCCTTCTATTACCATGTTGTATGGCATTTAAACAAAGTAGCAATAATGAACATGAATGCTGTCAAGCTTGGGCTGCAATAAAGTCATTTAGATTCGGTAAATTTTTGGTTTGCCTAGCTCAAACTACTTGATAGAATACCACTTGAGAGAAAAACCATTGTATTATCAATACACGTGTCAAACATTCTTCTTCCACCACACATGAACATTCTTGCCATCCATTTTTATTATTGTCCTATATAAATAAACATTCGCTCATAGTTCAAAGGACAACACTGAACTAACAAAATAGAGCTTGAATTACCAAAAATTGAACTCCTCAACTTATATGACTCAATTAGCCCCACCACATAAAAGATATACTAGCTATTTGATTCAAGAAAATGATAAAAAAGCCAATAAATACAATGTCAACACACTAGAGCGCTATCATAAACTTAAAATGCATCAATCACACTTGCCATACAAATCCTCAACTGTGTGACTCAATTGACATACTCTATATAACACATGGCTATTTGTTTCCGCATAATGATGAGAAGTCAGTATAAAAACAATGTTAGCCCACCATAGGACTGTCAAGCATTGAAAATGCATGAATCCCTCTAGCTTTACTAATCAGATCAAACATCTCATCAGTCCAACATATTATAACAATCCATCCTTGAAAAATATCCCTCAATTTAAGGGCACAGTGCCTAGTTTAAAATAACATGCTCAAAGATCCTTTTGTCTTTTGGTATGTACACACCCTATGTTCTCCCAACTGTTGTCTAATGTCAAGTGGATCAGCACACAACCTATGTTTGTAAGCGCATCAATTAATATGAGTTTGGCATTGATGAATAAATATAAATGTCAACCAAAATTAGCTGGAAGCAACATTGCTCAATCCAAGCAAACTAGGGCAGTGAATGCACAGCTCCATTTGATGTTAAAAGTCATATATCTATTGACTCTTTTCTTAAAGCTGCCCTGATCGGGAATCACATTTCAATGTACTTTCTTCTACCTTAAAGATAACTCAAGAAATGGCACTACTCTCAGTGGCTACAGACCCATCAATTTTATTAATGAAGGGACTATTTCAGTAAAGACCATTTAATGTTTATGCGAGTAAAGGGAGATTTCGGCCACATCATGATCCCCACTGAGAAGAAAGCATCTAAGATGGAATTTCTAGAAATTTAAAAATAAAGGCTCTTTCAACTGAATCAAAGGCTTGAGTGTTGTTTCCTAATTTCTATAGATTTATAGTTAAATTTATTTCACAATTTGATGTTTCCTAATTTAGTATTTTCCTAGCATAATATTTCCCAATTTAAGATTTCCCAGTTTAAAGTTTCCAAGTTTCGTATCCAAGTCCCTATAAAAATAAGAGGTGAATTCTCAGTTGTATGGATTAAGATTTTTGAGTTGATAATATCTGAGGATCTCTCTCAAGTTAATGATTCCTTGGGTTCTTTACACAATTCTTTGGTGGTGACCCTTTAAAGTTCTTTATCCTTAGTTGGTGGAACAGTCCCTTATGCTTTGGTGCTAAACTCATTTAACCCAAAGTTAGTTTTCTGCAAACACATCAAACACTTTCTTTCCATCAAAGCATTCAAAATTCTCACCCAAACTCACCATGCATCAATTATTTATTCTTGGTAGCCTCAATGGTCAAAAAAATAAATAAAATTGGATTACAGACCATTTTTGCCTTAGGACACAGTCACTTGACTATTCTAATTGAAGATTTCCTATCCTGGGTTTTGTCTGGGTCCTCAGTGAAACAGACTCATCTCAAGATATCAGTTGGAACTACAGAAGAAGCTGTGCCCACAAAGCCCGTTGACAATATCGACCATTTGCTCATGAACCGCGGTAAAAATTACATTACATATTGGCGAACATGAGACCTGTAAATTTAGACACCTTACAGCTAGTCCGCCAGTATGCACTAAACCCCAAAACCAAGCACATGCCCAATCTCAAGTGTAAACGCTGTAACCCTAATCAATGTCCCCAAGCACCATGAAACCGAAAACCCCGGCTCCTAGATGAACAAAACAAGGATTCCTAGAAACCAAATCATCAGCAGAGACCAAACCTCACAGCGTCAGTTCCTAAAATCGGAGCAGAAATTAACACAATCGCACCAAAATAGCGTCAGTCCACTGAACGCAAGAGCAGCAACTACTGAGGTCCGAGAATCGTACCGCCGAGCTTGACTGCATCCTTCGCGTCGTAACCGGATCGCGCGCTCCTCAGCGGAAGAACCCAGAAGATCCCCGACAAGAAGACGGCGAGACCCAGGAACAAGACGAAGACGCACCGCGGGCTGACCTCCCCCGCGACCCGGCTTAGCCCCACCGAACATCTCTCGCAGCAGAACCGCGAGTTCCTTCCGCCGCCGCCGTCCCCGTCCCCCCCGCGCTCGCCGTGTGACCGCCCCTGCAGGTTTTGCTGATCAGCTTTCCCCATTCACAGAGCATCTGGGACTTCCTCTCTCCTCGCCGCCGGCCACACGGACAACGCCACCGCCAACGCCGAGCTTTCTCTCTCTACCTCTCACTCTTTCTCTCTCTAGAATGTGAGTGAGAGAAGGCTTTCAGTTCAGCTTTCTCTCTCCTCCCGGGCGCACACTGGCTCTGCTTCGCTCGCCAATGGGGGTGGGGAATGAGGGAGACAAAGCTCATGGAGGACATATGCTTTCTATTTATCTATTTTCATTTTTTATTTAGTAATGATGATAATAATATTAATAAATAAGCTCAGATAATTCAATTTTTTCCTTATTTTGGACGATATGCTTGTAGATGGATCCAACGAAACTTTTCAAAAATTAGATTTTGATACGCCAGGATCAAATTTAGAAGGAGGATTTCTTTCCAAACAAAATATATTATGATGGTAAGCGGGAGATTTGCTCATATTTATTTTTTATTCACTTTTGGGTTATTAATATCCATAAATTCAAATCTCGAATTTGGTTAAAATGAGTTCCTTCAATCGAAGAAAAAATTATTTTTTATGGAATTTACATTATAGCATTTTTGTCAGATATTTTAATTCGGAGATTATGGATGGCAAATGTATTATCATTCATTGACACTTTCTAAATTGGACATCGAGGGCTTATACCTAAAGACTTCTTATTGGTACATCTTGTGTGACTAGGGCTGTGCGTGGCCTCTACTAGGTTTGACTACACTTTTAGTGGTAGGATCCGAATTTATCTCTATTGATTTGGAATTTATTTTAGGAATTTAATTTAGTGGGCTCGAGATGAGATTGAAAAATCTGACTAGATGCCGGCCTCGCCTTTTGTCTAGTGGACTCAATGTCAATCAAGTCCTCGTGTTAATCTAAACGTATTCTCAACATATGAACAAACAACTTTCATTCTATTTAACTTGTACAATTCGCCATGTGGCAAGACACTATTCATCAACCATTTCTTATCTATAAAAAACCCTTCGAATTATTAATCTCGGAATAATAATTTATAGCAGAAGAACTATCACTAGAAATCTCGAAGGTACTCCTCTCTTCTCATGCATTCTTTACTTCATCCCATTCATATTAATTGCGCGAATCTCTTATTAAAAAGATGCACAAGTAATCTTGTGACAAGCTTATCCATACTATTCTAGTGTTTCAACAACACAGAAGGAATAAAGAGCTTTTGATTTGGTGCCTCTTGCCCACCGTTTTCTCTTAGGATTTGATGGAATGGATTTGCTTTTTTCTTCTTTTTTTTGGTTACAGTGGGATTAAACTATTGATTTGAAGGACTATAATTGGTTTGGTTCAAGCTTTTTCCAAGTTGATTAGTTTGATTATGATTGAAATGTAGGTCCACTCAAATTAAAATGGATGAAATATTTTTGGGTTATGAAGAAGTAGATCGTTAGAAGAATAATCATTTGATAAAATCATTCTATTAGTTTTGATATATGAAAATTTATTTCAGAACTCATTTAAAATCTACGGAAGCGTTTTGCATTTCTTAGAAATATAAAAAAAAAAAACCACTCAAGAAAAAGCAATTTACACCAACCATCATTCGAATTACAAGAACAGAAATATTGGTGGTTTTGTTAATTTATGGGTTTCTTTTGATTGGATTGACAAAAAAAAAATCAAATTGTTCTAATTAATTGTTGATTAGTTAGTAAGATGTGTGATTTAAATTGGATTGAAAATCGAATCTAATAATATAATTCAAATTTTGAGTTGAATTACTCTTCTTTGGCATAAATTTTTTGGATAAAGAGAAAATCATATTATATTGATCCACTATTGTGCCTAGACCCATTTTAAATCCATTTGATTAGAATTAAATGCAATCAACACCGCATCCTAAAAGACGAAAATCCCTTTTCGGGTCAATAAAAATCACGAAAAACATTCAATTTATTTCGCTCTTACATGTGAACCAATAAACCCGATGCACCGATTCGATTTGCGAATTTCCACGGGCACCTTTAAGCATGTACCGACTCATGAATATCTCTAAAATAACGTATCAATAATACTCATTCTAATTCTAGTTCACATGGACATTCCAACTTATCCTAACTTTTATTATTATTATTTTCTCTCCCTCTCCCTTTCTGCTACCGAACGTTGAGGACAAGCAAAGTTTAAAGCAAAAGTTGGAGAGAGAGATAGTGGGGCATCAAAAGGTGGACTTAAAATAAAAGCAGATGAATTTTTTTATTTTATTTTATTTTATTTTTTTTAAATTCCGCCACCACCACCACCAAGAAATCGAAATTCAAACCGTGGCCCTATGGAACGGAGGCATTTCAAAGGAGGAGGGGGGGGAGATATGTTCGAGTAGAGTAGTGATGAGCAAGGGATGGCGTTGACTGTTGACCAATGCAGGACCGCCACGTGGACGAATGGGAAGGGAGGATCTCGATGGATGATGATGATGAAGAGCGATAATGATTTCTTTTTCTTGGGGTGTCATGCACATCACGGTGGAGGACACACGCATGCACGGTTTGGCTTACAACTCCGGACCTAGGATGTCTGTTTTTGATTGGAGGATAAGCTTGTGGCCTGTAATTTCACTCGGAATTAGTGATATCGACTAGCTTTATTTCGAAGATCTCGTTAACAAGTGTCCTAAAGATGTCAATCGAGGCTCTCGATGAATCGGGAAAAAGCATCAAGATTTGAATTTTGCATATTCGTGGAGTAGAATCAACAACCCTCGATGAGTGTGTAACGGGTATGTTTAGCATTCTCATTACTTTACAAAAGTTTTAATTACTCATAATCATTTTGAATTTTTCATAATAACTTTTAATGTTAATACTGCTGTAAAAAATGATTATTATCATGACTTTTTATTTCTAAGATGTTTTCTTTGGGTCAAAACATCATTAATCTTAAGATGTTAAGACATTGATTTTTATTTGTTATTTTTAGGATCAGGCTGAATTGTCTAAATCGATCAATTAAATTTGGAATCATGTCTAGGTTGAGTCCTAATTACCCATTCAATATGATTTGGATAAACACTAACCATAAAAACCATCAAAACCAAGTTTGAACCTAGTAGTTTGTGACTTTTCCTTAAAAAAATTAATTTTTCCTTGTTTTATAAAAAGTGATATTTTCATTTTAGTTAGCAACTTTTTGACATTTTGAAAAAGTAAGCATAGAGGCACCATTAGTCACTAGCGAAACTTTAGTGCATCCAATAATTTCTCAAATTTTCATTCAATGTTACTAATGCTTAATTTGTTTCGTAAAAAATGAACAATTTAGAAAATATATTAGAAAATAATTTTATTATTGAAAATAATTTTTTATATCTAAATATGTTTAAATATTTTCGTGAACAAAAAAAAAAATTTTTCATTCATTTATTTTAGGGAAAACCACAAAAAATCAAAAATTTGAACTACTTTTGATACGTTTATCTTAAAATTTTTTATTTAAGTTCATACTGTGTAACATATTTATTCAAAATTATTTTTCCTTTGACATAGAAAAATCCAAAATTATACATATGTTATATATTTTTACCTTGACTTTTTTTTCAATGACATTAAAATTTTGGGATAAATATGTTACATCAATTTTTTAGCTTTTGATATCAGAAAAAATTTTATAAAAATAAATATAGATAAATGAATTACATAGGCACAAGTTTGGCTTTTTTTCTTAAAAAAATTATGGGATAAACTTTAGAATTTTTTATGACTGAGATGATTTCAAAGTCATCAAGTCAAGCGAACGACTTGACAACCAGCCAAAAAAGGGTCATCCGTGCCCTCTTGCCTGATCTGATCAGACAGCGGAGATCAAATCATCACGATCGTACGGTGCTAAGATGCCCACAAGTTCAAATCCCATCCTAGTTGGCATGGCATGCTATAATTGCCCCTAGGATTCAAACAAATTGACTTCCGTTCTGGCGCCATTGGCGGCCGGGGCTTTCGGCCGAGACGTGGAATTGACCCGGATTCCGAAATTGATCTAATCATGTTGGCGTCAATCAAGCATGCCCTAGTCTTAAAATTATATATTTTTATATTACATTATGCTTATTGATTTATTGAAAATCTAATGCCCTAAGTTTTAATATTCTCATTTTTTCAACATCACAACTATAAAGTTCGAAGAAAATTTTTACGCCCTAAATTTCAACGAACCGTTTCATTTTTTTTCCAATTTGAAAGGACTTCATAGGGCCCTGAAATTGAGGCCTTTGAAATTGGGAAGTGTGGTGTGCGTTGAAATAGAAGTACGACATGAATGTAACTAATCTAGACATGTCACATTTAATGAATGTATTAAATTGCGCCGGTATGAACATAATGCATGAGATGGAATGCACTTGTCATTTTAGAAGTTGACTTAGCATGATAGGTCGACCTATTTACAACTAGGTGTTGATAGGTGTGCAAATTACAAAACACTTTATACACAATAATTTGAGTTAACACGCTTAATATGCTCAAACATGCTTCTAGATAGTTCAAGTGATCTCACTTTACATTAGATCAACTTATGTTATTGACTTTTTTTTTTTTGCATGAGTGTTATGTCCATAAATTATTAAGGATAATATAATCTCTAAACACGAATCACCAAACGTGGCAAAACACATTTAATATATTGTGTGTTAAAACAAGTGACAAGTTCACACGACAAATTAAGCTCGTTGTTTTGTGTTTGAACCGGTTAAGTGGTTGACCTCATGCAGGGCACGATTTTTGCTAAACATAAACAGGTTGATATGTTCAAGAAAAAGCAGAAAAAACCCATTTATGTCAAATCCAAATTTGTTTAATTGCATGCCATGTCAAGAATTGCCGGTCTCAAAATCCACTTTTTTGGGTCTATCTGGGCTTGTTTTTTTGTTATTCACTATTTATTTGCAAATCTCAATTGTTCCATCCTTTTTTTTTCTTTTCTATTTCATGTTTCCAACTCTACTAACTCCTTCAAAGTATGCACATTACATTTCACTCTTCACAAGAAAAAAAAAAAAATCTAATTACGATTTCGGGCATGATCGAAGTGGGCCGAAACCCACATGGCCCATTTTTCTCAAGCCCACATTTAGGCCCACTTACGTCGTTGGCTATATGTGTCCAAACACTGATTTTGGACACAACTGATTTATGCAAGTAATAGAATGTGTGGCAAGGAAAGGTGGGATTAAAGTGGAAGCACAAACGTCTCTTTCCATCGCCTGCTTCCTGGAAGTTTCATTGAGGTCAGGGATCAACTCCATGGTACCTTTTTTCACTCTTTCACACTCTTTCACGACAGGAGCACGACCCCATCGACTGCTTTTTCTTAATGTTATTATAATATTCTCGCACCATGCACGGAATGTTTTGATCTAGAGATGTCAACAGATCATTACTTAGCACGATGTGTGACCCACTTGCATCGTTGCTCCAAATGTAGTTTTTCCAAACTTATGACTTAGGTAATCAAGCCATCGGGCCCGTGTAGTCTACAGACTCGCGGGTCGATTGGTGCCTAGCCAAAATCTGTATCAATTAAGTAAACATTGCCACCATGGAACGATGAATCATTGATCTTGTAACTACAATTTGATCAGGCGAAACGATTTTTGGGGATGGAACAATCTTATTCCACATCGGGTTTTTCTGCCATCACCATAGGTGCATCGATTTTGATTGATCAGAACCAAACGGTGGTGGACATGATCTAGAGAAGTGTGTAAATTCAAGGACTTAAAACTGGATAAGTAGTTGATGACCACATTGAAGAAACCCTGTAACTTCAGGGGCTGCATGTGTCTTCTTCTTCCCTAGATGGGAAAGAGGACATAAAGAGTAGTGCATGGATGCAGTGGCAAGTAACGTGACTTCTCTGCAACTGCAAAATGGAGGACAAGTACTTATACCTCTCAAGTCGTCGCCAAGCTTTCTGGCTAAGCGTGATCTCTCGTTCTAGTTGCGGAGGTCGGAGTGTCGTCGGTGCACTGTTGAATTCGAGAGACGATAAAACATCATGGGTGGCCGATCGCTGATCTACAGCTTCGTGGCTCGAGGCACTGTGGTGTTGGCAGAGTACACTGAGTTCAGCGGGAACTTCGCCGGCATCGCTTCACAGTGCCTCCAGAAGCTCTCTTCCAACACCAAGAAGTTCACTTACACCTGGGATGGCCACACATTCAGCTACCTCGTCGACAGCAGCTTCAGTATGCTCTCTCTCTCTCTCTCTCTCTCTCGTCGCTGGTCGTCTCTTCGGTCCTATGGTCATTTCTTTGCAGCTGCGATAGCTACGAGCTAAGTGTGAAAGCTGCTTGCAGTCGCGTTTACAGTTTTCCTTCGATGAACTGACTTCGTGCCATCTCAATTCTGCAGCATACTGCGTCGTGGCAGTCGAGTCCACCGGCTGTCAGATTCCAACGGCCTTTCTCGAGAGAATCAAGGACGAGTTTTCAAATAGACATGGCGGAGGAAAAGCTGTGACTGCAGTGGCGCATAGCTTGAACAGGGAATTCGGGTAAACATCGCCTTCTCCTCTTAAATCCATGGATGCGACTTCTTTGTTCTCCATCACATGATATGCTGAGCGGAGCTTTGACACAGGCCAAAACTGAAGGAGGAAATGCAGTACTGCGTGGATCATCCGGAAGAGATCAGCAAACTTGCCAAGGTGAAAGCTCAGGTATCAGAAATGACAGGAATTATGATGGAGTATATAGATAAGGTGAGTCGGTATACCTTGGTGTTATACTTTACCACTATGTCAGAACTACGAGAAATTGGCGTGTAACGTCAGACTTATGTTGCTTTGTCGTGTAGGTTCTGGATCGAGGCGAGGAAGTTGAGCTCCTGCTTGACAAGACGGAGAATCTTCGATCTCAGGTACGCAATCTACCACGTGTGATATCCATCCTGGAGCGATGTTGGCTTATCTTATGAAACGAGCTAAAATTATTGTATGTAAGGAGCAGGATCTGGTGTTGAGAAACTGAATGACTCATGCATCACGAGTGATGGTTTAGAGGCAATTATTAGATTGCAAACACAAGCATATTGCAGCTGTAGTCTTCTTCCAGTCTCCTGAACTGGTCGAGCTATTAGTACAGCCGGCTTATTCGGGTCATCTGACGATTATTAAATTGAAAGTATAGAAGCCTGCACGTGAACAGCAGTTCTTCTCTGTTCAAGTCTTGAATGCTCAATTGAGTAAATTATGTAACAACCGGGACAGCCTGAACTCGCGTATTCTTTTCGCTCTTGTGCGGATGTTTCATTTCCTCACATCACTTCAGCCTAGATGCTTTATCGAGTGCAGTTGTCCTCTCATCTAATTTAGCGCCTCTAGGACACCAAATATTGTTCAGGCGGAAGCTGTTCAACATGAACAATATTGGGTACTCCCAGTTCGAGGTCGTGTGTTCCTATTCCACTTCTCATTCCTTTTGCCGTATCGTTGAAATATTGTCCCAAGTCACTTGGCAATGGGTCATATATGACAGCTTAAGTTTTTGGATTGTACTTTCTGACACATATCATTTCTTGCATTTCAGTGGACTTCTTGTTGCTGATCTACATTCAATTCTATGTTGCTAGCTTCTGCATTGAAATTTTCCTTTAAAGCACAAAATAGCCTATGAGATATCTGCCTCACTAAGAACTTTCCCACTATCATAAGAAATGCCATTTGAACTTTTTAAAGGTTTAACTGCCACTGCTTTCCAATAGTCTGCTTTCCTCTACCCAGTCTTCACCATCAAATTCATGGAAGGAGGATCGGAAATCGGTGATGAATTTGGAGCTAGCTAGAACAAAGACTACCGTCTTTCAGTATAATAGAGTCAAGGATCTCGGGGTCCAACTGATATGGATTATCTACTTGCAGGCGCAAGATTTCAGGCAGCAGGCGACCCGAATGAGAAGGAAGATGTGGCTGCAGAACAAGAAAATGAAGCTGATAGTTCTCGGCATGGTCGCCGCTCTGATTCTGATCATAGTCTTGTCCATCTGTGGTGGCTTCAGGTGTTGGGGTAACTAATGGAGTGACTGCAGATCTGATATGTCTTTAAAACCTCCATAAGTCTTGAGTTTTTCTTTCTGTACACAGGAGTTGTCATTGTTGCTGTAGTATAATGGTACAAAAATTGCTTGTATAGTAGTTCTGTACACTTGGAAGAGTTCTCTGATATCATTAGTACTGATAATTTTGAAATAGCTGGAGGATGCTTTGTATTTGAATTAAACCTAACATACTAAATTGGAAATTTCGATTGAATACCTCAAACTTTATATGGAATGTGATAAATACTTGAATTTTCTCTATGTGCAATCAAGCCGTAATCTTTATAAAATGGCATGGTGGTCTGAGAGTGCTAGAGATAATTGGAATGTTTCTATTAATTCTCCATATCTCGCGTATATTCTACAACAAGATATCTTGAATTTTCTGTATGTGCAATCAAGCCCTTTGATTGTATATATCTTGAATGATATTTTAATTTAGATAATCATATAATAAAGCCGATAAATAGGCTTATATATTCTGCAACAAGATATCATCTTATCCTTCAACAACAATAAAGCTTCACACTTTGTACGGGATGTGATAAATCCTGGAGTTTTCAATATGTGCAATCAAGCCGTAAACCAAAACTTCAGAGACGAACTTTCATGGCCAAACTGCAGCTTGCCATGGCATGGTGGTCCAAGAGTGTTAAAAATTAATTATTCATTGATTTTTAGTATATCTCAAGATTGCACATATATCTTACTTTGATTTTTTTATCTTAATTGATATGTTATCTTAAATTATCATATCAACAAGATTTCATTTTATCATTCATCGTCTCATCTTTTGAATCACAAAAGCTTTATAGAAGAATTTAGAATTAGGAACAAGAGTAAACGTGTCTCATTAATAAATGTTTGACCAAATCGGATGTTATAAGGACATATTAGCCAGTCACCTCAAAAAGGTTTTTTTTTTTTTTTTTTTTTTTTTTTCAAAGGAGATGTGAAAATAAGACCGCCCTTCATGTAAAGATGTGTTAAAATCCTTTTTTTTTTGTCACTAGATTCAATCAATATAAAAATTTCAATTAAAATACATTTGAGTATCCAAATAGGCCTATAGACCTAGATGAATTGGAAAGAAGAATCTAGCTCCTTAATGTGCGTCGACGGTGTCACTGATCTTGTTAGAGATATAGATATATTCATACAACGGCACAAGGATCTGGAGTGTAATTAGAGAAATGATTAGTAAATTAAGACAGACTAGAGTAAGCTTAAGCTTAATTAATGGTTTAGTGGTTTAGCAAAACGGTTCAATATACTAATGGTGATGAAGAAATAAAGCAGATGAAGCAGAATTATAATTGAGTAAAATGAAATATAATTATAAGCATAAAGGTAAAACAATAAGAAGAAGTAAGGATTATTTAAAGACGTCAATAAATACTCATATATAAATAAAATGGCATAAAGCAGATGAAGCAGAATTATAATTAAGTAAAATGAAATATAATTGTAAGCATAAGAGTAAAACGGTAAGAAGAAGTAATGATTATTTAAATATATCTATATCTTTAACAGATCTCTTGACCAATAAGTATTACGATATGAATCATCGTCTCAATTTAAAGGATAGCAGTGTTCTATGTACAATCACAACTAGTGTACCAACCAACTCAAATGCATAACCCCTGATGCTAAGGGGGCACGACCAGTTCATATACTTTTTGTAAGAAGGAAATAATGAAAACGGATAGGGAGAAAATGTTCTACTCAGTTGTATTAACCAACGACATAAGCCATGTACATCAAGTGACCTCCGGATCAAGACACTCACAAGAGACTTATGACAATAGTCTTGCTCTGTCTCATTTTCCTATCTTATTGTCCCTTCATTCTTTAATGTAATTTTTCAGTAATAATAGCCATCTTAATTTTTTCCACTTCGCGAGCAATTCTCATTTGTTAATAAATCGGGCAATTTGACAATTCATTGGTTAATTACTTTACAGAATGAAATCAAAAGTAAAGGATATTAGCACGATTTGATTGCTTTCTTTTGTTTGTAAATGATTTCAATTAGAGTAAATATGTTGGAAAGTAGTTTTAACTACTTTTTTGGTAATTGATCTTAATTAATTTTTTTTTTGCCAAATTTCTTTTCCCAAGAAATTAGATGGGAGTCATTATACATAAAATATCTTTATCATTGAATGGTGGGAGTTCAGTCCATTGGTGGAGTATAGCTTGAACAGGTCATTTGAGGAAACACCGCCTTCTCTTCATAAATTAATGGATACAACTTATTTCTTCTCCACCACATAATCTGCTAAGCTGAGCTTTGACGTCCGGAAGAGATCTGCAGACTTGTCAAAGGAAAAGCTCGGGTATCAGAAATTGTAAACTTATTGTACGAAAGCCAATTCAACCATAAATTTTTCGATCGTATTAATTTAGTTCTAAAAAATTGCAAAATTTGTCCATATTAGTGCTGACATTTGAATTTTTATCGACATCTTAAATATCCATTAATTTTAGAAAAAAATCAAAAATTTATAAAAAAGGTAAAAAGCAAAAATATTATATGAAAAAAAATGAAAAAATGAAAAAGAATGAATTAATGAAAATATCCGGCCCACTCATTTGACAAATTTTCGGGCCCCCTGCACCCAGCTTCCCATTTCCCTTCCTTTTCTTGGCCCATCTTTCCTTATTTTCTTTGACCCATCTTTCCCATTTCCCCCTACACCCAGCTATGGAGAAAGAGACGTTTACTCTCCGGAGAGCGACAGAAAGTGGTCTCGCCGGAGCTCCCCGTCGGTTTTGAAGAACTCCGGCCAAAGGGTCTGGTCATTTCGTGAGCCGACCGAAAAAGGGGGAGGTCGGAATATCAACGGGCGTCTAGTATTGAATTCATCCAATGTGACAATACTCATTTTGAGAATGTCCGGTGCCAAAGCTATTGAATGGGTAAGTTGCCAATCTCTAAAACAGACTATGAAATGTTCGTACCCGGAGAACTGTCAATTATCAAGAACAATAATTCAATCAAAATACAATTATCTCCAAGTCTAAGAAAGAATCCTATTCGAGGAGATTTGATTAATTTGGAATTAAAGTCATTTCGAATAAAAGTATTTAAAATGAAAGGGTTCATTTTGACCGTTAAGAGTAGGTAGTCCGTCCATTCTTGTATCTTTGTTTCTATTGTATTCTATTTCATCGTATCACATTCTTTCTTTTGCTGGAAGATTTTTGACAGAATAGATCGGGCTTGATAAAACTATTTATGTTATGATGTAAGAATGCATTGCACACAATGACTGCAATTCTAGAGAGATGCGAAAGTGAAAGTTTATGGGGCCACTTCTGTAACTGCTTATTATGCCCTTCCTTGTCTCAGGGTGTCTAAGTATCCAACGTAACCCTTCCCTTGTCTACATATATGATCCGTTTACAAGGTTACTAGATTGAAAATTGATGACATTTGAAAACTTATAGATTTAATGTCACATTCAGCAGAGATTTATGATACTTGTATAGGATTCGGACTTATGTCTCTCTGTCATGCAGGTTTTGGATCGTGGCAAGGAAGTCGAGCTCCTGCTCGACAAGACAGAGAATCTTCGATCTCAGGTAAGCAATCTACGATGTGTGATTTCCATCCTGGAGCAATGTCGGCTTATCTTATTAAACGAGCTAATTATTGTTATGTAAGGAGCAGGATCTGTTGTTGAGAAACTGAATGACTAGTGCATCATGAGTGATGGTTTAGAGGCAACAATTAGATTGCAAACACAAAGTATATTGCAGCTGTAGTCCTCTTGCAGTCTCCTGAACCGGTCGAGCTACTAGTACAGCCTAGATGCTTTATCGAGTGCAGTTGTCCTTTCATCTGGTTTAGTGTCTTTAGACCGCTAAGTAGTTCAGGGAGAAGCTGATGGACATGAACAATGTTGGGTATTCCCAGTTCAATATCCTCTGTTCCTACTCCTCTTCTCATTCCTTTTGCCGTCTTGTTGAAAGAGTCCTTAATTGCCTGACAATGAGTCATATATGACAGCTTAAGATTTTGGATTGGACTATCTAACACATATTATTTCTTGAAATTCAGTGGATTTCTTGCTCCTGATCTACATTTGAATCTGTGTTGCTAGCTTTTGCATTGAATTATTCCTGGAAAGCACCAAATAGCATATGGGAGGTATACCTTACTAAGGACTTTCCACGCTATTATAAGGAATGTATTTGAAATTTGTAAAGGTTTTTATACCGTCTTTTGGTATGATAGAGTTAAGGATCTCAGTGTCCTACTGATGTGGATTATCTACTTGCAGGCGCAAGATTTCAGGTAGCAGGTGACCCGAATGAGGAGGAAGATGTTGCTGCAGAACAAGAAAATGAACCTGATAGTTCTTGGCATCCTCGTTGCTCTGATTCTGATCTTAGTCCTGTCCATCATTTGTGGTGGCTTCAGGTGTGGTGGTAAATAATGGAGTGAAACTGATCTGATATTCTTTAAAATCTCCATAAGTTTTGAGTTTTTCTTTCTATATGCACAAGTCCTCATTGTTGCTGTAGCATAGTGGAACAAAAATTGCTTGTATAGCTCTGTATTCTTGGAAAGAGTCCTCATTGTTGCTGTAGTATAAGTTTTTAGTTTTTCTTTCTATACAAATGAGTGCTCATTGTCGGTGCAATGCTCGAATTAAACTTGATTGAACAAAAGATTTTGAGTGTAATAACAGTGTGTGCAAACTTACTTTTGAGTTTTAAATACATAGGACTTAGATGTTTATGTGATTTGATCTAATTCAACTATCGATGTTTCTTTTGTCGAAACTTTTGACAAGCCAAGAGTTGATTTCTGCTTTTGAGCCACTCAAGCGTGGAAAGGCAGCAAAATCACAAATCAACAAAGCGTAGAAAAATCTCCAAGTCCATTACTAGGAAAAATTCTAGACGAGAAGAGCTCAACCTTCTCTTGCAGATGATATATCAATGTGGCTTACACATCAGAAAAGTGTTAAATCATCTGATGATCTTTTGTGTTCTTATTATCCCTTTTACTAACTTCTACATATAAGATGTAGATAAGTTAATGTTACTGCTACTGTGCAAACCTTATGTACTATTCTGAACAAAAAAAATAAACCTTATGTATCACGCCACTTTATCCTCTCAATTCACATATGGTGCTGCTCTACAAGGAAGAAGCTTGATCTTGTCCATCATTCGGGCATGATGCAACCGGATGCAAGTTTCCTAGCATCTTCTTCTCCTCTTCAACCACTTCTGCAACTGGGTTTTCCTCAGCCCAGACTGCAGCATCAAGGTACCCAAGCTCAAACAGCCTGTCGAGGATATCATCTTCTGCAGGTTGGACCGCCCAGTTGAAAACCTGATAATATCCTATAGTCAGTTATCTTCCCCTTGGATAATCAGAACTTAATGCAGGAACTGAGATAACCTCTTTGAAGTTCCCCCGATTTTCTGGATTGCAATCTGGGCTGATCCCAATCCCTTGCAACCGGAGTTGAGCAGCTGAAAAGGCGCACATGCGGACCTATAGGTGGAAAAACGGCGATTAGAATGACTCACTCATGAGTAGCTTTATGACCAATTTGAATGGTCTAGTTTGGAAAGGTACATAACATCTCATCCAATGGAAATAACCATCAAATTCTAATACATGCAAATGTGCTCTCCTGAAGTACTAAAGGAATCCTAATAATATTTGACTTTGCCGCTTTCCAGTAGTGGCAGATGCAATTTGCACTACTAGAACTATGGCCAAGAACACAATGATCCGTGCCTAGGGATACTTTATCGGTCACCAACTTCATGAAAATAACAAGATATATCTACTGAACAGGCATGCGGAATGAGCATACGTTCTTGTCAACCGCATTTACCAATTGACAGCCCGGAAAATAGGCCAAGGTAGAAAAACACAAAATAAAATACTATATAGAACGGGGCAAAATAAGCCATTCAAAAGATTAAAGAAAGGATGAGAAAAATTAAAAAACTGCTGAAGCCATTGAATAAATTTCATACGTTTAAATTCTGCCTTTTCTACTACCAAACAGTGAAATTTTGTGCATCTCTTAAGGATGAACACGTCAACGGCCTAAAACTGAGAGTCGTCATCAAGTGAGGTTAAGCGAAAACTCAATGCAAGCATCGACACGAAGTTCCGGGTCCAAAACTGGTTGACATTTTCTTCACTCCCAACTGTCATTGGAATCAATCTTAATGATTCTCATCAAGTAATTAGTCCACCCTTCTCCCTAATAGGTCTCTTGCACCTGAACATGTTTTGTATTTAGATGCTATGATAAGGAAACCTGCCGTTTCTTTGGATGCCAGGTAAACAGGGAAAAGTCAATACATGATTTTTTTAGACAAATCAGTCCTCTCTCTTTAATGTGCTAAAGAAATATAATATCTCAAGCACATACAGTTTGAGCAGCAGATGTAGGTGGCATGAACATCGTTAGAGCCCCATCAATGCACAGTCGATCACGAAATAATGTGGCCAGTTGTGGTGCCATATATCTGCAACAGATCATCTTGATCTAAAAGCTGCATTGAGAAAGACAATTTACTAAGAAGAAAAGAAATTTAGCAGCTATTCACCCCGGGATAAAGGAAGAAGCTAATACTGCATTGATAAGATCTTCTTTGGAGTCAAACTGATCCACCAGTAAACCGCTAGGCTTTGGGAGGATCTCGGTAACAGCAACTGCAACACCAAAATCTTAAGAAGATGCTGCGAATAATACTAGAGGAAAAATTAATAGCTCAACATGAAATTCATTTTAAGTGATGACTTTCATGAACTATCACAAACATGGGCCACTAGTCAAGTTCCTCTAATTGCATATAGAAGAGTACAGTCGAAATTCGCAAGAATCTTTTCATTCAAGTCATGTAACCCCTAAGAGTCCAATACAAACTTCTACCTATAGTACAGTCTCATCTACCAGATAAAGGCATAACTGCTGCAACATCCAACACATCTTCCAGCCACGGATACCACTCCACTCGCTTTTCACAATAAGCTTCAGTTCAAGACTTTTCCTATGAAGAAGCAAAATCCGCAACTACTTTCCCTCTATGAATTGCTGCTGATAGATAGAATTTTAATGCCCCTGCTTTAACGAGACAAATTCTAATCTCAAACCTAAGTAATATGGACAAAACAAGGGGAGAAAAGAGTCGTTTGAAAACAAGACATCCTCCTGCTTTTAGAAGTTTGAAAACAGAGTAGAAGACAAGGGACAACCCATAACGCCAAGTACTACAAGCCAAACGACTTAAAGTCCCATCACATCCCTTTAAAATCCTAGGCGGCTGCAACTTCCTAACTTCAACGCATTTGAAAGAAAATCATACGTAGTAGGACTAGGTATTAGACTTTAAGGATCGTTAAGAGTTGGGAAGAGGTTGGGATAGGCTCCTGCAGGGTCATTTGCCAATGAAAGAATACCCTACCAGGCATCAGTATTCATATTTTGCTCCCTTGAGTGAGTCACTAATATTCTTCAATGAGTTAACATAAACTCAAGGTCACATTGTCAGATAATCAATGGTCATTTACCAACAACATGAATGTGCTAGAAAGGGCAAACAGGACAGCAGGCAGAGAGAAAGAACAGAGGGTGAGAGATGAAATTCCCACTTACTGCGGACCCTTCCATTGCACCTGGTATGAGCATCTTCGGGAAGAAACTTAGCAAGCACGTCACGAAGAATGGCCTATGCATAAGGAACATAAGAAATGCTACGTTTATGGCATACATAGGCTTAAATTTCATATTAATGAAAATCAATGCCATGTTTGGCAGGGCTAATGTCTTGGACGACGAAATAGAATCCTTCAGAAACAGTGGATAATGATGAACATGGTATTTCCTAGTCTGCACAAACCTTTTTGACTCCTCATTTAACCAGATAGGAGAAAAACCATGTTCTTGCTGGCTGTGATTTAAATTCTGATCAAAACACTGTCCTGAACACACATAATCCAGCAAAAAACTAGTTGAAACCTCATGTTATTGCTCGTTCATAAGAACCTTAAATCGATCCACATCAGTTATTGATTTAGATTAATATTGTACCGAGTACAAGTTATTCTTGGGAAAGATGATATGGAGATAAATAAAATAAAAGAAGCATCATGTGAAAAGTACAGTCCATACCCCAAGCCGAAAAGCAGTTCCCTTTCTCCGACAATCATCAGCGAGTACCTTAGTAGCCATCAAAGCCTCTTCCATGCTGGCTCCAGAAGCAATTGCTACACTTACTATGGCACCAGATGACGAACCAGCCAATGGTGTGGTTTCCTTAGGCAGAACAGAACATCTTAAACGTAATTAAAGACCAAGTCACTAAGTAGACAAATGACAACACATGGACATGGAAACCCATGCAACGCATAGGGAAGCTGCTAGTTATGAACAATATATGGGAATAAAGCAAGATAGAAAGTTAACTTTAGCTGATTGATGTATCTGATCCTTTGATAATCCTAAATATCAGCAAGCTACTCGTGCTTTCTCGGTAACTAAGGCAGACTAGGGTAAAGAACACACAATAAAGGACTGAACAGTCAACAGTTGTGGACTCTAGTAGTACCTAACCAGTAACCATGGATATCGTGTCACAATATGAATCGCAAAAGGATGTTTTAAAATGAATCGTGAAACAAGATTTGCTGAAGTACCTATTTTTCCATGAGATGATATTAACAAATCCCTCATTTTTCCATGACAAAAGAATAATGGCCGTTCACATATATATCGTGAACTTCTATTGATCAGAAATTCAAATAAATGATTTGTTTCAAACAAGAGTCGGACTTTAACAGCAGTAGAAGGTTGACGACCAGTGCTGTCTTTAGTGAATTGGAATATGTCATCTATGCCATAAATAATAAGCTTATGCTAGTAACTTACTATGAAACTGTTACATTGCAACATACAACAATCGCCATAGAAGTGACAGGACTTAACGAGCTATGTATCAGAAGTAAGTAGAACTGATGGATTCATATGAGTTGAATAGACTTCAAATAAGCACACTTCAATATCATTCTTTTTTAATCTCCAATCAGCCAAGAAAAATCTATCAGAGAACCAAAGTAACTCAGCATTAGAAAAAAAAAGATGGAACCTTGATATGGCCCTTTTCGATGAGGAGTTGTGCGGCCCCTAGATGGTAAGGGAACAAGTGCCCGGCGGCTGAGAAGCTGAACCCAGGACTAGTCAACACTCTCCTCTCCTGCTCTACCTCCACATCCTGAATCCTCTCCTCCTGCATCACGTCAGGCTCTGTCTCGACCTCGGTCATGATGCCGATCCTCTCCTTCCCAATCAGGAGTGAAGCGATGGCGAGGAAGAGATCGCCAATGTTGATGGCAGACGGTTTAGTGTCCAGCTGAGAAGAAGTGAGCTTGGGGGTCTGCTTCTGGGTCTGAGCGGAGAAGGGTTTAGAAGAGAAGGCGAAGGTTTGGCGACGAAGAGGGAGGCGAGCCAAGGTGGGCTTGAGGGTCAGAGCAAGGAATGGGTAGGCCTGGTGGTGGTGGAGGGGAGAGAGATGGAGGGAGGAGAGAGAGGCGGGAGCCATGGAAACGACCGTTTGCAGAGTTTTGGCTCCCTTGTCTTCTTCTTTTTTCCTTCTTCTTTTCCTTTCCTCGTGAGAGAAATAAGGAAAATATTTAAATAAGGATACGAAATATTATGCTTTCTCAAATAAAGATCTGAAGTGAATGTTATTTCAAAAAATGATACTAAATGATCGAGGACATTTTCGTCATTGGATTCTTTTTATTTCTTTCCTTTATTTCCTTTTATATTTTTTCTTTCCATAAAAAAATCTCAAAAAGGAAAAAAAGTTAAAATTTACCAAAAACACAAATAAAAATAATAATGGAATGAAGGTCCTCGCTCTGGCCACCGCCCCATCAGCCCCCTTTTCTTTTTAATTATTTGTGTTTTTTAAGTTTTAATTATTTTATTTTTTGATTTTTTTATGGAAAGAAAAAATAGAAAAAAAGAAAAGAAAGAAAATAAAAAAGTAAATGATGGAAATGCTCTCAATCATTTGGCGAACCGAAGTTATTTTTGGAGACTGATATGACACTTTAGACCCTTATTTGAAACAATATCCTCTTTAAATTCTTATTTGAGAAGACAATGACACTTTATGCCATTATTTAAAATAATATTTACTTTAGGTTTTTATTTGAGGAAATAATAATATCCGAACCTAAAAAGGTTAACACCTTGGAAATCCTCAAACTGATAAAGGATTATTCATTAATTGCATGATTTTGGCTAATAAGTGTTATTGATTTATCGCCTAATAAGTGTTTTCTGAAATCCATTCCAAAAATTACATGATTTTCTCTTCGATTAGAATCCTTGTGAAAATGTCGAGCCCATCTTCGCAGACAAGGAGGCCTAGTAATTTTGTGAATGTTGGCGTGGGATTATTGTTCCCCACATTAAAATCGCATATTAAGTAAGGGATTATTAATTAATTAATTTTATTGATTTACCAACCTAACAAGTGTCGCCTTAAAATTCATTTGAAAAATTTCGTGATGTTGGCTTGGATTAGAATCCCTTGGGAAAATCTTCAAAATATTTTTTTATCATGATATAATATTTTTTCAAAAATGAGTGAAAAATAGTTTTGTGACTATTGACGAAGACATTGATTATATGATAGACACCGATGTAGGCAATTTCTAATAAATATTTTTTTTATTAGTTTTTTTTTTTTTTTTTTTTTTTTTTTGTGTTTTTCCTTTTTTTGGTTCTCTCTCTTCCTTCTTTCTCTGGCCGGTGACATGTCAATTATCTTGAATTCTACCGATTGTCGCTGAATATAGCATTTGCATAGTTGCGTTTGTACTAGACAAAAGATAAATAGTTACTTTAGTTGCGAAAATTGAAATAGAATTATTATAATTAAATTATACACAAAACTAGTTTTCAATTAAGTAATTAAATGAAGTCAACCTATGATAATACATAGGGAGAAACTCATGTCTACTCATAAGTATTTTAACTTCATCGCATGTAAACTTAGCGATGCTTGGGCTACATCAATGTTTAACTAAAAAAAAAAACAAGAAAGCACAAGACAGCCGTCTAACAAGAAAGTCAAACAAAAAGAAAATCAGGAAATGATAGAGAAAATGCTTTTTTAATAAAAGAAGTATTCCGTTTGGTATTAGCATTGAAAAATTAAGGACATTGTGAGGGGCACCTTTAATTCTCGTAGTAATTCGGATTTGTCATGAATTGAACAACCGGAAGGAACAAAAAAAATGTTGAGAGAGATCATTGGTTTTATCAAGGGTTGAATATTGATCTAAAAAAAAAAATTATAGAAAAGTAAAGTAAATATGTTACATATAGACAATATGCACGGTGGACTCTCAATTAGTGTTTTATGTCGTATTAGCGTACACAATATCAGAAAGTATTCCATTTAAACAGTATAATGCAAATTAGTCTCTCCTCCCCACAATTAGTGTAATTAGGGCATTGGGAGATTTCCAGCTTAGAAACTGGAACTCATCCATTCAAATTACATATCAACTACTTTGGGTTAGAGTCACTTTTACAGGCCAATAATTGCCTGTGTTTAACCCTTTAAACGGTTCATGCAGTTTACAAGTGCTCCTTGGGCTTGCAAGTTGCTGGATGCTTGAAGCCTAGAGGTGTCAAATGAGTGGGTTGGGCCGAAAATAATCTGACCCATGTTGATTCAATTTAATTCGTTTTAACCCATTTTTATATTATATAAATTTGATAACTCAACTCATACTCGACCCATACCCGACTTGACTCATATTACCAACACATATTAATAGTTAACTTAATTTAAGAAAATCTACTCATGCCCATTTAATCTACTTTAAACTTTTCATAAATAAGTTATTTGAATAAAAATTTCATGTTAAATTTATAAAATAAATTAAATAATAAAAAGTAGTAAATAAAAAATGTGAAAAAAATATTTTGGAAAATAATTTTTTTAAAAAAAATAGAATTTTAATTTTTTTAAAAAATTTTAAATTATTTATTATTATTTTCTTTATTTTTCTTCTTCCTTCTTCTTCCCACTTTTCCTTCAATGGCGTCGCCTGATGGCGATCGGCTAAGATGTAGGCCGGTGAACTCGAGGCTCAATCGATCCAAACAAGCAGGTGACCTCGAGCTCGCCGGTGTTGGCCAAGCTTTGTTGTGGCCCCGGAGGGTGGCAAGCTTGGGGCTCGGCTGCCTAGACCTAGGTGAGCCGGAGCTCGGCCAAGGCCAGGAAGCTCACGGCTCGCCTACCTAGATCTAGGTTGAGCTTCGGCCGATGAGCTAGAGGCTTGCCTGCCCAAATTTGGGTCACACTCCAGCCAGCGACCTTAGAGATTGCCTGCCCAAATTCAAGCAAGTCGGAGCTCGGCCAAGGCCGGCGAGCTTGCGGCTTGCCTGCCTAGAGCCCAGTCGAGCTCCGGCCGACAACGGCGAGCTTGGGATCGACGATGGTGACGTAGCGTGGAGGCGGGATCGGCAATAGAGATTAGGGATGCGGGGGATGGAAGAAGAGAGAGGAGGAGAGCCTTGGACCATGGGTTAAGAGTGGGTTATTAGGGAATCCACTTAACCCATATTTGACCTATACTAAGAATCATTTTTATTTTTCCTTAACTTTTTAAGATCCATATGTGACCCATATTTAACTTTCACTCGACCCATATTTGACCTGTTTAACTATAAGTGAATCATAATATGGGTTTTATCGCCCATTTTGACACCTTTATTGAAGCCTTACTCCTGGGCTATAAGGAAAAAGTTTATCGGTCTCTTTCAACTTTAATTGCATAGAGATAAGTGCTACTTGACGTGGAATCTTAGTAGTCATCTATCTATATATTTATGAATTTTTACTTTTAATGTATAAAAAAGTTTCTCCATAATCCAAGTAAAGATACCAACCCATTCAAGTTTTAATTTTAACAAGATGATCATTTCACTAGGTTGCGGATATTTTTCATTTATGACTGCAAGTGTGAAAAAATGTTTTGTAATGGTAACGCCCCTAACAGTAGTCCTACATTTATTTACTCTTGAAATAAAGATGTTTGGGTTGTTCTTTTTTATACTTAAATGTAAAAATATCTTACACAAACAATGCTAAGAGCTTGTTTTGTAACAATTATTTTCCTGAGAATAATTTCTACTTAAAAATAATTTTTTTGGATTATATTCCTTGAACAAATTTCTGAGTATTCGAAAGTGTTTGATAATTATGTAAAATTTCTATTCCTTAAATGAATAAAAAAAATAGAAGTGTGTTTAGGACTACCCTTAATTTTTTTTGTGATGTAGGATTACTTTTAATTTTTTAATAATTTTATGAGATTTTTTTTCTCTTCTTCTTCTTTCTCTAGTCAGCAACCTTGCTGGCCTTGACGAGGTTGGCTTCAGTTGGCCACGACGAGGCTTGACCTTGCTTGGCCATGACGAGGCTCCAGCAAGGTCATGAGACCTTGTCTTCAGCTAGAGGAGGAAGAAGAATTGATTTTCTTGTCTTTTTGATTGATTAATCCTTTAAGGCTTTAACCAGACATTGCTTTGAAACTTGCTGAAAATAGAAGGACCTTATAAAGAATGCAAATCGTAATTCGGAGACATCACGAGGTCATCGGCAAAGCATAAGTGTGAAAGGTGAATTTCAAAACAGAAAGTTTGAAACTTCACACTCCCTTGAGTAGCAGTTGGTTTAAGAACCTTGATAAGACAGCAACAGCCATCGGCAACAAGTAAGGTGAGATGAGGTCATCTCTAATGATCCAAGGGTATGGATTTGGAGGCTTGATTAATTGAAGACTCACAAAACACCTTGCAAGCTCTAATAATTAAATCCAAGCCCTTGGCCTATGCATCAGAATTGTTTGTACGTAGTTGGTAGAATTTGAACACACGACTTTTCAATTCTTAAGCTAGAAACTCTTTAACATCCCAATCGATTGCATTGACTCTAGGGTTCCCTTTTTCTAGGACAGTTACTGGCTAACTCACTGTTCATACTAAATGGGAATTACCTCATTCAATTGAAGCAATGAATTGAGGAGGATCTCCAATGGAATTAAAATATCATTAAGAATGAGCTATCAATTATGGATGGAATTGGAATCCGACAAGAAAGGAAAACTAATAGCGCAAGCATGTTACATTGTTGTGGTCCATTTCCACATTATTGTAGAGTACTAGATAACAGTTGATTACATCAACTGTTGGATGCCCAAACTACTATATTTTAGAGCATTGCTCGCTTCAGCTTGAAGATACCGGTGATTCCTGGCAAATGAACTTTTTGGAAATAGTCCTCCCAATTGATACACCCTGGATCAAAGCAGAAGAGATTTTCCAAGTCTACTCCATTCTTCATGGCTGTGGCTCTCAAAGCTTTTGTGTTGGTATCGTCGAAGCTGGGTCAGTTAACAAAAAAGGGAATAAGAAGACAAAAACAAGAATTCACTAACAATTGAAATTCTCATTTCGAAGCATCACTACTTTATTGTACGTCATGATTTTAAGTAGACTAATTAGTAAGCCGATCACAAAATTGAGACTTACATCCCCTTGAATAAAGCTGCAGGTCTATAGGTTGCTGCCACTCGCATTGTGATGTTGATGTTCCTTTTCATGTTTGCAGGCAAGCTTTGCAGACTATTTTGTTCCTACAGCAAATAATAAACAGTGTGAACAAACTCATTCATATCAATAGAGAAGTGATACATCGGATGGTTTGCTATAATTATGCATATTTGCACTTTTGGCTTTTCAAGTTGCGATGCTTATCAAAGTAAAGTGTGTTATGCAGACAAACATTCTTAATACATAAGGTGAGAGAAACTAACTTTGACTCTTTTAGATTTATGTAGATAAAAGCCAAATCTTCACATATGTGTGAAAGTTTTTGCGTTAAACATTAAATGAAGGTGAACTTCTAAATGTTGCAAAAATAGTAGGTGAAAATAGCCTTGATCATGAACCTAACGGCCCATAGGTTGGCTTGGGCCACAATGGCCGAAAGAGCACTTTTGATTTTTCTTAGGTAATGCTATTTGGTCATCTTGGCCCATCCCAATTTTTTCTAAATAAATTTTTTCTATTATGGATAGGCCGGGTCAACAAATTAAGATTGACATAATGGTTTGGCCTCGCTTGGGGGCTCATTATCAGTTTATCCCGCAACATTTACTAAAATCCTAAAGTAGAGAGTGTTGCAAAAAATTCAAATGGCATATGAGATGTTGAGACATGATGTCAATTTGAGTCAATGAGAAAAACCTTTGATCGGAGAGCGTAATATTCGGTCAGGTTCTTTTGAAGGCTTTCCATGCTATCTAGTAGGATAAACTTACCAACTTTGACCAGTTTTCCATCCTCATTTGTCAAAGGGTTATTTTTGAAGTACCTGAAAATGAAGTCCTGAAATTCTGCAAATCTCAGGGGATTACTCATTGAGGAACCCACATGATAAATCATATAAGAAGACCGATTTGCATGCACCGCCATGGCCACAATCATGGCATTTACCACCATATCAGCTGGTATCTACAAACAAAAAAAGGTATCATATATTAAAATCGAAAATGCACTAAGAGTAGCTGCGATCAATGCGTAGGCGACCCACTTTGACAGCCCACTCCAGGAAGGTAAATGGGAAGTTTGGACAAAGTGCTCACATGAGAAAAACCCGACCAATTTAAAATATTTTTATATAAATTCTATGTTACATGTTGTGGGTTTGGGCAATACAATAGGCCTAATTTTTGGGGCCACCTACCCAGTGATCTTTAAATCGAGAACATGCAATCCACCATTTGTCATACATATATTGTTGCCTCTTATTGCACATGATTAATGAGAATGCATATCCTTTTCCCCACATTTTCCCCATTGCTATGTATAGGGAGAGTATGGCTTGCACCTAGTATATGAGTGTTGGGGTCATCCATATCGGTTATGAAAAGGATTGGTATTCAGTTTATAAATGTGAGGGAAAACCCTATCTTTCGAGCTTTTTTTGGGTAAAAGATGCTCAAGATCACCCATATATCAAAGCCTAAGTTATTGAGAAGTTTACATTCAACGGTCACATGGGAGATATGGGTCATTGCTACTATGACTCAGTGTTTGATGTGTGAGGGGAAAATTGTTGGGATTAGTTTATAAGTGTGATGAAAAGTCTCACATTTTGAACCAGTTTTTATGGGAGGGAATTGTCCAAAAAGTCCAAAATCTATTGTATTATCGTCATTAAATCTTTCAATTTTGTCAATTGAGTTCATTTGTCCATTTTTGGTTGGAAATTGCTGGTGTGCACAATTTTAAATAATATTTTAATTTTTTTCAAATTTTTATTATTCTTTTTTTCCTTTTCTCCTTTTATTTTCTTATTTCTTTTTCATTTTTCCCCTTACTAGCCTAAAGCGAGGGTCAACCTCTCCGGCCTCAGGTGAGGGACACATGGGCTGGGTTGGCAAGAGTTACCCTTGCTTGATTTGGTGAGGGTGGCCATTGCCTTAAGACGACAATGCTGGCATTTGATGAGGCCGAGTAGTGGTTGGCAGATGGAAGAAGGAAAAAAAGAAAAAGAGAAGAATAAGAAAAAAAGAGAAAAGTGAAAAAAGAAGGTGTTAACAATATTAGGATATCAAATATCTTTTAGAGATATTTAAGACATTTTCTCTAATTTTCAATATTTATTTTGATTATGCACATCTGATTTGATTTTCTTTGATTTTTTTTATATAAACCTATAAATAGGCTATTTCTGTACGTCGGTTCTCAGATTCACTAAGCTAACAACAGGTATCTTTCATTCTGTGGGATATCGTAATGAAGGAGACACTACAACTATTCATATTAAACTGAGAGTGAAGAGGCCAAGACAATGATTGCTATGATAATTAGACGTTACCACGTCAAGTATAGTGTTTGGATCGCCAATGAAGGAGTTTATTTTTCCTCTCTCATAATTGATGGCGATGTTATCCAAGTGTCTGTGCAATTAACATTCTCCATAAGAAAATAACTTAGAAAAAAGAAGAAGAAGACTTGCTTCATATACTAAGATAATTATGAACTTCTGAAGTCTCCCAATATGCAACTAATCAAATAAAGCAAAGGCATCGAACAAGTATAATAAAATGACTTTATCATTAGGGAAAACCACACCAGAAATTTCAAACACTTTGTATTGCACGCAATCCAATCATAAGTATCTTTCGACAGCCGCAACTCAGCTCTAAGCCTTTGAAATTAGTACAATCATGTCTTAATATTTGCCACGCGGTGTGAAGTTGATGGAAAATCAGATACCTCATCAAACTGACATGATTCTCAGCTAAACATGAATAAAAAGGGTCTTGGTTGTGCATCGAGAGAGTGGCTTCATTATGATTATCAATTGAAAATAGAACATAAATTTTATGAAAAATTGAGTGAAAGTCGAAAACCTAAAACCAATACGTCAATCTAGAATTTGAATCATGAAAAATTAATGAAATGTCTATGTATTTATAAATAGAAGTCAGAACCGAGCAGTATAACAAGGCCTATGAGTTTATTCACAATCCAATAATAAAAATCAATAATTTTGAAGCGACAAATTCAGGTTACCAAAAGCCTCGATTTCAAAATATAATTCTAATTCGATCAGTGTATTCAAAAAATGAAAACTCAATTTAATATATATAACAAACCTCTAATTGTAGGCGAGTCAATTCAAAATTCCGTTGGATTTTAGTGATTCAATTTGAGACTTAATAACTAGATTTAGGCTTTTACTCAGAACATAATATATTTTCCCTCGGTTTCACATAACATTTGAGTCTAAGTTTTTAATTGATTTTGAAAATCAAGGCATATCGTTAATGGGCCACAAAAACTGATCCTTTTTTTTTTTTTCCTCCACAGATTAACAAATCTCATTATTTGGGCCGGATGGATTCAATTGCGCAAATTATAAAATTTTAGGATTTGATTGTATTCCATACAAAATGTTCAAGACTCTTGCAATAACTTTGCTCACCATTTTGCTTTCAAAAGCACTGATGAATTAATGGGAGTTGTGAAGGATAACCTGAAAGGGAAACCCTCGAGCCAACCGGGAAAAGGATCTCTATGCGTGCTTGTTACGATGGCTGGTCTTGCAATAGCAAGCGGAACATTCCAGTTGAGATGATGCCTCATCATCATTTCTCCCATTGCCTTAGTGAAAGTGTACGTATTTGGCCAACCATGCAGCCTTGCCCTGCAATAAGAATTGAGGATTACTTTCCTATATTTATGATACTCTTCTATAAAATTCTTTTCCTTCAACGGTCAGGCGAGTGTCGGGATTAGCTTTCATGCACCTCGATATGTCCTTGACGTACTCCCTTCGATTGGTCTGATGTAAGGATTTTACTTAGTTAGTGCTCTCAACAAAACTTGAATCTAAGACCTTCAAAGGAGCAAGCGCCCATGTCATCTAAGCTAACACCATTTTCATAAATTGATCCATAGATTATCCTAGTTCAAATAGGTTAGGTTGTTTTATAATTAAAGTATATGTTTTGATACTCCCTTTTCAAAAAGAAAGACAATATGGTTTTGATACCGGGGTCAAGTAGCATGATGATCAACCTAGTTATGTACTTTTCAGTTATCTATATAAAGCAAACCTTTGCAGGCCCAAGTTCTTCAAGGCGATGGTGATTTGTTCTTCTGAAGCATTCTTTTCTTGAAGTTCCCTGATCAATTCTTCACAGGAGAGCTTTTCTTCATTGACATCTAGTTTTCTTGATCCATTTATTGTCTCACCCATGCTAAATGCCTTTTCTGGTACAACTCTCTTATCGTAGCCCCATGCATGTGCTGAAAATAAACCATATGGTCAATTCTAGAGATAAAAATATGATCGGTCCTCTAAATTGGTTTACAGAATTAACGTGACATAATTTTATTGAGTGTATGCTATAGAATGAGGGAAATATTGAGAACTACCACGGCGGGAAAATCACTTACCAGTTGATACATGGAGTAGCATCTTTATGTTGATACATCTTGTAGCGAATTCTGCGACGTGCTTAGCTCCATAGACATTGACGGCCAGTGCAGTGTCGTACCTGCAAGAAAAAAAAGCCTGGAAAAATAATTAAGCATGAATTATTGATTGCAGAAACTTTAAGCAGATTCGAAACTAACTAATTGATTGATAAATAAGGTACCGATCATCCAATGTGGTAATTGCGGCTGAATGAATGATGATGTCAACTTCTCTCCACATCTCGGACCTCAAGTTGGAATCATTCACTCCCAAATTCTCACTCGAAACGTCACCTGGAATTGCATGTAACTTCTCCAAGATGGATCTTAAGTTCTTTGCATATTTTTGCCTTAAAACGTCGAATAACTTCTTCTCTATGATCTGTTTGAGACGAGATGCAAAAATTAGATCAAATACACAACACACATTGAAAATATGTTTTAAGTATAAAAAGGATGGTTTCCTAATTCTAGTAGATTTCCTAATTGAATGATCTTCTAATTGGAGAATTTTTTATTTATTTTGGATCCAATTATTGCTCATAAATAATAAGAGAATGTTATTTATGAAGAGCATCAAAGAGAAACTTCTGCTTGTGAGTTACATCACTAGTGTTTAAAGCCTCAAAAATCTTGTGTTCCAATCATATTGCTTTTTAAGTGAAATGTTTTGAGTTTTAGGACCATTGACGCATTGTGAAAATACTTCAGCAAGGAAGCCTTTTTACATTTGGGATTATTGTGGAAAAGAAATTATTTATAGTTTGATTTATTTTCTTTCAAACCATTTGTCGGGGTTCCAAGTGGAGATCTCTTCACTGATTGGCTCTGGTTCTCCACTGGAACTGCATCATTTGCTGATGCTACATTAGCAGTATGAATATTGAGGATCTTGTGCTTCTTCGAAGGTTGGTCTTGTTCTTGTTCTTGGTTTTGTTGAGACGGAGATGAGGTTGGAGTCGTTGTTTTGGTCAAATGGATTCTCAGAGTTACTTATTTGGTCATTTTCACATTTTATTGCTTTAGGTCTGAATTTATTTGCTGTGATAATTCTATGCTCAAGTCTTGTCTCATCTTTCCTAATAAAATTTGCATGTTGCATTCCTGTACAACTTTTTCTATCATTAGAGTATGACTTTTTGACATCATTGTATCAAACTTGTTATTTGTAGAGGTGATTGGTTCTCGATCCGGCCCGGTTCCACCTAGAAATTAGGAGGACCACTTCCTATTTTTTGGGATTGTAAATGGGACCGGACTGACTGGTGCGGTCTAGTTCAATGGAATGTGTCACTTAGCCAAAATAAAATAAAATCATAGTTATTACTATTTTATGATTTATTGCTATTTTAAAGAAATTTTTTAGAAAAAATTTGAGAAAAAAAGAGTCAATCTGATCTGGTTTCCCTCAAAAAAGGAATTGGACCGAAAATTACCGGTTCCATTTTTATGGACCAAGAACCGGACCGAAGCCCCCAGGAACTGAATTGAACCAATTAGTTTGATTTGGTCTGAGTGGTTCTCGGTCTAGGGGGTTTGATATGCTCACCCCTAATTATTTCACATCAGGATATGACTATTTGTAGGATGATGACAATGATTGTTTTGCTTGGATTCAACTCCACGTTTGAGGACATAGATGATTTCCTAATTTATAATTCCTCTTATGCCAAGTCTTGGCACTTGGGTTGTTCTTTTCTCGCCAAGAAATATATTTCATATGCAGTAAAATGCAAAGGAAGCCACACTGACTTCTCATCAGTTATGTTGAAAATTGTTAGCACCATTTTGTGGCTAGCGATGGATATTATAGTCAATTTAGGGTTTACCTCTGAACGCAAACGATGAGCTGCTGATTGATTATCCGCAGCTCTAATAAGGAGGAACATTTTCTTGACATTTGGTTGAATCCGGAGTATCTTCTCCACGAAAACTGAGTCAAAACATTGAATACATACAAGTAAGTGTCAATTGCCAGCAAGACAAATCTATTAGTAATGTCATCTGCGAATGCCACCGCGTGTTCTTCTCAATTTTCAAATTTCCTGCAGGACCGAAGAAAGTCACATCCTCCACTATATTCGGCCCTTTCCCCGCCTTTTTTTTTTTTTTTGCATCGAACGGCCCTTCGCCTTAGGCCGTACCCTATATGGATTAGAACTCGTAACAGCAAACCCCAAGATTTCATCCTTCATTTACTCTGTTTATTTATGCGCAACTCCAATAACATGTATATAAACCTGTGAGACCTTTGTGCGTGCATTATACATACTGAGAGAGAGAGAGAGAGAGAGAGAGAGAGAGAGAGAGAGAGAGACGTACTCTTTGCAAGGAAGCCGGTGGCACCTGTAACAAGTATGGTCTTGTTTTCTAGAAATTTAACTATATCTAAACCCATTGCAAGCGTATTTAGGGTTAAAAGAGTTTGGAATGTGAGAGACAATTTGGACGCAGTGCTTCCTATGGCGAAAGTGTTCATCTTCTGATGCATCATTTATACTCGAGTTCATGGTGGGTGTCAATGTAATTATTCACTTGCATACGGTGGGTGGCACACCGCCAAGCGACATCGGATGTGCCTACACTCATGGCCAAAAGCCGTGGCGGGTGGGTGCCACATGCCTCACGTGCTGGGACTGCCCAACGCATGAGAGACACGTGTGTCAAATCAATTTGTCAATGACTCGATTGGTAATCTGACCCATCTGGCAATCTGACTCGACTAGCGACCCAACTTGATTGACTAGTTAGTTGGTCTAGTTTGTTCGGTCAGTGATTGGATTGATTGAGTAGGTGGGATTGGTCCAGCAGTTTGGATTGGCCTAGGCATGTGCTACACGCGCCGTGCACTCAAGCGATGCTTGTGGGCACGTGCATGCTCCAATTGGAGCATGCTTGGTGTCGTTGTGTTTGTATTGAAGTGCTCTATATTGTGGTATAGTTATTTTACGTGTTTGGGGGCTTTTAAAGGTATACAAATATGTATGAAACCCTAAATACATTTATTTTGTGTGTGCATTGTTTATTTCTTTTAACTTGTTTTCCTATAGTTTTAGAAATATAGAAGCTAGCTTACATGAAAATGACGACATATAAGTTGTGTAGAGGTTGATTCGATGATAGCATATATATGGTTTAGTGTGCTTGCAATTTCTTAGTTCCAAGCAATCTTGAACAACGGCCGGAGATCCTTGATATTTTCAATGCGTCTTGAGTTCCGCTTTTGATTATAGTTATTGCATGATTGTTTTTACACCTTAGTTCACATCATGTTATGCATTTTGATATTTAATAGACCATGTGATAATTACATGAGGTAATGTAGTTATTTTTTTTTTAGTGGGAGTTCGTAAGTTAGTAGAATGCGAATGAGTTCTCATTTAGAACTTAAAATTTGTGCAAATCAAATATGTTAATGATAGTGAAACAATCGTACTTTGACATTGATCGGGAACATAGCGAATTTTCGTTTTGGTGTCTTTTGTTGAATTACCATTAATTTATTTTGTCTTTGCTGCAAATTGAATATGTGTGTTTATGTGGAAAATTGTGCTAGAATTTATTTTGTGTTTATTATGTCAATGTGTAGTAAGAATTGATTATGGCTTCAGCATTCAAGACCATTGTGGCTGATCTCAATAAATGTGAAAGGCTGAATAGTGACAATTATAATATTTGACATCAAAAGCCTATCACGATCGTTGTCTTTTATTATAGGTTATACGGAGCTGTGGAGGGGCAAGCAAGTCCTGTCCCACTTGCAATTTAGCATGATAATGCCCAAAAGGCTAATTTCTAAACTTCTTAGGACTTTGAACCTAATAAAAATAAAATAAAAAAACTTCGTAGGACTTGTAATAAGACCGTGTCTCCCTAAACTTCTGGCTAATTTGAGTGATTGCTTTTATTTTTGAAATGTTGTCGCGGTATTGATTTTAATATGGTTGCATTTATCTTGTCTCTTATGATTTCATGATGGATTTACGTGAAAATTTATAAGATAGTGATCGATAGCATTTTTATTTAATTTTCCTTTGATAATGTCGAATAGAAATAAAAGACAAGGAACCAATCTCGATTCTTCCTGCACTAATGAATTATGGAGTATCTTAACAAGGCATGTGCATCACACTAATCGAATGGGATAACAATCGAAAAATTAAGAACATTGCTAGACTTTACTGAAGATTTGCTGCTATTAATTGGGCTACCTGATTCACGCAAAATTGACTTGGTTTATGAGGTGTGAACTTAGATAAAAGCCTCCAATCGATATCAAATCAAGAAAACAACATCATTGAGTAGCCTGTGTTGATGCAAACTAGTGGAGAATACTGATGAAAGGGATAACAATATCTATGTTGTGTTTGGCAGTTGGGATCTATGTTTTCATTTATAAGATATTGATCGATAACATTTTCATTTATTTTCCTTTATTAATTTGAATAAAAATATAAGACAAAAGGAACCGATCTTGATTCTTCCTGCACATATGATTTATGAAGTATTTTAACAAGGCATGTGCATGACACTAATCACATGTTAATTAAGGTACAGACTAGTCAACTTTGGGGTGCTTGGCTTCCAGCAATGCTAAATTTATACTTAAAGAAAAAAAACAGGCACATGAAGATGCGTGTACGAGGAGCTGAAGAGAGATTCTGTTTGACATTAGCATCGAAAAACTAAGAACAATAATTTTAGCATTGGTACATGAAAAACTAAGAAAAAGCGGCACATGAAAATGCGTGTACCAGGAAACTCAAAAGGAAGACAAATCTGAAGAAATATTCTGTTTGACATTAGCATCGAAAAATTAAGAATATTGCTAGACTTTACTGAAGATTTGCTGCTATTAATTGGGCTATCTGATTCACGCAAAATTGACTTGGTTTATGAGGTGTGAACTTAGATAAAAGCCTCCAATCGATATCAAATCAAGAAAACGACATCATTGAGTAGCCTGTGTTGATGCAAACTAGTGGAGAATACCGATTAAAGGGATAACAATATCTAAGTTGTGTTTGGCAGTTGGGATCTATGTTGAATTAGCCCAAATAGCGATTAAGCTTTACTTAATTATCACTAAATAATTGTAATCAAATTAAACATCATCAAATTTAATTAACTATAATTAACCGCCTAATCTGGATTAATCCTAAACTAATCAAATATTAATCAAGATTAATACGCTAATAAATGGAATAGTGCCATAATCCACCGTTTAACAACGGTAGTGGCGTGGTTGCAAGAGTGACGGCAAGGCGGATACATGGACGCCTCCAGTGTGTCGAGACGAGCCGACGCGGGCCGGATCTTGGCTGAGGGAGGGTTGCCCGTTCGGCCAAGGGGAAGACCCTGAGGAGGGAGAGAGAGTGGGAAGAGAGAAATAAGAAAAGTCAAAAAAGAGGAGGCGAAAAGACAGAAGAAGAGATGGGGCAGGTGGGGGTAGACGGGCGCTGGGGGGAAAGCCGCACGTGAAAGGGGAGAAAAAGGGGAGAGAGAGAAGGGAAGAAAGGATGGCAGCAGCAGAAGGGAAAGAAAGCAAAGAAAAAGGGGAGAGAGAAAAGGGAGAGGGGGCGCACCTGGAGAGAAAGGAGGGGAAAGAACAGCGGCAAGTCTCAATTTAAATTTTTCGGCCCGACAATCCTTTTTCGATGATTCCTAATGAACCAAAAATTTCAGAAATTAATGAGGTTTATCCGATAATTTAGCCTAACATCCAAAAAAATGCATTTGGATTGAATTCACGGCTAAGTTAATCAATAGAAACTTTAGTACGTATCAAATTAATGGATGGTTTGTAAGAGTCACGCGCATTTGACTGGTAGTTAAAATAATATTAATCAGTATTTTAGTCTCCTTGATATGGGGACTATCTCGGTTGTCATATAATTATGAGGGATCGATTGCTCGACCCTCAATAATCCTTATGATCAAGTCGAGTTCTTTGGTCGCGGGTGCACTTAATTCCTTAATAGCCTTTCTCATTCGATTAATGTCTCATAAGTAATCAGTTCAAAACGAAACTTAACCAACAATACATTGACAGAATATTCTTTCATAAAATCCAAAATATGTTGGAAAATTTAGGACGTCACATAGTCTTAAGGATTCTATTTGTTTTGCGAAAAATGAATGATGTGAAAAATATTTTGTTAAATGTGATCTAATGTATCACCTAATGAGAAAAAAATTTTCATCGTACCATGACTTACCGGTCACCAATAACCTATCCATTTCACCGGCAACGTAACATTATAAGATCCCAAATCGGACGAATGAGACCTTGTTAAGTGATATACAAATTGACTCCCACCCCAAATGGTGACTGTTTTATACGGTTGCTTTTAGTTCTTCTTTCGAAAGGCTTGAAACATGTGGAACAGTTCTAGTTCTTACAAATGAAATCAGACAAGATGCTCTGCACTAAAAATGTTGTATGCTGAGGAATTAAGTAGGAGTGAGCATGGCTTGAGTTGGATCGGTCCATCTCTTGACCATAGGACCAACTTGCATAGTGTTGGTCCTCAATTTTTGGGACCAAGAACCGACCCTATTGAGCTTAGGACTGAGGACCTGGCTAACCCAATGGGTTCGGTCCGATTTTAGGGTTAACCTGAGACTAACCAATAATTTTTTTTTCATTTTTTTTTGTATTTCTGAAAGTCAAACCTACTATTTTAATTTACATATCTAGCGATATTACGGTTTTAACTATCTATAAATATTAATACATATTCAACAAATTTAAGATAAAATAACAATAAAAATTTCACATTTACTAAAAGCAAGAAACCATAAAAACAATTAAGATTACTCATAGAGTCACAAGACAAGCATTGCTCATGAGCAAAAAGGATTTCTAATTAGGGATTTATTTTCTTTTGATTTATTTAGTGACGAGCGAGGTTAGTGAATAGAGGTAAACGGCGCAAGCGCTAAGCGATGAGTGGGGTGAGCATGACAAGTGAGGTGAGTGTCGAGTGGTGAGCGACTAGAGGTGAGTGGGGTGAGTGTCAAGTAGAGAGTGAGGCAAGATTGCTCACAAATAAAGTTATTTCTTTCAATTTTACTTGGCCAATTGAATACTAAGAGGATAAAGAAGAAAGAAGAGAACAAGAGTACTGGAGGAGGACACAATTTGAATTAGGGTTTACTTTTTAGAATAAATAAAAAATATATTAGATATAAAATATATTATATATCTACAATATATTATATATAATATATAAGGCAAGGGATTGGTCTGGATTGGACTAACCCGAAACTTCTAGGATCGAGGACCAACTCGCACAGTACTGATCTAGGGATCTTAGGACCAATGACCAACCTAGTCCTCTTAGAAATCGAACCAGGACCAATAGGGTTGGGCCGGTCCAGGGTTGACCTTGGATCGATGCTCACCCCTAGAACTAAGCCATACTTGATCTGATGAGGGCCGAAGGCGATCGTCGATGCAAATAGGCTTGGACGTTGCGCAAGATTCGCTTTTAGGATACCTAAGGGGTAGTGATTATAAGAGGCTTCCTATTTTGCCATTATGCCCTTGTTATCTCCGAGGGAAAAAAGATATTAGGAGCAAATTCGGAACAACCCCAAACGTGATACCAACCCAACTTTTTGAGTTATATAGATGTTTAGTATTTCGTCATCTAAAATAAAAATAGTATATTTGAAGTATCATTGATAAAAGAAAACCGACCGGCAATTGTGGTCAGCTTTATAAATCTGAAACAAGATATTACATTACGCATTATATGTTAATTTTACAAGCAGTCCTTGCATTAATCAATAAGTTACCAACGCAATAATTTTACCACTCAATTTTGAATAGTAGATTACAAAATCCTTTCAATAATTACAAGTGAGCCCGTCGATTTATTGGTAAGTTACCAAACGAAATATAAGCCTTCCCCTTCAAATCCGATTACAGATCACCGATTGGTTTTAAATTTTTACAAGGGGGTCCATTATTTAGTTAGTGACTTGCCAACAAAGTAGAGATTTTACAGCCATAAGTTCCAATAGTATTTTGCCAAATGCTTTCGAATTTACGATTGAGCCCGTGCCTTATTCACTGAGGTACCAAAAAAAAAACTGATTTTAGGAATGTCGCATCCGGCAATAGATTATTAATTATTTAAAATTCTACAAGTGGTCACATTGCTCAATTATTAACTCGCAAGCTTGTTGCAAATTTTACGAGCGGCGGTCCTAGCTTACAGAAAAAAATTCAAATATTTTAACACTATAAATTTATTGTAGATTAGGAAATCTTGAGGTACTTAACATTGGTTAATAAATATTTTAATACTACAAATTGATAGTTGTTTAGTTATATTTGTTCAAATGTACAAGTCCTTTCGATAGTAAACTATGAATTGGCGACAAACTTTACTAATAGTGTTAGTTCTTGATTGTAACTTATGGCAGCAATAGACATTTGATCGCTACAAGCACGTGGTAGATTATTGATAATTTGTGAAACATGGCTCTAATATCACTGTTAGTTTTCGGAATTGATGTGCATGGGACGAGAATATATAGTTTCCTTAGTTTATAAAGATCGGGTTTTACAAGTAGTGGTGGGGCGCTACAAGGGATACCGATTTTAAATTCTGCTCCCAAACACCCCCGCGATTGTAAGAGAGCTTCACAACCGACATATGAACAGATCCCTGCATTTGTAAGAGATTTCTCTGGAAATTCCAACATTCTTGAAAAAGGATCACAAAGATTAACAATTTTTAACATTGTTTTAATGTTCAGCGGTGCGTATTTTAGTGTTCAGTCAAATACGCGGCGCTGAACAATAAAATAATCCAATGGTACTCAAGAGTTCTATTTATTTCCTCTCAGAGAAGGAAGACCAGCGTGTCATCCGGTTAACGAAGAATATGGAAATGGACTAGGCGTCTTCAATTCTTCCCTCTCTTGTTCTGATCACCTTCTTCACTTGTGCGTGGAAATTACTGTGCTTGTTATGGTTGAAGCCGAAGAAGCTAGAAAGATGTCTCAGACGGCAAGGTCTAAGTGGAACTCCTTACAGGGTTTTGCTTCATGACCTGAGAGACATCATCAGAATGACCAAACAAACTCAATCTGAACCCATCACTCCTTTCTCCAATGACATTGCGCCTCGCGTTGTCCCTTTCGGCCATCACTTCATCAAGAAATACAGTACGCATGCCATCAAAGTCGAGATACAGTTATATTTTTCTGGCCCATGTTTCCATATTATTGATTCAACAAAATCGATTTCCTGCTACAAAAACAACTTGAAATTTCAAATCACTAGAAGCTGTAATTTTTAACCAAAAACTTGCTAAGGAAAATATATATCTGATATCTTTCCAGCAATTTAATCAAGATATATTCATGGAAAGCAAGTCAACCAAATCCTGCTATGAGGCAGATTTTGCAACACTGAGTGCTACTTCTAGGGACAAAGTTACATGACGTATTAATGAAAGCTACGTAGTGAGTGGCTGCCGGAAGGCTAATAGAGCTGCTCATTTTCTCATGCAAATCGATCTGCTAAATGGGTTTCAAGTTGGGTATTCACAATGTATCTGCTAGTTTAAGCGCCTGACAGACACAAATAGGGGATATGTGGCTGGCAGCCGTTTGACTACTTGACGAATGCTGTCTCTGGAAAATGGTTACTCTTGGGAAGCTTTGCTTTGCATGGTTAGGGCCAACGCCTGTATTGAACATCATGGACTCCGACATGTTGAATGAAATATTGTCACGGATCAACAACTTTGAAAAGCCACATCCCAAGGCCATTGGAGATCTCTTTATGTCGGGGACCCTGAATATTGAGGGTGAGAAATGGGCCAAACATTGACAGATCATCAACCCGGCCATTATGAAAAGTTGAAGGTATTACTGTTCTTCGTATTTGATGCTGTTAAAATCACTGCTTACCGGTGTGCATTCTATTTTGAATATAAGGAAATTTCGGGCTCTGGGATCGATCCTTTCTATTCTAGTACTAGTATAGAGTAGCCTTCCCGACAATCTAACTGCTTTAGTCAAGCAGTCACGTGCGCCTTCCTTAATTCCATCAAGCCTTCTGCTACTCGAATTGTTGAGGCCAGGTCCTGCAAATTTCGTTTTTGCAGCTCTTTCTGTGCCTACTCCTGGAGACCCATCTCAAACCTAAACACCTTGTCTTATTCTGCCACGTTCCCGATCTACAGCATCAATAACTGCAATTGCCTAACAAGCGAACACTACCTATATATCATGTTCAAGTTTACTTCCTGACTATTCAAAGCATCGAGAAAGAAATGGTTTCATAAAAGTTATCTCCTCCACTGAAAGTAGCTCTTTCACTCATCTCATTAGCAAGAAAATCTCTTCCTTGCAAGGAGACAGATGCCTTATCATCCCTATACCCTATATTCTACTTGAGAACTAGGGCTATGTCTTCAATGTCGGCCTGACGAGTGATAGAAATACCTTACAAGGGCTAATTTCCACTATTAATGGTCAATCAATTGACTTCCCACTGCACTCTACACTCTAGCTTTCTTTAATTCCGTTGGATTGCTTTGGATGCTTCTTGCTTTCAATAAAGTAAGGACTGTGCTTCTAAGTGGCATTAACATCAAAGAGAGGATTCGGTGGAAGTGGGGAAAAAAGCATAGTTGTAGTTCTGCTTTCACTAATAGTAGTTGAAAAGAGTAAAAAAAATGGATCGAATGGCCAAATCTGGCTCCTAGTACGTACCGTTATTTACACCTATAACAGGACACCAATACCCTACCCTATTGGAGAGAAGCTCTAGGCACCACTGAACATGAGAGTTGAGAGACTTTTGCATCGGTCGTCTAGGTTCTAATGGGTACTGTAATTGAGCTAGAATCAACCAACCAAGATTGAACACTAGCCCCATTTTGTAGACGGGTTGGGACCAGCCTTCTATCCCAGTGAACAATGTTCCACTGATTAGGCAAGGGCAGGATTCGAACCTGCAATCTTCAGGTCATGAGCCTGATGGGCTGGTTATGCGGATCATGATGGAAGGCCAAGAGCAAGAGCCTAAAGTTTCGTCTCTCAAAAGCAAGGACTCGAAGAAGAAGCCTTAGGCCAATAACTGCGAGCTCAAGGTCAGGAGCCAAAGCGGACCGAGAAGAAAGAAGGAAGGCTTCATCTACTCCAAGCCCCTATATAAGTCAAGGTTTGGAACCCCAAAAAAAGGATGGTAAATGGAAAGAGTTTGTTTCTTCCTCAAATTGGATTAATGGATCGTTGGAAATGATAACATAATGCATATGTCATTAAAAGGAATTTCAATAAGGGGATAAATATAGTATACCACCAACCTTAATAAATCTCCAAGGGTCAACGAATAAAGAAGAATCCCAACAGGATTTGACTTTCATCATTGATTGCCGCACGGGGGACGCTCCTCTTATAAAGCCGCACAAGATAGAATGAAACAGGGAGCTCTCCGGAGAAAGCCGCCTTCCGGTTGCATAAAAACGACGTGTTCGAGGTCACGCCCGGTGACGTCTTCAAGCAGGACTTTCTTGGCCACAAACACAGTGATTTGTGCAGAGATCCTACGTCCAGTTGAGACGTTTCCTTTGCGGAGACGTGAGTGTTTCGAATTGCGAGTTAATTCTCCGTGAGGCTAAGACATTGTGGGGGGTGGGGGTGGTTGTTGGTTTTGGAGTAATCTAGAGTTGGGAAATACTTGAATGTGTGGCGATTGTAATAGATTGTGAGTAATAGTTTACAGGCCTTTTCGCACTTGCTTAAATTATGCATGTTGATTAAATGAGAAAAAAACTAAAAAATTAGTATGGATCACATATTAGTTAGCCTAATTCATGCACAATCATGCATAACATCCATGTGTTTTGTCTAAATATTTTCTGGAGTCATAGTTTGCAGAAAATTCTTATTGATGGATAGTGATATGCTTTACTATGCCTAGTGCATCCAGGTTTTTTTAAATTTCTTGCAATCTATTTATTTATTTGGTTATTAGGCATTAATTTTCTAATTACACACCTATATGATCATTCCTCACATATTAGTGGCATAGGACAAAAACAAACAAAGATTCCATGCAAAACATCTTTTGAAGTATAAATAAAGGTACTAAAGTGTGTTAGATCTAGCCTAGTCAAGTCTCTATATTTGTGAGTTTTAGGTTTATAGAAGTAAAAATGTACTCCCACATTTTACTTGGGTATCTAATTAACCCATAACTAATTAACAGCAGCTCCAAAAGTTATGATAAACTACATGATTAAATTGAGTACCAAGTTGTGGTCAAATGGGCTTGAGAGAGTACGCACTAAACACGAGCGATTGCCTCATGAGATAAACCTTTTTTCTCGTTTAGTAAATCCGTTAGCCCTCCCCTAGTGGTTCACCTTTAGGAAGGTTGTGACAAATTCACTTAATTGATACATATAACTCCACGTTTCATGGAATGTGTCTTCTCTTGCCATCATATGCTTTGGCTATTGGCACTTTGTAATGACAATGCCTAGACATAGATGGTGTCGGTTTTGTGCACAATAGAATTTCTGCTAAGAAATCCCTCAACCACTCCGTCTCACCACTTCTTAACTCAACATGTTTAAACTCCGAGTCAAAAGGATATTTTAGTGAATAGTTTGCTCGGCTGATTTGCAAGCACCACCATCTGTTAGGGAAATCGCTTATGGTGTTTTGAAGATGACAAAATAAATCAAAGGCTACTAATGTGTTTATTGATTGAGTAAGTTGGTAAAAGACGCACAAGTTGCTATGCAGATGATGGAATGCTTCTGGGTCTGGATGAAGCAAACAGAGAAGCACATGAAGCCTCTGAGTCTGGATGAAGCAGACGCAGAACTTTAGTCTGACAGATCCAGAATGTATCTTTAGAACCAGACAGAAACCAAGATCACCAACGGTCATGATTTTCACTTACCATATTTATATTGATCACAAGATCAATCATCAAGACAACTTCCAAAGAAGGATGAAACACTTATGGAAGCCCGTATTCTGATTGTATGGGCGAACATAATCCAAGGGGATCCAATCTACCTCCAATGGTAAAAAAAACTTACCTTATGAAGTCTGTCCAATAAAGAAAATGGAAGACTAATCTCTCACGGAAAGAGCCAACGGTCGAGTGTGGCTTGGAGAGTATATAACGAGAGGATGCGACTAGAAGAGATAGAGAGGATAAATATATTCCAAGGCTGATTCAATTTTTCACTAGTTGTCTGAAAAAGAGCAAAACTGAGTGATCCTAGTGAATTACCAAGAAGAGTGACTTTGTGAGACATATCATCACCAAGTGCTAACACTCAAGAGTGTGTAATCACCTTTGATCATATAGTGAAATCCAGCCCATTGGCTGATCGTCTGGAGAGTGGACGTAGGCTTGATAAAAGCCGAACCACTATAAACTATATTTGCAATCTTCTCTACTCTCTCTATTTAATTTTAGTTTATAGATTGCAAAAGCTTTATTTTAATTGTGCGTAAAATTCCTCTACACCTATTCACCCCCCTCTAGGTGTTAATACTAGTTATATCACCATCAAGGTTGAATCAGTATCCACTAGTGGGTTTTGTTTCATCCGAATCAGAGATGGAATAGGTAGAGTCCAGGAGGAATTATCCTTCATTTGACACAATTTTGCCATAAACCCCAACATAGGAACAGCTTGAGCATCGATCAATCAAAGACTGTGCATAACATAAAATTCATCTCATCATATAATCCTTTTGACATAAAGCATTCCATCAGAAATACCAGAAGAAAATAGCTCTTTTTGATTGATTAATCCTTTAACCAGACATTGCTTTGAAACTTGCTGAAAATAGAAGGACCTTATAAAGAATGCAAATCATCATTCGGAGACATCACGAGGTCATAGGCAAAGCATACGTGTGTAAGATGAATTTCAAAACAGAAAGTTTGAAACTTCACACTCCCTTGAGTAGCAGCTGGTTTAACAACCTCGATAAGACAGCAACAGCCATCGGCAACAAGTAAGGTGAGATGAGGTCATCTCTAACGGTCCAAGGATATGGATTTGGAGGCTTGATTAATTGAAGACTCACAAAACACCTTGCAAGCTCTAATAATTATATCCAAACCCTTGGCCTATGCATCAAAGTTGTTTGTACATAGTTGGTAGAATTTGAACACAACTTTTAATTCTTGAGCTAGAAACTCTTTAACATCCCAATCGATTGCATTGACTCTAGGGTTCCCTTTTTCTAGGACAGTTACTGGCTAACTCATTGTTCATACTAAATGGGAATTACATCATTCAATTGAAGCAATGAATTGAGGAGGATCTCCAATGGAATTAAAATATCATTAAGAATGAGCTACCAATTATGGATGGAATTGGAATCCGACAAGAAAGGAAAACTAATAGCGCATGCATGTTACATTGTTGTGGTCCATTTCCACATTATTGTAGAGTACTAGATAATCAGTTGATTACATCAACTATTGGATGCCCAAACTACTATATCTTAGAGCATTGCTCGCTTCAACTTGAAGGTACCGGTGATTCCTGGCAAATGAACTTTTTGGTAATAGTCCTTCCAATTGATACACCCTGGATCAAAGCAGAAGAGATTTTCCAAGTCTACTCCATTCTTCATAGCTGTGGCTCTTAAAGCTTTTGTATTGGTATCGTCGAAGCTGGATCAGTTCAAAAAAAAAGGGAAAAAGAAGACAAAAACAAGAATTTACTAACAATTGAAATTCTCATTTCGAATCATCACTACTTTATTGCACGCCATGATTTTAAGTAGACTAATTAGTAAGCCGATCACAAAATTGAGACTTACATCCCCTTGAATAAAGCTGCAGGTCTATAGATTTCTGCCACTCGCATTGTGATGTTGATATTCCTTTTCAGGTTCGCAGGCAAGCTTTGCAGACTATTTTGTTCCTACAGCAAATAATAAACAGTGTGAACAAATTCATTCATATCAATAGAGAAGTGATTGAACATTGGATGTTTTGCTATGATTATGCATATTTGCACTTTTGGCTTTTTAAGTTGCGATGCTTATGAAAGTAAAGTGAGTTCTGCAGACATTCTTGATACATAAGGTGAGAGAAACTAACTTTGACTCTTTTAGATTTATGTAGATAAAAGCCAAATCTTCACGTGTGAAAGTTTTTGTGTTAAACATTAAATGAAAGTGAACTTCTAAATGTTGCAAAAATAGTAGGTGAAAATAACCTTGATCATGAACCTAACGGCCCATGGCTTAGCTTGGGCCATAGTGGCCCAAAGAGCGCTTTTGATTTGGCTTAGGTAATGCTACTTGGTCATAAAGCCTGGCCCATCCCAATTTGTTCTACATAAATATTTTCTATTATGGATAGGCCAGGTCAACAAATTAAGATTGACATAATGGTTTGGCCTCGCTTGGGCGCTCATTATCAGTTTATCCCGCAACATTTACTAAAATCCTAAAGTAGAGAGAGTTGCAAAAAATTCAAATAGCATATGAGATGTTGAGACATGATGCCAATTTGAGTCAATGAGACAAACCTTTGATTGGAGAGCGTAATATTCGGTCAGCTTCTTTTGAAGGCTTTCCATGCTGTCTAGTAGGATAAACTTACCAACTTTGACCAGTTTTCCATCCTCATTTGTCAAAGGGTTATTTTTGAAGTACCTGAAAATGAAGTCCTGAAATTCTGCAAATCTCAGGGGATTACTCATTGAGGAACCCACATGATAAATCATATAAGAAGATCGATTTGCATGCACTGCCATGGCCACAATCATGGCATTTACCACCATATCAGCTGGTATCTACAAACAAAAAAAAGTATCATATATTAAAATCGAAAACGCACTAAGAGTAGCTGCGATCAATGCGTAGGCGACCCACTTTGAAAGCCCAGGCTTGGAAGGTAGATGGGAAGTTTCGACAAAGTGCTCACATGAGAAAAACCCGACCAATTTAAAATATATATATTTTTTATAAATTCTATGTTACATGTTGTGGGTTTGGGCTATACAATAGGCCTAATCTTCGAGGCCACCTGCCTAGTGATCTTTAAGTTGAGAACATGCAATCCACCATTTGTCATACATATATTGTTGCCTCTTTATGGACACAATTAATAAGAATGCATATCCTTTTCCCCACATTTTCCCTATTGCTATATATAGGGAGAGTATGGCTTGCACCTAGTTTATGAGTGTTGGGATCATCCCATATTGACTATGATAAGGATTGGTATTCAGTTTATAGATGTGAGGGAAAACTTTATCTTTTGAGCTTACTTTTGGGGTGAAAGATGCTCAAGATCACCCATTTATCAAAGCCTATGTAACTGAGAAGTTTACATTCAACAATCACATGGGAGATACGGGTCATTGCTACTACAACTCAGTGTCTAATGTGTGAGGGGAAAATTGTTAGGGTTAGTTTATAAATGTGATGGAAAGTTTCACATTTTGAGCTAGCTTTTGCGGGAGGGAATTTTCCAAAAAGTGCCAAACCTATTGTATTATTGCCAATTCAATTTTAAATCTTTCAATTTTGTCAATTGAGTTCATTTGTCCATTTGTCCATTTTTGGTTGGAAATTGCTGGCGTCCACAATTTTAAATAATCTTTTATTTTTTTTCCTTTTCTCTTCTGTTCTCTTCTTTTATTTTCTTATTTCTTTTTCCTCTTTTCCCCTTGCCAGCCTGAAGGGAGGGTCAACCTCGTTGGCCTCAGGTGAGGGACACATGGGCCTGGGTTGGCAAGAGTCACCCTCGCTTGATCTGGTGAGGGTGGCCATTGCCTTAAGACGGCAATGCTGGCATTCGACGAGGCCTAGTAGTGGCCGAAAGATGGAAGAAGAAAAAATAAAAAAAGAAGAAAAAGAAAAGAAGAGAAAAATGAAAAAGAAGAAGGTGTTAACAATATTAGGATATCAAATATCTTTTAGAGATATTTAAGTCATTTTCTCTAATTTTCAATATTTGTTTTGATTATGCACATCCGATTTGATTTTTTTTTCTATATAAACCTATAAATAGGCTATTTTTGTACTATTTTCAATTTATCTAATCATATAGAAAATTTCTGAAATATCTTTTCTACTTCATATTTAACTTGGTAACATAACCTCCTTTCGTGAGACCAATTTAGTGCACCGGGTGCACTTCACACCCGGTGCACCTCATGCGCCTAGAAATTTCTTTCTACTTTATACCTGGCACCTTAGTAAAATAAGTCCATCCCGCCTTTAACATTGTTCACCCAAATGCCCTAGTTCTTGTCTAATTAAGCATTGTGGTGTTGTGTTACGAAGTCTCTAACGCATTGTTGAGTTGAGTTTTTCCATGGAGGTATTTTTTGACGTTGTAAAGACGCATATTCATATAGTAACTTTTCCTTAAGTAGTGCCTAACTTATTTGCTTGCTGTAACCATGCCAGCCATATTAACTGCGTTTAAGTTACTATCTCAGTAGCAAAATTGATCGCAAAGGATGCACGTTACTCGGCTCCAATTCCTCTGATTCTCGACTTTTCACTTCTCGCTTTCAAGAAGTCGACAACACCACTAGAGTTGCCACTATCAGACAATCAACATATGGAAATCTTCTTGTCAATGGGAGCTAGAGCCATCACATGCTTCACATTGTGCTACCTTGCTTTGGATTCGGTGAGCTAATTTTAATTGAAGATTTTGTGACATTGTTCGGATCATTTTCAAACTTGAGTTGATTTGTTTTAATTCAACTTGCGTTCATGGGGATGTTAGTAGTATTAAGATATTAAATATCTTTTAGAGATATTTAAGATATTTTATTTGATTTTGAATATTTATTTTGATTATAGACATCTTATTTGATTTCCCTTGATTTCCTCTATGTAAGCCTATAAATAGGCTATTTATGTACTCTTTTCAATATATCAAATTATATAGAAAATTCTCCAATTCTTTTTTTTTTCTAGTTTATATTTAACTAAAAGAAAAGTGAAGAAAATGCAAACATGAAAAAGTGGAAAATATAAGAATATTATTAAAAATTAATTACATCGTATCGATTGTGCCACGCTGAACAATCGGCATTTATGTCAATGATTTCAGGTCAAAATTGGCTGAATACACTCAACTGGTAAAATGTGAGAAGATTTAGAATTCAATTGGCAAATTTCAAAGGTTATGACTGAATTGGCAAAAGAGCATCAATTTAGAATTTCTTAGACCATTTTCATCTTTTGTGATGAGGGAGGTCGAAGACCACCCAACAAAGGGCCACTGGGGAGGGATGATTTAACTTATGTATTCTGCCTATGCCTAAACTCTCATTTTCAGTAAAGGAGGTTAGATTTTGAAATGGAGTTCGTTTTCTCATTGCTTTCCACAAAGGAACTCCACCCTCGAGCTGTAGACTTCTAAGCTTTTGACTACTCAATATTCATAATCAAGGTGCCATGCGACCAAGTATCATGTTTGCTTTCTTACGTGAAATTTTTTAGCTATGTCAAATCTCTAAGGAACACACATGTCGATTCTCAGATTCACTAAGCTAACAACAGGTATCTTTCATTCTGTGGGATATCGTAAGGAAGGAGACACTACAACTATTTATATTAAACTGAGAGTGAAGAGGCCAAGACAATGACTGCTATGATAATTAGATGTTACCACGTCAAGTATAGTGTTTGGATCGCCGATGAAGGAGTTTATTTTTCCTCTCCCATAATTGATGGCGATGTTATCCAAGTGTCTGTGCAATTAACATTCTCCATAAGAAAACAACTTAGAAAAGAAGAAGAAGAAGACTTGCTTCATATACTAAGATAATTATGAACTTCTGAAGTCTCCCAATATGCAACTAATCAATTTAAGCAAAGGCATCGAACAAGTATAATAAAATGACTTTATCATTAGGGAAAACCACACCAGAAATTCCAAACGCTTTGTATGGCACGCGATCCAATCATAAGTATCTTTCGACAGCCGCAATTCAGCTCTAAGCCGTTGAAATTAGTACAATCATGTCTTAATATTTGCCTCGCGGTGTGAAGTTGATGGAAAATCAGATACCTCATCAAACTGACATGATTCTCAGTTAAACATGAATAAAAAGGTTCTTGGTTGTGCATCGAGAGAGTGGCTTCATTATGATTATCAATTGAAAATAGAACATAAATTTTATGAAAAACTGAGTGAAAGTGGAAAACCTAAAACCAACACGTCAATCTAGAATTTGAATCATGAAAAATTAATGAAATGTCTATGTATTTATAAATAGAAATCAGAACCGAGCAGTATAACAAGGCCTATGAGCGTATTCACAATCCAATAATAAAAACCAATAATTTTGAAGCAACAAATTCAGGTTACCAAAAGCCTCGATTTCAGAACATAAATTCTAATTCGATCAGTGTATTCAAAAAATGAAAACTAAATTTAATATATATAACAAACCTCTAAATTGTAGGCGAGTCAATTCAAAATTCTGTTGGATTTTAGTGATTCAATTTGAGACTTAAGAATTAGATTTAGGCTTTTACTAACAACATAATATATTTTCCCTCAGTTTCACATAACATTTGATTCTTAGCTTTTAATTGATTTTGAAAATCAAGGCATATCGTTAATGGGCCACAAAAACCAATCCTTTTTTTTTTTTTTCCTCCACAGATTAACGAATCTCATTATTTGGGCTGGATGGATTCAATTATGCAAATTACAAAATTTTAGGATTTGATTGTATTCCGTACAAAATGTTCAAGACTCCTGCGATGACTTTGCTCACCGTTTTGCTTTCAAAAGCACTGATGAATTAATGGGAGTTGTGAAGGATAACCTGAAAGGGAAATCCTCGAGCCAACCGGGGAAAGGATCTCTATGCGTGCTTGTTATGATGGCTGGTCTTGCAATAGCAAGCGGAACATTCCAGTTGAGATGATGCCTCATCATCATTTCTCCCATTGCCTTAGTGAAAGCGTACGTATTTGGCCAACCATGCAGCCTTGCCCTGCGATAAGAATTGAGGATTACTTTCCTATATTTATGAAACTCTTCTATAAAATTCTTTTCCTTCAACGGTCATGTGAGTGTCGGGATTAGCTTTCATGCACCTCAATATGTCCTCAATGTACTCCCTTCCATTGGTATGATGAACTTCGAATTTTACTTAATTAGTGCTCTCAACAAAACTTGAACCTAAGACAAGACAGGAGCAAGCATCCATGTCATCTAAGCTAACACCATTTTCATAAATTGATTCATAGATTATCCTAGTTCAAATAGGTTCGGTTATTTTATAATTAAAGCATATGTTTTGATACTCCCTTTTCAAAAAGAAAGACAATCTGGTTTTGATACCGGGGTCAAGTAGCGCGATGATCAACCCTAGTTATGTACTTTTCAGTTATATATATAAAGCAAACCTTTGCAGGCCCAAATTCTTCAAGGCGACGGTGATTTGTTCTTCTGAAGCATTCTTTTCTCGAAGTTCCCTGATCAATTCTTCACAGGAGAGCTTTTCTTCATTGACATCTAGTTTTCTTGATCCATTTATTGTCTCACCCATGCTAAATGCCTTTTCTGGTACAACTCTCTTATCGTAGCCCCATGCATGTGCTGAAAATAAACCATATGGTCAAATTCTAGATATAATAATATGATCGGTCCTCTAAATTAGTTTAAAGAATTAACGTGACATAATTTTATTGAGTGATATGCTATAGAATGAGGGAAATATTGAGAACTATCACGGCGGGAAAATCACTTACCAGTTGATACATGGAGTAGCATTTTTATGTTGATACATCTTGTAGCGAATTCTGCTACGTGCTTAGCTCCATAGACATTGACGGCCAGTGTAGTGTCGTACCTGCAAGAAAAAAAGCTTGGAAAAATAATTAAACATGAATTATTGATTGCAGAAACATTAAGCAGATTCAAAACTAGCTAATTGATTGATAAATAAGGTACTGATCATCAAATGTGGTAATTGCAGCTGAATGAACAATAATGTCGACTTCTCTCCACATCTCGGACCTCAAATCGGAATCATTCACTCCCAAATTCTCACTTGAAACATCACCTGGAATCGCATGTAACTTCTCCAAGATGGAGCATAAGTTCTTTGCATATTTTTGCCTTAAAACATCGAATAACTTCTTCTCTATGATCTGTTTGAGACGAGATGCAAAAATTAGACCAAATACACAACACACATTGAAAATATGTTTTAAGTATAAAAAGGATGGTTTCCTAATCCTAGTAGATTCCTAATTGAATGATCTTCTAATTGGAGAATGTTTCCTATTTTGGATCCAATTATTGCTCATAAATAAGAAGCGAATGTTATTTATGAAGAGCATCAAAGAGAAACTTTTGCTTGTGAATTACATCACTAGTGTTTAAAGCCTCAAAAATCTTGTGTTCCAATCATATTGCTTTTTAAGTGAAATGTTTTGAGTTTTAGGACCATTGATGCATTGTGAAAATACTTCAGGAAGGAAGCCTTTTTTACATTTGGGATTATAGTGGAAAAGAAGTTATTTATAGTTTGATTTATTTTCTTTCAAACCATTTGTCGGGGTTCCAAGTGGAGATCTCTTCACTGATTGGCTCTGGTTCTCCACTGGAACTGCATCATTTGCTGATGCTACATTAGTAGTATGAATTCTAAGTTGAGGATCTTGTGCTTCTTCGACGGTTGGTCTTGTTCTTGTTCTTGGTTTTGTTGAGACGGAGATGAGGTTGGGGTCGTTGTTTTGGTCAAATGGATTGTCAGAGTTACTTATTTGGTCATTTTCACATTTTATTGCATTTATTTGCTGTGATAGTTCTATGCTCAAGTCTTGTCTCATCTTTCCTAATAAAATTTGCATGTTGCATTCCTGTACAACTTTTCTATTGTCAGAGTATGACTTTTTTGACATCATTGCATTAAACTTGTCATTTGTAGAGGTGATTGATTCTCAATCCGACCTACTTCCACCTAGAAATCAGGAGGATTGCTTCTTATTTTTTGGGATTGTAAATGGGACTGGACCGACTGGTGCAGTCTAGTTCAATGGAATGTGCCACTTTGCCCGAAAAAAAAAAAATCTAAAACCTAAAAAAATACTATAGTTATTACTATTTTATGGTTTATTGTTATTTTTAAGAAATTTTTTAGAAAAATTTTAAGAAAAAAGAGTCAATCTGGTCTGGTTTCCCTCAAAAAAATGAATTGGACCAAAAATTACCGTTTCCATTTTTATGGACCTAGGAACCGAACCAAAGTCCCTAGGAACTGAATTGAACTAGTTAGTCCAATTCGGTCCGAGCGGTTCTTGATTTAGGGGGTTTGATATGCTCACCCCTAATTATTTCACATCGGCATATGACTATTTGTAGGATGATGACAATGATTGTTTTGCCTGGATTCAACTCCACGTTTGAAAACATAGATGATTTCCTAATTTAAGTTTGAGAAGGAATTGATGACCTAGAGAGTACAAATGGGAGAAAACATGCTGAGTAACACTAAGTAATAGTTCAACACGTTATTTTGCAGGACAGAACTGATTAAGTGGTGAACATGACCAACAATGTGCAAGTTGAAGTCTTGAGATTGAAAAAAAGGTAGAGACAAACATAAGATTTGGTTGTACTGAGTGACCACTTCTGAAACAATGATTTTGCGTGAATCAAGTGGCCCAGTTAGAAGCAGCAAATCGTCACTAAAGTGTAGCAATGTTCTTAGTTTTTCGATGCTAATGTCAAACAGAATCTCTCTTCAGCTCCTCGTACACGAATCTTCATGTGCCTGTTTTTTTTCAATAGCTTTTTGTAAGAGGGATTGCTTTATGGACTGATTTATGTCAATTGTACTGGAGACTATGGGTTTTTGTTTATGCCCAGACTGATGAGTTGAAGTATGTTAAACACTTGTGTTGTTGCACACTGATTAATGCACGAATGTGGTTTTTTTATAGCATCCATTTCTTGTAGATAATGACTTGAGAATGTTGGTGGTTGCTATCACTGTGGACTCTTTGAATGCTGGCCAAAATGATAATTAGTTTTAATGCGTATTTTATTGGAATGTTCAAGCATGTCCATATAATTTTTAAGGATAACACATTTCTTTCCCCAGGACATACGTAACCATGTTTGTTTTTTGGTCGAATATGTAATATGCTTAGTATAATGAAATTACTCTCTTTTTAATTGAGAAAGATTCACTTTGATGTGATATATATATATTTATTAATATGTTTCTTTTATATTACTCTCGACATGAAAATATAAAAGTTACATTCATTGTTTTTTTTTGTTGCAATTTAAACAAATAAAAACTAAAAAAAAAACTTAAATTGGTTACCTCAAAGGACTTTTCAATTACAGTTTACTAAACAGTCTTTGCATTTCATCAAACCTTTTTATGTTAAAGGCCTTTGTATTTTTCTAAATGCTTTCCCCAAAAGTCAAACCAAATGCACTTATAGTCATTTTTTAGAATAAAATTTGCATGGCTAGTTAAAACGCTAGGTAAAAGAATTTGCAGTCAGATTTCAGTTTATTTTTATTCAAGCAATAAAGGAAAAAAAAAGAAATTTATTCCTCGCACCGTTATTTAGGAACTTAGCATGTGTACACGTTATTTGTGTTCTCTTGACTCCATAATTATACTTCAAAGTTGGCCAAGAAATGACGTGCGAACTCCTGGAGTGCCAAAACTTGGCACGAGAAGATATTTAAGTACTAAAAGTTCGGAGATATACATTTAAGTGCTAAGATCAGAGCAAAAAGGATCGGTTAAGTGCTAACAGCAAGAAAATCCGGCCAAAATGCTAACGTAGTATTTTTTTGGTGAGTTGAGGTCGAAACGACGTCGTTTTGGGTGTTGACATGGCCAAATAAGCCCAAAACGATGCTGTTTTGAGTGCTGACGTGGCTAGATTAGCCTAAAACGATGCTAATCAAATTTTGTCCAAAATAGCGTCGTTTTTGGTAAATGTGAGCTGATGTGGAATTTTGGCGAGCCACGTAGATGTTAGAAATTAGTAAAATAAGCCACGTAGGATTTCCGGTGGCTCTTGCTGAGTTGACATTTAAATGATCTAATTTTAAAAAAAAGTAGTACTTAAGTGTATATTTCGTAACTTTTAGTACTTAAGTGTCCCCCGTGTCAAGTTTTGGCACTTGGGTTGTTCTTTTCTTGCCAAGAAATATATTCCGTATGCAGTAAAATGCAAGGGAAGCCACATTGACTTCTCATCAGTTATGTTAAAAATTGTTAGCACCATTTTGTGGCTAGCGATGGATATTATAGTCAATGTTCAATCAAAATCTATAATGAATAGAAAAGAAGAACCGACTTCATCAATTCAATCACAATTTAGGGTTTACCTCTGAACGCAAACGATGAGCTGCTGATTGATTATCCGCAGCTCTAATAAGGAGGAACATTTTCTTGACATTTGGTTGAATCCGGAGTATCTTCTCCACGAAAACTGAGTCAAAACATTGAATACATACAAGTAAGTGTCAATTGCCAGCAAGACAAATCTATTAGTAATGTCATCTGCGAATGCCACCGCGTGTTCTTCTAAGTCGCTGGATATTCAATTTTCAATTTTCAAATTTCCTGCAGGACCGAAGAAAGTCACATCCTCCGCTATATTCGGCCCTTTCCCCCCTTTTTTTTTTTTTTTTGCGTCGAACGGCCCTTCGCCTTAGGCTGTACCCTATATGGATTAGAACTCGTAACAGCAAACCCCAAGATTTCATCCTTCATTTACTCTCTGTTTATTTATGCGCAACTCCAGTAACATGTATATAAACCTGTGAGACCTTTGTGCGTGCATTATACATACTGAGAGAGAGAGAGAGAGAGAGAGAGAGAGAGAGAGAGAGACGTACTCTTTGCAAGGAAGCCGGTGGCACCTGTAACAAGTATGGTCTTGTTTTCTAGAAATTTAACTATATCTAAACCCATTGCAAGCGTATTTTGGGTTAAAAGAGTTTGGAAAGTGAGACAATTTGGAGGCAGTGCTTCCTATGGCGAAAGTGTTCATCTTCTGATGCATCATTTATACTCGAGTTCTTGGTAGGTGTCAATATAATTATTCAGTGGCATTAATGAATGCGTACTCATTGCCAGTAAATTACTTAAATGATTGATATGCCACCTCATTCTTGAGAATATAAATGAAAAGAGAAGTACATACATGCTATATAATAAAGAAAGGAATAAAATAATAGAACGCACGCCGTTCCCGATGCTATTATATTAATAGCATTATCGCTCCCTTGAGCTTGAATTTGAACTCCTGGAAAACAAATTGCACATCGATATTCTTTCGAATACCTTGCTCACTTCTATTTCCATGATATCACCCCATGTTATATTTCGTTAGTACGTTCGTAATGGAATGTGTCCAAAAGACAATTATTATCTATGGTGAAGTGTACTTTAAAGAGGTGTTTTTTGAAGGAGTAAAAACAGTTATTTTTCAAAAGAAGAATAAAAAATAACTTCTAAAAATAATTGACCACTGATGCAATTGACAAAACTAGAATGTTGTAAAAAGAAAAAGAATGCCCCCTCTCTCTATTAAAGAAAACACATAAAGAGTTCCATTATCTACTTTAGAAAGACAATCGGCATTAACATTATGGAATGAGAATAATTTACTTATAATTATATTCAGACCAATGTGAAGTCGTATTGTCTATTTTCATTGTGATTCAATGTACATTCTTAGGTAATTTGTTTGTTATACATCGAAGAGATTAGTTGTTTTCTTTTGCTTATTATTCTTCCAACATTGGTATCGGAGCCTATATTATGATCTCTGCGTTATTTTTCCGTTGAGTTTTTTTTGCTTGCTATTTGATATGGAGATCAAGAGGATGAAATTCATATCATCCGCATGTTCATTGATCAAAAGTTGCAACATGAATTATCAAAAACGAAATTGGACACAAAGAACGGGGTTGGAGCATGAACGACCATTTTGTTCTGGTCAATTTTTGAAATATTTTTCCAAAAAGAATTGATTTTGATTATATGGAGTGAAAGATCTTGTTAAGACGAGCATACGGTGGGTGGCACACTGCCAGACGACATCGGATGTGCCTACACTCATGGCTAAAAGCCGCGGCGCGTGGGTGCCACACGCCCCACGTGCTAGGACTGTCCAATGCGTGAGAGACACGTGTGTCGAATCAATGTGTCAATGACTCGATTGGTGATCTGACCCATCTGGCGATCCGACTTGACTAGCAACCCAACCTGATTGATTGGTTAGTTAGTCCGGTTTGTTCGGTCGGTGATTGGATCGATCGAGTAGGTGGGATTGGTCCAGCAATTTGGACTGGCCTAGGCATGTGCTACACATGCTGTGCACTCAAGTGACATTTGTGGGCACATGCATGCTCTAATTGGAGCATGCTTGGTGTCGTTGTGTTTGTATTGAAGTGCTCTACATTGTAGTATAGTTATTTTACATGTTTGGGGGCTTTTAAAGGTATACAAATATGTATGAAACCCTAAATACATGTATTTTTTGTGTGCATTGTTTATTTCTTTTAACCTATATTTTCCTATGGTTTTAGAAATATAGAAGCTAGCTTACATGAAAATGACGACATATGAGTTGTGTAGAGCTTGATTTGATGATATCATATATATGGTTTAGTGTGCTTGCAATTTCCTAGTTCCAAACAATCTTGAACAATGGCCGGAGATCCTTGATATTTTCAATGCATCTTGAGTTCCACTTTTGATTATAGTTATTGCATGATTGTTTTTACACCTTAGTTCACATCATGTTATGCATTTTGATATTTAATAGAACATGTGATAATTACATGAGGTCATGTAATTGTTTTTTTTAGTTGGAGTTCGTAAGTTGGTAGAATACGAATGAGTTCTCATTTAGAACTTAAATTTGCGCAAATCAAATATGTTAATGGTAGTGAAACAATCGTACTTTGATGTTGATTGGGAATATAGCGAACTTTCGTTTTGGTGTCTTTTGTTGCATTACCATTAATTTATTTTGTCTTTGCTGTAAATTGAATATGTGTGTTTATGCGGAAAATTGTGCTAGAATTTATTTTGCGTTTATTAAGTCAATGTGTAGTAAAAATTGATTATGGCTTCATCATCCAAGATCATTGTGGCTAACCTCAATAAGGGTGAAAAGCTGAACATGACAATTATAATATTTGGCATTAAAAGCCTATCACGATGGTTCCCTTTTATTATAGATTATACGGAGCTGTGGAGGGGCAAGCAAGTCCTGTCCCACTTGCAATTTATCATGATAATGCCCAAAAGGCTAATTTCTAAACTTCCTAGGACTTTAAACCTAATAAAAAAAAAACTCCTTAGGACTAGTAAGAAGACCGGGTCTCCCTAAACTTCTGTCTAATTTGAGTGATTGCTTTTATTTTTGAAATGTTGTCGCGATATTGATTTTAATATGGTTGCATTTATCTTGTCTCTTATGATTTCATGTGTAGACTAATAACGGATTCACGTGAAAATTTATAAGATATTGATTGATAGCATTTTCATTTATTTTTCCTTTGATAATGTGAATAGAAATAAAAGACAAAAGGAACCAATCTCGATTCTTCCTGCACTTATGAATTATGGAGTATCTTAACAAGGCATGTGCATCACACTAATTGCACGATAGTAAAGGTACGAACTAGTCAACTGAGGGATGATTAAAGAAAAAAAACAGGCACATGAAATGCGTGTACGAGGAACTGAAGAGATATTCTGTTTGACATTAGCATCGAAAAATTAAGAACATGGCTAGACTTTAGTGACGATTTGCTGCTCCTAATTGGACCACTCGATTCACACATAATTGATTTGGTCTATGAGGTGTGAACTTAGATAAAAGCCTCCACTTTATATCAAATCAAGAAAATGACTTCATGAAGTAGCTCATGTTGATGCAAACCAATAAAGAATAGCAATGAAAAGGACAATAACACCCAGGCCGCATTTGGCGATCAAGATATGTATTTTCATTTATAAGATATTGATCAATAGCAGTTTCACTTATTTTCCTTCGACAATGTGAATAAAAATATAAGAAAATGTCAAACAGAATCTCTCTTCAGCTCCTCGTACACGTATCTTTATACTTAAAGAAAAAAAACAGGCACATGAAGATGCGTGTACGAGGAGCTGAAGTAAAGATGCGTGTACGAGGAGCTGAAGACAGATTCTGTTTGACATTGTCTGGTATTTTTATTCACATTGTCGAAGGAAAATAAGTGAAAATGCTATTGATCACATATAAACCAGCAAAAAACTAGCTGAAACCTCATATTTTGGCTCGTTCCCTAGAACCTTGAATTGATCCACGTCAGTAGTTAATTTAGATTAACAACGTACCAAGTACAAGTTATTCTTGGGAAAGTACAAGTATAGAAGTTTTGCCTGCACGTGAACAGCAGTTCTTCCCTGTTCAAGTCTTGAATGCTCAATTGAGTAAATTACGTGACAAAAAACCAGGACAGCCTGAATTCGCCTATTCTTTTTGCTCTCGTGCAGATGTTTCATTTCCTCGCATCACTTCAGCCTAGATGCTTTATCGAGTGCAGTTGTCCTCTCATCTCGTTTAGCGCCTCTAGAACACCAAATTGTTCAGGCAGAAGCTGTTCGACATGAACAATATTGGGTACACCCAGTTCGATGTCATCCGTTTCTATTCCTCTTCTCATTCCTTTTGCCTCATTCCTTTTGCCGTATCATTGAAATATTGTCCCAAGTCACTTGGCAATGAGTCATATTGATGGAATTGTGGAGTCTGATAGAGAAAGATATTATTGTGGATAGACACTTCCTAGTAGGTCACCCATCCTGAGACATTAAAGGAAATAGAGTTTATATTATTGCTAATAGCATATATGTAATTTCCTTTAATATGTATGCCCTAGACTCCTATTATAAATAGGGCAATTTCTTTTATAGTTGTAACGCTGAAGCTTTGTAATCCTGAGCTTGTAACATTGATACTGATAGTGAAGAGATTGCCTAGTGCGGCACCGTAGTTTTTCCCTTCTTGATTTTGGAAGGGTTTTCCAAGTAAAAATTCCTGCTTGCCCTCCTTTTCTTCCTTGCTTTTATTCTTCGCATATTCGCGTCCCCCAACAATTGGTATCAGAGCCTGGTTTTGACGAAATAGTGGGAGCGAATATGGACGAAGGAAAGGTGAAGATTGATCGGTTCAATGGCAAGGATTTTGGTTTATGGAAGATGCAGATTGAGGATATGCTGCATCAGAAGAACTTGCATCAACCTCTATCTGGAGAGAAACCAGAATCTATGAAGCAAGTAGAGTGGGAATTGTTAGATCGACAAGCTCTAGGTTTGATTCGTCTTACATTGGCGCGGAATGTTGCTTTCAACATTGCCAATGAGGCGACAACGGTGGATTTGATGGCGGCGTTGTCTGACATGTACGAGAAGCCTTATGCATCAAACAAGGTATATTTGATGCGTCGTCTTTTTAATCTGAAGATGGACAAGGGTGCTTCTGTGACAAATCATATCAACGAATTCAACGTGATCACAACTCAGTTGAGTTCCGTGGATATCAAATTTGATGACGAGGTAAAGGTTTTAATTTTATTATCTTCTCTACCTGAAAGTTGGAGTGCAACTGTGACTGCAGTAAGCAATTCGTCTGGTAAGAAAAAGTTGAAGCTTCAAGTAATCCGAGATTTGATTCTTAGCGAGGATATTCGCAGAAGAGAATTGAGTGAATTTTCAGGTGCTGCCTTAAATATTGAAGGCAGAGGGAGAAGCAATCAACGGGGACGAAACCAGTACCATGGTAGATCAAAGTCTAGAGGGAGAAGCAAATCGAGACCTCGTGGTGAAATTATTTGCTGGAATTGCGAAAAAAAGGGGACATCTGAAACGGGATTGTAGAGCTCCAAAGAAGAAAGTTCAATATCGAGATCGAAATCAAGAGGAAGAAAAATTCATGAATGTAACTTTTGAAGAGACTCAAAATAGTGATGCCTTAATTTTGAGCATTGATAGTCAAATTGAGTCGTGGATTCTTGACTCAAAAAGGCCGTTTCACTCTACTTCATGCAAAGAATTAATGCAAAATTTTGTTGCTGGAAAATTTGGTAAGGTTTATCTTGCTGATGATGAACCTTTGGATTTTATGGGAAATGGTGATATTTATATAAAATCTACTAACGGATATCAATGGAAATTGCATGATGTCAGATATGTTCCAGGACTTAAGAGAAATCTAATCTCTATAAGTCAACTAGATAGCACAGGTTACGGGACTATTTTTGGGGATGGCTCTTGGAAAATTGTTAAAGGTGCTCTGGTTGTAGCGCGTGGAACAAAGTCAGGAACGCTTTACGTGACTGAAATCAATAGAGAAATTGCAGCAATTGTTGAATCAAAAATTGATTCTAAATTATGGCACCGCAGGCTTGGACATATGAGTGAAAAATGAATGAAGATATTAGCATCTAAGAGAAAATTGCCTAATTTGAAGTTCATAGATATTGGTCTATGTGAAGATTGTGTTATGGGTAAGCATAAACATGTTAGTTTTTCGAAGATTGGAAAAGAACCAAAGAAAGAAAAATTAGAGTTGGTGCATACAGATGTGTGGGGCCCAGCTCCTATGCAATCCCTTGAAGGCTCGCGCTATTATGTCACATTTATTGATGACTCCACCAGAAAGGTATGGGTTTATTTTCTAAAAAATAAATCTGATGTGTTTGCTACTTTTAAAAGATGGAAAGCTGAAGTGGAGAACGAGACTGGCCTGAAAATTAAATGTTTAAGGTCTGATAATGGCGGTGAATATGATAGCAAGGAATTCAAGCAATTTTGTGCAGAGAATGGAATCAGAATGACAAGAACTGTTCCCAATAGACCGCAACAAAACGGAGTTGCTAAGAAGATGAACATAACTCTGAATGAGCGGGCAAGAAGTATGAGATTGCATGCAGGATTACCCAAGATGTTTTGGGTAGATGCAATTAATACAGCACTATATCTAATTAATAGGGGACCTTCGGTTCCACTTGATTTTAAGTTACCGGAAGAAGAATGGAGTGGAAAGAAGGTAAGTCTCTCACATCTGAAAGTCTTTGGTTGTGTTTCCTATGTCCACGTAGATTCTGAAAATAGAGATAAACTTGATGCAAAAGTTAAAAAGTGTTTTTTCATTGGATATGGTTCTGATTATTTTGGCTATTGGTTCTGGGATGAACAAAATAGAAAAATAATAAAAACTGCTGATGTCACGTTCAATGAGAATATGTTGTACAAGGACAAATTCGTGACAGAATCTAGCGTGAAGGAAAATTTGGTGAAAAATATAGAGATTGAATTGGAAGAGAATTCTAAAAGTGTTCTGGTTGAAATTCCTAAAACTATTGTTGAACAAGAAGCACGTACACCTGATCCCACTTTGAGAAGATCTAGTTGAAAACCCCTAAACCTGTACAAAGATATTCTCCGTCACTGCATTATTTGCTTTTGATTGACACTGGCGAACCAGAAAATTTTTCGGAAGCAGTGCAGGTTGAAGATTTTGTTAAGTGGGAGTTGGCAATGCAGGATGAGTTGGATTCACTCAAGAAAAACAAAACTTGGGTGTTAACTCAGTTACCATATGGGAAGAAGGCATTGCAGAACAATTGGGTGTATCGAGTCAAAGAAGAACCTGATGGTAGTAAGAGGTACAAAGCAAGGTTAGTAGTAAAATGGTTTCAGCAAAAAGAAGGAATTGATTATACAAAGATTTTTTCTCCAGTTGTGAAATTGACTACTGTTAGATCAGTATTGAGTATTGTTGCTGCAGAGAATTTACATCTAGAGCAGCTAGATGTTAAGACTGCATTCCTCCATGGTAATTTGGAGGAGGATATTTATACGATACAACCGGAAGGTTTTCAGGATCTTGGAAAAGGAAATTATGTTTGCAAATTGAAGAAAAGTCTGTATGGCTTGAAACAGGCTCCTCGACAGTGGTACAAAAAATTTGACACATTTATGTGTGGTAACGGGTTCACTAGAAGTGACATGGATTACTGTTGTTATTTCAAAAAATTTGATGACTGCTATATTATTTTGCTGTTGTATGTGGATGATATGCTCATTGCAGGATCTAGCATGAGAGAGATCAACATGCGAAGCAAAGCAATTGTCAAAAGAGTTTGAGATGAAGGACTTGGGCGCAGCGAATCAGATTCTTGGGATGAGGATCACGCGGGATAGATCTAAAGGAATTCTAAAGTTATTTCAAGAAAAGTACATTGAAAAAGTGCTTGACATATTCGGAATTCAGAATGCGAAGCCTAGAAGTACTCCTTTAGGAAGTCACTTCAAGCTCTCAAAGGAGCAGTCACCAAAGACGAATGAAGAGCGGGAGTATACGGCTAAAGTGCCTTATGCATCGGTTGTTGGTAGTTTAATGTATGCAATTGTGTGTACTAAACCAGACATAGCTCATGCAGTGGGGGTTGTGAGAAGATACATGGCAAATCCAGGAATAAAACATTGGGAAGCTGTAAAGTGGTTATTAAGATATTTGAAAGGCACTTCAGGTATATCATTATGTTTTATGAAAAATAGTGCAACTTTACAAGACTTTGTTGATGTAGATCTTGGTGGTGACTTGGATAATAGGAAGAGCACCTCAGGTTATGTTTTTACCTTATGTGGCACTGCAATTAGTTGGGTGTCTAGGCTTCAGACTTGTGTATTTCTCTCAACCACTGAAGCAGAGTATGTGGCTATATCTGAAACTGGTAAAGAGATGATTTGGTTGAAAAATTTTCTGAAGGAGATAGGCAAAGAGCAAGATAACGGTGTTCTTTTCAATGATAGTCAAAGTGCTATTTGTCTTGCAAAGAATCCGGTATTTCACTCAAGGACAAAACACATTGAGTTAAAATATCATCAAATTCGTCAATTGATAGATGACGGGACATTGTCATTAAAGAAGATTCTTGGTGCAGAAAATCTAACATATATGTTAACAAAGGTTGTCACCACTGAAAAACTAAGACTATGCATTGCCTCAGTTGGCCTCCATGGTAAGTGATGAGGAGGGCCGCCGCACTAGGACAATTTGGGTTGAAAAGATGAAGACTATAAAAGATTATTATTGTTTTTTGAAGATCAGCCTCCAAGTGGGAGATTGATGGAATTGTGGAGTCTGATAGAGAAATATATTATTGTGGGTATACACTTCCTAGTAGGTCACCCATCTTGAGATATTAAAGGAAATAGAGTTTATATTACTACTAATAATATATATGTAATTTCCTTTAATATGTATGCCCTAGACTCCTATTATAAATAGGGCAATTTCTTTTATAGTTGTAATGCTGAAGCTTTGTAATCCTGAGCTTGTAACATTGATACTGATAGTGAAGAGATTGCCTAGTGCGGCACCGTGGTTTTTCCCTTCTTGATTTTAGAAGGGTTTTCCACGTAAAAATTCCTGCTTGCCCTCATTTTCTTCCCTGCTTTTATTCTTCGCATATTCGCGTCCCCCAACACATATATGACAGCTTAAGTTTTTGGATCGGACTTTTTGACACATCATTTCTTGCATTTCAGTGGACTTCTTATTGCTGATCTACATTCAATTCTATGTTGCCAGCTTCTGCATCGAAATTTTCCTTTAAAGCACAAAATAGCCTATGAGATGTATTATTCCTTACTAAGAACTTTCCCACTATTATAAGAAATGTTATTTGAACTTTTTAAAGGTTTAACCGCTACTGCTTTCCGATAGTCTGCTTTCCTCTACCCAGTCTTCACCATCAAATGCATGGAAGGAGGATCGGAAATCGGTGATGAATTTGGAGCTAGCTAGAACAAAGACTACCGTCTCTCAGTATAATAGAGTCAAGGATCTTGGGGTCCGACTGATGTGGATTATCTACTTGCAGGCGCAAGATTTCAGGCAGCAGGCGACCTGAATGAGAAGGAAGATGTGGCTGCCGAACAAGAAAATGAAGCTGATAGTTCTCGGCATGGTCGCTGCTCTGATTCTGATCATAGTCCTGTCCATCTGTGGTGGCTTCAGGTGTTGGGGTAACTAATGGAGTGACTGCAGATCTGATGTCTTTAAAACCTCCATAAGTTTTGAGTTTTCCTTTCTTTACACAGGAGTTGTCGCTATTGCTGTAGTATAATGGTACAAAAATTGCTTGTATAGTAGTTCTGTTCACTTGGAAGAGTTCTCTGATATCATCAGTACTGATAATTTTGAAATGGCTGGAGGATGCTTTGTATTTGAATTAAACCTAACATACTAAATTGGAAATTTCGATTGAATACCTCAAACTTTATATGGAATGTGATAAATACCCGAATTTTCTCTATGTGCAATCAAGCCGTAATCCTTATAAAATGGCACGGTGGTCCGAGAGTGCTAGAGATAATTGGAATGTTTCTATTAATTCTCCGTATCTCGTGTATATTCTACAACAAGATATCTTGAATTTTCTGTACGTGCAATCAAGCCCTTTGATTGTATATATCTTGAATGATATTTTATTTTAGATAATCATATAATAAAGCCGATAAATAGGCTTATATATTCTGCAACAAAATATCATCTTATCCTTCAACAACAATAAAGCTTCACACTTTGTACGGGATGTGATAAATCATGGAGTTTTCAATATGTGCAACCAAGCCGTAAACGAAAACTTCAGAGACGAACTTTCATGGCCAAACTGGAGCTTGCCATGGCATGGTGGTCCAAGAGTGTTAAAAATTAATTATTCATTGATTTTTAGTATATCTCAAGATTGCACGTAGATCTTACTTTGATTTTGTTTATCTTAATTGATATGTTATCTTAAATAATCATATCAACAAGATTTCATTGTATCATTCATCCTCTTGTCAATTTTCCCAGAGAAAGTGCTTAATTTTTATTCATCGTCTCATCTTTTGAATCACAAAAGCCTTATAGAAGAATTTAGAATTAGGAACAAGAGTAAACGTGTCTCATTAATAAATGTTTGACCAAATCGGATGTTATAAGGACATATTAGCCAGTTACCTCAAAAAGGTTTTTTTTTTCTTTTTCAAAGGAGATGTGAAAATAAGATCGCCCTTCATGTAAAGACGTGTTAAAATCCTTTTTTTTTGTCACTAGATTCAATCAATATAAAATTTTCGATTAAAATACATTTGAGTATCCGAATAGGCCTATAGACCTAGATGAATTGGAAAGAAGAATCTAGCTCCTTAACGTGCGTCGACGGTGTCACCGGTCTTGTTAGAGATATAGATATATTCATACAACGGCACAAGGATCTGTAGTGTAATTAGAGAAAGGATTAGTAAATTAAGACAGACTGGAGTAAGCTTAAGCTTAATTAATGGTTTAGTGGTTTAGCAAAACGGTTCAATATACTAATGGTGATGAAGAAATAAAGCAGATGAAGTAGAATTATAATTGAGTAAAATGAAATATAATTGTAAGCATAAAGGTAAAATAAAAAGAAGAAGTAAGGATTATTTAAAGACGTCAATAATACTTATATGTAAATGAAATGGCATAAAACAGATGAAGCAGAATTATAATTGAGTAAAATAAAATATAATTGTAAGCATAAGGGTAAAACAGTAAGAAGAAGGATCTCTATGCGTGCTTGTTACGATGGCTGGTCTTGCAATAGCAAGCGGAACATTCCAGTTGAGATGATGCCTCATCATCATTTCTCCCATTGCCTTAGTGAAAGTGTACGTATTTGGCCAACCATGCAGCCTTGCCCTGCAATAAGAATTGAGGATTACTTTCCTATATTTATGAAACTCTTCTATAAAATTCTTTTCCTTCAATGGTCAGGTGAGTGTCGGGATTAGCTTTCATGCACCTCGATATGTCCTCGATGTACTCCCTTCGATTGGTCTAATGTAAGGATTTTACATAGTTAGTGCTCTCAACAAAACTTGAATCTAAGACCTTCATAGGAGCAAGCGCCCATGTCATCTAAGCTAACACCATTTTCATAAATTGATTCATAGATTATCCTAGTTCAAATAGGTTAGGTTGTTTTATAATTAAAGTATATGTTTTGATACTCCCTTTTCAAAAAGAAAGACAATATGGTTTTGATACCGGGGTCAAGTAGCATGATGATCAACCTAGTTATGTACTTTTCAGTTATCTATACAAAGCAAACCTTTGTAGGCCCAAGTTCTTCAAGGCGATGGTGATTTGTTCTTCTGAAGCATTCTTTTCTTGAAGTTCCCTGATCAATTCTTCACAGGAGAGCTTTTCTTCATTGACATCTAGTTTTCTTGATCCATTTATTGTCTCACCCACGCTAAATGCCTTTTCTGGTACAACTCTCTTATCGTAGCCCCATGCATGTGCTGAAAATAAACCATATGGTCAATTCTAGATATAATAATATGATCGGTCCTCTAAATTAGTTTACAGAATTAACGTGACATAATTAACGTGACATAATTTTATTGAGTGTATGCTATAGAATGAGGGAAATATTGAGAACTACCACGGCGGGAAAATCACTTACCAGTTGATACATGGAGTAGCATCTTTATGTTGATACATCTTGTAGCGAATTCTGCGACGTGCTTAGCTCCATAGACATTGACGGCCAGTGTAGTGTCGTACCTGCAAGAAAAAAAAGCTTGGAAAAATAATTAAGCATGAATTATTGATTGCAGAAACTTTAAGCAGATTCGAAACTAGCTAATTGATTGATAAATAAGGTACCGATCATCCAATGTGGTAATTGCGGCTGAATGAATGATGATGTCAACTTCTCTCCACATCTCGGACCTCAAGTTGGAATCATTCACTCCCAAATTCTCACTCGAAACGTCACCTGGAATTGCATGTAACTTCTCCAAGATGGATCTTAAGTTCTTTGCATATTTTTGCCTTAAAACGTCGAATAACTTCTTCTCTATGATCTGTTTGAGACGAGATGCAAAAATTAAACACACATTGAAAATATGTTTTAAGTATAAAAATGATGGTTTCCTAATTCTAGTAGATTTCCTAATTGAATGATCTTCTAATTGGAGAATTTTTTGTTTATTTTGGATCCAATTATTGCTCATAAATAAGAAGTGAATGTTATTTATGAAGAGCATCATGTTGACACCTAAATTTTGACCTAACGTGTGGCTATATTTGCAGGCTGACTCAACCCTTAAGCAAAATTGGAAATTATGTTCAGCCTAATAAGGGACCATGAACCTTGCCCATAATATGAAGAAAGGGGACAAATGAATTGCACACGTGAGGATAGAAAATTCGGAAGGAAATCAGTGAGATACTAGGGGGTTGCAATTTTCACGAAGAATCTTCAGAGGAATTCATGGGATAAGATGGACGAAATGGAGGGAAGAAAATGAAGACATTTGTGGCAAGTGTGGGCTGTGGAGACTTACAAAAGGAAGCTAATGAGCTGGGAAATAAGATGGGATCAATCTGATTGGCTATGCAAGGAAGGTGGGAATCCCGATCAACCATTCTTGTTGTAATGGATATTCGAATTTTGGTAAATGAGGATCTAAATTTCTGATTCAGAATCAAGAGCCAAAATATCGGGTGAACAAGAAGACAGGAAATTTGACAAAGGAAGGAATCAAGACGTGAAATAGGAAAGATTGAGCTGGCCACAAAATCGCGCACCGATTTGCAAACCATGAATTAAGGCAATGAGAAAAGGAAATTCAGAAAATTGCCCGTAGAAAGAGACACTCGGGGCCATTATAAAAGGAGGGGAGAAGAGCACGAGAGGATCATCAGTTTTCTCATCACCATACAAAGCTCTTTCGTGTTTTCACAAGGTTGTGGTGCCTTGCATACATCACAACGAAGTCTTTTTTTTTGAGTCTTTAGTCTTCAAATGAGTCTCCAATAGCGGCTACAAAAGTTCTGTCATCACTGAAGATTTCCATCGTTGATCATTGCTGCTGTTCGCTGCTGGTTGCTGCTGTTCGCTGCTGGTCGCTGCTGTTCAATGTTGGTTTGCTGCTGGTTTGCTACTGGTTTGCTGCTGATTTGTTGACGTTCGTTGCCGCTCTAGTGCGTCGTTGTTGCTACATTGCTGCTGGTCATTGCTAGTACACTCCTTTTGTTGTTTCATATAACATCGTGCTTCTGGTTTGTGCCGATCTCTCTTAAAAACATTGTGATAATGATAATATCATTTTTTTAAAATATGTTCAGGTTCATATTTTCTCATGATCATTATCGTTGGATGTTATTTTATTGTTCGCGCAATTGCTTGGTCATATTTTACACGTTAATGGTGTAATATTACAAAATCCAACAAAGGTTGTATGCAAAACATTTTTAAAAATAAGGAGAAAAGGTACAAGTTCCCGAACTCATGATTTTTGGTTCGCAGAAGTAAAATGTACTCCCACATTTTACTCGGGTGTCTAATCGACTTAAACCGATTAGTGGCGGCTCCAATAGGTAAGATAAATATCATAGTTGAATCGAGTACCAAGTTGCGATTGGTAGGACTTGGGAGAGTCCGTGCTAAGCACTGCGTTTAGTAATCCATCAACCTCCTTCAGGAGGGTCGCGACACATCAAAGAGAAACTTTTGCTTGTGAGTTACATCACTAGTGTTTAAAGCCTCAAAAATCTTGTGTTCCAATCATATTGCTTTTTAAGTGAAATGTTTTGAGTTTTGGGACCATTGACGCATTGTGAAAATACTTCAAGAAGGAAGCCTTTTAACATTTGGGATTATTGTGGAAAATTATAGTTTGATTTATTTTCTTTCAAACCATTTGTCGGGGTTCCAAGTGGAGATCTCTTCACTGATTGGCTCTGGTTCTCCACTGGAACTGCATCATTTGCTGATGCTACATTAGCAGTATGAATATTGAGGATCTTGTGCTTCTTCTAAGGTTGGTCTTGTTCTTGTTCTTGGTTTTGTTGAGACGGAGATGAGGTTGGAGTCGTTGTTTTGGTCAAATGGATTCTCAGAGTTACTTATTTGGTCATTTTCACATTTTATTGCTTTAGGTCTGAATTTATTTGCTGTGATAATTCTATGCTCGAGTCTTGTCTCATCTTTCCTAATAAAATTTGCATGTTGCATTCCTGTACAACTTTTTCTATCATTAGAGTATGACTTTTTTGACATCATTGTATCAAACTTGTTATTTGTAGAGGTGATTGGTTCTCGATCCGGCCTGGTTCCACCTAGAAATTAGGAGGACCACTTCCTATTTTTTGGGATTGTAAATGGGACCGGACCGACTGGTGCGGTCTAGTTCAATGGAATGTGCCACTTAGCCAAAAAAAAAAAAAAAAAACTATAGTTATTACTATTTTATGATTTATTGCTATTTTAAAGAAATTTTTTAGAAAAAATTTGAGAAAAAAGAGTCAATCTGATCTGGTTTCCCTCAAAAAAAGGAATTGGACCGAAAATTACCGGTTCCATTTTTATGGACCAAGAACCGGACCGAAGCCCCCAGGAACCGAATTGAACCAATTAGTTTAATTTGGTCCGAGTGGTTCTCGGTTTAGGGGGTTTGATATGCTCACCCCTAATTATTTCACATCAGGATATGACTATTTGTAGGATGATGACAATGATTGTTTTGCCTGGATTCAACTCCACGTTTGAGGACATAGATGACTTCCTAATTTAAAATTCCTCTTATGCCAACTCTTGGCACTTGGGTTGTTCTTTTCTCGCCAAGAAATATATTTCATATGCAGTAAAATGCAAAGGAAGCCACACTGACTTCTCATCAGTTATGTTGAAAATTGTTAGCACCATTTTGTGGCTAGCGATGGATATTATAGTCAATGTTCAATCAAAATCTATAATGAATAGAAAACAAGAACTGACTTCATCAATTCAATCACAATTTAGGGTTTACCTCTAAACGCAAACGATGAGCTGCTGATTGATTATCCGCAGCTTTAATAAGGAGGAACATTTTCTTGACATTTGGTTGAATCCGGAGTATCTTCTCCACGAAAACTGAATCAAAACATTGAATACATACAAGTAAGTGTCAATTGCCAGCAAGACAAATCTATTAGTGATGTCATCTGCGAATGCCACCGCGTGTTCTTCTAAGTCACTGGATATTCAATTTTCAATTTTCAAATTTCCTGCAGGACCGAAGAAAGTCACATCCTCCACTATATTCGGCCCTTTGCCCCCCTTTTTTTTGCGTCGAACGGCCCTTCGCCTTAGGCCGTACCCTATATGGATTAGAACTCGTAACAGCAAACCCCAAGATTTCATCCTTCATTTACTCTCTGTTTATTTATGCGCAACTCCAATAACATGTATATAAACCTGTGAGACCTTTGTGCGTGCATTATACATACAGAGAGAGAGAGAGAGAGAGAGAGAGAGAGAGAGAGAGAGAGAGAGAGAGACGTACTCTTTGCAAGGAAGCCGGTGGCACCTGTAACAAGTATGGTCTTGCTTTCTAGAAATTTAACTATATCTAAACCCATTGCAAGCGTATTTTGGGTTAAAAGAGTTTGGAATGTGAGAGACAATTTGGACGCAGTGCTTCCTATGGCGAAAGTGTTCATCTTCTGATGCATCATTTATACTCGAGTTCATGGTGGGTGTCAATGTAATTATTCACTTGCATATGGTGGGTGGCACGCCGCCAAGCGACATCGGATGTGCCTACACTCATGGCGAAAAGCCGTGGCGGGTGGGTGCCACATGCCTCACTTGCTGGGACTGCCCAACGCATGAGAGACACGTGTGTCAAATCAATTTGTCAATGACTCGATTGGCAATCTAACCATCCGGCGATCTGACTCGACTAGCGACCTAACCTGATTGACTGGTTAATTGGTCTAGTTTGTTCGGTCAGTGATTGGATTGATTGAGTAGGTGGGATTGGTCCAGCAGTTTGGATTGGCCTAGGCATGTGCTACACGCGCCGTGCACTCAAGCGATGCTCGTGGGCACGTGCATGCTCCAATTGGAGCATGCTTGGTGTCGTTGTGTTTGTACTAAAGTGCTTTATATTGTGGTATAGTTATTTTACGTGTTTGGGGGCTTTTAAAGGTATACAAATATGTATGAAACCCTAAATACATTTATTTTGTGTGTGCATTGTTTATTTCTTTTAACTTGTTTTCCTATGGTTTTAGAAATATAGAAGCTAGCTTACATGAAAATGACGACATATAAGTTGTGAAGAGGTTGATTCGATGATAGCATATATATGGTTTAGTGTGCTTGCAATTTCTTAGTTCCAAGCAATCTTGAACAACGGCCGGAGATCCTTGATATTTTCAATGCGTCTTGAGTTCTGCTTTTAATTATAGTTATTGCATGATTGTTTTTACACCTTAGTTCACATCATGTTATGCATTTTGATATTTAATAGACCATGTGATAATTACATGAGGTAATGTAGTTATTTTTTTTTTAAGTGGGAGTTCGTAAGTTAGTAGAATACGAATGAGTTCTCATTTAGAACTTAAAATTTGTGCAAATCAAATATGTTAATGATAGTGAAACAATCGTACTTTGACGTTGATTGGGAACATAGCGAATTTTCGTTTTGGCGTCTTTTGTTAAATTACCATTAATTTATTTTGTCTTTGCTGCAAATTGAATATGTGTGTTTATGTGGAAAATTGTGCTAGAATTTATTTTGTGTTTATTATGTCAATGTGTAGTAAGAATTGATTATGGCTTCAGCATTCAAGACCATTGTGGCTGATCTCAATAAATGTGAAAAGCTGAATAGTGACAATTATAATATTTGACATCAAAAGCCTATCGCGATCGTTCTCTTTTATTATAGATTATACGGAGCTGTGGAGGGGCAAGCAAGTCCTGTCCCATAATTTCTAAACTTCTTAGGACTTTGAACCTAATAAAAAATTAAAAAAAAACTCCGTAGGACTTGTAATAAGATCGAGTCTCCCTAAACTTCTGGCTAATTTCAGTGATTGCTTTTATTTTTGAAATTTTGTCGCGGTATTGATTTTAATATGGTTGCATTTATCTTGTCTCTTATGATTTCATGTGTAGACTAATAACGGATTTACGTGAAAATTTATAAGATATTGATTGATACCATTTTCATTTATTTTTCCTTTGATAATGTGAATAGAAATAAAAGACAAAAGGAACCAATCTCGATTCTTCCTGCACTAATGAATTATGGAGTATCTTAACAAGGCATGTGCATCACACTAATCGAATGGTAGTTAGGGTACGAACTAGTCAACTGAGGGGGATGATTAAAGAAAAAAAAACAGGCACATGAAATTCGTGTAAGAGGAACTGAAGAGATATTCTGTTTGACATTAACATCGAAAAATTAAGAACATTGCTAGACTTTAGTGATGATTTGCTGCTCCTAATTGGGCCACTTGATTCACGCAGAATTGACTTGGCCTATGAGGTGTGAACTTAGATAAAAGCCTCCACTCGGTATCAAATCAAGAAAATGACTTCATCGAGTAGCCCATGTTGATGCAAACCAATAAAGAATAGCAATGAAAAGGACAATAACACCCAGGCCGCATTTGGCGATCAAGATCTGTATTTTCATTTATAAAATATTGATCGATAACACTTTCATTTATTTTCCTTTATTAATTTAAATAAAAATATAAGACAAAAGGAACCGATCTCGATTCTTCCTGCACATATGATTTATGAAGTATTTTAACAAGGCATGTGCATGACACATACTAGTCAACTTTGGGATGCTTGGCTTCCAGCAATGCTAAATTTATACTTAAAGAAAAAAAACAGGCACATGAAGATGCGTGTACGAGGAGCTAAAGAGAGATTCTGTCTGACATTAGCATCGAAAAACTAAGAACAATAATTTTAGCATTGGTACATGAAAAACTAAGCACATGAAAATGCGTACCAGGAAAGTCAAAAGGAAGACAAATCTGAAGAAATATTCTGTTTGACATTAGCATCGAAAAATTAAGAATATTGCTAACTTTAGAAGATTTGCTGCTATTAATTGGGCCGATTCCAAAATTGAATTGGTTTATCAAACTCAGATAAAAGCCTCCAATTGATATCAAATCAATAAAACGACATCATTGAGTAGCCTGTGTTGGTGCAAACTAGTGGAGAATACCGATTAAAGGGATAACAATATCTAAGTTGTGTTTGGCAGTTGAGATCTGTGTTGAATTAGCCCAAATAGCGATTAAGCTTTCCTTAATTATCACTAAATAATTGTAATCCAATTAAACATCATCAAATTTAATTAACTATAATTAACCACCAAATCTAGATTAATCCTAAACTAATCAAACATTAATCGAGATTAATACGCTAATAAATGGATTAGTGCCATAACCCGCCGTTTAACAACGGCAGTGGCGCGGTTGCAATAGTGACGGCGAGGCGGATGCATGGACGCCCCCGGTGTGTCAAGACGAGCTGACATGGGCTGGATCATGGCCGAGGGAGGGCTGCCCGTTCGGCCAAGGGGAAGACCCTGAGGAGGGAGAGAGAGTGGGAAGAGAGAAATAAGAAAAGTCAAAAAAGAAGAGGGGAAAAGACAGAAGAAGAGATGGGGCAGGTGGGGTAGACGGGCGCAGGGGGGAAAGCCGCACGTGAAAGGGAAGAAAAAGGGGAGAGAGAGAAGGGAAGAAAGGATGGCAGCAGCAGCAGAAGGGAAAGAAAGCAAAGAAAAAAGGGAGAGAGAAAAGGGAGAGGGGGCGCACCTGGAGAAAAAGGAGGGGAAAGAACAGCGGCAAGTCTCAATTTAAATTTTTCGGCCCGACAATCCTTTTTCGATGATTCTGAATGAACCAAAAATTTTAGAAATTAATGAGGTTTATCCGATAATTTAGCCTAACATCCAAAAAGTTTGATAAATGCATTTGAATTGAATTCATGGCTAGGTTAATCAATAGAAACTTTAGTATGTATCAAATTAATGGACGGCTTGTAAGAGTCACATGCATTTGACTAGTAGTTAAAATAATATTAATCAGTATTTTAGTCTCCTTGATATGGGGACTATCTCGGTTGTCATATAATTATGAGGGATCGATTGCTCGACCCTCAATAATCCTTACGATCGAGTCGTCACCCAAAGTTGAGTTCTTTGGTTGCGGGTGCACTTAATTCCTTAATAGCTTTTCTTATTCAGTTAATGTCTCATAAGTAATCAGTTCAGAACGAGATTTAACTAACAATACATCGACAGAATATTCTTTCATAAAATCCAAAATATGTTGGAAAATTTAGGATGTCACATAGTCTTAAGGATTCTATTTGTTTTGCGAAAAATAAATGATGTGAAAAATATTTTGTTAAAGGTGATCTAATGTATCACCTAAAAAAAGAATAATGAGAAATTTTTTTTTCATCATACCGTGACTTATCGGTCACTAATAACCTATCCATTTTACCGGGAACGTAACGTTATAAGATCCCAAATCGGACTAATGAGACCTTGTTAAGTGATATACAAATTGACTCCCACCCCAAATGGTGACTGCTTTATACGGTTGCTTTTAGTTCTTCTTTCGAAAGGCTTGAAACATGTGGAACGGTTCTAGTTCTTACAAATGAAATTAGACAAGATGCTTTGCAGTAAAAATGTTGTATGCTGAGGAACTAAGTAGGGGTGCGCATGGTCTGGGTTGGACCGGTCCATCCCTTGACCTTAGGACCAATCTGCATAGTGTTGGTCCTCAATTTTTGGGACCAAGGACCAACCCTATTGAGTTTAGGACCAAAGACCTGATTGACCCAATGGGTTCGGTTTGATTTTAGGGTTAACCTGAGACTAACCAATAATTTTTTTTCCTTTTTTTTGTATTTCTAAAAAGTCAAACCTACTATTTTAATTTACATATCTAGCGATATTACGGTTTTAACTATCTATAAATATTAATACATATTCAACAAATTTAAGAAAGAATAACAATAAAAATTTCACATTTACTAAAAGCAAGAAACCATAAAAACAATTAAGATTACTCATAGAGCCGCAAGACGAGCATTGCTCATGAGCAAAAAGGATTTCTAATTAGGGATTTATTTTCTTTTGATTTATTGAATGACGAGTGAGGTTAGTGAATAGAGATGAACAGCGCAAGCGCAAGCGCCGAGTGATGAGTGGGGTGAGCATGAAAAGTAGGGTGAGTGTCGAGTGGTGAGCGACCAAAGGTGAGTGGGGTGAGTGTCGAGTAGAGAGTGAGGCAAGATTGCTCACGAATGAAGTTATTTCTTTCAATTTTACTTGGTAAATTGAATACTAAGAAGATAAAGAAGAAAAAAGAGAACAAGAGTACTGGAGGAGGATGCCTTTTGAATTAGGGTTTACTTTTTAGAATAAATAAAAATACTAGAAATAATAAATAAAATATTAGATATAAAATATATTATATATAATATATAAGGTTAGGATTGGTCCGGATTGGACCAACCTAAAACTTCTAGGATCGATGACCAACTTGCACAATACTAGTCTAAGGATCTCAGGACCAAGGACCAACGCAGTCTTCTTAGATATTAGACAAGGACCAACAGGGTTGGGCCGGTCCAGGGTCAGTTTAGGTTGACCTTGGATCGATGCTCACCCTTAGAACTAAGCCATACTTGATCTGATGAGGGCCAAAGGCGATCGTTGATGCAAACAGGCTTGGACATTGTGCAAGATTCGCTTTTAGGATGGCTAAGGGGTGTTTATAAGAGGCTTCGTATTTTTCCTATGCCCTTGTTATCTCTGAGGGAAAAAAGATATGAGCAAATTCGGAACAACCCCAAACGTGATACCAACCCAACGTTTTGAGTTATACAGATATTTAGTATTTCGTCATCTAAAATAAAAATAGTATATTTGAAGTATCATTGATAAGAGAAAACCGACCGGCAATTGTGGTCAGCTTTATAAATCTGAAACAAGATATTACATTACGCATTATATGTTAATTTTACAAGCGGTCCTTGCATTAATCGATAAGTTACTGACGCAATAATTTTACCACTCAATTTTGAATAGTAGATTACAAAATCCTTTCAATAATTACAAGTGAGCCCGTCGATTTATTGGTAAGTTACCAAACGAAATATAAGCCTTCCCCTTCAAATCCGATTACAGATCACCGATTGGTTTTAAATTTTTACAAGGGGGTCCATTATTTAGTTAGTGACTTGCCAACAAAGTAGAGATTTTACAGCCATAAGTTCCAATAGTATTTTGCCAAATGCTTTCGAATTTACGATTGAGCCCGTGCCTTATTTACTGAGGTACCAAAAAAAAACTTATTTTAGGAATGTCGCATCCGGCAATAGATTATTAATTATTTAAAATTCTACAAGTGGTCACATTACTCAATTATTAACTCGCAAGCTTGTTGCAAATTTTACGAGCGGCGGTCCTAGCTTACAGAAAAAAATTCAAATATTTTAACACTAAATTTATTGTAGATTAGGAAATCTTGAGGTACTTAACATTGGTTAATAAATATTTTAATACTACAAATTGATAGTCGTTTAGTTATATTTGTTCAAATGTACAAGTCCTTTCGATAGTAAACTATGAATTGGCGACAAACTTTACTAATAGTGTTAGTTCTTGATTGTAACTTATGGCAGCAATAGACATTTGATCGCTACAAGCACGTGGTAGATTATTGATAATTTGTGAAACATGGCTCTAATATCACTGTTAGTTTTCGGAATTGATGTGCATGGGACGAGAATATATAGTTTCCTTAGTTTATAAAGATCGGGTTTTACAAGTAGTGGTGGGGCGCTACAAGGGATACCAATTTTAAATTCTGCCCCCAAACACCCCCGCGATTGTAAGAGAGCTTCACAACCGACATATGAACAGATCCCTGTATTTGTAAGAGATTTCTCTGGAAATTCTAACATTCTTGAAAAAGGATCACAAAGATTAACAATTTTGAACGTTATTTTAATGTTCAGCGGTGCGTATTTTAGTGTTCAGTCAAATACGCGGCGCTGAACATTAAAATAATCCAATGGTACTCAAGAGTTCTATTTATTTCCTCTCAGAGAAGGAAGTCCAGCGTGTCATCCGGTTAACGAAGAATATGGAAATGGACTAGGCGTCTTCAATTGTTCCCTCTCTTGTTCTGATCACCTTCTTCACTTGTGCGTGGAGATTACTGTGCTTGTTTATGGTTGAAGCCGAAGAAGGTAGAAAGATGTCTGAGACGGCAAGGTCTGAGTGGAACTTCTTACATGTCTTGCTTCATGACCTGAGAGACATCATCAGAATTGCCAAACAAGCTCAATCTGAACCCATCACTCCTTTCTCCAATGACATCGCGCCTCGCGTTGCTCCATCAAGAAATACAGTACGCACGCCATCAAAGTCGAGATACAGTTGAATTTTTCTAGCCCATGTTTCCATATTATTGATTCGACAAAATTGATTTCCTGGTACAAAAACAACTTGAAATTTCAAATCACTAGAAGCTGTAATTTTTAGCCAAAAACTTGCTAAGGAAAATATATATCTGATATCTTTCCAGCAATTTAATCAAGATATATTCATGGAAAGCAAATCAACCAAATCCGGCTATGAGGCAGATTTTGCAACACTGAGTGCTACTTCTAGGGACAAAGTTACATGACGTATTAATGAAAGCTACGTAGTGAGTGGCTGCCGGAATGCTAATAGAGCTGCTCATTTTCTCATGCAAATCGATCTGCTAGATGGGTTTCAAGTTGGGTACTCACAATGTATCTGCTAGTTTAAGCGCCTGACAGACACAAATAGGGGATATGTGGCTGGCAGCCGTTTGACTACTTGATGAATGCTGTCTCTGGAAAACGGTTACTCCTGGGAAGCTTTGCTTTGCATGGTTAGTGCCAACGCCTGTATTGAACATCATGGACTCCGACATGTTGAATGAAATATTGTAACGGATCAACAACTTTGAAAAGCCACATCCCAAGGCCATTGGAGATCTCTTTATGTCGGGGACCCTGAATATTGAGGGTGAGAAATGGGCCAAACATTGACAGATCATCAACCCGGCCATTATGAAAAGTTGAAGGTATTATTACCGTTTGGTGCTATAAGTTTCATGACCAGATACAATAGCAAACGGAACTTAAAATGTTTAACAATTCCATCATATTTCATGGTAATGGAAGCTGAAATTTGTAGTCCATGGAAATCTAATATTAAGAACTATGTTCATTCAATCCATTTAGCTTTTCAATTGTTGAAAAATTACAGTGTGTAGTGACTGCCACATGTTCAAGTTGTAAGGAGATGATCAGGGGCTGGGAGAAGCGAAGTTTGGTTGATGAAGTGGATGTGTGGCCTCAGCTTGAGCATTTGATGGCTGATGTACTCCAGAGAGCTGCTTTCGATGGTCCCTGTGGCCAAGGCAAGAGCATCTTCCTTCTTCAACAAGAAAAGTTGGCCTTGCTTACAAAATGCTTCAGTTCGCATATATCCCCAGGTGAAGGTAAGTCGAGATTAATTTAGCTACAACTTATGTGGAGATCTTTAACTGTTGCGAAAGCCTATAGCAAGAAAAGAGTAACAAACTTCAATTGACTTCCTTAATCCTTAATAATGGAGTCAGTTGCAACCTTCCACAATTTTCTCATGATTTTGCAAATCACGTGCCAATCTATAAGCATTTTGAAGTTGACATGTATGAATAAAAATGCCCCCTATTTCCAACTGAACTGCACAAGAGGATGAGAGAAATCGACCATAGACTAAAAGGGTTGCTGGAAGACCAACTGACCAAAAGAGAGGCGGCAATGAAGGAAGGAGAAGTGGATGATGATAACCTCTTGGGACTGTTGCTAAAATCAAACTTGCAAGAAATACAAGAATCTGGGCATTGAAAGGGTATGAGCATAGAGGATGTCATTCAAGAGTACAAAGCGTTCAACCTAGTGGGTGGGTCGACTTCTATTTTGCTTACTTGGACTCTGATATTGTTGAGCAAGTACAAAAACTGGCAAGACAAAGCTTGAGAGGAAGTTTTGCGAGTCTTTGGAAAAAACAAACCTGATTTTGATGGAATGAGCCGACTAAAATTTGTAACGACTCTCCTCATATTGTACTCTGCTGTTTATATTGATTTCAAGACATATATCCCTGAAGTTCAAAACTCATATCAAACGAACAGGTTTCTTCAAAATAAAAATAAACAAAAAAACGAGAAACAAAATTGTAGGAAACTAAAACCACCTGTCCTAAAATCTGGCTGCTGTCCTTTCCTTTCCCTTCACCACAAATCATAGAAAAGGGAGTATTTAGTCTCTACTTATTCAAATTAAGTTCTGCTAGTGACAGAGGTGAGACACATGGATGTTCCCTTTTAAATCATTGATCACATGAATGATGTTCAGTTCGATGAATTAAGTCCACTCGGCAAGGTTTAGATAATTTAATCATTCCATTCTCAATGCCTTTTTGGACAAAAACATCCTGACACAAAGTGTTTTATATGCAGGTAAGCATGACTCTCAATGAGGTGCTCAGGTTATATCTACCCGCACAAATGACGATGAGAGCAGTTTACAAGACAACCAAGTTGTGAGATAAACAAATACTTTCAGGAGTATTGCTTTTTGTGCCCATGATCCCGATCCATCATTCAAAAATTTGGGGTGATGATGCCAAAGAGTTCAATCCGGATAGATTCTCTAAGGGAGTCACAGAAGCAACTAAGAACAAGCTCTGCTTTTTGCCTTTCAGTTGGGGTCCTAGAACTTGTATTGCTCAAAACTTTGCTTTGATTGAGGCTAAAGTTGCTCTGATCTTGATTTTGTAGAATTTCTTGCTGCAGCTATCTCCTGCTTACAAGTATGCCCCTATTCCTTTGCTTGCTCTTCATCCCCAACATGAGTCCCCTTGACCTTGACTAGAATTAGATCCAATTCCTTGGTTTGTACTTGATTAGATTCTGTGCTCTTGTATGCATCGTTGCATGCATAGGACAGTTTGTTCTATTTGTGGACTAGAATTAGATCCCCAAGCATGCCCCTATTTTGTTGCGTGTGTAACCAAAACCTTCAACCTTGTACTAGCTTGACAAAAATATACTCCATCTACAATAAAAAAACATTGAGTTTTGGAATAAAAAAATTCTTAGGATGTCTTGCTCATGCTTTCAATGTTAGAGTTTGATATCTCATGGAAATTGGTATAGAGTTGGATCATTGTCGAAGATGATGCTTATCATTCCTTCTCTTTTCCACAATGATCTCATCATCATCGTCATCATCTTGTTCCTGTTCTTGTTGTTGTTCTTCTTCTTGATATGAGGAACTAAGCTTGTAGGTCTATATCATGTCTCATCATCAGCAAAGCCTCCCAATATGTTGTTCATGTTGCCTAAATGTCTTTGATGACCTTGAATGTCCTTACTCGAGATTAATACCCTACATCGTGTACCAGGATTACTTTACTGTCAAAAGACAGCATATGAAATATCTCCTAATTATTTTTGCTGTCCATGTCCCTTATCATAAATGTTGCAAAACTCGCCATATGCATTTTTTTTACTATTACAATCTTTCACTTGTGATTTGTCAGAATAGAATTATAGTTAATATTTGTCTTATGAAATAAGGAAAAAAAAATTATGAACTAGAACTTCATGTGAAATGGATTGCCTGTAATATATTGGTTAAGAAGGAAAAAAAACCAACCCATGTCTCTTGCAAGCCCAAGCCCAACCTTCCTTTTCTCTCTTCTTAATTGAGCTCGTGTGTGGATAAGGGAAAGAAGCAGAAGCATAAAACAAAAAGGAGGGAAAGAGAGAAAGAGGAATGAAGAAAAGGGGAAAATGAGAATATTTTGGGTTGCTCACAATTCAGATAACTTGCTTAGCTGACTCAACTCTATTTTACAATGCCAGTAAGGGATCGAGGCTTCTAATTGTATTTGAAAGGAAATCATCGCAATTAGAACTTGAAATTCGAAATTATTGGGGTTTTGTGTAGTGAAATCCAATTTTTGTGTCGTTAAGCTGCATATTTTTGCATATCTCAATTTGAGCTAACGGTTTACCCAGAACAGAATTTTTAAGTTCGGTGTGCGTGCTGGTCAAGTTCCAAACAGTAACTTCGAGGCTAAATTTCATCCATTTTCAGCGAGGTTTTGAGGCAGCTTAGTTGGCGTTATTATAGTATATCAAAATGGCTTTCTAATGACTATAAATGAGTTTGAAATGAAATTTTGTGGAGAAAGTTATGGGGAAATAAAGTTTAGCACGTAAGTCACGTCTAATGGTCAACAATAGGCTTTCACTAGAGGTGAGCGTTCCATTGGCACGTAGATATTGTTTTATCAATAAATAAGTATATTATAGTTAAGTTGTTTATTAGAATGTCCTTTTACTCACTTTTTTGATATTGTTTTTCAGTTATTTGTTAGGAATTCGAGTGTGTCGACTTGAGTAACTACCATAAGTTGATTTTTGACTTTGTCAAGTGAGTGATAATATTTCTTCTAAGAGTTTATAAACTTGTGTTCAAAATAATAAAGATTTGATATTTTATGGGTTATGAATAAGTATGTTTGTTGCATAAATCTAAATCGGGCATTAACTAACTTGTCGATTTTGAAATGGCTTATGAATTGATTATTGTGAAATAAATTGAGGAAATTATTTATTAAAAAATACTCTAATTAATAATTATATGTTTTAATTTATAAGGAATTGAAATAGTTTGAAATGATCATTGATGAATGCCTTGATCAAATACTTTGTAAATGAATTTCCAAAAGCTATGAGCATGTATATTTGAAGTGCTTTATGAAAGCATTCTAATTGATAAATTGAGTTATGAAAGTTGATTTGATTCAATTTGTGAAATCAATTTATGTCATAAGTTATTTTTTTGATTATGGATTTGATTGTTGGTATTGAAGAATGTGAGTTTGGCACTCAATATCGCTGTGAGTTTAATAACAAGCTTGTGATTATGCATATGCTAATCTAAAATACTCATTGTGTTTGATCTGATTAGAAGAAGTATATTATTCATTGGGCTGTGGTAGCTCATTCTTTTGTTCTTATCATATTTTTTAGGTTCATCAGTTAGTGATCATTAGAGCTAGAGCATTATCACGGGAATCATTGGGAGTTGGATATTTAGAGTATAGTTTGAGACTACGTCCTTGAAAAAAAGACGGCCATGTCACTCCCTCATCCTTATAGGATTGTGGTGTGACATTTGTGGTATCAGAGCTTAAATTATGATTTTTGGGTATAGATTTTGCGGGACATTGTAAGCTTATGTCTTAACATATAATGCATTAGTTTTTTGTTAGGTACTTCGTATATGTTTCTTTTGGTATAAGTGATCATCCATTATGATTTAGAGAAACATATTTGGCTTTGTAAGAGATAACAAAGATAGGGGAAAAAGAACAACACAAGTGTCATAACTTGACATGAGAGGATATTTAAGTGCTAAAAGTTATGAAAAGTACACTTAAGTGCTATTTAAAAAAAAAATTAAATCACTTAAGTGCCAATTTCGGCGAAGGCCATTAGAAATCTGATGTGGCTTATTTTAATAATTTTTAACATCTACATGGCTCACTAAAATTCCATGTTAGCTCACATTTACAAAAAAAATGACGCCGTTTTGGCCAAAATTTAATTTTTAATATAAATATTAATTAGATAATATTAAAAATTAAAATTAAAAAAAATGTAACAGCAGCATAAGCGGGAGAGCCTCCCCCACCTATGGCTATCGCCTCATCGTCGGTTGGGGGGCGTGGCGATGGGGCAGTGGCTACAAGTTAGGAGCCCCTCTTAGCTATCCTTTGCCCTTTTTTTTTTTTTTTTTTTTTTTTTAATTTTTAATTTCGTTTTTTATATTATTTAATTAATAATTATATAAAAATCTAATTAAAGTCAAAATGCCGTTGTTTTGGGCTAATCTAGCTATGTTAGCGCTTAAAATGATGTCGTTTTGGGCTTATTTAGCTATGTCAGTGCCCAAAAAGGACATTGTTTCCACCTCAATTCGTCGAAAAAAGTGCTACGTCAACATTTTGACCGGATTTTCTCGCTATTACACTTAATTGATCATTTTTATTTCGATCTTAGTATTTAAGTGTACCTTTCAAATTTTTGATACTTAAGTGTCTATTTGTGCCAAGTTTTGGTACTTTAGGGGTCCGCGTGTTAAAATATAGGATAGTTAAGTATCCTAAGGTTCTCGGGATGCTATTTTGACAAGGAGAATATAACTTGGAAGTCTTGATGTGATGCATCAAGATCTTTGGTGTAATAAGAATTGATTTTAAAAGTTATAAGTTTGAATGATAATATGAGACATTGATTTATGAGATGAATAGGTGCAATCAATTTGTTTGTGAACTTTTGAATATCAACTGATGATTCTTTTAGTTGAAAACTTGATGCCCATTGAATTTAATGAAAACTAGATAAGTTCTTATCTTAGTGATTTGAGAAGTTGCAGGCATTTGGTCATAAGTGATGATTTCTTAAGTGATAATATTCTTTGGTAAGATTTATGGTGTACAAGCTCTTGTTTGGAAATATCAAATCTTGTAGAGAATTGGGATAAATTATTGTGGGAAACAATTAAGCTTGAAAATTGAAGGAGTAAATATTGTTGGTGTGTTAAGAGTTAATTATCTTGTAAGGCTAGATGGACAAATTTTGAAATAGTGATGTCGATAATTTCTTTTCGAGGTATTAGTAAATACTTGGATAAGTATGTGAAAGTTTTTACGCAATAAATAAGAGTTGGTTTGTACAAATCTTCAAGTGGTTGATATGGTATTCTTAGGCTATGAATGTAATTGAAGTGAAAGGAATGTTGAAAAGAGAATCGATGGCTTGTGAAAAAAATTCAGATTGTGATATATTTTGATTTGATGGAAATTCAACAGATTATATTTAAGTATTGATAGATAATCATGAATTTGATGGTGTTATAGAAGATTGTTGTAAAGGTATTATATCAATTGGTGATACTTTGGAGATGTCATAGATTAGATAGGAATTGATGAGAGAGAGGGGACGCCTTTGAGCTAATTGAGTGAGAGGCTGAGGAGTTACTGGCTAAGGGCAAGAGTAGTGGTGAAATAGAAGAAGGAGAGTTGGAAGAGAAAGCAATTGGTGAACATGGATTGACTACTAAAGTTGGGATTAGATGTAACATCCTGAAATTCGAGCCCTTTAAGGGATGAATGAACATTAATTTTGCCAATGCATTGTTGGTTGATCTCACCCGGAATCGATCACCCGAGATGCGACCTTGAGGGGAAAGACTAATGAGGACAGAACTCGTGCGACTAAAGAACCCGACTGGGAAAACGACTCGACAGTGAGACTTGCGTAAGGACGATCCTCTGTAGTCATGCATGCCGATTTCAGGGACGACTAGAAATCGATTTGCGGATAGAAATAATGGGACGACGGGTGATTACGTCTTTGTTATCGAACCTGCGAATAGCCCTATGTCGATCCTTGATAATCGTGTACTTAGAAATAATAATCTATTCTTCGCAATTTCATGTAGTCAAGGACGTCCATGTGTCAAGAAGTCTTGAACGTGAATTGGCACGAGTCGGTTACGCGTGAATCCTTAAAGCCGCCTGTCAGTCTGAGTAGTACCAAAATGGCATTTGGGCGAAATTAACATGGCATGAGAATCCAATTTTGGACTTCGAATTTTTGGGAATGTTCAAGAAGGACTTTTGGACGATGCTTCTTAAACAGTCGACACTGCCGGTTGAGCCGAGTATTTGGAAAAGGGATTTTCGGACCAAGAAAACGAGCCTACGAGGACGTGGGCCAGGCAAAATCAATGTGGGCCTCACGCCCAAGGTGGGACAGCCGCCATGGAAGGCCCGAGGCAAGCAAGTGAGCCCGTTGGGCCAAATCGACCATTTACCCTTCCGAGCCGTTGTCTAACCTTGAGCCGTTTCAAGCCCAATAAATTCCCGGACCCATTCCTATTTATTTTCCAGCCTTTTTCCTAGGCCCGCTCCTCCATTTTCAGCCCAAGGACAGATCGGGAAATGTGCAAGGTGGAAATGACCAAAATGCCCTTGGATATTTTAAAGAAAAGTAAAAAATGAAGAGAGATAAGATGAGGTCATTGTTTGGCAAGTGGGGCAAGCCTTGATGGCTTGGATAAGGCTTATCCTTCAGCCTTCACTTCACTCTCTCTCTCCTCTTCATCTTCTCCAAAATCGCAGCACTTCTCTCCTATGGTTTTCCTTCCTTCCTTCTGTTTTTCAGTTTGACCTTTCACCGAAATTTGAGTTGTTCATTGCCTTCCCGTTGGAATCTCGTCTCGTGCCACCCGCCGTTGTGTTCAGAAGATAAATTCCATTCAAATAGCGTCGGCCGATCGCAAGAAGGAGCTGCCGGTCAACTCGTATTCCGGCCGAAAGCCACTGCCGGCCTGACCGTTTTCTGACCGCCTACTGCTGTTCTGTTTTGCTGTTTTGGCCATTTTCCTCCCTTTCCGACCCAATCACCGCCCATCCCAGCCACAAGTGGTTCCCCTCGACCCCCAAGTGCCACCGGTCGCGGCCCGCCGCCGCCCGGAGCTCGGGCAGCCCGTTCAACTCCGGTCGGCAACTTTCCTCTGTGCAGTCGTTTTTCGAGTTGCGAGAGGGATTTCAAGTTTGTTGCTGCTGTTCTCAGCCCCGAGACCGCCTTGGATCATCATGGTAGAGGTCCCCGGGTGTCGGGTTTGTCGCCGCCGCCGCGTCCGTGTCGCCGGCCCGCTTAACGGGTGAGTTTAGCCCCTAATCCCCTATTTAGTGCCTAAACTTGCTTAGGGTTGGTTAGTTAGTGTTAATTTTGGTTTAAGGGGTTTAATTAAGTTGTATTAGCCCTAAGATAGGTGGTTAGATAGATGATTAAGATTAGATTAGTTTAATTTTGCTTATTTAGCTTAATTGTGCTTAATTGTGTTTATGTGATTAATTAAGCATGATTTGCTTTAATTGAATTGATTAATTGTTTTAATTAATGTTTTGTTTAATTTTTGAATTAAATGTTTTAATTAATTGAATTTCGGAAAAATCTTTGTTCATAATTACTGCGTTCACGATTCGTTCACAATTACCGCATTCACGGCACCTTTGTTCATCAGGAAGCTAATTTTTGTCTCGAATTTGATGTGCTATTGATTGTTATGATTAATTGAAGTGCCGATTGTTAATTATACTCATGATTGATGATGAAATGCGTGATCGAGTGTTGGTTGGATTTGGATTTTGGAATTGTCGAGTGAGATCGCATGACATATTGCGTGGGTTATCTGAAATGGCATATCGCATGAGCATGGGTGATGTTGCATTCACGATAGAGCAAAGATATAAATGGATTGTTTGATGATGTGTTGCATGATCATATTAAGAGAGGGAACCCGGCGTTGCCGGAAGACCGCCAATCCTTATGGGGTTGTGCCATGGCCGTTTGGTAGTCTGACTTCGGTTGGATGCCTGACGGGGGACATGTGACAGGACTGCGGTAGTGGGCGGGTCCTATGTTCTTGTCAGTTGCGGGACTGCGGTAGTAGCGGGTCCTGTGCTCCTTCTAGAATGCCGTCAGAGGGAAGGGATGACCCCTGACGTCGCCGTGCCTCGAGGTAAAGAGGATGAAGCTGGTTTAGCCAGGAACCGCCAACTATAAGGTTGTGCCGTTGGCCCAGGAGGGGGCGTTAATAATTGAAGCATGTGTGAGTGTGAGACATGAGAAAGTTGTGTGAGATGCTCTGATTATTCACATGCTCTTAATGTCATGATGATTTGTGGTACGCACGCATGAGTTGACAGTCGTGCAGGGTGTGACAATGGCCAGGTGAGATCGCTTGTGGCGCGACTCGCATGTGATTGATGAATTGTGTCATCTAACGGCCATGTGCCTTGCTTGCATTGTATGAGATTCAACGTGCAGGGTATGGCATACCGGGTAAGGTTGCATGCGAACCGACTGTATGATTGTTGGTTGCCCTATTTGTTGTTGGCTGTTGTTTGGTTTTGGTTGTTTGTTGTGGGTTGAGTGAGGGGTGGTTACGGGAGAGATACCCCGAGTTGAGTTGGCGTACTAACCGGGCTTAGGGGGAAGAACTCGCTGAGATTTTATCTCAACCCGTCGTGGTAAACATTTTCAGGTCTTTAGAATGGCGTACCCGCAAAGAAGCTGTGAGTCCTGTTGGAGTGACCGTGGTGTTGAACCCGAGGGTTCTTTGTGTACTATTGGATTAGCCTAGTTCTTTTGGTTTCGCTTAATTTGAATAAATGAGTAGTTAGATGAGGCTAAATTGTTTGTTTGTCCGGGGAGCTTTTTTACGAAAGATAAAAGAACTCCAAATAAGAGTTTGATAACTTGGATTTCCCTTGTATTAGGGTATTGTCGACATAGGTGTCTCGGTGAAGCTTTTAAGTTTTCCTAGCAAATTTAGTTGAGTGATTAGAAGCCCATCCAGTTTGGCTTTGGCATCATGCTTAGATTATGTGCCGAGGTAGAGTATCTTTTTGCAATGATTCTCAAGGGAGTAATCATGTGCTCTGCCATGATCACTGGGTACTCTCATGATGGTGATGCATATAGTGCAATGGAGTGTCTTAAGGAATTGAAGAAGCAATGAATTGAACCTAATGAGTATAGCCTACTCAGTATATTGGCAACTTGTGTAACGGTTTTAGCTAATGCTTTTGGGCAAAGGTGAATTGCTGCATCATAAGGAATGGATATGGAGTTAGTGTGTTTGTTCAAAGTGCCTTAGTTCATATGCATGCAAAATATGGAGATCTTAGTAGTGCTAAGTTGGTGAAAGGCTATGAAGATTGTTGATTTTACTTGCACATCTATTCTAAAGATTCTTGCTTCCATAATGGATTTGAAACTCATGAAGTTTGTACACTGTCTGACCTTAAAGACGGGATTTGAAGCTGATGCTTTTCATTGACATGTATGCTAAGAAAAGAGAGATCACTTGCACATTCGAGGTGTTCAAGTGTATGTTGGATAAAGGCGTTATTTCAGAGATTTCTCTAGTCACAGGAAATGTTCACAATGGCTTCTTTGAAGAAGCTTCTAAGTTGTTCTATAAAATGACAGTCAAGGGATTAATCATTATGAAAGGAATGTTACTAAAATTTTAAGTGCTTCTACAGGATTGATAGCTCTAACAATTTCATGGAATTTTTGTGAAATTAGATTATACTTTTTCAACATTAGTTGATGATTATCTTGTATTGACGTATGCAAGATATGGATGCATAGAAGATGTTGAACAAGTGTTCAACTCAATGCAAGCACATGACGTAATCACATGATAGCTCTTATTATGGGTTATGCACGTAATGGTAAAGTGAATGAATTTTTAAAGTCCTACAATCACGAGATTGTGAGTGGAGTAAAGCCTAATTATATCTCTTTTATTGGCCTATGCATCCATGCTTGCCTTGTATAAGAAGGTCGCATGTACTTTGAACCCATGATCAAGACTTATGAAACAAGCTAGACCCTGAACACTATGCTTGAATGATTGACTTCTTAGAGCACTTTGGGAAACTTACTGAGGCTAGAGATTGCTTAATCAAATGTCTTTTCAACTGAATCTAACAAGATGGAAGGCACTACTCGCTTCATGCCGGGTACACAAAAACTTAGAACTGGGAGAAAGGGTAGCGTGGAATCATTTCAAATTGGAACCTATAAACTTTGTTCCTTATATTTCACCCTTGCTAAATCGGAAAAGGTTGGAAAAAAAAATCTGGGTTTTGATCAAATCAAAAGGAATCAATAAAATGCCTGGTTGTAGTCGTTGGGTTGGGACCAATGGCCAAGTTCTCATCTTTGTATCTAAAGAAAGAGAGCATCCAAGAATGTCTTATATCTATTCAAAGATTGATGAAGTAATGTGATTAATCAAGAAAGCTAGTAATGTTCCAAACATAAGTTTTGGCTGCATGATGTTGATGAAGAGAGCAAGGAGCTTAGTCTTGATTATCACAGTGAGGAAATTAGCCATTATGCTGTGCCCCAAGGAGGACCGATTTGAATTTTTAGGAACCTTTGGCTATGTGGTGATGTCACATTACCATGAAATATATATCACAAGTGTTTAGTCGCTATATAATTTCAAGGGATTCAAATTGCTCTCATCAATTTAGGAAAGGGGCTTGTTCTCGTGGATATTATTTTGTATACACATGAAAGTGTACTGTGCAACAATTTATATCATTCGCCACATTAGCATTTTATTATTGTAGGACAACGTACTTTTTTCTAATACATATTGTTTGTCGAGACATCTGACACAGCTTCGATCATCATACTGCTTTTCCTTACATCCACAAATGAGAGATGACTTTTTTTTTTTTCTTCCAACCACCCTTCTTCACAACAACCCCCTTTTCCTTTCTTAAATGGAAAAACTCTATAATATTATCACACATCTTAATCCTTTCCAATAACTTATTAACTATAGTATTGTACGTACATGAAAGATAAATTGATCGGCTAATATCTATTTATCCTCATCTATAAGCAATTAGTCCATTTGATGTAGAAGGGGAAATTTACTTAATTAGTTTTGAATCGGTTGTACGAATGTTAGTCCACTACTAAATTTTTTAGTTATGCAAATTTAATCATAAATCTTTGCGTGAAATTTTAATATCATCATTCCGATTAATTTTTACCTGAAATTGCTAATGTGACGATATAGTTATCATTGGCCGCCTACATTGAACACTACCACATTAGGATTTCTGACGAAAATTGGACAGAAAAACTATGTTAGAATTTTATGCAAAGATTTAGACTAAATTAGTAAAGTTGGAAAGTTCACAACTATTTATCAATCCTAAGATAGGGGGTGCTTATTAGGGATGAGCATGATTTGGATTGGGCCATTCTAACACCTACCCTAGAGATCAACCCGTCTAGTTTTGGTTCTAATTTTTGGGACTAGAGATCAACCATGTTGAGCTTGGGACTAAGAGTGAATTGACCCTATGGGTCCAGTTTGGCTTTGGGGTCAATCTATGATCAACCGATTACTTTTTTGTTTCATTTTTTGTATTCCTTGAAGGGATAAATATACTTTTTCAAATTACATAATTATCAATAATGTGATATTGAGCAACCACATTATGGCTATTGATACGTATCAAACATAAATCTCCATTTGCGATTGTTGAGCTGTGTTTGTGAGGTAAGCCAAGAGAGGAGTGATTTTATCAGTTGAGCTGTGCTAGTGAGCGAGTGAGGAGAGACTAGAGGCGAGTGAAGAGGGTTTCTATTTTTCTTTATATTGAATATGGGTTGGGTTTGTACTTTCTAATTTACAAGAGGAGGAGATGCTAGAGTTTAGAGTAAAAAAAATGTATAATTTATGTAGGGTTCATTCAAATTGAACCAATTTCAAAGTCTTAGGATTAAGGATTAATTCACACAATATAGGGTCCAAGGGTCCCAAGATCAAGGACTAGCGCAATCCCCTTGGGAACCGGATCGGGATTGGTTGGGTTGAGCTGATCCAAGGTCAATCTTTGGTTGATTGTGAACCGATGCTTACCCTAGTTTCTATCATTTCGAATATTTTGGACTGGGCTTCGGTTCTTGACTGGATCCTGGTAAGAGACACATGTAGGTTGACTTTAAACAAAGAGAGGGGAAAAATAAAAGTATGTGAATGGGTCAAACACGTGTAAGGAAAAAGGCTTTGAAAGCGAACTAAAAAAAATAAAAGCTATTATAGGTCCCCCTTGCATGAAGGAGTCTGTTATGTACCATCTCTCGCCATAGATGTTCTATGATCAGATTTTCTTCGATTAAAAAGAATTAATTTTGGCCGAAAAATGCTCACACGGTGATCTGGTCAACAGTCGGTCGATATGATAATTCTTTATTTTTATTATATTTTAAAATTTTCGAATTTTTTATTGATTTTTTTATTGATTTTTCTTTTCTTTTCCCAAGAAATTAGATGGGAGTCAGTATACCTAACATATTCTTTATTATTGCGTGGTCGCAGTTCAGTCCATTGATGCATAGCTTGAACAGGTCATTTGGGTAAACATCGCCTTCTCTTCATTAATTCATGAATACAACTTGCTTGTTCTCCACCACATAATACGCTGAGCGGAGCTTTGACATCTGGAAGGGATCTGTAGACTTGCTAAAGGGAAAGCTTAGGTATTAGAAGTGAAACGAGCTATATGATGGACAGTACAGAAAAGGTGAGCTAGCATACCTTGTGTTATACTCTATCACTAGGTTGGGACTTTGAGAATTGGATGGGTAACATTGGGCTTATGTCGCTGTGTCATGTAGGTTCAGGATGGTGGTGAAGAATTCGAGCTTCTGGTTGACAAGACAGATAATCTTCGTTCTCCGGTCAGCAATCTGCTACTTGTGATTTCCATCCTGGAGCAATATTCCCTTATCTTGTTAAAAAACATTAGTTATTGTATGTAATAAGAAGCAGGATCTGGTTATCAGAAACCAGGTGATTGGTGCATCATTACTGATGGTTTAGAGGCACATCATTAGATCAAAAAACACCAGTATAGGACGGTTGTAGTCTTCTTACAGTAGTTTGTTTAGTCATGTTCTCCTAAACTGATCGACCTACTACATATGTGAACAGCAATTCTTCCACGTTCGCTCAATTGAGCACATTCTATAATGAAACATGAACAGTCCGTGCTTGCGCCTTCTTTTAGGTCTTATGCAAACGTTTCATGTTCTGATCACTTCAGCCTAGATGCTTTATCGAGTGCAATTGTCCAGTCATCTAGTTTAGGGTCTTTAGATCACTAAATGGTTCAGAGGGAAGCTGTTTGACAGGAACAACGTCAGGGATAGCCAGTTTACTATCATCTGTTCCTATTCCTCTTCTCATTCCTTTTGCCATGTTTTTTCTTGCAACTCGGTGGATTTCATGCTGCTGTCTCTGTCGATCTCCTTTTGATTCTTTGTTGCTAGGTTTCGCATCAAATTATTCCTTTGAACCACAAAATATCATTAGGGTTATAGACCTTACCAAGAAATGTTATTTGAACTTCCTAAAGAATTAAATGTTATTCCACTTCGTAACATGAAAGTTGACTCAAAACACCAAAACCTAAAGGTCAAAATAGAAGCTGACAGCCATAGCTACCATACCAGCAAAAAACTACTCATCATAATGGTTATACGTCTCTACTGTTTTCCAATAGTCCGCCTTCATCAACCCAATCTTCTCATATCAAATGTATGGAAGGAGAGGCAGAAATCCGTGATAAATTGTTATTCAAATCTTAAAATTCAGGAGGAGAACTGCATGACCGGCATAGCTTTAGTGGTTTCCATCATAGTTAAAAATTTTGATAAGCAATAGAAGGATGTGTCATAGGGAAAGCAGTTTTTGTGAAGCACTTGAAAGCTTAGATGCCACTAGAATAGATGTATTTGGAGCCAAAAAAAATAAAATTACTGTCTCTTGGCCAATAGAATTAAGGATTTTAGTGTCCGACTGACGTGAATTTTCTCCTTGCAGGCTCAAGATTTCATGCAGCAGGGGAACGAAATGAGAAGGAAATTGTGGCTGCGCAACATGAAAATAAAGTTTATAGTTCTAGGCATGGTTGTTGCTCTGATTCTAGTCATAGTCCTGAGTATTTGTCACGGCTTCAAGTGTTAATGGAGTGACACTGCTCTGATATTCTTTAAAACCTCCAAAAGTTTAGGTTTTCTTTTTACAACACACGGTCCTCATTGTGCTGTATTGGAAAGGAACAAATTGCTTGTATAGTTCTATATTCCTGCAAAAGCTTTCTGATCCAGTTGCGCGGAATTATGATATCATCAGCACTGATAGTTTTGAGAAAGTGGAGTATTATGCTTTGCATTCGAATTCAACGTGACATATTACAGCACCAAGTGACGATCACATCAATATTTGTCGTGAAGGCAGTCAGCTCCGATCTAAGTGCATCAATTTCGAGTAAATCAAAGGTCATTAGATCTGGCGAAAAGAAATTAGAATTCGGTGAACCAGATATATGCCACTTCTAAACATAGTGACTAGAAATGAAATGTCCTCCCATCTGCATGCTGTTGATTTTGTGCACTTTTGAGTAGAGGCTTGGTCACTTAGGGGAAGAAGGCAAACTAGAGCTTATCATGGTATGGTGGTCCAGGAGAAAACTTCATCCTTTGGACTGTTGGGTAAATTTGATTGTTGATGAAGATAGAGAAGTAATAATTAGATTATTGACACTTTGATGCATGATGAAAATTATTGTCCTTAAGGTATTATTTGCCTTCACTATTATTGCTGCTAGGTTTAGAATAAATATACCTATATGATATACACCAAAGCTGTGGAGAAAAGAGTTCAACATTTCTTCAATTTCTTTTTTGTAATTTCACCATGAATTTTTTGTTAGAGTTGTGTGTATGAAAAGAGAAGTTTGAACAGTTGTGGTTATAATAAATAATGTGTGATTTAATCTCTATTTACAAACAACCAATCAACACACCTCTTAGGTACCCTATTCCTAACTATTGCCACTTTTTATGTCAAGAATAACTCACTTTACTAACTATGGACAGCCTTTTTTTTAGGTCCAAGAGACACGTCTTTTTTAATCAAGATACTTATCTTCTCTTAATCAAGAGACACTTCTTTTATGATAACAAACTATTTCAATATGGGCAAGCTCAAGCAAAACTTTCTACCTGTTTGACTCGCTGCAGTTTGGCCCAAAGGAAGAATGATTATGAAACGTTTATGTTCAAAATTGAGTTAGCCAAATTATCAAATGCCTGAGTTGTTTTTATTTAAAAAAAAAAAATAGGGAAAGAGAAACGCTTAGCCGATTTATAGTAGTTCGGTCCACCTAGTCGCTAGATGCATTTCAAACGGCTAGAAATTCGACTGCTGAGACTTCCGGGTTTCCAACCAAAAAGGCTCGGGAATCGCTGAACCGGGCTGACATAATTTAATTTTAAACTGGAGGGTCCAGCCAAAACTTAGCCGGGTTTCCGACCTTGTTCTTCAGGGCTGAGACGGTCTTGAAATCCTGCAAAAGAACACTCAAGTATAACAGATAATTCCAAGTAATCAACAACATAGTTGAGTGAGTCTTGTAATCATCGTAATTAACTTAGGTTCAACAAACAGGAAAATCAAGTTGTTAATTTACATCAAAATGTTGAAAGAACATTTACTCGAGAATACTTTGAAAAATTATGAGCTGCCATCTTCTGCAAAACATCATGATTCCATGACTACATTACACGGTGTAATTTCATTAGAAGTATATGATGATTTTGTTCATGCTTTAATGGGAATTGGATAAATCAAACCATATAATTTCCATCTCGTATCATACTAACAGATCTCAAAACATCTATGAGATTGGTAAATTGTAGAAGAAATCTATCTAAATTGATATAAATGTCAATTCAAATGCCCATTATTTGACAGAGCTTGATTTTTGGATCGATTCTAGAACCAGCCAGTTCAATCCCAAGTTGATTTTTAATGGTTGGCTTCCTGATTTCAAAGATTAGGAACCGATTTTGATAGGTTAAGTTCCAAGCTTTTGATCCGGAACCTACCTATCCCGGAGCCAATCATCCCTAGATCATATATTAGTGTTCAATATGCCTAGGCACGGCACGGTCAATTTGGTATATGATTTGCTGGACTCCAACCATTGAAGAGCTACGACCAACACCGAGTCAATCAGAGGATGAGTATATCGACACTTTTGAACACCATGAGAACATATTGAACACCAATGTCGCAAGTACATCATGGCTCTTGTCTGCAAGTGATCCGTCTTTCTAATTACTATATGCTTGGCATGCCAAGCTTCTGTATAAACAAAGCTGTGGCGTGATGGCTAAAAAGAGAACCACACCGTTCAAAAACAGAATGAATTCAGGGAACCAAGCACATTATGCCTGTTTCAAAGTCGCACAAGGCTCGTCTAAGACGACAAACCTTGCCTGGAGGACAATTTTATGCCATGGGGGGTTGCATTTTAATCTTCTTCCTCCATTGAAAGAGACATTTTCTATGTCCATTTATGATTCCGACCACAAGGCTCAGCAACAACCAATAGAGTACGAACAGATGTATGGGTGTTGAATCAGACATTTTCTATGTCCATTTATCCTCATCTATAAGCAATTAGTCCATTTGACGTGGAAGGGGAAAATTACTTAATTAGTCTTGAATCAGTCGTATGGGTGTTAGTTCCAGTACTAAATTTTTTAGTTATGTAAATTTAATCATAATTCTTTGCGTGAAATTTTAATATCATCATTTTGATTAATTTTTACTCGAAACCGCTGACGTGATGATATAATTATCATCGGCCGTCTACATTGAACACTACCACATTAGGATGAAAAACTAAGTTAGAATTTTATGCAAAGATTTAGACTAAATCAGTAAAGTTGGAAAGTTTACAACTATTTATCAATCCTAAGATAGGGGTGTGCTTATTAGGGATGAGCATGATTCGGGTTGGGCCAGTCTAACACTTACCCCAAAGATCAACTCGCATAGTGTTGGTTCTAATTTTTGGGATTGGAGACCGACCATGTTGAGCTTGGGACTAAGAGCGAATTGACCCTATGGGTCTGGTTTGGCTTTAGGGTCAATCTAGGATTAATCGATTAGTCATAACATCCATGTGTTTTGTTTAAATATTTTCTGGAGTCATAGTTTGCAGAAATTTCGTAGTGATGGATAGTGATATGCTTTACTATGCCTAGTGCATCCGGGTTTTTTAAATTTCTTGCAATCTATTTATTTATTTGGTTATTAGGCATTACTTTTCTAATTCGCACCTATATGATCACTCCTCACATATTAGTGGCATAGGACAAAAACCGACAAAGATTGCATGCAAATTATCTTTCAAAGTATAAATAAATGTACTAAAGTGTTTTAGATCTAGCCTAGTCAAGTCTCTGTATTCATGAGCTTTAGGTTTACATAAGTAAAAATGTACTCCCACATTTTACTTGGGTATCTAGGTAACTCATAACCGATTAGCGGTGGCTCCAAAAGTTAATAAAACTACATGGTTGAATTGAGTACCAAGTTGTGGTCAAATGGACTTGAGAAGGTAAGCACTAAACACGAGCAATTGCCTCATGAGATGAACCTTTGTTCTCGTTTAGTAAATCCGTTAGCCCTCCCCTAGTGGTTCACCTTTAGGAAGGTTGTGACAACTTCACTTAATTGATACATATAACTCCACGTTTCATGGAATGTGTCTTCTCTTGCCATCATATGCTTTGGCTATTGGTACTTTGCAATGACAATGCCTAGACACAGATGGTGTTGGTTTCATGCTCAATAGAATTTCTGCTAAGAAATCCTTCAACCACTCCGTCTCACCACTTCTTGACTCAACATCTTTAAACTCCGAGTCAAAAGGATATTTTAGTGAATAGTTTGCTCAGCTGATTTGCAAGCACCACCATCAAGGTTGAATCAGTAACCACTAGTAGGTTTTGTTTCATCCGAATCAGAGATGGAATAGGTAGAGTCCAGGAGGAATTATCCTTCATTTGACACAATTTTGCCATAAACCCCAACGTAGGAACAGCTTGATCGATCAATCAAAGACAGTGCATAACATAAACTTCATCTCATCATATAATCCTTTTGACATAAAGCATTCCATCAGAAATACCAGAAGAAAATAGCACTTTTTGATTGATTAATCCTTTAACCAGACATTGCTTTGAAACTTGCTGAAAATAGAAGGACCCTATAAAGAATGCAAATCATCATTCGGAGACATCACGAGGTCATCGGCAAAGCATAAGTGTGTAAGGTGCATTTCAAAACAGAAAGTTTGAAACTTCACACTCCCTTGAGTAGCAGCTGGTTTAACAACCTCGATAAGACAGCAACAGCCATCAGCAACAAGTAAGGTGAGATGAGGTCATCTCTAATGATCCAAGGGTATGGATATGGAGGCTTGATTAATTGAAGACTCACAAGACACCTTGCAAGCTCTAATAATTAAATCCGAGCCCTTGGCCTATGCCTCAGAGCTGTTTGTACATAGTTGGTAGAATTTGAACACGACTTTTCAATTCTTGAGCTAGAAACTCTTTAACATCCTAATCGATTGCATTGACTCTAGGGTTCCCTTTTTCTAGGACAGTTACTGGCTAACTCACTGTTCATACTAAATGGGAATTACATCATTCAATTGAAGCAATGAATTGAGGAGGATCTCCAATGGAATTAAAATATCATTAAGAATGAGTTACCAATTATGGATGGAATTGGAATCCGAAAATAAAGGAAAACTAATAGCGCATGCATGTTACATTGTTGTGGTCCATTTCCACATTATTGTAGAGTACTAGATAATCAGTTGATTACATCAACTGTTGGATGTCCAAACTACTATATTTTAGAGCATTGCTCGCTTCAGCTTGAAGGTACCGGTGATTCCTGGCAAATGAACATTTTGGAAATAGTCCTCCCAATTGATACACCCTGGATCAAAGCAGAAGAGATTTTCCAAGTCTACTCCGTTCTTCATGGCCATGGCTCTTAAAGCTTTTGTATTGGTATCGTCGAATCTGGGTCAGTTCAAGAAAATGGGAAAAAGAAGACAAAAACAAGAATTCACTAACAATTGAAATTCTCATTTCGAATCATCACTACTTTATTGTACGCCATATTTTAAGTAGACTAATTAGTAAGCTGATCACAAAATTGAGACTTACATCCCCTTGAATAAAGTTGCAGGTCTATAGATTTCTGCCACTCGCATTGCGATGTTGATATTCCTTTTCAGGTTTGCAGGCAAGCTTTGCAGACTATTTTGTTCCTATAGCAAATAATAAACAATGTGAACAAACTCATTCATATCAATAGAGAAGTGATTGAACATCGGATGTTTTGCTTTTGGCTTTTTAAGTTGCGATGCTTATCAAAGTAAAGTGTGTCCTGCAAACAAACATTCTTAATACATAAGGTGAGAGAAACTAACTTTGACTCTTTCAGATTTATGTAGATAAAAGCCAAATCTTCACATGTGTGAAAGTTTTTGTGTTAAACATTAAATGAAAGTGAACTTCTAAATGTTGCAAAACTAGTAGGTGAAAATAACCTTGATCATGAACCTAATGGCCCATGGGTCAGCTTGGGCCACAGTGGCCCAAAGAGCACTTTTGATTTGGCTTAGGTAATGCTATTTGGTTATAAAGCCTGGCCCATCCCAATTTGTTCTACATAAATATATTCTATTATGGATAGGCCAGGTCAACAAATTAAGATTGACATAATGATTTTGCCTCATTTGGGTGCTCATTATCAGTTTATCCCACAACATTTACTAAAATCCTAAAGTAGAGAGTGTTGCAAAAAATTCAAATGGCATATGAGATGTTGAGACGATGCCAATTTGAGTCAATGAGACAAACCTTTGATCGGAGAGCGTAAAATTCGGTCAGGTTCTTTTGAAGGCTTTCCATGCTATCTAGTATGATAAACTTACCAACTTTGACCAGTTTTCCATCCTCATTTGTCAAAGGGTTATTTTTGAAGTACCTGATAATGAAGTCCTGAAATTCTGCAATTCTCAGGGGATTACTCATTGAGGAACCCACATGATAAATCATATAAGAAGACCGATTTGCATGCACTGCCATGGCCACAATCATGGCATTTACCACCATATCAGCTGGTATCTACAAACAAAAATAGGTATCATATATTAAAATCGAAAATGCACTAAGAGTGGCTGCGATCAATACGTAGGCGACCCACTTTGACAGCCCAGGCCAGGAAGGTAAATGGGAAGTTTGGACAAAGTGCTCACAAGAGAAAAACCTGACCAATTTAAAATATTTTTATATAAATTCTATGTTAGATGTTGTGGGTTTGGGCAATACAATAGGCCTAATCTTCAGGGCCACCTGCCTAGTGATCTTTAAATTGAGAACATGCAATCCACCATTTGTCATACATGTATTGTTGCCTCTTTATGGACATGATTAATGAGAATGCATATCCTTTTCCCCACATTTTCCCCATTGCTATGTATAGGGAGAGTATGTAGTATATGAATGTTGGGGTCATCCCATATCGGTTATGAAAATGATTGGTATTTAGTTTATAAATGTGAGGGAAAACCTTATCTTTTGAGCTTACTTTTGGGGTGAAAGATGCTCAAGATCACCTAGATATCAAAGCCTAAGTTATTGAGAAGTTTGCATTCAACAGTCACATGGGAGATATGGGTCATTGCTACTACGACTCAGTGTCTGATGTGTACGGGGAAGATTGTTGGGATTAATTTATAAGTGTGATCGAAAGTCTCACATTTTGAGCCAGCTTTTGTGGGAGCGAATTGTCCAAAAATTCCCAAATCTATTATATTATCGCCATTAAATATTTCAATTTTGTCAATTGAGTTCATTTGTCCATTTTTGGTTGGAAATTGCTAGCGTGCACAATTTTAGATAATATTTTAATTTTTTTCAAATTTTTATTATTCTTTTTTTCCTTCTCTTCTTTTATTTTCTTATTTATTTTTCCTTTTTTTCCCCTTGCCAGCTTGAAGCGAGAGTCAACTTTGTGGGCCACAGGTGAGGGACACATGAGCTTGGGTTGGCAAGAGTCACCATCGCTTGATTTGGTGAGGGTGGCCATTGCCTTAAGACAGCAATGCCGACATTCGATGAGGCCTAGTAGTGGCTGGTAGATGGAAGAAGAAAAAAGAAAAAAAAAAAAAAAAAAAAAAAAAAAAGTGAAAAAAAGAAGGTGTTAGCAATATTAGGATATCAAATATCTTTTAGAGATATTTAAGATATTTTCTCTAGTTTTTAATATCTGTTTTAATTATGCACATATAATTTGATTTTCTTTGATTTTTTATATATAAGCCTAGAAATAGGCTATTTCTATACTTTTTTCAATATATCAAATCAAATAGAAAATTTCTCAAATCTCATTTGTACTTCATATTTAACTTGGTATCATAACCTCCTTTCATGAGGTGCACCCGGTGCACCTCATGCACCTAGAAATTTCTTTCTACTTTATACTTGGCACCTTAGTAAAATAAATCCATCCCGCCTTTAACATTGTTCACCCAAATGCCCTAGTTCTTGTCTAAGTAAGCGTTGTCGTGTTGTGTTACGAAGTCTCTAACGCTTTGCTGAGTTAAGTTTTTCCAGGAGTTATTTTTTGACGTTGTAAAGACGTATATTTGCACAATAACTTTTCTTTGAGTAGTGCTTGACTTATTTGCTTGTTGTAACCATGCCAGCCATATTAACTGCGTTTAAGTTACTATCTCAGCAACAAAGTCAATCACAAAGGATGGATGTTACTCGGCTCCAATTCCTCTGATTCTCGACTTTTCACTTCTCGCTTTCAAGAAGTCGACTACACCACTAGATTTGCCATCGTCAGACAATTAACATATGGAAATCTTCTTGTCAATGGAAGCTAGAGCCATCACATGCTTCACATTGTGCTACCTTGCTTTGGATTCGTTGAGCTAATTTTAATTGAAGATTTTGTGACATTGTTTGGATCATTTTTCAAACTCGAGTTGATTTGTTTTAATTCAACTTGCGTTCAAGGGGATGTTAGTATTATTAAGATATTACATATCTTTTAGAGATATTTAAGATATTTTCTTTGATTTTGAATATTTATTTTGATTATAGACATCTTATTTGATTTCCCTTAATTTCCTCTATGTAAGCCTATAAATAGTCTATTTATGTACTCTTTTCAATATATCAAATTTTATAGAAAATTCTCCAATTCTTTTTTTAAGTTTATATTTAACTAAAGGAAAAGTGAAGAAAATACAAACATGAAAAAAGTGGAAAATATAAAAATATTATTAAAAATTATTTACGTCAGTATCGATTGTGTCACGTTGGAGAACCGACATTCATGCCAGTGATTTCAGGACAAAATTGGCTGAATACACTCAATTGGTAAAATGTGAGAAGATTTAGAACTCAATTTGCAAATTTCAAAGGTTATGATTGAATTGGCAAAAGCATCAATTTAGGATTTTTTAGACCATTTTCATCTTTTGTGACGAGGGAGGTCAAAGACCACCCAATAAAAGGGCCACTAGGGAGGGATGATTTAACTTATGTATTCTGCCTATGCCTAAACTCTCATTTTCAGTAAAGGGGGTTAGATTTTGAAATGGAGTTCGTTTTCTCATTGCTTTCCACAAAGGAACTCCACCCTCGAGCTGTAGACTTCTAAGCTTTTGACTACTCAATATTCATAAGCAAGGTGCCATGCGACCAAGTATCATGTTTGCTTTCTTACTTGAAAATTTTTAGCTATGTCAAATCCCTAAAGAACACACATGTCGATTCTCAGATTCACTAAGCTAACAACAGGTATCTTTCATTCTGTGGGATATCGTAACGAAGGAGACACTACAACTATTTATATTAAACTGAGAGTGAAGAGGCCAAGACAATGACTGCTATGATAATTAGATGTTACCACGTCAAGTATAGTGTTTGGATAGCCGATGAAGGAGTTTATTTTTCCTCTCCCATAATTGATGGCGATGTTATCCAACTGTCTGTGCAATTAACATTCTCCATAAGAAAACAACTTAGAAAAAAGAAGAAGAAGACTCGCTTCATATACTAAGACAATTACGAATTTCTGAAGTCTCCCAGTATGCAACTAATCAAATAAAGCAAAGGCATCGAACAAGTATAATAAATTGACTTTATCATTAGGGAAAACCACACCAGAAATTCCAAACTCTTTGTATGGCACGCAATCCAATCATAAGTATCTTTCGACAGCCGCAACTCAGCTCTAAGCCTTTGAAATTAGTACAATCATGTCTTAATATTTGCCACGCGGTGTGAAGTTGATGGAAAATCAGATACCTCATCAAACTGACATGATTCTCAGCTAAACATGAATAAAAAGGGTCTTGGTTGTGCATCGAGAGAGTGGCTTCATTATGATTATCAATTGAAAATAGAACATAAATTTTATGAAAAATTGAGTGAAAGTCGAGAACCTAAAACCAACACGTCAATCTAGAATTTGAATCATGAAAAATTAATGAAACGTCTAGGTATTTATAAATAGAAATCAGAACCGAGCAGTATAACAAGGCCTATGAGTTTATTCACAATCCAATAATAAAAATCAATAATTTTGAAGCAACAAATTCAGGTTACCAAAAGCCTCGATTTCAGAACATAAATTCTAATTCGATCAGTGTATTCAAAAAATGAAAAATAAATTTAATATATATAACAAACCTCTAAATTGTAGGCGAGTCAATTCAAAATTCTGTTGGATTTTAGTGATTCAATTTGAGACTTAATAATTATATTTAGGCTTTTACTAACAACATAATATATTTTCCCTCGGTTTCACATAACATTTGAGTCTTAGCTTTTAATTGATTTTCCAAATCAAGGCATATCGTTAATGGGCCACAAAAACCGATCCTTTTTTTTTTTCCTCCACAGATTAACGAATCTCATTATTTGGGCCGGATGGATTCAATTACGCAAATTACAAAATTTTAGGATTTGATTGTATTCCGTACAAAATGTTCAAGACTCCTGCAATGACTTTGCTCACCGTTTTGCTTTCAAAAGCACTGATGAATTAATGGGAGTTGTGAAGGATAACCTGAAAGGGAAACCCTCGAGCCAACCGGGGAAAGGATCTCTATGCGTGCTTGTTATGATGGCTGGTCTTGCAATAGCAAGCGGAACATTCCAGTTGAGATGATGCCTCATCATCATTTCTCCCATTGCCTTAGTGAAAGTGTACGTATTTGGCCAACCATGCAGCCTTGCCCTGCGAAAAGAATTGAGGATTACTTTCCTATATTTATGAAACTCTTCTATAAAATTCTTTTCCTTCAATGGTCAGGTGAGTGTCGGGATTAGCTTTCATGCACCTCGATATGTCCTCGACGTACTCCCTTCCATTGGTCTGATTTACTTAGTATTTTACTTAATTAGTGCTCTCAACAAAACTTGAACCTAAGACCTTTATAGGAGCAAGCGCCCATGTCATCTAAGCTAACACCATTTTCATAATTGATTCATAGATTATCCTAGTTCAAATAGGTTAGGCTATTTTATAATTAAAGTATATGTTTTGATACTCCCTTTTCACAATCTGGTTTTGGTACCGGGGTCAAGTAGCATGATGATCAACCCTAGTTATGTACTTTTCAGTTATATATATAAAGCAAACCTTTGCAGGCCCAAATTCTTAAAGGCGACGGCGATTTGTTCTTCTGAAGCATTCTTTTCTCGAAGTTCCCTGATCAATTCTTCACAGGAGAGCTTTTCTTCATTGACATCTAGTTTTCTTGATCCATTTATTGTCTCACCCAAGCTAAATGCCTTTTCTGGTACAACTCTCTTATCGTAGCCCCATGCATGTACTGAAAATAAACCATATGGTCAATGCTAGATATCTTAATATGATCGGTCCTCTAAATTAGTTTACAGAATTAACGTGACATAAATTTATTGAGTGATATGCTATAGAATGAGGGAAATATTGAGAACTACCACGGCGGGAAAATCACTTACTAGTTGATACATGGAGTAGCATCTTTATGTTGATACATCTTGTAGCGAATTCTGCGACGTGCTTAGCTCCATAGACATTGACGGCCAGTGTAGTGTCGTACCTGCAAGAAAAAAAGCTTGGAAAAATAATTAAACATGAATTATTGATTGCAGAAACATTAAGCAGATTCAAAACTAGCTAATTGATTGATAAATAAGGTACCGATCATCAAATGTGGTAATTGCGGCTGTATGAACAATGATGTCGACTTCTCTCCACATCTCGGACCTCAAATCGGAATCATTCACTCCCAAATTCTCACTCGTAACATCACCTGGAATTGCATGTAACTTCTCCAAGATGGAGCTTAAGTTGTTTGCATATTTTTGCCTTAAAACGTCGAATAATTTCTTCTCTATGATCTGTTTGAGACGAGATGCAAAAATTAGACCAAATACACAACACACATTGAAAATATGTTTTAAGTATAAAAAGGAAGGTTTCCTAATTCTAGTAGATTTCCTAATTGAATGATCTTCTAATTGGAGAATGTTTCCTATTTTGGATCCAATTATTGCTCATAAACAAGAAGTGAATGTTATTTATGAAGAGCATCGAAGAGAAACTTTTGCTTGTGAGTTACATCACTAGTGTTTAAAGCCTAATAAATCTTGTGTTCCAATCGTATTGCTTTTTAAGTGAAATGTTTTGAGTTTTAGGACCATTGATGCATTGTGAAAATACTTCAAGAAGGAAGCCTTTTTACATTTGGGATTATTGTGGAAAAGAAATTATTTATAGTTTGATTTATTTTCTTTCAAACCATTTGTCGGGGTTCCAAGTGGAGATCTCTTCACTGATTGGCTCTGGTTCTCCACTGGAACTGCATAATTTGCTGATGCTACATTAGCAGTATGAATTCTAAGTTGAGGATCTTGTGCTTCTTCGAAGGTTGGTCTTGTTCTTGTTCTTGGTTTTGTTGAGACGGAGATGAGGTTGGGGTCGTTGTTTTGGTCAAATGGATTCTCAGAGTTACTTATTTGGTCATTTTCACATTTTATTGCTTTAGGTCTGAATTTATTTGCTGTGATAATTCTATGCTCAAGTCTTGTCTCATCTTTCCTAATAAAATTTGCATGTTGCATTCCTGTACAACCTTTTCTATCGTTAGAGTATGACTTTTTTGACATCATTGTATCAAACTTGTTATTTGTAAGGGTGATTGGTTCTCGATCCAGCCCGGTTCCACCTAGAAATCAGGAGGACCACTTCATATTTTTTGGGATTGTAAATGGGACCAGACCGACTGGTGCAATCTAGTTCAATGGAATGTGCCACTTAGCCAAAAAAATCTAAAAAGGAAAAACAAAAATACTATAGTTATTACTATTTTATGGCTTATTGCTATTTTTAAGAAAATTTTTAGAAAAATTTTAAGAAAAAAGAGTCAATCTGGTCTGGTTTCCCTCAAAAAAAAAAAAGGAATTGGACTGAAAATTACTGGTTCCATTTTTATGGACCCAAGAACCGAACCGAAGCCCCCAGGAACCGAACCGAAACAATTAGTCTGATTCGGTCCGAGCGGTTCTCGGTCTAGGGGATTTGATATGCTCATCCCTAATTATTTCACATCAGCATATGACTATTTGTAGGATGATGATGACGATTGTTTTGCCTGGATTCAACTCCACGTTTGAGGACATAGATGATTTCCTAATTTAAGTTTGAGAAGGAATTGATGACCTTGAGAGTACAAATGGTGGAAAACAAGCTAAGTAACACTAAGTAATAGTTCAACACGTTATTTTGCGGGACAGAACTGAGCATGTGGTGAACATGAGCAACAATGTGCAAGTTGAAGTATTGAGATTGAAAAGAAGGTCGAGACAAACATAAGTTGTGGTTGTACTGAGTGACCATTGCTGGAACAATGATGTTGGTTTCTACTTGGTTGTTGCTTTTTGTAAGAGGGATTGCTTTATGGACTGATATATGTCAATTGTACTAGAGACTATGGGCTTTTGTTTATGCTCAGACTAATGAGTTGAAGTATGTTAAACACTTGTGTTGTTGCATACTGATTAATGCACAAATGTGGTTTTTTATGGCATCCATTTCTTGTAGATAATGACTTGAGAATGTTGGTGGTTGCTATCACTGTGGACTCTTTGAATGCTGGCCAAAATGACAATTAGTTTTAATGCATATTTTATTGGAATGTTCAAGCATGTCCATATAATTTTGAAGGTAACACATTTCTTTCCTCGGGACATACGTAATCATGTTTGTTTTTCGGTAGAATATGTAACATGTTTAGTATAATGAAATTACTCTCTTTTCAATTGAGAAAGATTCACTTTGATGTGATATATATAAATTCATTAATATGTTTCTTTTATATTACTCGACATGAAAATATAAAAGTTACATTCATTTTTTTTTTTTTTTTGCAATTTTAAACAAATAAAAACTAAAAACTTAAATTGGTTACCCAAAACAACTTTCCAAATATATGTTTACCAAACAACATTTCTACAAATTTACTTTCCAATGGACTTTTCAATCACAGTTTACTAAACAATTTTTGCATTTCATCAAACCTTTTTATGTTAAAGGCCTTTGCATTTTTCCAAAAGCTTTCCCCAAAAGTCAAACCAAATGCACTTATAGTCATTTTTTAGAATAAAGTTTTCATGGCTAGTTAAAACACTAGGTAAAAGAAGTTGCAGTGAGATTTCAGTTTAGTTTTATTCAAGCAATAAAGGAAAAAAAAATATTTCCTTGCACTGTTATTTAGGAACTTAGCATGTGTACACGTTATTTGTCTTCTCTTGACTCCATAAGTATACTTCAAAGTTGGCCAAGAAATGACATATGGACCCTTGGAGTGCCAAAACTTGGCATGAGGAGATACTTAAGTACCAAAAGTTTGGAAATGTATACTTAAGTGCCAAGATCAGAGCAAAAATAATCAATTAAGTGCCAATGGCAAGAAAATCCGGCCAAAATGCTGGCGTGGTATTTTTCCGGCGAGTTGAGGTCGAAATAGCGTCATTTTGAGTGCTTACATGACCAAATAAGCCCAAAACGATACCGTTTTGACCTTAATTAGATTTTTATATAATTATTAATTAAAAATTATTTAAAAAAAATTAAAAAAAGGGCAGAGGACAGGCAGGAGGGGCTCCCCCACTTGTGGCCGGCGTCCCATTGCTAGTGGGGTGGGGGCGCTAGTCGTGAGGGTCGCCAGTGCCTGGGCAAGGGCTGGCGACTCTCGCCAACCCGCGCCTAGGTGTCATGACCCTTGCCGTCCATTGCCACCGCCCCCACCGCCCCACCGGTGATGGGGTGGCGGCCACAGGCGGGGGAGCCTATACTACTACTGCTTTTTTTATAATAAAAAAATTCCCTTTTTAATATTATTTAATTAATATTTATATTAAAAATCAAATTTTGGCCAAAACAACATTGTTTTTGGTGAAGATGAGCTCATGTGGAATTCCAGCGAGTCACGTGGGTGTTAGAAATTTTTAAAATAAGCCATGTTGGATTTCCGGCGGCTTTTGCCGGAATTAGCACTTAAGTAATCCAATTTAGAAAAAAAATAGTACTTAAGTGTACATTTCGTAACTTTTAGTACTCAAGTGTCCCTTCGTGCCAAATTTTGGTACTTGGGTTATTCTTTTCTTGCCAAGAAATATATTCCGTATGCAGTAAAATGCAAGGGAAGCCACATTGACTTCTCATCAGTTATGTTAAAAATTGTTAGCACCATTTTGTGGCTAGCGATGGATATTATAGTCAATGTTCAATCAAAAAATCTATAATGAATAGAAAAGAAGAACCGACTTCATCAATTCAATCACAATTTAGGGTTTACCTCTGAACGCAAACGATGAGCTGCTGATTGATTATCCGCAGCTCTAATAAGGAGGAACATTTTCTTGACATTTGGTTGAATCCGGAGTATCTTCTCCACGAAAACTGAGTCAAAACATTGAATACATACAAGTAAGTGTCAATTGCCAGCAAGACAAATCTATTAGTGATGTCATCTGCGAATGCCACCGCGTGTTCTTCTAAGTCAATGGATATTCAATTTTCAAATTTCCTGCAGGACCGAAGAAAGTCACATCCTCCGCTATATTCGGTCCTTTCCCCCTTTTTTTTTACGTCGAACGGCCCTTCGCCTTAGGCCGTACCCTATATGGATTAGAACTCGTAGCAGTAAACCCCAAGATTTCATCCTTCATTTGTTTTTTTTTTTTTATACCCAGGATCCGCTAGGCCTGACTTACGTCTAATCGCCAACCCACGGCCCGTAGAGTGATCGGTGCATCTCGGACCAAACATCAATACTGGGGGGAAGGCTAGCACAGGAACCCAACACCCATGACCCCCCACTTAAGTCATGTTAACAACACAGGAGATTCGAACCCTCGACCTCGGTGACGAGGGAGAGAACGAACACCAGCACAGCTGCCCATGGTTGGGTTTCATTTGCTCTCTGTTTATTAATGCGCAACTCCAATAATATGTATATAAACCTGTGAGACCTTTATGCGTGCATTATACATACTCTGAGAGAGAGAGAGAGAGAGAGACGTACTCTTTGCAAGGAAGCCGGTGGCACCTGTAACAAGTATGGTCTTGTTTTCTAGAAATTTAACTATATCTAAACCCATTGCAAGCGTATTTTGGGTTAAAAGAGTTTGGAAAGTGAGAGACAATTTGGACGCAGTGCTTCCTATGGCGAAAGTGTTCATCTTCTGATGCATCATTTATACTCGAGTTCTTGATGGGTGTCAATATAATTATTCACTTGCATTAATGAATGTGTACTTATTGCTAGTAAATTACTCAGATGATTGATATGCCACCTCATTCTTGAAAATATTAATGAAAAGAGAAGTACATCCATGGCGTGCTATTATTCCCTAGGTGAGGAAATGGTACATACGTTGCGTGCTACTGTTAATGAAAAGAGAAGTACATACATGGCGTGCTAATATTCTCTAGGTGAGGGGAAGAAAGATATCCCTTCTTAACAAGAGGTATAAAGTACGCGAGTACTGTAACTTGATTGGGTGCCTTTAGTTGAGGGATTACTACATATGGTCGTTGTTACCTACAACATCCATGAAAGAGGATAAGCCGATAAAATCAACCTCGACTTTACTTCAATATGAGCTCATCACTCCTTAAGAGGCTTTGAGTGTTCATCTTTTGATGCATCCTTTATATCCGAGTTCATGGTTCACTTGCACTAATTAATGCGATACTCGTTGCCATTAAATTACTTAAATGATTGATATGCCAACTCATTCTTGAAAATATTAATGAAAAGAGAAGTCATACATGGCGTGCAATAATAAAGAAAGGAATGATATAATATCACACACGCCATTCCCGATGCTATTATTTTAATAGCACCACCGCTCCCTTGAGCTTGAACGCATTGACAACTCCAGGAAAACGGATTTTTTTTTATTTGAAAAAGCACATTGATATTCTTTCAAATACCTTGCTCGCTTCTATTTCCATGACATCACCCCAAATGATCATTTGTTTTCAATATAACATGATAAATTTAGTCGATTTATCCCTCTAAATGGAGAAGATGTGATCATTTCATTATTAATGCTTTGAGCCTACCGTTAAAGGGCAAGAAAAGTGAAGGATTAATGCACTGCGCACTCATTAGTCACTCAGTCGAAGCTCCCACGCCCTTGAAGTATATATAAGGTCCTTAGATATTTGCCGATCGCACGGGTAGTGTTGACCTTTTTGTCTAAGTCAACATGTGAGTCTTTGAATTATTAAGGGCGATCGGTTCAAGGGTAGGTTCCTTCTAGATCAAGAAACCAGAATCGACCCAGTTCAAAGTTGATTTCCAATTCCCTTAGGAACATGCTAGTTTCAAACTAGTTCTAGGGTTGATTCAAGAATCGGGCATGACTTTAAGTAATATAATTACTATTTTAGGAAAACATACCATAGAAACAATCTGTGGCATAGTCCCTTTGAACATTTATTAGATTAATACTGCATAAATAAGATACTTTCATAATAAAGTTGCCTTCTCTATCTATATATTTTCTGAATATTACATCATTCATTTTGAATTCATTTATCAACAACGATGTCTAAGTTTCATAATCATCAGGAATTATGGTGAGATTCAACAAAAAATTATTCCTATGAAGAGATCCACAACTGTCAAAGCATATATGCCCATGCAAAGCGTGGTCCAGGTGTTCAAAATTTATTCCTATGAACAAAAGGGACCTTTTAATATCTGCACCTAGGGGTGATCATGGTCCGGATTGGGCCAGGCCACCCCCTAACCCTAGGATCAATCTGCATAGTGTTGGTCCTCAAATTTTAGCACTAATGACTAACCCTATTGAGTCTGGGACCAAGGACCGGACTGACCCATGGGTTCGGTCTAGTTCCAAGGTCAACCGGGGACCAACTAATAATTTTTTTTGTTTCATTTTTTGCATTCCCTGAAAAGGCAATTTTTTTTTTTTGCTCGACTTGGATCAACAAGTAGCAACTTGTCACATACAAGACTCGGCTCGGGTTGTGATGAAGCGAGAATAGCCGCTGGTGTTGAAGGTTTGGACGGCAGCAGGTCATCGAAGTAGCAACTAGTTATGTCCTGGTCGGGGCAATAGCAAGCAGCGGCGGAGAAAAAGAGCACCTTGTCTTTGGGAGGCCTGGATACGGCATAAGGACGGCAAGCAGCAAGGATAGTGTCAAGGGTGACGGATCTTGTTGGGAGCGAGGCAGCGGCTCGTCGTAGCAGCAGCTCGTCGAGATAGTGTCGGACGCGGTGTGGCTAGAGTTGCAGGTGCAGAAGAGGTGCTCGAAGGAGACCAACACCCTCTTCTTCTTTGTTTTTTTTCCCTGTGTCTAGCCAGAGGAGGTCTCACTTTTCCTCTCTGCGTTTTTCCGAGAAAACCCTCGCAAAACTCTCCCCCTCAAGCTTCTCTTTCTCTTCGTTTTTCTTTCCCTTTTGTTCCCCCTCTCTTCTCTACTTTGCCGACCTAACCCCCCGGATTTTCTCGCCGCCCCGACCTACACCTCATTTTTTTAGTCTTCTTCTAGATGTGATGTTTCGTGCGAAAGGAGGGACGAAGAAGAAAATGGAGCGGATCGAGCCGAGAAGAAAGAAAAAAGGAAAAATGGGCTAGGCCCATGCAGAAAAGATATTATATATATTCAGGGTTGGTTCGGGTTGGACCAATCCTAAACTCCCAAGACTGAGGACCAACCCGCACAGTGTTGGTCTCGGAATTTTAGGACCAAGGACCAATCCAGTCCCCTTGAGAACTAGACCGAGACCAGCAAGGTTGGGCCGGTCCAAGGTTAGTCCAGGGTTGACCCTGGACCGATGCTCACCCCTATCTGCACCTCAACCAAATTGTAAATGCTGAAAACCAACAAATCATTACTTTATTAATTTACATTCATCAACGTATGTGACTAATCACACAGACAAGACTTTTGTTTATGTTTCTAATGTAATAATCTTTTGACAAGTATTAAGTGGATTCCTACATGTAATGGGGGAATGGCACTCCTGATTTATGTTTGTTATGTGTAATCTAGGCCATCTAGGGAATATCTCATTGCCAAGCCACTCTGCCCCTTTCGGGTAACTAGACCTTCCTCCATGGAGAAAGCCAACCAATAGTTTAAATCGGTGAAGGCAACCGTGTTAGATTGCTCGTCCCACTAGTTGGTGGCATAGTGTTTTCTTCTCCATTACTAGGGAATCCAAAAGACAACAAAGTTTTCCTTGTCTACCCAAGAGTTGGCTAAGTGGCCTCCCTGGGTCTTTTTTAAGCCTTTTAAAGATATGCTTAGGTCTATAATTACTAATTGACAATTTATCATGCATGTGAAAAGCTAATTGGAGTATCTCACTTCTCCAAGTTCGTTTTTTCATTATTAATTATTAAACAGTGTCAAAATCCGTATACGTTTGTTACTTTATATTTTTTTTGGTCCTCCTTTTTATTGAATTTTTTAACTAATATAATTTTTTTTTCCTGAGTAATGATCTTTAATCTTAGTTTTTACCTTATTTATTAATATATATTATGCAATTCGATTGTCTTTTGTCCTTTTTATTAAATCAGGTGCATGGACATGCTGCGTTTTGCGAGGGACGTCAAAATTGGAAAGAAAAAAAAAGGGAATTTCGGAAACTTGGAAGTTTCTTGGAGAAGCATTGGACGTCCGAAATCGAGCAAAGCAAAACATGTCAATCTCCTATTTTACGAATTGCTGTTGTTTTCTATGTTTCCATGTTGTTCTCAGATTCATATTGGTTTTGTGTCTCTATGTAAACATCAGAATGTGGGTCAGGGATGTATGGCTTTTGGATTGGTTTTTGGCACGTAATCAAAGGCCGAGCTTCTTCGTGAATTACAAAGGCGGTACTTCGAAAGTCTCGTTCAAACGAAATGAAGATTACATGTATAAAAGACTCGTCAAATTTTGCAAACATGAATCACTTTTTTTTTTTCTTCTAGCAAAAAAAAATGTGATTTGAAAAAACATGATTCAACTTTGTTGATATCTAAATTTTGACGATTTATTTTAAATCATTTATTGTTTAAAAATAATTAGGAGTCAATCCGACTCCAAACAAAAATGTTATGGATTTGCATTTGCATATTATGAGCATTTTGATTTGATAGTAATAGACCCACATAAATTGCATTCTAATTAGCCTGGTGCTGAGTGGGTTTAAGCACGGGACTCCGAGTTTCATTAAATTTTTAGGGCCAAGCTCGCAATAACATAAAATTTGGCCAAACCCATTAAATACATTGCTGGCTGAAAATCACATGTGAGATGCCCATGGGGAGTGCTAAACTAAGAAATATTGCATTATCTTATCAAATTTGGAGGAAATAAGAATATTATCCTTGAAAAATTCAATTGCACAGAGATAACAAAAGTAGGGGTGGGAAATTAGATTGTCTGAAAAACAGGTCCAGGAACCAATTCCAATTGGAATAGGTTTCGAATGAATACCCACCAAAAATTGGACAAGGCCTGTTTTGGAATTGGTTTATAAGCTAAAAAGCCAATGTCCTAATTTTCCCCCTAAATTCTAATATGAGCACTCTTTCATCCTTTATCCTTCCTTGAGACTCCTTGCCAATCTTTCCTATTTCCTTAAATTTTATAGATGAATGGGGAATTGAGTTTTATAATAAATGTTTTATTTTAGGTGTTTGACTAAGTATTCATCTTATGGATTTTATTGTTGGCAGAATAGAATTTCTGTTATTTATCTTTTACTTTGAATAGTTTTATTGCTCATAGCCTCATATAATTTTGCTGTAAAAAATGAAGCAAAATAAGGAACAAAAAAAAAAAAAAAAGTTTCTTAGGTAAACCCTAAGCATTGGACTGGAAAAACATAGTAGGTTATAGAACCAGTTTCAGGCAAAATGGATAGGTTCCAAAGTCCAAATATTGAGAATTGGTTATAATAAGGTAGTTTCCAGATTACAGCTTTGGAACCTTCATATCTTTGAACCGATTATCCCCACAAACTATTATATCCCAACCCTCGAACTCGTGACAATCTCAGTTCATTTTGATCAAATGAATGTGGCGTTCCAAGACGCTTCGCTAACCATTTTTTTATCTTTCAATTGTATGCATGTGGAAGCGATAAACTAAACACCTAGCCAATCAACCATAACAGGGATAACAGAAAGACTAATGACAACAGTAACAACGTTATTTTTATTTTTGTACTAATTAACCTTAGGAAGTTTATATACAAGCCATTTAGTCAAGTGACTCTCTCAACTAGTCATCAAAAGATACTAAGTAGGGTTAATCTACTTCCTTCAACCATCAGACACATGATCCTGTTGCCCCCAATGCATGCTCCGTCACTACTAGATCCATAGCGATAGGGATACCATTACTAGACGCCATTATTACAGGCCTGAAATATGGTTAATAACAACAAATGAGATATATATTTTAGTGAGTTACAGTCCTAAGCCTCAGTTAGGATATCGACTTGCCTCGGGGTTCCTAAACATGCAACCACATATTGATGGTAGATCAATAGCAAAGCAGCCCTTCCTTTGCCTTAACTATAAACATGATATGACTGGTAAACCTCATAACAAACCCCGCAACAAATCTCAACAGTCGATTTGACTCACAAGTATTCTTACCTTACCACTACACATATGCTGCACGGTATAAACTCACGCATGCTATAATTAATGCAAACAAGCATTCTCATCCTCACAACAACCAATCAATAATCAAATTGACTCATAAGTAACTTTAGCTCACTACAGCTATATCCTGCACGGTATAAACTTATGCATGCCATAATTAGTGCATACAGGTACATGCATAATCAGAACACATGATAATATATTCTCCATATACCTTGTATTCATGCGTATTCCGATTATTATGGCCCAATGACTTACTACCAATACTTGGTTAATAGTTTTTCGGCATGATCGAGCATCTTTCTATCCCATCGGACATGGTTACGTCTAAAACCCTTACTCAAACGGCATTTATAAAGGAGCATTGGTCCTGCCTCTACCGCGACACAGCATCTGGACTCTCATCGGAAATTTCGATAATTTGGACTTCGTCTCCAAACTCTCGCTAGGGTGACAGGTTACTTTATGTGACCACTCAAACACATCATATCACACAATTTCAATTGATTTCCCATGCATTAGCTAATGCAAACATGGTACATGCTCAACATAATAAATCATTGCATATCTTTCACATAAAAATGAAGATAAATATTCGTATGTTATCACATATTTATTGAAAACTCATCAAACTTTGCATGTCTTACTTTTTAAACATACCGGCTTCATTTAAATTATAAGACTTGACATATACGCCCGATATCTCGAGTTTTTTCTTTTATATGTCTATAAAAACCCTTGCAAAAATTACTACACCAGGTTTTACATAAGGCAAACATTTTTCAAGGCAAAACAGGCATCAAACAACATGGCGCGTGTAGGAAAATTTCATATAACTCAAGCATAATTCACATGACCAACGGCATTTATCGCCTCATGGCGATAGCCCATTAATTATTTCCCGATAACTTATCACTTAACTAGCAATAGCCTATTAATAATTCTAATAGCTTATCACCTCTTTGGTGACAGCTTATTATTTAATTTCCTAATAGCTTATCGTCCTTTTGATGATAGCTTATCACCTTAATCATAATTAATTAACTTAAAACATAATTAATTATAATAAATAAATAAAAATTAACCTTAATCATGGTTAACTAAACTTAACCACATAAAAACCATGGTTGATTAACTAGCCACCTATCAACCATGGTTAATTCAACTAACCATAGTTTAACCATAGTTAATCCTAACTAACCTCCTAATCAAGATTAACTATAATCTAAACTTGCTCAGAGCAAGTTTAACGGACTAATCAAATGATTAAATGTAAATTCACCAGTTTGACGATATGGGGACACGAGCATGATGGCGGTGGCGAGGACTACTTGCGGCTACCTCCAAAAAGTTGAGACAGGGCGGCTCGGGAATGAAACGAGTGGCTAAAACTGCTGTCCGGTTTTGTCTAAGGAAAACTGAGAGAGAGAGAGAGGGAGAGGAGGTTTGGTGGGCAGCGGCGGCTCACGGTAGACGATGAGTGACGACTAGGTGGCTTCAGAAAGTTGCTGGGGTGTCGGTGATGGTTGGTCCGCGTTGTGGTTGGGCGGCAGCTGTGGTGGTTTTGCGAGAAAACTAGCGAGGGAGGGAGAACGGCAATGGATGACGAACATCTCGCTTGAGCGGCCCAAACAGACGGTCCGGTGGCCCCTACCGACGAGTGACGACGACAGCAGTTACAGATGGGAGTTGCTGGTCACGGTTGTGGCTGGTTCAAGCGACAAGGAGGCTAGATGGTGAGAGAAATGGAAGCCAAGAAGAGGAAGCCGAATGAAGAAAAAGAAAGGAGGAGTGAGGGTCGGTCAAGTGAGGGAAAGAGAGGAGAGAGAGAAAGATGAAGACCTTGGGTGCACCTTCATCATTTCTACACTTGACCCAACATGAGAGAGTGGAAATACACTTGATTTAAGCTGAACCACTATAAATTTCATATGCAAATTCTCTTATCCCTAAATTCTTATTATCTATTGTTGTAGTTTATTGCTCACTTGCATATTATTCTTAAAGTCTGTATTCCTGAATCTAAATTTTATTTAGACTTCTATTTCACTTTAAGACTTTGTAGTATCACCTATCCACCCTCCACTAGGTAATTCCTACTGGCTACCTCATATGCAAACCGCTAAAGAATAATAATGATAAAGACGAGAACACTTCAAAAAGAAACCTCCACTCAACAACGGAAATAATATTAATTATCCCAGATTGATCCTGACTTTCAGATGACGAATTCTTTTTGACTCCCCCAACTGATTTCGAATAATCCTGAACTAGAGCCTCCTTCTACAGTCCATTCGACTCACCGATTTTGTTTGGCAAAAATGGGAAATTGCTTTGATCTTCGGTTGCTTTCAATGATTTTCAGAGCTTGTAGGTAGATGTTAAACACCAATGTGAATTCAAATCAATTTGCAAAGGGCTCTGAGCCTTCTTTTTCCAAGGAATGTAGATCACACCTTCCACATCGTTTGTAGCAGGAGCTGCTTCTGCAAAGGGTCTGTCCAGTCTTTTCATGATTCTCGATGAATTCACCTGTCGTTGAATTGACTGTTCACCTTTTACACACTGGTCCTTCCATGCATATTGACATATTCATGTTCTTCCAAAATGTTCCCCTCTTGTCCCTTGGTCAATGCCTTTGTCTTTCTACTCCCCAAGACTCCTATACTCCTTTATATTTCCTGTCACAAAAAGAAGATAAAGTTCAACCTAGAAAATGGAAATGTCCTTGGCCTATTCAATTGTTCCCTTTCTTGTGCTGATCGCCTTCTTCACTTGTGCACGGAGATTACTGTGTCTGTTTTGGTTGCAGCCGAAGAAGGTAGAGAGATGTCTGAGAGGGCAAGGTCTAAACGGAACCCCTTACGGGCTTTTATTTCAAGACCTGAGAGACATTGTGAGACTCAGCAAGCAAGCTCAATCCCAATCCATTGCTCCTTTCTCCAACGACAGTGCACCTCGCGTTCTCCCTTTCTATCATCACTCCATTGAGAAATACGGTAGGCATGCCACGCATGCTATCAATGTTCAAATAAAGTTGAATTTTTCAAGCAGATGGTATAATATTATTGATTCGACAAACTCTAATTCCTGGTAAAAAACAATGTGCAATTTAACTCTCTAGAAGCCGTAATTTTTTGCAAAAAACCTGCTAAAGGAAACCTATTTCTGGTGTGAGGCAAATTTTAATCGAGATATATTCATGGAGAGCAACTCTGACCAAGACCAAATCCTGCTATGATGCGGATTCTACAACATGGAGTGTTGCTTTTAGGGTCAAAGTCACATGACATATTAATAACTATGTAGTCAGCAACCGAACTACTCAATTTCTTGTGCAAATCGACTAGCTAGATGGGTTTCAAGTCGGGTACCTACAATGTATATGCTAGTTAAGCACCTGACGTTCACGGATGGGTTATACATGGAATTCGGTAGCCATTTGACGCCTTAATAAATGATGTCTCTAGAAAATGGCAATAGCAAGGAAGCTTCGCTTTATGTGGTGAGGGCCAACGCCTGTGCTGAACATCATGGACTCAGGCACGATGAAGGAAATATTTTCACGGATCAATGAGTTCGAAAAGCCGCATATCAAGGCCATCGGAGATTTCTTACTATCGGGGCTCGTGAGTATTGAGGGTGAGAAATGGGCCAAACACAGAAGGATCAACAACCCGGCTTTTCATTATGAAAAGTTGAAGGTATTACTGCTTGGTGCTAAAAGATTCATGACCGGATGCAACATCTAGCGGAACTTAAAATGATTAATAATCCCATCAAGTTTCATGTTAACCAAGCCTGAAATTCTTAGTCCATGGAAATCTAATGATATTCAATACATTTAACTTCTTTTATTATTGAATTACAGTATGTGGTGACTGCAACATGTTCAAGCTGTGAGGAGATGAGTAGGAGATGGGAGAAACTGTGGCCTCACCTTCCCCATTCCTATTCTGCAAATTGGTGCGCCTATAAATCGTATCTCGGGCATGAAATTAGATTGATAATTTTCCATGCAATTTGTGAATTGTATCTCGGATGGGAGATTGGATTGTCTAATGTATGCATGTTGTGATTGTAGGAAAATTCCCTAATTCATGGGGATTTAAAATATTCCTTTTGGACATGACAATATCGACTGAATATTCAAACATGATTGTAATTTTACGGATTAGGCATAAGATATATGAAGCCGAATTAATCAAGATTCTTACCTGATTTATGATATGCTCATATGACAATTCCAAATTCGAAAGGACGATGGATCATGGGAATCATGATAAGGATGAATGGCAACCGGTGGAGCTCATGGTTGCTCAATAGTCGCCGAATGGGTTCCACATGACCTGCGAACTCTTAGTTTTTTTTTTCCTACTCCAATAGCAAACCATAAACAGTTCATGAACTTTTGTTCAACGTGTAATTTGGTCCGTAAATTTTTGATTTATTCAATATAATATCTGAACTTTAATCCAATGTGCAATGTGGTTCTTGAATTTTTAAATTGTTTAATATAAGTCCTTCAACTTTTGATACATATTCAATCAAGTCTCTAAACTATATGAAATCGTTCAATGTAGTCTCTGATCTTAGATAATTATGGAAGAACTACATTGAATAGTTTCATATAATTCAATGATTAGATTGAATAAGTGATTATATTGAACAAATTAAAAGTTTATGAGCCACATTATACATTATGTTAAATTTTAAGAAACATATTATAAAAATCAAAAATTTAGAGATCAAATTATATATTAAATCAAAATTTAAGGACTATTTGTATCGATTTTCCCTCGTTCTCCACCAATTGCACTCGGTTTTGTCCTCTTGCAAACCTCTCCGTCACTGATTGCTCTTTTGACCACGGCTTGACTCATCATGTGCGACGGATGGAAGACTGGCCGAGCGGTGGTGAAAAGACACCACCCCGGCCTATAGTGTGGACCACAGAGAACGAGCGGTGGTTGTGAGAAGACCAGCGAACCACTCCTCTCTCTGTGAATTGTGGCCGTGGATTCTATTGTGTGGCCCCCTCACTTTAAGGGAGAGCCTCCCTTTCATATGTGAAGGGTAAGGCTAACAAAAATCCACTTTTCTTGTGTAAATGTCTTCAATATAATATATTCTGATTACTTTACCCTCTTCACTCGTGTATCACGCACATATCTCTTGGATAATATCATGGAATGTTCGATTTTCATATCCCATTAAGAAGGCAAGGTAAAAGTGTGAGAATGAAAGTTAAAATATGATCGACAAAAAAAAAAAGTTATTAGCTCAATATTTAGCCAATTTCCTCTTTATTTCCTTTTTCTTTTTGATTGACCGAATATTGTCATGACCTCAAACTGTAAGAATTAATTTTCCTTTTATTTTGCTTCATGATTCCTTCACTTTTGCTCTTTGTCAATCTTCTCACTTGCCCTTATGGGTGCTCACCGAAATTGGTAGTAAATATGTCTTATTGCTTTCCGAGTTTAATGAAAAAAAATCAATACATTCCAACTTGACATGCCACCTCGTTATTCTCGAACAAGTGGTAATGGTATTGGTCAAAAATTGAATTAAGCTTAAAACCTCCCCATTTGAGTCCATCCATCACCGGTCTAATTAAAATGCAAACTATATGAGCTATTAACTACTGATACAAGTACTAATAATTATATGCTATACAATTTAATTCGAATATTTTTATTTGGGGTTAAAAATTAATTCTTAATTTTCTATATGATATATAAATGACTGAATAGTTAAAATTTAGATATAAATAGAGCTAAATCAGCACATTTAATAGGCTTATGACTAAAATAACATAATTAAAAGGTTCAGCACTGCCGATCCTATCATAAACTTCAATGTCTGGATAAAGCTCGCATATTGGTGTACCGTGTGCCTCAACTTTGCTCGAGCTTTCCCACTTTTTCTTTTTTTGGTTCGAAACCAGCTTTACCCACTTACCTATCTACATATACGCGTGCGTGCTTTGTTGTGTGTACGGTTTTTCTGTCGGCCGATTCATGTGGCTGCGGTTTTGGGGTGGAAGTGCGCTCGACAGGATAAGAAAATAATTAAAAAGTAAGGGACGAAGAACGCTCCCCCCAACCCACTAGCATCTATTAGTGCTGCATACATATGTCAAGAGATCGGATACTAACTTCTTATTCTCGAAGCTTTTCGGAGTATTTGTTTGTCTTTCCGCTAGGTAAACTTTACATGACAACTGAGGTCCTGGAGTTTAGTATTTGTAATACAACTTAAATTCAGGAAAAAAAAAAAGATTTGAGAATAAAACAAAATTTTACCTGCCAAAGTTCCTTGATCATTGATCTAAATAGAATCCATATACATATTAATCAGTTTATCAATAATTTCTAGTACATCAATTAGAGATCTATTAGTAAATTATACATAAGATTTAGAGATTTGCTAGGGTTTTATGATCAGCACATGCATAACTCTTTATTTGTTGTACATCGATGAGAGATTTATTACCATAATAAGAATAAGTACTACTAATTTTCTGAAGTGACCATTAAAATTAAATCTCTGGGTAAAGCTCACACATGAGCTTATGTGTGATTCAACTTTGCTTGAGCTTTAGCCACTTATCTATACACATATATGTTGTTTTGTTGTGTGTACAGTTTTTCTGTTGGCCTGTTCATGTTGTTGCAGTTTTCGTGGGGCGTTCGGAAGTCCAATAATTTGTGTTGTTCCCGAAGTTTATTGGAATATTTGTTTGCCCTTCTGCTAGGTGAACTTTATACGCTGGCTGAGCACCTGGAGGTTAGTGTCTTTTCGCCTTTCTTTTCCCTTGGCCTATGCTTTCGTCAATCTTTCTGCTCCCCAAGAGTCCTATTTATTTCTTCTCACGGAAACAAGACAGGCGTGTCGTATGTTATAGTCTTAGAATATGGAATTGTCCTCAGCATATTCAATCGTTCTCGCCCTTGGTCTGATCACCTTCTTCACTTGTGCATGGAAAGTATTGTGTTTGTTTTGGCTGAAGCCGAGGAAGCTAGAAAGATGTTTGAGACGGCAAGGTCTACATGGAACCTCTTACAGTCTTCTGTTTCAAGACCTGAGAGACAACATGAAATTGAGCAAGCAAGCTCAATCTCAACCGATTACTCCTTTCTCGAATGACATTGCTCCTCGTTTGCTCCCTTTATTTCATCACTCCATCCAGAAATATGGTATGCATTCCATCAAGGTTGAGATACAGTTGAACTTTTTAGCTAAAGGTATAATATCATTGATTCGACCAACTCAATTTCCCGGAATCAAAAAGTATAACGTTTCAACTCACTAGAAGCTGTAATTTTTATCGATAAACCTACTATAGAATATATATTTCTGGTGTCTTTTTAGCACTTTAATCAAGATATATTCATGGAAAACAAGTCGACCAAATCCTGCTACAATGGAGATTTACAACATCGAGTGTTTTTTTAACTGAAAGTCACATGAAATATGAATGACAGCTATGAAATAACCAACAGTCGGAAGGCTACTAAAACTGCTCATTTTCTCTTGCGTGTCAAATCTGCTAGACAGATATCAAATTGGGTACTTACAATGTATCTTCTAGTTTAAGCACCGGGCATATAGAAATGGGTAGCATATGGAATATGGTAGCCATCTGACACCTTTATAAATTTTGTCCGTAAAAAATATTCATTGCAGGGAAGCTTTGCTTTACATGGTTAGGGCCAACGCCTGTATTGACCATCATGGACTCAGACATGCTGAAGGAAATATTTTCACGGATCAATGAGTTTGAAAAGCCACATCCCAAGGCCCTTGAGGATCTCGTAGCATCGGGGCTCATCACGGTTGAGGGTGAGAAATGGGTCAAACACAGAAAGATCATCAACCCAGCTTTTCACCATGAGAAGTTGAAGGTATTACTACTTGCATCCTGACCAAACGCAACATCTAACGGAACTAAAAGAACTCCATACATTCACTTCATTTATCTTTCTAATTGTTGAATTATGACAGTTTGTGGCAACTGCAACATGGTCAAGTTGCGAGGAGATGATTAAGGGGTGGAAGAAGCAAAGTTTGGCAGGCGAAGTGGATGTTTGGCCTGACCTTCAATATTTGACGGGTGATGTAATCTGTAGAGCTGCTTTTGGTGTGACCTACAACCAAGTCAAGAGCATCCTCCCCCTTCAACAAGAACAAATTGACCTCACTAACAAGATTCTTCAGTTATCATTTATTCCCGGGTGGAGGTAAGTTGAGATTAATTCAGCAATATATTATCCTGCGATCTTTAACCGTTTCAAAAGCATATGACAAGAAAAAATGTAACAAACTTCAGTTTGACTTCCTCAATCCTTCTCCATGGAGTCAATTGCAACTTTATGTAATTGTCTTTTGATTTTTCAAATCATGTGCCGATATTTAAACATCTCAACACATAAGGAGCTTGAAAAGTTTCTGAAGACAATGTTCTTATGATTTTGCAAATCATGGATAGTGGTTGGATTGTGATTGCAATGTAGCATACAGGGCTCGCTGCAATTTTTTCCTTTTGAAATAATGTTTAGTAAGGCAAATCTTCTACCAAGCTGTAACGACATTTCTGTTTACCAACTTCTAAACTCAATAGAATGGAACTATGGTTGAGTGCATTTATGTATCAAGACATGCATAAACTGTAAAAACGATATTGATGTTTACAGTCTTCATCTTGAAGTCAATTTGTTTAAAAAAAATGCAGCCTCTTGCCAACCAAACTGCAGAAGAGGATGAAAGAAATCGACCACAAAGTAAAAGGATTGTTGAAAGACATAGTGAATAAAAGAGAGAAGACAATGAAGGAAGGAGGAGCAGTTGACGGTGATCTCTTGGGACTGTTGCTAAAATCAAACATGACAGAAATTCAAGAGTTTGGGCATCAAAAGGGTATGAGCATAGAGGATGTGATTCAACAATGCAAATCATTCCACTTTGGGGGTCAAGAGACAACTTCTGTTTTGCTTACTTGGACCCTGATTTTATTGAGCAAGTACCAAAACTGGCAAGACAGAGCAAGGGAGGAAGTCCATCAAGTTTTCAGCAACAAAAAACCTGATTTCGATGGGCTGAGCCGATTAAAAATTGTAAGGATTCTCATCGTATTCTAGTCTGCTGTTTATCTAGATTTCAAGACATATATACCTGAATTTTAAAACTCAAATGAAATAATTGGTTTTCTGCCAAAAAAGAAAAGGAAAAAAGAAAGAACAAATGAAAATGGAAGGCCAAAAAATGAAGGAAAAAATTGTAACCACTTGACCTGAAATCTAATTGCTATTCTTCCCTATGCTTTCCCCAAACCGAAAGGGGAAAAAATAGAATATTTAGGCGATGGTCACTCAAGTTAGGTTCTACTAGTGAAAGAATTAAGACATATGGTTTGTGGCTTCTCATTCGAAGTTACAACATAGATGACATGAAGGATATTAAGTTTGATAAATTTGGTCCACTCGGCAAGGTTTAGATAATTTAATTGTTGCATTCTCAATGTCTTTTTGGACAAAAATAGTCCGATAACAACTTGTTTTTTATGTAGGTAAGCATGATACTGAATGAGGTGCTAAGATTATATCCTCCTGGATATATGACAATGAGAACAGTTCACAAGACAACCAAATTGGGAAATATACAAGTACCTCCAGGAGTTGTGCTTCTTGTGCCGATGATCCTGCTCCACCATGATCCAGAGATTTGGGGTGATGATGCCAAAGAGTTCAACCCAGAAAGATTCTCCGAGGGAGTCTCAAAAGCAACCCAAAACAAGCTCTGCTTTCTCCCTTTCAGTTGGGGTCCAAGAAATTGCATTGGCCAAAACTTTACTTTCGTTGAAGCCAAAGTTGCTCTGACCTTGATTTTGCAGAATTTTTCAGTGCAGCTGTCTCCTTCTTACAAGCATGCCCCTATTCCTATGCTCACTATTCGTCCCCAGTATGGAGCCCCCTTGATCTTGACTAGAATCGGATCGAATTCCTCTGATCGTATTTAATCAAATTCTGTGCTCCTGCTTGCTTCGCCGCATGTATGAATCGGTTTGTTATGTTTGTTAAAGAATAAACCAAAGGTCATTTAGACATATGATGCCTACTTGACTAGAAAAGAGGTTCTCAAGCTAGTTAAAGGTTCTTACGTCCTCTTCCTTAATTCTTCACTACTCGCCAGCATTCTCTTCTTGGATTGACCTAGTTAACTCTGTTTTACGTCCTTCTTTGGTGCCTTCGGAACTCTTAGGGCAACTTTGGCACAAAAGATAAAAACCTGATCACATCTGATGCACGAATTGTAGAACTCTTTGTAAAGTCACTTTTATCGAGAAGAGAAAGAGAGCACTGCATGCAAGTACTTGACTAAATAAGAAGGCGACAGAAACACAAGGAAGACCACATCCCATTATATTTTTTCCTCTCATTATCGCACTTTCTAAAACTTAATGTAAAAATATATTACGTGGGACGATGCCAATAAAAGTTTCTTTTTTATAAGCTCATTTTTATTCTGGCTGATTTATTTTTTTTTTCTAATTTAAGAAATCCTACTTGGTGAGCTAGCAAACCCACATGCAAGATTCGTGATTTTCTTAGAGAAAATATGTGGTGGAGACTAGGGTGTGCAACCGAACCGGGTTTACCCGGAACCCGGACCGGACCACCCGAAAAATAGGGTCAGGAACCGGTTCCCGGTTAAATCGGTCCAAGTATAGGTTCCAGTTTTTGGGAACCGGTTGAAACCGGTCCGGGAACAGGGTCCAAGCAAAGACCCACCTAGAACCAGACCGGTTTTGGAACCGGTTTTACCCTGTTAAGAAAAAGAAAATTGTCTCTCTGTATAATGCTTTGGAATTTTTGTCTTCGAAGAAATGTTAAAAGAAAGATTATCTCTAAATCAAGTTAAGAGAGAATTGTTTTGAAAGAATTGTTAAAAATAACTGTTCTCATGAATTATTTTTCTTTTTTACCGGTCCCACTTTCAACTATTACTATAGTCGCATGACAAATGCTACTAATTGTTGTAGCACTAATTCTCAATTCAACTCAAGAAAGATGTCATCTTAATAAGAACTCCATCACATACACATAATAAGCACATTTAGGTCATATTAGAAGTATTTATGGGAATGAAACTAATATTATATCCATATTTGTTGCTAATCCTTATGCATTCTTAGGATTTTTGCTTTGTCTTATAATGTTAGGAGAATTTCGCTGTTTTTTCGCTAATTAATGTAAAATTTGAAACCGGATAGAATATTGAACGGTTGCAAAATAGGTTTCAATGAAAATGGGGTTAACCCGGTTCCGGATCGGAAAAACAGGGTTGGGTCCAAAACAGAGTAGGGTACAGGGTCCAGAAAAGATGAACCGGTTATAACAGGGTCGGGTATAGGGTCCAGGTCTGGACCTTACCCACCCTGGACCCGATCACCCCTAGTGGAGACAACACCATCCTCTCTTTTTCCAAAAATTAATTTCCCTTCCTCTAACTATTTTTCGCTTTCTTTAATGGGTCATGTTAACCAGATTTAAGATTGCTAGTTTTCCTTAGACGAACAATATTCATCTTTAGTTATATTTAAATATCTGTGATGTCTATGTAGGTAACTTACCAATCAAAATATTGACAAAAAAAAAGAAAAAAAATAGGTCCCTTTCATGACTACCGCAAAATTGGACAGAAACAAAATTAACAAAACGCCTCGAACTTCCTTATCCAATCATAGAGCCTAGAGCTACGGAAGTCCTACACATCACATTGGCCGGCCAATAGAGTTCTAAAGGGAGAATTGCCAAAAAAAAAATCATAAATCCATTGCAATTGTGTCAATTCGGTCCTAAGCCTTTTTTGATCGATTAGTCCTAAACCTTTTGCGATTATACCAATTTAGTCCCCATTTGGCCAAATTTGGTGGCCGGCCGACGTGACGCGCCGGCGCCAACACAATATTATAATAATATTTTTATTATTTTAATAATATTTTTATTATTTTTTTCCTTTTCTTTTTTTTTTTTTCTCCTCCTCCCTTGCCCCACCAGGCGGCAATGGCCAGCCAACTCCGACAAAGCTGCCGACCACCACACGAGGCCCGCAATGCCCCGCCTGCACTGGGGCCATGACCCTCACTGCGGCCTCAACGACCCTCGCCCAAACCTGGAGGAGGCCTAGGGGCCGCAACAAGGTTGGCCTCGCCCAGGTTTGGGGGAGGCCGCCGGGGGCCGCAACCCTCGCCGGCAACCTCACCCAAATCTAGGTGAGGTCAACCTCGCCATGACCTAACCACGGGCAAAGGCGGCCTCACCATCGCGGGCAAAGCCGCCTTCGCCCGCGGCCAAGCCATGGTGAGGCCGCCTCACCACGGTCGTCGGCGAGGGTCGCGACCCCCGGTGGCCTCGCCCAGACCTAGGCAAGGCCAACCTCGCCGTGACCAATGACCCTCGTCGGTGGCCTCGCCGTGGCCCCCAAGTCTAGGGCGAAGGCTTGCGCGGCGAGGGCCCTTGTGTAGTGGTTGGCAACCTCATCGGAGTTGGCTGGCCACTACCGCCGATGGGGGTGGGGGGGAGGGGGAGGGGGAGGAGAAAAAAGAAAAGGAAAAAAATAATAAAAATATTATTAAAATATTGTCACCGGCGCCGCCACCAGCCAAATTTGGCCGAATGGATTAAATTGACACAATCGCAAAAGGTTTAGAACTAAATTGGTAAAAAAAAAAAGATTTATGACTGAATTGGTACAACTGCAATAGGTTTAGGACTTTTTTGACAATCCTCCCGAGTGCTAAATGTTTAGAACAAATATATTGATTGACACTTCCTCAATAACATAAGCCATGCCGGATTGAATATGAGTTAAGGACCTCGTCGCATTATTTGGAAAACGTCTATGACTGCATCAGCCATGATTTCAAAGATTATCTACTACTAATTTGGCAACTTCAGTGACGCAGATTTTGATTGAGTTTATGTGAGGTGAACTACATAAAAGCCTCCGCTTGATGTCAACTCAATGACTTTATTAAGCAGCAGCTGTTGATATAAATTAGTAATGAATAGAATACCACTTTAAAAAAGAAACGTGGAAGCTTTAGTGTCAAAGCTTTATAAAACCTTCAATTTAAGCGATGCCGGCAGGCTTTTGTCATTGAAGTAGTGACGTGTCAAGGTTTGTGGCCATCTAAGTCGTCGACGTCACTTGAGCAATCATTTTTTGAATATTGTGGAGCTCATATAATTCTTTGAAAAATTCCGATATCAAAATGGGTGCGGTACGACAATTCTAGCATTGTTACTATCGTTTTTTCTGTTGAACTCCAAGAACAAAATTAAGTAGGTTGCGGGTTACAAAGTTTCCCCACGACAGCAACAATTCCTGTTCTGCTAGAACACTAGCAAAGCTACAGCATGTCCCTCGCACAACACTCCCACTTACTCTCACAGGGGAAAGTACTCCCTCTGAACTAGTCGTTAAGTCTCGAATCCTTTCAATGGGACAAAATTACATGGCATCAACCAGTCCTGTTGATTCTTCCCTATTTGGCTGAACTTGTTTTAAAAGTTCCCTAGTGTTTGAGCTTGGGGTTTCGTTCCTAATATTTATATTTTAGAGTGTTTCGGTAATGAACATATGAAAATAGACTTCACTTTTACTTACGAAGGCCCCCTTAAACATTGGAACATCGTATCATTCTTCCCTAAACATTGCTTACTCGGAAACTACTTTTCTAGGAACAGTTCAATTTTCGCGAAACAAGCAATGGCATAACTATTGATTTGAGATTGATACACCCCGTACATTGTGGGTAAATTGCCAAACAAACAAGTTGCCAGTCACCTAATTCTACCAACAATTTCAACATGTTACCGCCATGAATAACTTGTCCATTTGACCAATCTTGGAATGTAACATTTTGAAGTCCTGCATGAGACGGGTGAGATCCACCCTCAAAGTAACATATAAGTTAACACTCACCTTCAAATGTGACCACTTTGTGCTGTCACTTAAAGGTTTTCTTTTGGCCGATGAATGGGGTTGACCAATGGTTTTCGTGGTGCATTGAAATAATTCGAAAAAAGGGCCGGAGATTGGAAATAAAAACGTCATGCCGCTTAGTTTTAAATTTCATTCTGGCGCGCATGCCTGGATAGGTAACAAGTCAACGAAGTCCTTGAAATATAATGTAAAAAAGATGTGATATTTAGAAAAGAAACATACTGGATGGAAATTCTCCCCCGCCCAAAGCAAGCCAATGGATTCTTTTGTGGCTTAATTCCAAAAACAAAATCAACTTTAGGTTGAATGTTAATTCTGATCCAAACTCTTTTGCTGTCTAGAAAAAAATCACTAATTCTCACTTTAATCCTAAATCTAGCCCCCTTAACTTAGAACGTCCTAAGCAATAAATCCATGTACACTTATTGACTAGATTTAAAGCACTCTTGATTATTTGCTTCTCTAAGCCATAACTTGAAGAGTAACGATGAAACTGTTCATCTTCTCCTACACTTCACTAGCAAGTCAAAAATATATCTTTATTGAATTTATCTAGACCAGACTTCACCGTTTGTCATAATCTAAAACTGTAGACCACCGCCCATCAAAGACACCATAGATGAGATCCACCAAGCTCATGACTAGAACCCTTTTTCATAAAATAAAGTTGACTTCAAATAAAGAGTTAATGGTGGGGGTTAGATTTGAGATAAGGGTGAAAGTTTATGATTTCTTATGAGACAAAAAAATGTTTGGGTCAGAATTGTTAGTCGACTTAAAGTTGATGGTTTTTTGTGAGACAAAAAAAAATTGAGGTCAGAATTGTCGCTTGACCTAAAGTAGTTTTTTCCTTTTTTGGGGAATTAGCCCTTATTTTGTCAACCACGTCTTTTTGCTCCCCAGGCCTCCTATTAATCTCTTCTCACAGAAGCAAGACAAGCGTGTCATATGTTTAGCGTCGAATATGGAACTTTCCTCAGCTTATTCAGTCGTCCTCTCCCTTGTTCTGATCACCTTCTTCACTTGTGCATGGAAATTACTGTGTATGTTTTGGTTGAAGCCAAAGAAGCTAGAAAGATGTCTGAGACGGCAAGGTATAAATGGAACTACTTACAGGCTTTCCTTTCAAGACCTGAGAGACATCATGAGAATGGCCAAGCAAGCTCCTTCTCAACCCATTACTCCTTTCTCCAGCGACATCGTGCCTCATCTTTTCCCTTCCTATCATCTCTTCATCAAGAAATACGGTACGCATGCTATCAAAGTTGAGAGACAGTTGAATTTTCAAGTTGATGTCATATATCATTGATTAAGAAAACTTGATTTCTTGGTAAAGAAACAATGTGCAATTTCAACTTACTAGAAGCTGTAAGTTTTAGCTAAAATCCTGCTAAAGAAAACATATTTCTGGTTTCTTTCAGCAATTTAATTGAGATAGATTCATGGAAAGCAAGTCGACCAAATCCTGCTATAAGGCGGATTTACAACATTGAGTGTTGCTTTTAGGGCAAAGTCACATTACAATTTAATGACAGCATGCACTAAGCGACTGCCAGAAGGCTACCAAAACTGCTCATTTTCTTGAGCAAATTGATCTGCTAGATGGGTTTCAAGTCAGGTGCTTATGATGTATCTACTAGTTAGAGCACCCGAAGTATCTGAATGGGTGATATATGGAATTCGAGAACCATTTGACGCCTTAATAAATGATTTCTCTCGAGTATGGTTATTTCAGGGAAGCTTTGCTTTACGTGGTTTGGGCCAACGCCTGTATTGAACATCATGGACTCGGACATGTTTAAGGAAATATATTCACGGATCAATGAGTTCGAAAAGCCACGTCCCAAGGCCATCAGAGATCTCTTAATATCGGGGCTCCTAAATATTGAGGGTGAGAAATGGGCCAAACATAGAAAGATCATCAACCCGGCTTTTCATTATGGAAAGTTGAAGGTATCACTGCTTGGTGCTAAAAATTTTCCTGACCAGATGCAACATCTAACGGAACTTAAAATGATTAATAATCCCATCATACTTCATGGTGGAACCTGAATTTCGTAGTCCATGGACATCTAATAAATTAAAGAGCATGTACTCTATTCATTTAGCTTTTCAATTGTTGGAAAATTATAGGATGTAGTGACTGCAACATGTTCAAGTTGTGAGGAGATGATTAGGGGATGGGAGAAGCAACGTTTGGCTGGTGAAGTGGATGTGTGGCCTCACCTTCAGCATTTGACCGGTGATGTAATCTATAGAGCTGCTTTCGGAGGTACCTACAACAAAGTCAAGAGCATCATCCACCTTCAACAAGAGCAAATTGGCCTCACTCACAAAATTCTTCAGATTGCGAATATCCTCGGGTGGAGGTAAGTCAAGATTGGTCTAGCAACTATTTAATGGGATATTGTTAACTGTTGCAAAACATATAACAAGAAAAAAAGAATAACAAACTTCAGTTTGGCTTCCTCAATCCCTAACCATGGAGTCAGTTGAAACCTTCCTCAATTTTATTATGATTTTGCAAATCATGGACCAGACAAAGAACTTGAAAAGTTTCCGAAGACAATTTTCTAATGATTTTGTGAATCATAGATAGGTTTGGATTGCAATTGCAAGATAGTATATAGGACTCACTGCAATTTTTTCCTGTCAAAATACTGTTTAGTGAGAAAATCTTCTATTGAACTGTTATTGAGGTTGCTATTTTCCAACTTCTTAATTTAATGGAATGGATGAAAATGATTGAGTGTACTTATGTGGGAAGACACACATAAACTGTAGAAACCAAATTAACGTATAAAGTCTCTTGAAGTTGTCTTGTATAAAAAAATGCAGCCTCTTGCCAAACAAACTGCGGAAGAGGATGAAAGAAATTGACCACAAAGTAAAAGGATTGTTGGAAGAGGTAGTGACCAAAAGAGAGAAGGCAATAAAGGAAGGAGGGGCAGATTACAATGATCTCTTGGGACTGTTGCTAAAATCAAACATGAAAGAAATTCAAGAATCTGGGCACCAAAATGGAATGAGCATAGAGGATGTGATTCAAGAGTGCAAAGCGTTCAGCTTTGCAGGTCAAGAGACAACTGCTGTTTTGCTTACTTGGACTCTGATTTTGTTGAGCAAGTACCAAAACTGGCAACACAGAGCAAGAGAGGAAATCCTGCAAGTTTTCGGCAACAACAAACCCGATTTTGATGGGTTGAGCCAATTAAAAATTGTAAGGATACTCGTCATATTGTAGTCTGCTGTTCATCTTGATTCAAGACATATGTTCCTAAATTTCAAAACTCAGATAAGATAAGTAGATTTCCACAAGGAAAAAAAAAAAAAACATAAAATGGAATGAGTTCAGTTATTCAAGTTACGTTCTGCTAGTGTTAGAAGTGAGATGTGTGGACCGTATCTTCTCATTCGGAGTTACAACAAAGATATCTTGAATGATATTAGGTTTGATGAGTTAGGTCCACTACGCAAGGTTTAGATAATTTAACCCTATTATTCTCAATGTCTTTTTGGACAAAAACAGGATGACAACAATTTGATTTATGTGCAGGTAAGCATGATACTGAACGAGGTGCTCAGGTTATATCCGCCTATATTTGCGACAGTGAGGACAGTTCACAAGACAACCAAGTTGGGAAATATACAAATACCTCCAGGAGTACTTCTTTTTGTGCCCATTATCCTAATCCACCATGATTCAGACATTTGGGGTGATGACGCCAGAGAGTTCAATCCGGAAAGATTTTCGGACGGAGTCTCAAAAGTAAACAAGAACAAGCTCCATTTTTTCCCTTTCAGTTGGGGTCCTAGAACTTGCATTGGCCAAAACTTTGCTTTCGTTGAAGCCAAAGTTGCTCTGACCTTGATTTTGCAGAATTTCTCAGTGCAGTTATCCCCTTCTTACAAGCATGCCCCGGTTCCTTTGTTCTCTCTCCAGCCCCAATATGAAGTCCCCTTGATCTTGACTAGAATCGGATTGACCTCCTCAGTACCTATTTGATCGCATATTGTGTTCTTGTTTGCTTCGTTGTATGCAAAAAACGGTTTGATTAGTTTGCTGAGAATAAAGAAAAAGTCATGTAAACATATGACACATTAGAAAAGAGGTTTATGATTAATGATACTATGCCATAATTGTTGAGAGTGCACAGCATAAGTCAGATATCCTTTTGGCCCAACATCATCCTCACGCGCCCATTATCCTAATCAATCCCCCTCATATGCGAGCTCCACTGTTAAGTCAACTCCCCCTTAAATCAGATATCTTTCTAGCCCAATACTATCCTCACGGACTCGTGTTGTTACCCCACAAGGCCCACATGCTCGAATATCATAATCATCAGCTCTAATACCAATTGTTAAGAGTGCGCAGCAGAAATCCGATACCTTTATTTGGGGAGATCTCCAAAGGGGAAGCCCAAGTCTGAACCCGTCAATATATCCAATTAGACCCACCTTAACTCAAAAGCTTAAGCTAGTAAGTTATGGGCCAACTAGTATATATTAACTGCTTCACACAACATCAATTCTCTAATGTAGGATTACTTTTCTAAAACAACTCACACGCGTATCCTAACAATAACTTTTGTATGATACTAACTTGAGTAAGTGCCATGACTTCTAAAAAATGTTTATTTTAGTATTATAATTTTCAATCATTCAATTAAGTGTCATAAATTTTTAAAAATGTTCACCCAATACTAAAAATCCAATGTGATATAACACTTGTCGTGAATGTTTTTAAAAAATTATAGTGCTCAAGCAATCGATTGAAAAATTATATGGTAATGTTTATATAATTGAAAAAAAAGTTTTGAAATTTAAGTGTGTTGTATAAAAGTTATAACACTTATAATGTCTTTATTCATGCTCACACTGTCTTCATGGATTGACCTAGTTAACAAGGTTTTACTCTTTTGATGCCTTCCAAAAGAGTTGTTTCCACACGAAATGTCTCTTGCCACCTTCAACCAAAAACATAAATTGCACATCTTATTCCGATTCGAAACAGGAATTGTCTAACTCTTGGATGAGAAGTCACTCATATTAAAAAGAGAAAGAGGACAAGTACTTGTACTTGACTGAATACAAAGCAACAGAAACATGAGGAAGAACACATCCCGATGCATCGTACATGTGCAAATTTACCCCAGAATGAATCAGAATCTGTAACATTTATTCCTGCTCATGCAATCTTACACGTACAACTTTCAGAAAACAATTTGGGAGGGAACTGTGGCCCAAAGATGTGATCATGGAGCTGAAAATCATGGATATGTGATTGTAACTTTTTAATTTGAATATTTATCCGCTTTGGAGTAGTAACAATTTGAAATAGGCTATTTAAACCATGTTAAATCATTGTAGAGGGGACACAAATATCAACACAAACAATGTATGTTTCGGTTCATCACTTTAACTTTTCAATTTCTACATTTACTTAGCTTTAGAGTACTTAATTCTAGTTCTTTGGCAGACGTAATACTTCTTGTCCAAACCCACCGGTGGGTAACTGCATTGGTAGAGACACATGAATAGATCTCCCGCAAAATCGAAAGTTTGAATCTCCGTGTTGCCATACATGTCTTAAGTGAGGGGTCATGATAATGGGATCTTGTGCTAGCTTCCCCCCAAATATAGTTAGTGATCTCCGTTTGGCCGATTGGGCTGGCGGTGGCCATGAGCACTCGTAAGGTATGCCAGGCAAAAGTCTTGGGTATCAAAAAAAAAAAATTCCAAATTGTCACCAAACTCAATTCAAATAAAAATCAAACATTATCAGGTATTCCGTCGCATGAAGCCATTTCCGGTGTTGCAATCTTCTTGGATTGACCTAATTGACTGGGTTTTATATGTTCTTTTGTGCCTTCCAAAGGAGTTGTTCCCACATGAAATATCACTTGCCATCCTTTGCCAAAAACATTTATGAGATATCCGATTCTGGTGCGAAACACAAATTATTTACTCTTTGCAAAGTCACTTAGCTTAAAAGAGCTTACACGAGAAAGGCCCAAATCACTTAGCTTAAAAGAGCTTACACGAGAAAGGCCACAAAAATAGGTTTACAAGTTTGGGGTTTTTTGTGGTTTAAAAATTAGTTTTGATTAAATTTCTTATACTAATTTGACATTTTTCGTGGTATTGACATTTTTCCAATAACAATGTCAAACATTATTTATTTTGGATATTATCGAAATTACAACAAACCTAACACTTCTGTTGCGAACAAAAAGACGGTGGTCGTTTTAAGACGAAATATTTATATAGATGAACATAAAGCTATCTAAGGGTGCTTTTTTTTTTAATGAAAATTAAATAATTTTAAAAATATTTTCTTAAAAGTGACTTTAATTAGTCAATGAAGAATATTTTTATTGTTGACAATAATTATGTCTAAACATTTTTGTAGATGATGAAAGATTGAATACTTATTTTCAAAGATTGAATATAAAGGGGGTGCATGTTTGGGAAAATTGTCCAAAAGTCCTAGATTTATTATATATTGTCTAGGCATCCTCATCATTAGCCTAGATAGATCTGGTGAGGGCAGCCCTTGTCCTCGCCCTTGCCCAATCTGGCAAAGGACTACCCTCCTCGAGGCTGGCAAGGGCAGTCTCATTAGCCTAGGCCTGGGCGTCCCTCACCTGAGGTTGGTGGAGGAAAAAAGGAAATATAAAAGAAAATAAAGAAAAAGAGAAAAGGAAAAAAAATTACAAAAAATGCCCATGTCAGCTCTAGCTATATAATATAGGACAACCAACGCTGACTAGACTGACACATCAACGGTTTCCGATCATAATTGGCTAGAAGAACTAGATTGTCAAAATATAAAAGATTTAGAATTAAATTGGCAAATCATCAAAAGATTTAGGACTAAATCAATACAATTTAATTGTTTATGACTAATATGGCACAATTAAAGGATTTATAACTAAATTAGTCGCCGTATGGCAAATTTAAATCGATGGGTAAAGCTCGCACAAGAGCGTACCATGTGGTTCAACTTCGCTCGAGCTTTACTCACTTATTTATATACATGTGTTTCGTTGCGTGTGTATAGTTTTTCTGTTGGCCGATTCAAGTTGTTCTGGTTTTCGTGGTGCCATCGGCAGGACAATAAAATAAATAACAAAAAAGGGACGAAGACCCGCCCCCCAACTGGCATCTACAAGAGATCGATTTTGGAGTATTTGTTCGTCTTTCTGCAGGGTCAACTCTGCATGACGGCTGAGCGCCTGGCGGTTAGTGTTTGTTTTTGAATATTCATATAAAATTAAAGTACTGGATCTTCTTATGCTTAAATAGAATTGTCGATTCCATACATCGAGAGTTTGCCTTTAAAGCCGTACTACTGGATGCTAAAACAATCCGAAACTGTATCATGCATTCCCCCATCTCAAGTCAAAACTATATTCATGGAAATCAAGACGACCACATACTGCTATAATGGAAATTTTACAACATTGGGTGTTGCTTTGAGGAAAAGTCACAAGAAATATGAATGACAGCTATGAAGTAACTGTTGACAGTCGGAAGGCTACCAATACTGCTCATTTTCTCTTGCAAATCAATCTGCTAGATGGATTTCAAATCGGGTACTTACAATGTATCTGCTAGTCTAAGCGGGCATATAGAAATGGGTAGCATATGGAATATGGTAGCCATTTTGACACCTTAATAATTTATGCCTGTAAAAAATATTTATTGCAGGGAAGTTTTGCTTTACATGGTTCGGGCCAACGCCCTGCATTGACATAATGGACTCAGACATGTTGAAGGAAATATATTCACGTATCAATGAGTTCGAAAAGCCACATCCCAAGGCCCATGGAGATCTCTTAGCATCGGGGCTCATCATGATTGAGGGTGAGAAATGGGTCAAACATAGAAAGATCATCAACCCGGCTTTTCACTACGAGAAGTTGAAGGTATTACTGCTTGCAGCTAACAGTTTCCTGACCAGACGCAATATCTACTGGAACTTAAAATAATTAATAATGGGAAAAACTTTGTACCTTCGATTCATTTAGCTTGTTAATTGTTGAATAATTACAGTGTGCAGTGACTGCAACATGTTAGAGTAGCGAGGAGATGATTAGGGGATAGGAGAAGCAAAGTTTGGTAGGTGAAGTTGATGTGTGGCCTGACCTTCAGCATTTGACAGGTGATGTACTCTGTAGAGCGGCTTTCGGTGTAACCTACAACCAAGTCAAGAGCATCCTCCCCCTTCTACAAGATCAAATCAGCCTCACTAACAAGATTCTTCAGTTCGTGTTTATTCCTGGGTGGAGGTTAGTCAAGATTGATTTAGCAATAGTTTATCCAAAGATCTTTAACAGTTTCAAAAGCATATGACAAGAAAGTAACAAACTTCACTTTGACTTCCTCAATCCATTTTCATGGAGTCAGTTGTGACTTTCCACAATTTTTCTGTGATTTTGGAAATCATGTGCCGATCTTTAAGCATCTTGCCACACAAGGATCTTGAAAAGTTTCTAAAGACAATGGTCTTATGTTTTTGCAAATCATGGATAGTGGTTGGATTGTGATTGCAAGAAGGACTCGCTGCAATTTTTTTCCTGTCAAAACAACGTTTAGTGAGGCAAATCTTTTATCGAGCTCTTATCAAGACTCTTGATTTCCAGCTTCTAAACTCAATAGAATGAATGAAAATGGTTGGGTGCATTTATTCAAGACATGTATAAACTGTAGAAACTAAATTAATGTGTGAAGTTTTCATCTTGAAGTTAATTTTTATATCTGAAAAATGCAGCCTCTTGCCAACCAAATAGAGGCTTGAAGTGAGACCTACTTAAAATGGACCTTTGACTTAAATAAGACTCTAAAGTGACCATTCTAATCTCAAATAATGCCTTGAGCTCACTGGTCACCTTAAACTTCTCTGACCTACAAGCTTGTGCATATCACGTGCATCTCATGTGCATTTTTCGTGCAACTTACATGAAATGCACTCGTGCATACCCTGTGCATCTCAAGTCAATAGAATGGATGACGAAGATTTGAGTGTATTTAGATAGCAATACACATATAAACGTATAAAGTTTTCATCTTGAAGTTGACTTGTAATAAATAAATAAATAAAATGCAGCCTCTTGCCAACCAGACTGTACAAGAGGATGAAAGAAATCGACCATAAGATAAAAGGAGTGTTGGAAGAAATAGTGATCAAAAGAGAAAAGGCAATGAAGGAAGGAGGAGCAGATGATGATCTCTTGGGACTGTTGCTAAAATCAAACATGAAAGAAATTCAAGAGTCTGGGCTTCAAAAGGGTATGAGCATAGAGGATGTGATTCAAGAGTGCAAAGCATTCAACTTTGCAGGTCAAGAGACGACTTCTGTTTTGCTTACTTGGACTCTGATTTTGTTAAGCAAGTACCAAAACTGGCAAGACAGAGCAAGGGAGGAAGTTCATCGAGTTTTCGGCAACAAAAAACCTGATTTCGATGGGCTGAGCCGATTAAAAATTGTAAGGATTCTCATCGTATTCTAGTCTGCTGTTTATCTAGATTTCAAGACATATACCTGAATTTTAAAACTCAAATCAAATAATTGGTTTTATGCCAAAAAAGAAAAGAAAAAAAGAAAGAACAAATGAAAATGGAAGGCCAAAAAATGAAGGAAAAAATTGTAACCACTTGACCTGAAATCAATTGCTGTTCTTCCCTACGCTTTCCCCCAAACCAAAAGGGGAAAAAAAAGAATATTTAGGCGATGGTCACTCAAGTTAGGTTCTGCTAGTGATAGAATTAAGACATATGGTTTGTGGCTTCTCATTCGAAGTTACAACACAGATGACATGAAAGATATTAAGTTTCATAAATTTGGTCCACTAGGCAAGGTTTAGATAATTTAATCGTTGCATTCTCAATGTCTTTTTGGATAAAAACAGTCCGATAACAACTTGTTTTTTATGTAGGTAAGCATGATACTGAATGAGGTGCTAAGGTTATACCCTCCTGGATTTATAAAAATGAGAACAGTTCACAAGACAACCAAATTGGGAAATATACAAGTACCTCCAGGAGTTGTGCTTCTTGTGCCAATGATCCTGATCCACCATGATCCACAGATTTGGGGTGATGATGCCAAAGAGTTCAATCCAAAGAGATTCTTCAAGGGAGTCTCAAAAGCAACCCAAAACAAGCTCTGCTTTCTCCCTTTCAGTTGGGGTCCAAGAAATTGCATTGGTCAAAACTTTTCTTTGGTTGAAGCCAAAGTTGCTCTGACCTTGATTTGCAAAATTTCTCAGTGCAACTATCTCCTCCTTACAAACATGCCCCTATTCCTATGCTCACCATTCATCCTCAATATGGAGTCCCCTTTGATCTTGACTAGAATCAAATCATCGGATCATATTTAATCAGATTCTATGCTCCTGCTTACTTCGTTGCGTGCATAAAATAGTTTGTTATGTTTGTTAAAAAATAAACCAAGAATAAATAGTTTGTTATGGAGATCTCAAGCTCACCAATCACCTTAAACTTCATCAACTAGTGAGCTCGTGCACCTCACGTGCACCTCATGTGCACCTCTTGTGCATCTCACGTGGACCTCATGTGCACTTCTTTGGTACCATTACTGGTCAGCAAGATTAACTTCTGGCTCGTTCCATTAGATGACTATGATGGTGGGGCTACATTTTTCATCAAGCACCTCATTATGGGCTTCGCCCCAAGCTATGTTGTCATCCTGGTCAACCGCTCCTTGTCCAACAACCTCCACGCCAGCTTCGCCCTCACGATTGACCTAGTCTACACTACTGAGATCTCCATTGCGTTCTCCCACAACATCTTGATCTCCTTACTTGAGATACTCATTTATTTTCATTTCTTTTTTTCTAATTTTATGGCATCTTTTTCATTTTGTTTGTCATCAAGTTGTCTTTTTACGATAAACTTGCATTGTCATATATTATACGTTTTTTTCATGGTTCCCTATTCAGCGAAATGTCCAATTATATTCTCTTCAAGCTCCTTCTAAATCATGGGTGCGTATGATACTTGTTGCGATAGCAATCCCCTTGATCATATTTGTGCTTGCTTTCAGAGTTCTCAACATGCCAAAATCACCTAAGTGGCTCATCGTTGGGGCTTCCTCAGCTTCACCAAGCGCATGCTCACCAAGACCTCCAAATCCAAAGAGTAGGTTGTACTCCGGCTTACCCATATCAAGAAGGCTGTCAGTGTACTTAGGTAGTGCGACAATGATGTTGTAAACACCAATTAGACTATCGGCGTCTAATGGGATATCTTCCACCCAACTTGATATATCTGTCATATACAATCATGCGTTATTGTGATCCAGTCCAAATAATAGGCATCTGGTATAGAGATCATAATACTCTTCGCCCCTTGCATTTTTTAGAAGGTCCACATTACCACATCTTTTCAAAACCTCCTTATAAGCCTAACTATTGATTTGCTGAAGATATTGTTCGTCCTCTTCGCCACCTCCTTCGTAGAATGATATAAGCGAGGGTGGGGTGGTCTTCTCGCCGATCTCCTTTGGAGCATGCCTCACGTTCATCAAGGGTAACAATACCAAGCCCTCGTGAGCGATGGACATGTGCTTCATCACGGTTTTGGCTATGTGATCTCCTTCTCCATCGGGCTGGGACCGATCATGATAGTGTACTGCTCAAAGATCTTCCCCACAAGATTGCGTGCATAGGGCTACGCACTCAATGTCCGCGTATATTGAGTGCGGCATAAAGTAGACGATAAGTATAGTGTTATCACTGCACTATGTAAAGTTGTCCAAGGTGGTCCCAGGCTCACCAATCACCTTGAACTTCACCAATCAGCGAGCTTGTGCACCTCTCGTGCATTTCACTTGCACCTCTCGTGCATCTCACGTGCATCTCACATGCACTTCATCAGTGGGCGAGCTCATGCACTTCTTTGTGCCATAGCTAGTCGGTGGATGATTGTGATGGCAAGGGCCATATTTTTCATCGCACCCCTCATTATGGGCTTTGCCCCCAACTATGTCATATTCCTGATTGATCGCTGCTTGTCTAACATTAGTCTATGTGACTGAGATCTCTACTACATTCTCTTGCAATGTCTTTATCTCCTTATTTGATGTGCTCATTTCTTTTCATTTCTTTTTTTTTCCTCATTTTGTGGCATCTTTTTCATTTTTGTCATCAATTTTTGTCTTTTTCATGTTAAGCTTGCATTGTCATATATTAAACGTCCTTTCTATGATCTAAGTGTGTATCACCATTGGCTCCCTATTCGGCAATCTGTCAATTATATTCTCTCCATGTTGCTCATTAATAATGAGTGGGAGGAGCAATCCCCTCAGTCGTGTTTGTGCTCGCTTTTAGAGTTCTCAACATGCTAGAATCATCTAAGTGGCTCATCATGCGGGGTTTTCTAGGCTTCGCCAAGCACATCCACATCAGGACCTTTGAATCCAAGGAGGAGACTACACTTCAATTTGCCCATATCAAGAAGGCTACCAGCGTACCTAGAGAGTGTGATGAAAACGTTGTGAACACCAATTAGAACATCGGTGCATGACGAGATATCTTCCACCCAACACAAACGAGTACATTTATTCCTAAGTAAGGGGGTTTGAGACGTTTCAAGTTCCACATCAGCAGGAAAAGACCCTAATTTAAAAGCGACACCCACCTCCTAATAGTCACCATCTTAATGCGGTTACTCAACAACTTCTTATGGAAAGCTTGGCAGCTTGGCGCACGATGAACTGGCCAGGTTGTTCAGTGGTTCACTCCATTTGGGTCAACCAAAAGGAGTGCCCTCAGTTATTGCAGAAAGTGAGACTGGGTGTTGGCTTATATATCCTTAAATAAGGCATATCTCATCGTATGTTGAACTTTGTATACCACAAACTCCCCCACTTAAAAAACTAAAATCCTCATCAATATTGCGCATATCACTCAAGGGTCACTTTGTGCCGCTCATTAAATTGATACAGGCCTAGTCCGTCCTAGAACCACGTGTCTACTAGAGGGTCCTACTCTAATATCATGTGTAATGACTCAATCCAAAAATAATTAGTAATTTAATTGGAAAAAAGCAAGTAAAAGAAATATATATATATATATATATATATATGTGTATGTGGATGAGCAAAATTATTAACCCCAATTAAAGTTTGTAATCCAAAAACTAGTTGGTAACTTAATTGAAGAAAAGTTATTTAGTCATCCAAATCAAAGTTGGTAAGTTAGACTCCGTTTGGTAACACTCCAATTTCTTTATTTTTCTCGTTCTTTTGTTCCCTGAAATAGAAAAAGAACATAAATCCGTTTAGTAATAGCTTCTTATTCCTATGAACAATTTCTAGAAAATATTTCTTGGGGACTACTCACCGCCTATAGCCACGCGCCACGCCGCCCACTACCACCGTCATTTGCCACCACCGCCGCCACCGCCAAACACCGATCTCTACCACATGTTGCCAGCCGCCTCCACCCGCTCACCACCGGTGGGCAGCGAGGGTCGGCAATGGCAACCGACAATGGCAGGGTGCGGACAACAACCGGAGGCGACGGCCGGCAACCGGGAGGCGACGGCCGGTGGGTAGGGGTTGCCAATAATCGGCAACTGACAGTCGCCCGGCAGCATTCGGCGGCCAACTACCGCCAATTGCCGATCGCCACCCCCGCCACCGTCCGCACCCCACTGCCGTTGGTCGCGGCCCCTGCCCACTGATCTCCGCCATTATTGGGAAGAAAGAAATAAAAAAAATTTGTCAATATCAAACGTATTTCTATTCTTTTTCTATTTCGAGAATAAGAAATTTTTGTAATTACCAAATTTACTCAAATATTTTACTAGAAAAATTATTCCAAAGAGTAGAAATAGAAAAGAACTATTTCTCAAAAGATTGGTCAATAAAATAGTTAGCAAATTTAAGTCGTCAATAGATTGGTCAATAAAAGTTGATAACAGCTCGGCAGGACAAAAAAAAAAAAAAAATATGTCAATAAAAGTTGAAAAAAAAAATTTATTTTTCCTCAAAGATAAGAGTAATTGATAACTAAAAAAAAAATCAAATCAACATTAAGGACGAGTTTATAACAGAAAACTAGTACTTAATTTAACCAGAAAAAAAGTTGATAATCATTCTAACTTTTAGAATAGTAATTTCTATAAGAGATTGATAAGTCAATCAAATAAAAATTCGTACACTCATATAAAAGTAGGTAAATTTAAAACATTAGTAAGAAAGACAAATGAAGTCGGTAATCTACGTACTATCAAAAGATCATGGTAATTTTATGGAAGTGTTGCAAGTAAGCAAGAAATCAGGTATTTATAACTTTCGGAATAACATTTCTTTTTTCACACTTACTTACCAACTCCTTTAAGAATTTACAAACACGAAGAAGAAAATTGTTTTTAGAATGGAATAGTAGAGTCTACTATAGTTATGGACCGTAATAGTTTCGAACGAACTAACCACGAGCCTTTGCCACCATTGGTGTAATTACAAAGGATATCGAGATATTTTGAATTCAACATCAAATTCAACCGTTTTGATGAACAGCCTGCAGACCGCCATGGGTTAGAATTATCTGTATAAACGACCCACCCGGAATTTATCCGTTCACGGATTAGTGGAATTTGTGGGTGTCGCGTACAACTCTGAGTCGCCAGGCAGCGAAAAATCATTTGTTTCTCAATGATCAGAACTCGGCATTTGCACTAAGCCAATATACTCTTCGCCTCAATCCTTTGCCCATTCCAATCACCACAACACCGAAGTCGATTTGGCATGCGAACTCATGCCTGTCGCCACAATTTTTGTAACTCATTTAAGCATTTGACCTCCTTAAGTTCCTCCTCAATGTTTCCGTCTTTCAAACTTAGGTAGGACCATGGACAATCTTAAAAGAAACGGATCCCGGCACACCAAATTTCTCTGATGTTAATATCATTTATCCAACTTTAAGGCAGACCCATTTACCGTGCAATCAGACACAACTGAGGCATGCATATGATCAGGCCTTTAAATCTGAAGAGCAAAACTGTGCCCAGACATACGAGTTCCCACCGCTGCAGGATATAAGGATACCTTTTGCTTGTTATAACAGTGAAATCTAGTTCTTTCCTGTGTCAAAATTTTTCTCCTCCTACACTACAATAGCAACAAATAATCAAAGTCTCAGAAATCCACTTTTGACCAGTGATGTAGCTAGTCTCAACTTAAATAAGCTTCTTCTTTTGGAAGAATCGCTTCAAGTACCAAATCTGCAAGGCCGAAACAACAATGCATACACCCAAGGACATTATACTGAACCAGGCAACTCTACCATTGGTTTTCTCGCTCACCATTCTCATCTCTGCTTCTCTGTTATTACAGGAAATGATTAAGGGACAATACTATGAAATTTGAAAGGAGAATATCAATATCAAATAGAAATGCACAAATTACCTGCTCTTCAAGTACAATAGATTTTCATGTATGGCCTCCACAGCTCCTTCAAGCTTCTTGAGCTCAAGCTCAACGCCCTGTACAACATTAAAAAGAACATTGAGAAGCCACTTTTGGAAGAAAAACCCACAGGATTTTGGAGTTTCAATGGACATCCAAAAAAAATAGACAAAGAAAGGGCTCAGGGACAATATTTTAGTGGTTGTCTTTCAAAAAGAGATGGTCCACCTTTCTGACAAGATTCACCACTTTACTACATGTTGAGAAAAAACAACCACCGAAACAGTTGCTCATCCAAATTAGATAATTATTATTTAAGGCATCACAGAATGCCATAGATACCAAATCTACAGTGTCTTTCAATCCAATGACAACTATTCTTCATCAAAATGCACATTAAGAGTGCACCCTGAAGCAAGTCATGAATCTCCAATGAAAATTAATAAAAAAGAAGTCAATTTGTGATTTTAATTGTCCACATGTAGAAACATACAGAAATTGACATAACAAATGTATGAAATTCTAAATTCTTCTAGAGACTAGGAAACAATACAGTTTACCAGAGATTCTCTTTCCTAGGCACCTAAGATTTAGTCCCTTTATAGAGGCATCCCCTCCTAATATTTACCTTTAGGATGGATGCAGGCCATATAAACAAGAAACCACAATCCTTACCTCAATCTTCTCTTTTTTTGCAACTGATTCCCAATCCTTTGCTGCAATTCCAGTTTTCCAATCAATATTGACACTTACTTCTCCACTTCCTTGATTATGACCATCTGCCCAAAAACAGGCCAGGTAGTTGCCAGCTTCACTAGTTGTGAATGCAAATTGACCATGAGTGACATTCTCCTTGTGGTGTAGATTGTTGCCATATGGTGAAGTCACCTACAAAAAGAAGCCAAAATCTAACAAATATGAGCTTGCCTTCAATCAAACATTTATCTAGTTCCCAAATATCAGTAAGTCTATGTAAGAAAAGGCTAGTTTTTTCATATGTTGGTAGCAAAAGAAGTTAATTATTCACTTATTCAGCTTGCATGCCTCAGGCAGCATAAGTCTTCTAGTATTTATTCTACTAGTGTTGAGACACGGACTGGCAAGAGGTTGCATATGAAGAAAAGGAAATATTTTGAGAGGAGTTGGGTGATTATTTAATGATGTAAATATAGTGATACTGGGTAGTCATTAGACATATATGAAGTGGTTGGTTACTTGATAAAAATGAGTTCAGTGAGTAGCAAAGGTAATATTGATAAATCCAAGAAGTGAGACAAATAAAACTTTTGCCTTAAAAATACAGATAAATTCGAAGGAGTAGGGTTGGAAGAGATGGGTCATGACAAGAACAACACTGACTTTGCCAAGACAGTTTATGCCTACAAAAAGAATTTGAATACATTGAATTGGTTTTGAAAGTAAAGATTAAGGCATTAAGGGGGTCTCCTTGCACCATCTGTCAAAGCACAGTTTCTCATCTCATATTTCATCATTGCTTAAGTTATCTACTTTAAACAACTGGGTCAAATCTCCTGAAAATACAAAAGAGAGCATGAAGGGAAAGGTAAATCAAGTAGCTGCAGGTACTTCCGCTTTGTCTACATTAGAGCAAACATGACAATTTTCAGAAGATAGCATAAGTATTATCAGACTATTCTCCACCACTTAAAAGGCATTTCAGCTTTCATAATAGCTCAATTTTGGAAATCTAGCATAATCTCTGTTGTCTCATTACTATAGCAATATCTTACTAATAGAAACATGGAAACCACAAACCTTCTTCATTTTCATATAGTTTATCAGAATTCAAAAGAGGATCATGTGTAATTGATGTAATCTTCCGCTTTATACTTTTCCAACTAAATCTTGTAATTAAACTCACACATAATTCTCAAATCCCAAAACAAGATCTTGAACTTTACAATGGATTTTTGAAATGACAACAATGCCTTCATTAAGTTAGAACCATAAGTCTTTTATTTAACCTTCTATTCCAAACTTTCTATGGCATTCATATGGCCCCAACAGAGACATACAAAGACTTACTGAAGTAAATGCAATACTTGACTAACGGGAAAATGGAGAAACTGCAAAAGAAGTCTTTAAATACATACTATAAATAAGTCTACATCTCTAAGCCTCAATCAACAGAGTAAACTGGATCTTGCAATTTGTGAAAAGCAAATGCCAAAACCTGTGAAAGATCATTTGCACCATCCAATTTGGTTCTGAAAATTTTCCAGTGAGAGCATGTATAGCAATCAATCATGTTTTCGTGTTCCTTGATTTAAATCTAAATATATACTTTCAAGTTGCAATATTGCTTGGCACTAGTCATACATACAAAAGAAAAGGTACTTGGATTTATCTATATGCTCCATTCCTAAACAAATGCTCAATGAATTTGCAGCTTGTCGAGGAGTAAAGCAGCATAAGCAACCCTGTGATCAAATTAGGCCACTTTTCTTTCTTTTGAAAGTGATGTATTCAACTGGGATAAAAAAACAAAATAGTTTATGACGCTCTCCCAAAATTTGAGGGCATAGAAATAAGATGCACATAGAATGAGGAATTATTTGACTGTCAAGGAAGACATGGTTCTATATGTTCAATTCTGTATGGAGGTGCCGAATCCTGTCCATGAGGTTAAGAGGTTGACTCTTACAGATTTGCTCACTTGATAATAACTTGTATATGAGTCAGTATGCCTTGATTCCATATGCAAGTTTTAAATATAAATTGTGTTTAAGAGAAAGGACAGCCATGCTTGCTATGAACAATATACAAAGTTCAAAGAATGTCTCATGGTTGTATATATAAAGATCAATGCAGTAAACAAAAATCACTGTAAAGGTGATTAAGAGAATCAATAAACTCACAAGATTTTGCCGGAATTATAGGTTCAAAACAAATTGTCACAGAAATAGGTTAGGTTAACAAAATCAACTTTTCTGAAGAGTAAAAAGGTTGTGTTATGAATTCCATGGGGTATCCACAGCTATCTTTAGCAATGAAAATAGAGACATAAGACTCACAACTCAAGGTTTATTATCTGATCTTCAACATTTTTTTAGGGAGGCATGCTATAGCGATTACACAAACAGATGAAATTGGCATCAAGCAAATAAAATTTAGGCTAAAGGCTCAGAAACTGGAGAAGAAAGAGGAATAAGTCATTGTTAATATTCTGATTGCTTCAACAAGTGAGTTCAAAAATCACTAGAAGATATCTCTCTAATTGGCTCTCTGGTTAACTAGAATAGACAAACCAATTATGCGGTTAAGTAGCATCCAATATTCCACTTTTCAATTAGTCAATCCTATGTATCATGCAAGAAGCAATAAAATTAATTTTGCTAGTGGCAAAGTTTCTTATAAAAGGACACTGTTTATACCAACAAGCACGTGAAAATGCTGGAAGTTTACTTTTAAGAATATGATGGGCCACACAATAAGCATTAATGGTAAGAAATATTAAGTAGCAAAAAACGCCACAGATATCTTCAAAGACAAGTGAATGCCATAGATCTCTCAACAAGTAATCAGCTATTCAGCCTGGACTTGCCATAGTAGTCAGTAAGGAGAACTAGGATGACTGCTGAGGCAACACCTTTATGAAGTGATTCCATTATTTGTGGTACCAAAGGGAGTTCAACTCGAGGCTCATCACCACCAACAACCCCCCTTTTCCCCTTTCAGAAAACCCAAAATGAGAAAAAGGACAAATTCAAAAGAGGTGCAGTGTCTGCAGCTGAACTTCATAGTATCAAACCACCAGTTCATAATTCGACAAAATCAATCCCCATCGAAGAATGGGTGATGATAGGAACTCGCAGCAGGTTTATCTATCTTAAGCATTCACATTGCAATTACACTAACAACCAATGTGATAACTGTTGATTGCTATCAACATCCGAGCCTACAAGCGCTCGCCCTACTGCTTTCCCAGCAACAGTGAATTCTGACCCGGGAATTATGCAGCATATACACATCCCCTCCCTCCACATAGACCCAAAAAAGTCGATGGACTGAGCTCTAAAGAAATACCAAATTCGAGCAATTCTCCCTTTTTCGAGTTGATTTTTCTCTGCTTCTAAAGCACCTAGTGCTCATCTGCCTATCAGCAGCATCTATCATCTGCTACACTACACGAAACTCCAGCGCGAGAACATGCATGCAATCAATAACGCAAAAGGGCTCCAATAACCACAGAGACAACCAAAAATCCAAGATCCTCGGCTTCCAACAAGTTCCGTTCCCCATAGGCCAAGTCGCCCATATTCGATTCTCTCAGAATCTCAAAAGATAAAAAAAGGAAACAACAGAGAAACGAAAAACGCGATCCTTTCAGTCGCATCTCCCATGGATTTTCTTTTAAAGCCCCCAGCCGATCCCCCCAAAAAAAGAAAAAAACGGCGAATTTCAAAAAGGCACGAAAATGGAGAGAGAAGAACACGGAGAGAGCGAGGAGGAGCGAGGGATTTCGAGGGGGACCTTGACGGAGATGGTGGGGATGTGGGAGTGATCGTCGGAGACGACGACGTAATCGGCGAGGACGACGACGTTGTTCTGGATTTCCTCGGAGACGCACTTGGTGCCGGTCGGGGGCAGGGTCAACCATATGGCTTCCCCCCGTTCGAAGGCGGCCGACCATAGCAGAACCAGCAACGGCAGCAGCGACAGCAACGACAACAACGCCCTCTCCGCCGCCATTGATGCAGAAGAAGAAGAAGAAGATGGAAAGAGGGTAGTGCCCGAGCCTCCGTCGATCGAATCGGTCTTCGGATCTGCGAAGAAGAAGAAGAAGAAGAAGAAGGATTCGATGGCGAGTTCAGCTAGTCCTTCTCCCCTCTCTTTCTCTCTCTCGGAGGTTTCGTCTTGGATTTGATCCCGTGATCTCTAGGCAAGCGTTGAGTATTTGTTATTTCTCAGTCGCTTTTTTCGAGGAAAACTAAAAAAAATAACACAACATAGAATCCGTACGATAAATTTTAAAAAAATTATATTTAGTAATTTCAGTTAACTTTTCTATTCCCTCAAATAGAAGTAAAAAAATTCACCTCTTTATTTTCGAAAATTTTTTTAAATATATCTTTTCTTTTTTTTTTTTTTTTTCTTTCTTATCTACCCAAATACATGAGCCTCAACTATGGTCGACGATCGACCAAAAATGAAGCCGGCCATCATTGAGGCCTAGTAATCTCACGATGGCTAGGCGAGCTCGGCCTTGATAAGATCAAGTCTCATCAGCCCCAAAGCCCAACAACTAATTAGAGAAGAAAAAAAAATTAAAATTAAAAAAAAAAAATTCTTAAATTCTACTCATATAAAACACATTCATAATCTTTTTCTATTTTTCTATTCAAAAAAGTAGTCTTGAATAATAACCAAAAGTGTTTGAATGCTCAGAAATTCATTTAAGAAATAAAAATAAAAAAATTAATTTTAAGTAAAAATTATTCTCAATAACAAAAATGTTACTAAACATATCCATAATATCCCATAAATTCATTTTTCCTTTAATTTTCTCATTTTTTTTTTTTTGCCTTTGCTTTTCATAAAATATTGAATAATTTTTATTTATTTTTTACGAATATCACCTCGTTTGCATTGATTTGGCATCTAATGTTCAAGGTGCAATTTGGCCCTTAAATTTGTTTATAGTAAGAATCCTTAGTCCAAGGCGATCAACTAAATTCATATAGAAATTTTAAAAATTATCGACCATGAGACTTTAGTTTGAAGTAAAAATTCCTATCCAAGACTAGCCACTAGCCGTATGATCTAGGGAATCAAGGCTCGTCATCATAGTCAATGGGAACTTGACCCGAATTCATAATAACAACATTTAACCTCATACCATATTTATTTACATACATAGAAATCTAACAATCACTTAGAACATTCTCAATTATGGTTTTCTCCTGATGAATATTTTACAAGTAAATTCTGTAACACAATGACGATAAAGCGTCTCAAGTACACATCAAACTAATGCCAATTCTTCTAAGTACCATTCACGCAGTCAACCGACATGCATCATCGCATATAAAAATATTCATTATCAAACACATAGCAATACAATATAAAATTTCAAATTTGTCCCGTACTTGATAAAATTGTCTAATCCCAAACACATCCCGTCATTTAGGACTCGATATAAAGCCACTACATTTTAGGAGGATCAAGGATCAATTGAACCGACCTACTGACATCCCCACACACGAAGATGAATCGATAATCGGGGCAAATAAGCACCGGCAATAAATGAAATTGGTTTTTTTCCAAAGCTCAATTCCAAAATACAAAAACCATTATAAAATCCCCATTTCTTAAAATTTCATTTGAAAGTTCATTTCAAATAAAAATGAATTAACTAAGAAATACTTTCAATGCTTAGCACATGTTGGTAAATAGACATACTACTTAGGGAAAATGACACAAATAGTCATGAATTTTGGCGTAATGCGTACTTTGGTTTCTAAACTTTTAATTTGTTCAATTTAATCTCGAAACTTTAATCCAATGTGTAATGTAATAAATTTTTAATTTGTTCAATATAATTTCTGAATTTTTAGTACATGTTCGATATAGTTTCTGAATTGTATGAAAATGTTCAATGTAATCCCTAATCTTGAATTAATGAAAAGGAACTACATTGAGCATTTTCATATAGTTCAATGATATATTAAATATGAACCCAAATTTTATAAACTATATTGAACAAATTAAAAGTTTAAAAACCACATTTAAAAACCAAATTGAACAAATTAAAAATTTAAGAACCAAATTATACATTAGGCAAACATTCAGTGAATGTTGTGTTATTATCCCTACTATTTAATGAAAGAAAGACTTTGCTTATGATTGGGGAAAAATGTGAATTTCCCAAATTTAGCCTTTTATTCCTGAAAACTATTTAATGAAAGAAAGACTTTGCATATGATTGGGGAAAAATGTAACTTTACTACTAATCCGTCCTTGCACATAATCAAATATTGAGACGGGGGATAGATGAATTTCCCAAATTAATAGCCTTTTAAAATTTCAATTGCATGCGACCATCCCATGTTTATCTTGGATTTAGGGTCCAATTGACCTAATATTTGGAAAGCGACATTAATTAATATAGTTTTTCACACGACGTACTAGAACTTCTGACCTTCCTAGCTTTCACGGATGCACGCAAACGGTAATGTGCACCTAATCTGACAACGCATCACCGGTGAGACGACGGGTTTAATGTGGCTATGCGAAAGGAGGATCTACTTCATTTAAATGGGATTGAAAATTAAGTTACTATTGACTTTTTAGTGAGAATGGAAAAAAAAAAGACTTTAAAAATTACGAGGTTTCTGTTTTACTTGACTGAAATTATGCCTACTTGCATTTTAGCATATGAGATATTTAGTATTTTATAAAGAATTAGATGTTGGAAAGTGAAGAGTCGAGCTTAGAAATTTTAAAAACTGAAAAGTTGAAAAATCTTGGCAACAGACTTTGATTGAGCTCATCATTTTTGTCTCTTATTTTCCTTGTATTTTCCATTTAAATGGGATGGTTCGGTCTTTCACTCCCAATCTTGTATGCGACGAGTATCTTAAAATTACATGGTAGGTCGTGACCCAACGATTGACCTATGGTTTTCATTAAATTAGCCTATGTGGATTGTCAAACACAAAGGGGGCCAACCATAGTCCTCTTCTTTCCTTAAATTTCAAAGCCAACAATAAAGTCGATGCTTTCACATTTTCAAAAGGGTGAATATAGCTGTCATAGATTATAGATAGTAGCCTTGATGATCCGTCAAGGAATCATCGCGTCATAGCAATTTACCATAGTTTTAACTTCAATACTAAGTATAGAGTAGTGTTAAAGCTCGTAAATGAGCAATTCTCTTAGCGAGTAATTTCAATTTACTTACTAAAAATGAGTAGGAAATCATCATCAATCATAGCCCGCCAATAACTAATTAAGTCTTGACAATTTTGTATTGATAATTACGATATATAAGATGCGATATTATGTCACCATCCTAGAGAAATAGTTCCTCAAGATCGGAACTCACTCGACAATAAACTTCGCTACTTTAGGATCATTAAAATGGAAGGCCGCCATTCTCCATGACCAAAGAAGCTCCTCTTAATTCTTTCATCCATTGTGCTAAGTCTAGTTATGTATCAGGAATCTATCCATATAACCCTATACTACGAGTATTTAGAGCAAACCCTCTACTACCATAGATCAACATAACCTCTATAGGCAAAAAGCCGGACTTAATCAGTTCATGATATTCCATGGCTATTTTATAAACATTCAGGTAGTCGAGTCTTTTTCACCACAATATCCCATAAATTACATAAAAGAGAAAAATGAAAAGACGTACGTTTTCAAAAGTTGCTATCGAGTGGCATCTATTATTATTCCACACAAAAAGCCAAACCACCACCCACCCTTTTAATCCGATCCCACAACCCCACCCAACTTTCTCTTCTTCTAGCATCCACATTACACACCACCACCACTCCCTTTCTAGATCTGCAAATTCCTCCCCTCGCAGCCATGGACGATCTCTTCACCCATTTCACCTTCCTCTCCGACCTGTCCCTCCGCGACAAGACCTTCGACCCGGCCACGATCGAGGACCTCATGAGGCTCTTCGAGATCGAGGCCTACAAGTCGTGGGCGGCCGCGGAGCTCGACTTCCGGGCCGAGGCCGAGGCCGCCGAGGCAGAGGCGGACCGGGCCGAGGCCTACCTCGACTCGGTCATGGAGGACGCGATGGAGGAGTTCCGGCGGTTCGAGGAGGAGATGGACCGGATGGCGAAGGAGGAGATGGAGGGCTTGGTGGAGACGGCGGAGAAGGCCAGGCGGATGGGGAACTTGATGGAGAAGGCGGCGACGGTGGCCTCCAAGAAGTACATTGAGGCGGCTGTCAACTCGGCCACTGCTTCCATGAAGTCTGCTTGGAAGGGGCTATCATCTCACAAGGTTCATCCTTCTTGAGATGGCTACAGAGAGAGAGATCTTGTTGTGCTGGGTTTGTGGTGGTGGATGATTCAATGTCCATGGTGGGTCTGCTTCTTCTGGTGTCAAATTGTACTTTTTACCACTTTGCTTAGGCCTTAAAGGCCAATTTGAAATAACATATGGATCAATTGCTGGTATCTTCCCAGTTAATTTGCATCTTCACTAATGTTGAAGAAGATAGGTTATGCTTGGGGGAGATTTGTGAAGGCCTTTTGGGAAAGTTGAATTTGGAGAATAAATTATTGTGGCGGCGCTTCTTTGGATCTTCGGGTATCCGATCCTTGGAATGGATGACCATTGGGTCATAAAAGGACAAACCAGTGAAAGCTTATTTGTCTAAACTTTTGACGATGCACTAGAACATGTATTGTCAAGTTTGCAAATTATAATGTTTCACAACATGACAAAAATACAATATAGTATCCAATCCTTCGAGTCGATAACGGACATCTCAGGTTGGTCCATAAGGATTATCTACGACAAAATTCAAGTTTCGACATGATGCAAAGTCAAAATATTCGTCTCAATGATAGAAGAGGTGATCAATGGGCGAGCTTCGGCCCGATTGGGTCCATGGGATTGGGCTTAATGTGTTGTCCAAGCCTGCCCATCACATGAAATTTAAATAGTAGTTTTCGGTCGGGCCAAACTAAAGATGGACAGATTGAGCTTTTGCATATAAGAGCATTGCTCAAGCACACCCATTTCCATTCCAACCACATTCATCTCATGACTTGCAACACGACAATCAACTTAAGAACACGAGAAGGCAAAGCAATGGCTGCTTTCAGATCTAAAAGGATCAGACAAGATTTGACAAGATAGAATCCACACGTAATTATGTGCAAGTCTTGATACCGATTTCGTTGTAATGATAGTGAAAGTAAATGTTTGACTTTTCATGATGACTGGGTTCGATGAAAGTTTGAAATTCATAACTGGAAAGATGATCAGTTTAGGTTAAGATTTTTTTCTTCTCCCATTGTACAACAATTACCGACGGAATGGAATTAACCTACAAACCATTTGTAGAACAAAGCTCGATTTCATTACAAAAAGTATCTTTCATGAGCAGATTACTATGCATTTTTCCCATCCAAAGTGTTTTCCTCATAGAAGAGGTGAGACTACATTGTTTATGGTCGATCTCTTTTATCTTTCATATGCAACATAGACTAGGGGTGATCGGTTCTCGATGGGTCCGATTTGGTCCAATGGAACCGATCGCTATTTTTTTGTTTTATGTTTCCATCTTATTGTCCAAAATATGACTAGGATTAATTATAGAGCTTGAGACAAATTCTATACTTCCATCCGAATATCTTATTGTCTAATTATATGCTCATATTTCCTCAAAAACAATAAACTGAACCCACTAAATTTTTTTGAAATAATAATAAAAAAAAAAAGTATATGTAGTCAATTTGGTCCGATTCTCTATTGGAAATCAAATCGTCTAGACATCGATTTCACTTTTAAGAACCGGGAATCAGATCGATACTCTCGAAAATCAAACCGACACTCTCGGAAACTAGACCCAACCGACCAATTTTCAAGTGATTCCCGATTCAGATGGTTCGTTTTGCACACCTCTAACATAAACTCTATATAGATTTGAAACCCTAGACCAATAAGTGTCTATCACATTCAAGAGATTAGATTAATGAAAAAAAAAAAAAAAACCCTCACATACACACACAAAGATGGCATAGGGTTGCATTTCATGTTCGCACCTAGGTAAGGTCATAACCCTCATTGGTTGTCGCTGCACGCAAGGCGTTTCCTCTCGGCCCAACATAGCGACGAAAGCAGAGATCATTTTGATCATAAAATTTCAGGGATGACGTGAGATAATTTTGATCATAAAATTTCAATCTGTTGCTTCTTATATAGAACTTCTCCTATTCTATAATTTCAATCGCCGGCTGACCACTTGGTGTCAAGAAGGGCCACAATTTCTCATCTAGGTCGGGGCGAGAATGGCCGGCCCTCGCTAAGCCACCGACGACCACAGCCTCCTCGGTAGATCTATGTGAGGGCACACACGCCCGTGTCCGTGCTTAAGCGCCAGTGATGCCACCCCCTCACGACCGCACAAGGAGGGGGAGGAAGCCCACTCAAGGGGCGGCCAACCCTTTCTTGGCGGCGGCGAGGGGCGGTGCCACCGTTATTGGGTGATGTCGGAGGGAGAGGTTGCTCTCCCCCCCTACCCAAAGAACAAAAAAAAGCAACACTAGCGATTTTCTTTGGCTCGTAAGTCTTCTTTTGTCTTTTTTTTTTTTCTAAAACTTTCAATTTATTATTTTTTTGACGTGGCACTATTTTTTTTTTTTTTCAAATGCATTGCAATATTTTAGACAACGTCATTTCATGTTCGAATAGCCTCTATCATCGTGTTAACAGCGCCATGAGTTGAAAAAAAGAAGAAGGAAGCCCGCATGTAATCTTCCATGGACAAAAATTTGACAAAACTTAATGGAAGTCCTAAATTGCATAAGTGTGAAAGTTTTAGGACTTCAATACATGGAAAAAAAGATTTAGAACCAAAGACTAAGTTTGGTGACTAGGATTAAGGCAAGATCTTGTGCTTGGTTGCGGTATAAGATAGGATAAGGCTGAATGAAAGAGGGATTTGACGCATATGAAAATATCGCACGTGCCAAGTTGAATAAAGATAAATAAGATTTCTTATTTTCATGATATAAAAGCTAATTTCTGGAAAACCCTGCCCTCATTTTCTCCTCCATACCTTTGGTTCGCCACCCTCACGAGTCCATGTTGAAAGTTCACCAAAGGGGTGAGAGATTCAAATCACATAGGTGAAAGATGAAGTTTTTTCTCTATTTTTACTTTTTTTGATATTTTTTGCTGATGTATCTTTCAATATTGCTATAGCTCATTTACCTTTCTTGTTGTAGTCGATTATGTGGTTCTTGGAATGCTGCAATAAGCTCTTTTGCCTTTTAAGGTTTATATCGTGCGACATAATTGGCATCGAGAGTTTTTTTTTTTGGGTTGAGAGAGGTGAGAGAGTCGAACAATAATTACTGATTGATTGCTAGAAGTTATTTGTGCATCTAAGTTCTGAAGTAGTGAATCATGAAAGATTTTTATAATTTTTGTTCTGCAATTTCGAGTTTTTTAGTAGTGAATCGTGAAAAGGGGTTGGCAATACTTTTCATTTGTGCATTTATGGTGACAAAAATGAATTAATTTAGCGTGAATTTGTGAGATTCTTCCCATTTCAATCTTAGGCTCATATTATTATCTTTTCAAACAGCCCTGCTGGATTGAGAAGGATATGGGGCGGGGCTTTGAATGATTTTGCCATTATCTGAACCTAGCAGCTTGAACTTGCCTAGTGTCTCTGTTTTGTGGATATGAATCATGATAATAACCAAGAAATTTGTAGCATTTCGATGTCAGGGAGATGAAACGACATGACACATATATGACTATGGTATACCCTAGCTATAAAAGGCACTATCATAAGCTTGTATTAAAGGATCACACATTTGTTATAAACCAAGCTTGTTTTGATTATCTTAACAGCTTCATTAGCAGTTTGGCTTTAACTTATTTGAAACAACTTAGGATGGAGAGACGTACGCTTGCTTAACTATGTGAGTTGAAACGCAAAATGGGTTTCTTAGCTTTGTTAATGGTGCCCGTAAATATTAGGTTTATTATGTGCAGTCCCTTTGTTGTTTTATGACATTGAACAATATCAAACAATGTTTTTTTTTTCAAAGTTGTGAACTACATACAATGTGGCTTTTCTTACTAAGAGATGAATTCATTTAAAGTCTTATAACTTGTTAAAAAAGTGCAATTAAGTCCTAAAATCTATAAAATGCAATCAAGTTCTAAAACATATCAAATTGGTTTATTCAAGTCTTTTTATTATTTGCACATTTTAAAAATTTTAAGATTCGATTGTACTTTCATAATAATTTTTAGGATTTGATTACACTTTCGTGATAAATTTTAGGATTTTTAGTTTATTTATCCATCTTATTAATTGAAGGGTTGCATGTTTAATTATTGTTACTGTGTAAAAGGCAGTTCTATGAAAGATTTTGTCTTGAGAAAGAGGGACCATGTCTAGTGCACGTGCAAACTCTATGTCACCACATGTGCTATTTCCTCATTTAATTTAATGCTAGTTTTGATGTCTTTAAGAGAGTGAAAGGATGATGGGGGCTAATGAGATGTCACTCTGTATGCTTACAACTCTGTTAGAGATCTAGATTGCACTTCTCACGTGCTTTGGACATGGCCCAACGACGCGGGGGCGAAATTGTCATTTTCTTTACAATTAATATGCAAATTTGGAAATTGATGTTTCTTCATGGGCCCTATTTTAGGACATATTTGTCATTCACACTAATGTGAATATATGAAGAAACCTGATCTTATTATTGTAATTCACCAAACACGGCGGAAGATAGGGTAGAATTTCTAAAATTCATGTGCCGTCTTAATCGAGATCACCGGTTCAAAGGGCGACGATTGATCCGGTTCAGAAGCGGACCGGTTCGATCAAAGGATTTCAGCAACCCCTCCCTGGATTCTTGCAGGGTTCAGCCTGACCTCCAAAGAAGCCCCAAAACTCTCTCTCTCTCTCTCTCTCTCTCTCTTTCTGCATTGCATGCTCCGATTCTTTGGAGGTCAATCCGCTCCTCTTGCAGCTCTTCTCTCTCTTCTCTCTCTCTCTGGGATTCTACATGAGAGGATCGCCGTCGCTCGATCTTTCTCGTTCTTCCGTCCGGTAATTTGCTGGGTCGAATTCGGTACCATCTCTTGCAATCGCGCGCAGTAACCTCGATGGCTGTGTTTGTACGATGATCGTGTTTGTCGTTCCGCTTCATTGGACTTTGATTTCGCTGTTTCTGGATTGATCTGGGTTTGTACGAATTGTGTAGTTGATTGTCTAATTCGTTAAAGTTTCCCCTTTTTTGGGAGTGCAGTGATGTGCATGAATTGGGTAGGGTTGGTTTTGAGGGGCGATACTGATTTAGATGCTGGATGGAGCTGTTTGAGCTTTTGTTTGATTTTCTGTGAGCCGAGTGATAGCTGGAAGGGAATGATTGTGTTGATTTGTTTTGCCTCTGTCGTTTGCTACGTGGTTTTGTATGGTTGGAGCCGAATTAGCTCCTTCCATGCCCTAATTCATGCACAAAATGATGTTTTAACATTGATTTCCGAGTGCCATTAAAATCTTTCTGATGGTTTTTGTTGGCCACTAGTTAAAAACAGAAAGGTTTTCGAGTCACCTGCACTTTTGTGGTTGCTGCTGATGAATTTCTTTGGTATGTGGGCAAGTAGGCTGGAACCTGTATCTTTGTCTTGTGGATTCACATCTCAATGAAGCAAACTGTTCACCTACTGAATTGAAGTATATTGACATTTGTTGTCTTTGATAAGTAAATTTCAAATGCTTTGACATTGCAGGAGAGAGCCGTTTCTTTATTGAGCTTTAATAAAGGAAATTGCATATTAAGTTGATTTATTGTGAGGCTAAGATTGGTGGAGATGCCTCGCGATATATCAAGGTCTCGTTCACCTTCATATAGACGAAGGCGTTCACCTTCTCCTTTGGGGCATAGGTATAGCCGCAGGAGCCGAAGAGACAGAAGCCGCTCTCCCTATTCATCTTATTCCTATAGCAGGTGATCCCGTTTATATCTTGGCGTAATTTATTTTTAACAGTTGTATGACAGCGGCTTTCGTGTAACTCTTGCTGAAATGAAATGCGAAGACGTCGATTTGGCCTGCGCGAGGCGCATCCTTCCTATATGGATGTTGCTGTTTCACCCATATTTCTGCTGAATGTGGTTTAGCTCCGAATGTGAAGGATGCTTGATGCTACGAGATGTTAAAGTAGATGTTATATGAGTATCGTTTTATTATCAGATGTAAGCTGAGGCATTGCACTATGATAAATTTGATGCGAATTGTCGGGTAACAGTCATTACATGACTCGATGTTCTGGTGAAAACATGAAAAAGGTTTGATATGAAGATGCACTTCTTAGAAATTTTTGGCATGTAACTGACTGCATGAGTGAGTTTATGCCACTTGATTGTGCAATTTGGCGGGCATAGTTTTTGAGCAGATGCAAACTTGATGTTCAAGTTTTGCTTGATTATTAAATTTTGGCTGCTGGGCTTTAAGTTGCGACTTCTCTCTGTATGGGCTTCGAAACTCTACCTGGTCTGTACCTACCTCCCGATGACCAAGCTGAGGCTTTAAAGAGTACAAAAGAATTTGGTGAATATTCATGATCTGGCTGGTGCGTATTTGGTTTTGGGAGCTTCTACGCTGAAAATCAACGGGAAGCTTAGATAGACACCAGGGCTTCAATAGACAGCGTAATGAAAACAAGATGAGGCATAGCATTCCTCATCATATTAAGGAAATTCAATTTGTTGCTATCTTGTGGGAGGTCAGCAGGTTATGAATGCTGGTCAGTGTGCTTTTGTTGCTCGATTCTGACTTTAGCTTCATGTGATAAAAGATGGAGCTTCTTAACAGTATCTGAGGTAACTGTAAACGTTTCCTGCTTATTGTCTCTTGGTGCTGACTTGATATGCATGAGAATCTGTAATGTGTAATCTTGTAATACCTGCTGAATAGTTTCTATTGCAATATACAGAAGGAAAAGTCGTTCTATATCTCCACGGCGACGCAAGAGTCGTTCTCCAACAGTGAGGCGTCACAAAAGCCGCTCCCCCACCCCAAAGCGCTATAGAAGGCAAAAGAGTAGAAGTCCCTCATTGGCTCCTACTCATAGCTCTTCTAGTCCAAGCCTTGGGTCTGTGGAGCGCAAAAGTGCCAATGAGAAATTGAGAAAGGAAGAAGAAGAGAGGAAAAGGTAGACCTGAGTCAAGTTATGTTCTCTGCCGTGTTCTAATTCTGATTTTTCCCTTCCGTTTCTTTCTTTTCATTTTGCTGGGCATTTTTCCCTTTTGATCTTTTATCCAACTGGATGAGAGTTGGATTTTTTTTTTTTCCTTTTCAAGGGGGGTTGGAGTAGTTCAATTGAAGGGCCTGTTTTTTAGAATATGCTCTTTCTTGGGTTGGCTTTATATATCATTTCCTAATCATACAGTAAGGGAAGAATGGCTTGGATTTGTTATTTTCTATTTCATTCATATATGAGCTGTGTTTAGAATAAGTGTTTTTTAATTTTATTGGGAATTTGTTATGGTTATTTCTCATTGATAGATCTGTTTTTTCTTAATCTTTAGTAACGGAATTGTTTGATGATTTAATTTTATGGAAGATTTGTCTGTGAAGAACTAGAAGCACAACAACTAGAGGTATTTGCGTTTATACATTGCTAAGAAAGTATCTCGAGTTTAATTTTCATTGGAATGCTGTTGAGTGTCAGCTCATCCAATTTTGAGTAATTTTACATAGCATATTCTTGAGTTGGCGTTGATCATCCCTTGGTTCATTGTCACTTTTCAGCATTCAAATTCGAGAGACATCAAGAAAGTGCATTCTAATGTATTATTATTGCGAGAAGACATTCTTTATGGGGACAAAACATCATGTATATTAAGGAATAACCAAAATTTTCTCTCTCCTGAATTAGTTATGTAGCAGTACTATGACCAGGCCTTAGGGCATGACTTCTTCCAAAAAAAGGAGTTGAAAGCATGATCAACGCATTGAATATGAGTTGGTGACAATTATGAGGCTATTTCTTGGGGATTCTATAATTGATATTCGAAGCATTATATGTTTGATATGCATTGTGGACACAGTAATATGAATTTTTGGGATAAATGGTTAGTTCACAAGGCAATATATGCTTGATATGCTCGACACTGTCTCTTGAGCGATTATGTCTATTACTCCTGTTTGTTCCTTGATTAATGATTGATGTATAGGCATCCAAGTTACCTGTTTTCATGTACAAGTGTCAACATACAATGTTAATATATAGGGTATGTACATTGTGGACACATTTCTGACAGGTTAAGCTAATGAGGAAAAACGGCCAGTTCACATGTAATGCATATGGCACTGATGCTTGCTTTAGTGAAGCTCTTAGTTGTGGGGTCCATATTCTTAGGCTATATGGGGATTTCAGATGGCATTAACATCAATTGTGATCTGGAAATAGAAAATGATGTTCATGCACTAGTTTTACGCTATTTACAATCATCAAATCATCCAGTCCAATAAAGATAGTAGGGGTTTGTTAATCAGAAAAGGAATAAGGCACAGCTGCTTGATTGTTAAATTGCTGTCAGGATCTTGAGTATTTTGTCCTTGTCACTCTATCCATCATGTTTCCTGGATTTACTGTCTGTTTAAATTGGCATGGATTGTGTGCATATGATTGTTAAACAAAGTTTCATCCAGTTGTTCTACTTTGTGGTAGTCGTCCTATTATTTGAGCAGCAGTTTGCCCTCTGATCCGTTTAGCATTAGATTAATTATTGAGTTGATGATTTGACAAGATCTTGATTTGGATGTCTTACTGTGTTTTCATACTGATTTAATGAGATGACTAAGTGATCTCATTACATTTATCTTACTAAAGTAATCTAGCTGTCATAACATTTTTCTCCATTGTTGTGCTTATCGAGCATTGGATGCTCAATGGGAGCGAAAAACAAATAGCAAAAGCATAGACTGAGAACGGAGTATATGAACATTTGTCACATACTCTTTGCTTCATCGGGATTGTAGATGGTTTCTAATTCAGTCATCTTGCATGTCATGTTTCTGCTGTGTTGTAATGGAGCTTAGGATTTTCCCTAACAGTTCTTTTCACTATGAAGTTACGAATTCTTGCCATCTATGTATTGGTGCCTTTGGTGGCAAAGCAGAAGAATGTGTCAATGTAGGACTCCGCAGATCTTTCCTCTAAAATGTATTTTAGTGCAGGTTCTGAAGAATTTCACTGAGTAGGATTAAAACTGCAGCATGTTACTTGACATTCTTCTTTACAGGCTTTTCTGGAGGAAGATACTGCTATTAAGTCAAGTTCTTAGTATTTGATGGGTGCTTCGTTTATCTACTGTTCCAGTTTTGAATCTCATTTATTTGGATCTGGAATCGATTAGAGGTATGCTTTAAAACATAAGCATGTCTTGTTGTGCCTTTGCCATCATAAAGGTTAGCTTGCACTTATATTGCAGATTGTAAATAGTTGAGTTAATGAAATGGGGAAGGAAGTGTCAAATGTTGGAAAACCAATTTGGTTATCTTTTCCTCGTTTGAGCTTTTTGTCACATCATTCTGCTCTTGGTGGGTGTTCATTTTTCCTGGTTGACTTTTCTCTTTCTTTATAGGCGTCAGCGTGAAGCGGAATTGAAATTAATCGAAGAGGAAACTACTAAGAGGGTAGAGGAAGCTATCCAGAAGAAAGTGGAAGAGAGCTTGAATTCTGCTGAGATCCAACTAGAGGTACAAAGAAGGTTGGAGGAAGGCCGGAGAAGGCTTTATGATGAAGTTGCAGCACAGCTTGAGAAAGAAAAGGAAATGGCCCTTATTCAGGCCAGACAAAAGGAGGTAGAGTTCACTGGACTTGTCTTTTGTATATCACCGAGCCTATCTCTAATATATTTTAAGGATGAATTACTGCCATCACCTAGTCAAAATGTACAAATAATTTGCAGTGTCTAAGCAGAAGATATCATGACTCATCAGATTTGTATCTGTTTTACTAGCTGTGTTGTTCTTGCAGTTATGTCCACTCTTATGTTTTTTAGAATTTCTTCCTCTGACAGACGACATTTTCAAGATATGCTAACATGATCTCCTGAAACCTCTGCTAGATTTTGAGCCAAATTTGTAGTTATTGCATAAATAGCAAAGGAACTGTGGCCGGAAGGATAATTTGGAAATCCAAGCTGTCCTGCTTCATTTCCTTTGGAGAGCGCAGTCTGAGAGTAACTGTGTTGATCTTATTATCCTATTGCTTTTCTTGGAGCTTAAACAATCTCCTGGCTGCAGGAGCAAGCACAAAGAGAGAAAGAGGAACTAGAAAGGATACTGGAGCAGAGCAGGAGAAGAGTAGAAGAAGCTCAGAGAAAGGAAGCTTTAGAGCAGCAGAAGAGGGAAGAGGAACGGTATTTGGAGCTGGAGAAGCTCCAGAGGCAGAAAGAGGAGGCTTTGCGGAGGAAGAAACAGGAAGAGGAGGAGCAACGGACTTAATCAGATGAAAGTGTTGGGCAAGAACAAATTGCGGCCCAAGTTGTCTTTTGCTCTTGGCTCAAAATGAGATGGTTGGAGGTAGTTTGTTCCATATGTGCAATTGGCTTCTTTTTTTTCGCATCTTAGCGTCTGGATTATTATGGGGAAATACATGGATAGACACAATTGTAGTGATATCAGTTCTTCTCTGATGACCCACTTGTATGATTCTTTTTCCCCTTTATATTATGGAAGTGTGGTCTTTAGGTAGTTGCGGTTGCTGATCACCCAACAAATGAAAGAGCCATGAGATTTTGCTTCTTGTTCATCTGCCTTCATCTTCCTGTCGTTTGATGAATGGGCAACTTTAAGGATGTTAGGGCAGAGCGATAGGCAAAAATGGGGCAAATTTCAATCAGTCATTGAAATAAGTTATGAAAATCCCGGACTAATTGCCTGTGATTGGAAAAATCTCAATGTCTGATGGCAATATGAGATCGGTCATTTACAGTGTTAGTTATCATTATCAACTTAGTATCAAATTTACTGATGCGTGGGATTTTATCAATAGCTATGAAAATGTAAACGATTTTTTCAATAGCTATAAAAATGTTAACGAATTTTTGATATTGCAGCGATGATTGGCATAAAAAGGATTCTTAATAAGAACACTATAAACGGAGTTTGTTATGTTGAACTCATTCTTCTAAAGAAGGGAAATGCTACCGAGGCAATTTGATTAGAACCAAAACATCGTGTTCTAACTTTCACATTTGCTGTACATGTTGAAAGTGAAATGTTAATTCATTAACGATTTGTGTGATATTGCTTCCATTCATTTTGATGATCAACTTCATATTGAGTAAGGAAATTTAGAGCTTTTGAGGCATTTTCGACCCTTATCAATCAGTTAGGACATGAGTCAGAATTTTAGTGAAATTATTAAGCTAATTCCAAGAGATTAACAATGGGTGCGATAAAAGTAGTATTTGTCATGCCATCAATTTTCTCTTTTTAAGGTCAATGTCACATACATTTTCTTCCTATGTGGTATGCTTTTGCCAGACCTCTTTGTCAAGCACCTTTTTTAGTTTACAGTGGCTTCAGTTCAGACCAGAACTTTTCTTTACATTTGGTTTTGACCATGGTAGATTTCATTTTAGATAAGTGCGGTGGCTTTAACTGAAAACTGACTGACAAAGTGTAAACTTTATAGTCAATCGGTTCAAGCTCAATCAAGATATGTTTCTCATCATGATTAGATGATCCCGAATAAGACTCTCTACCCAAATTGTCAAGAAAACCAGCTTGCTGAAAAGGACGGCTCAGTTATTCAGAGCCTCCTGTAAGCTACCAACTTTTCATGGATCAAGCATTTTCTCCACTAGCGTTGAGACAATTTTGGGTTCATGAATCTGAATGCAGGAGTGTCTTATAAGATTTTAAAAGAAACTGCTTTCGAATGATGAACAACTTGATGCTCAAGAGACAGACATTGTAAAGGTTAAGTGCACAATACAAATTTGAGTGATCTCCGACTCACGTCAGTTACAAAATAATCTTACATATGATCATTCATCTGAGTATCAATTCACAGTTTTTCTGAATTATGAAAGTAAAAATATGTATCATTAGTCGGTTTACCGATTTAAAGTGTGCTTTCTTGTCAGATAAAACTAGGAATCATTGAGGTTCCACTTATGCATGACTACTGAAGTTTTTGATGGCTGAAAACTCAAGTGGGGGCGTACATGGAAGCGTATAGAAATTCCAGATTAAGAAGGAGCTCTTTCATGTCAGTCGGTGGGCAGGCCAAGGTGGCAGATCAGATGACAACCTTCACTTCACGTTGCAGTGCTGGTACTAAAGGAATACATCTTCAAGTTTTTATATGATTGAATGATCCAAGCACAGATCCTGAGCCCACTCGTACCATGTCCCATGAATTACTTGCTCTGTGCATTTCAACCTGTTTTGTAGATTAGGACACAAACACAAATGCTCGGGAACTCAGAGGCCTGCGGACCACTTGCATGACCCGTGAACCCATTGAACTTAACCTTTTGATATGTCTAGGTGGCCCGAGAAAAAGCAATTAGCGTGGACAACTTCTTAGATAAGAACGGCCCCTCTAATTTCTAAACTTGAAATCCACTAGAGGGTTGAGTGCATTAATTGAATTACTTACAATTTCATTTGTTGGAGGTATTAATCTTTGATGGCTAATTTATAAGACCACGCATCATTTGCATTAAAATAAAATGCATGAGCAATATATTTATGTTGGGTTAATCACTCAATCAATCTTACATTTCTAGGTTTTTGTACAAAATTATTTTATAATTCTTTCAATTAATAATCAAAATTACTAACGTGGCATCCAATCGTAGCGGTCGGTGTTAAAATAGAATTAGTTCCAAGGGTTAAGCACATGTCAAAACTGGCGGCTACCCCTATGATTGATTGGCCAATTGGTAGGCCATAAAGAGTCAGCAGTAAAAGTGGATTCCTTTGCAACTTTCAAAAGTAGTGAATCTCTGCGTCGTGCTCACATAACGCTGCGCTCAGCATAACTACACCATGGTAATTTTTTAAAGGACTTGCTTTCATAAGAAGTACGTCTCGCTTCCATCAAAATATCAAGTGATCGGAGTATGATCCAAGATGATGAATTTGAAGAAATTTCTGAATTTTGATGTGAGAGGTATCCTGCAAGTATTACCAGTCTCGAAATGATGCAATTCATTCATCACTCCGGCATATATGGAATATAATTCACTTGAGAGTGATGCGGTGAAAAAATCATGAAGAAAGAATTTCGTTACACCAAAATTCTTCGACTGTGAATACGAGAAAGCGCAAAGATTTGGCATGCTATTAGGCTGTGAATGTCTAGATCGATCAAAGTGCATAGTCTTGTGGGCTTAATTTTCGTGAAACTCGAATGGTTTATTATCCTACGATCAAAATCATTGCCTAAATATGATTGATACATTGGAGGTTAATCCTATAATGACTGAATTAGGCTGTTCCTATATATGCCAAGCACATAAGCATCATCACCCTCTTAAATAGGGGTGTCAAAAACTGAACTAAAATTGAAAACCGAATTGAAATTTTGTGCGTTTTTTGTTCGGTTCGGTTAATCGAAAAATAACTGTTAACTTTTCGATTTGGTTCGGTTAACTTAACCAAACCGGAATTCTTAATTAAAAGTAAACAATCTCTCTTTATTATCATTTCTTCTTTATTTATGTCCCAATAAATAAAGCAAAAATTGAAAAATTGAAAAACTATCTCGAATCAAATTGAACCGAACCGAATCGCATTTTCAATTCGGTTCGTATCTGGTTTGGGACGGTTTCAATTCGGTTTGATATTATCCTTTATCGGTTCGGTTTTTAAAAGAAAAACAAACCGAATTGCTAGTCTTAGGGCCCTAGCTCATGCATACTTACACAATTGATATATTTTGAGAAAAATTATCCTAAAGGTCTGAATTTATTATATGGTAGTCAATTTAGATTTAACTTTTTAATTGGACAATTTAATTCTAAATTTTTTGATAATTTGTCAATATAGTTATTTGACCAAAAATTATTGACACGAATGTAAGCCATCCTATGTAGCATTCTTGTCAAAGTCGGCCATGATTTTTCTACAAATTTTTTTAAACAAAGGTTTTTCTTTTTTTCTTTTTGTCTTTTTGTTATCCTTTTTTCTCCATTTGTCATCATTAAGGCCCTGGACCAATGGAGTGAAATAGGGAAAAAATAAAAGAAAAAGAAGAAAGAAAAAGAAAAATATAAAAAATTATAAAAATCATCTATATGAACATCAATCATATCAAGTAAAATGGGTTGTCTTCACAGCAATTCTTGGTTAAGTTTTATAGGGAGGACTACACCAACAAATTATCAAATGATTTAAAATTAAATCAACTAAATTAAAAAGTTTAAAATCAAATTAGCTGTCATACAATCATTTTATGAATTTTTGAATAATTATCTTTATCATCTTGTGATGGGACATATAACAAAAGAGCATTTACAACTTACAAAAGTAGGAAAACAATATATAAATTGATCTCTTTCTTATCCAATGCATGCATCATCATTAATCGGATGATAATGCGCTTGACTCTAGGTTACATCTATCCACCCCAACATGAATGGTCTGTATGTGAACATGAGCCACCAACCAAAGTCATTCTTTATTTAAGTCCGATCACTGGAGTGGGGGATTCGTTCCTGCCTAACAAGACAGCTCTTGCTTTATGTGCCAAATGTCACAGACAAGAACTTCAATTACTTTTTAGGTCTCTTATTTCGTAAAAACTGGATGATTTGAAGAACATTTTTCTTAAAAGTGATTATTTATATCACTTTTAAAAATAAACGAACGAAAATTAATTTCATTGTCTATAGAAATAATTAAACATAAATTATTGTCAATGAAATATTTTTCATCGGCTAGTTATATCAAGTAATGAATGATTATTTTAAAAAAATTAAATTATTTATTATTCGCGAAACAAACAATGTCTTGCAAAAATATCTAATATGAATTTGAAGAGGTGAATGATTGATTTCTCTGTTTGGTAGGCTATGTTGATTTGCATGCGCCAAGCTTAGTGGTGCTAGGACTCAATCTCTGTTTAATGATGGTGCTCTAAAGAACATTTTCTGAAAAGTAATCATTTATATCACTTTTAAAAATGAACAAATGAAAATAAATTTCATTATTTATAAAAATAATTAAACATAAATTATTGTCAATGAAATATTTTTCATCGGCTAGTTATATCAAGTAATGAACGATTATTTAAAAAAATTAAATTATTTATTATTTGCCAAACAAATAACGTCATTCGAAAATATCTTACCTGAATTTGAAGAGGTGAATGATTGATTGATTTCTGTGTTGGTAGCCTATGTCAATTTGCATGCGCCAAGCTTAGTGGTGCTAGGGTTCAATCTCATGATTACGTGTGGATGATCTAATGATGATGCAAGTAAAGCACAGTGGCCAAAAGGTTTTGGGAGGATAGTAAATTGTTTACTGGTGGGCAAATTCATAATTGAGAATCCTCACACAGTTTCATATATAATATTCTGCTTTCTATATATTTAAAATTTTTCCAATCATGCACAAGGCTGTGCTTTAGTGTTAATACAAGGAAAGGGCATTTATAAGAGAGGAAAATAAATCTTTGGCCCTTCTTTTTCTTGTTCTTTTGACTCAAGATATGATGAGCACCATTCCATTGGTAAACTTCAAATGTCATCTGGGGCTCCATGTTGTTTATGGCTAATGGAAAGTATTACAATAATACAATTTTCAAAAAAAAATTAATTATTTTTCAATGGAGTGATTATATAATAAGGGAAAGAACGGTTGATTATCGAGAACTCCCTCTTTTTTTATTGACCTAATAGGTAAAATAGTCGATGCACGAAAGTACTTTCTTGTCGAGTGTGCTTGTATGCATTCGTGCTTGAGAAAAAAATCTCAAGATTAAATGTTCATCATGGTGGACTGATGAAGTAATCCAAATTCATTAAACAAAGGTCATTATTCGGTATATATAGTCGATACGAGCCTCATGCAGGATAATCATAAGACATCCCAAGCAGGAAAATTGTGATAAATAGGATGCTCACCTAAAAGAGAGAAAAAAAAAACAAAGAAAAGAAAGTTTATAAATTATTGGGATAATTATTCAAAACCCCATTGAACCTTTGGCACCATAGCGCAATACTCCTCGAATTTCAAGCATTTACGGGCTTTTTAATTTCTCACTTTTGCAAAATAGCCCCCGAACTTCGAAAAGTTACGTATCACTCCCCCTTTAAATATTGTTTTTTGCTGTAGTGACCCGCTTTCTATTTTCCATGCTGCCCGAATAGTGGGACTAAAGTCAACTTTCTTGAGCAAGACAAACTGTGGCGTCATGGCGTCAAAATTGAGGGGGATTCCAAGCAATTATTTCTGATTGATTTGAGATGCGTTGATTGAGGAGTGAGGGGAGAAGAAGATTCACACCATCTCTCTCCTGTGAGGTTTGTCCTCTTGTTCTCTATATATTCATCCCTCCAATCTTCACTTCCTCCACAAGAACCACAAACATTCAAGAACACTCTCTCTGTAATCTAGAGAGAGAGAGAGAGAGAGAGGAGAGAGTTATGTTGTTGGGTTTTTAGAGAGAGAAGGAGAGAGAGTGTTCTGTTGTTGGGTTTTTTAGCCTTTTCATTTTGGGTAGTGGTGGGATTTTAATGCCTTTCAGTTGCCCGAGAATTGGTGGAAACCTCCCACAAGTCGTGCTGCGACAGGCAAGATGTGTGGAATTCACGTCCGACCATATAGCCAGATTCATGTCCTCCTTCTCCCAAAGCCGCAGCCCACGAGTGTACTCGCCCAAGAACAGGTCACGCGTGCTTAAGATCGCTTCCCCATCGAATTTCAGCACAAGCCCATCACAACCTTTAATGGAGGACCCCGAAAAGTTGAGTCTTTCCTCCCTGGATGATGAAGCAGGGGGAGAGAAATACTCCGGAGAGCTGGACGTTGCGGTGAGAGCCGTACAGATAGCGTGTTGGATTTGCCAGAAAGTGCAGGACACTTTAGTCTTTAAGACCAACGACGGCGACGGTAGTGGCAGCAATGATAAGCAAGTTCACTCCAAGGATGATAATTCTCCAGTCACTATTGCTGGTAAAAGAAAAGCCAACTACTACTGTTTACTTTTGCCTTTTTGGGTTATGTGGGTGTTGGTTGTGAATTCTGTTTGTTTGGTTTTGATAAGTGGTTTTATGGGTTGGTTCTGAGTTTGGTTTATGCCATTAATTAAGAGGCTTTATGGATTACTTGCTGGGACATAACTTTACTCTGTGGTACTTGAATTGTACATTCTCATTTGCAGATAATTTTTCCTGGTGAGTAATCTGAGGTGGGTACATCTTCCATCACATAGTGCACGTAAATGTTAGTGATAAGAAATGACTGGACAAGAGAGCTCCACTTCCTGACTGTGAAGAGAAATTGGTGGAATGTTTAGTGCTCAAAGCTGCAATTATCTTGAAGAGAAGTCTTTGTTAAAGAAGGGAACCTTTTCCTGTTGGTGTAATTGCAGTAGAATGTAGTTGGCTTACTGATGGAGCTTTCTAAAAACCTGTCAAATCTGAGTCTGGAATAGAGTTCCCATTCTAGACGGGGCAAATAATGGATTCAATTGTTAAAACCCAGCTAAATAACTGTTAGCCTAAGGAAACTGAAATGCCAGTTTATAAATATTGCGAACCTATCTACTAGCATGCGGGTGAGTCCCTACCTCAGAGGAGGTTCACTTTTAGTTGTATTTTGAGATCTTATGACTGTCTACTGTTTGTTCAAGTAAGAGCTTTTTCTCAAGAGCCTGGTTCCCACAAACTTCTTCGGCGGGGGGTCGACTTCTCTGTGGCATCAGCAGCAGTTTTCACGTTAATCTGCATTTTGATGCAACGAGGCAGACTATAGATTTTTTTTTTCTCTGAAGCGGGTTTAATTAGCTTTCTGATTTACTTATGTTGTGAAGTAACTGTTGGGTTTTCCTTTCTTTTCCCTTGCAATCGCAACATCAGAATTTTACCTCCTTGAGTTTGTGTGGTTGAAAGTGCTTTTTTTTCCCCAGTTATATATACCAAATGTAAGCATGCATGTTAAAACCTCTCTCTTTGACACGTAGATTTCTTTTTTCCCCTCAAGACAGTATCTCCAATCTATCATGTATTAATGCAATCTTGCATTTTTTCTGCAAAAAGAAAGAAAACCTTAAAGCCTACTGAAGTAGAACCTTAGCTTAGTTCCCTCATCAGCAAATTTAAGCGTTTTGTTCCTTTTCGTTGTCCATTTACTTGAAAAAGTTCTGCAGGATCATATGTGCTGTTTATAATTTGCTCCATCATACTTCTTTATTTATATAACCAATGTGCTGGTTCTTTAATTATAAATTTCTGTCACTAGAATTAGTCATGAGAATCGTTCCGCATGTGATAATTACATCATGCTACTTTTGGTGTATAATTTTTTATTTTATTTTATTTTATTTATGCTTTGTAAGAAGCAAGTGCTTCCTGATTGTTTAGATCCTAGAGGGAGGCATTTTTTTCATGGCCTTCAACCAATGTTTTCTTTTAACATGTCCAATTAGTTCTTCATGTTCATGCTTTATATGATGCAGTTGCATTCTTCACTTAGTAGTTTAGCTAATACTCTTGATCTTGCATCTAAACAGACTGGAGCGTGCAAGCTACAATAAGTTGGTTGTTATCTGAGTCTTTCGGAACTAGCAATGTCTCAATTGTCGCGAAGAGGACGTACATGCTCTCTCCAAGGCTGATGGAGCTGGCCTGCTGAAAGCAGTTGTGGAAACAGTCAATGAAGCCCTATCCGAGGCACCCCGATTCGGCCTTACGCGTCCTCGAGAGAACCTCGGCCCTAAGGAAGTTCTCGAGGCTATTGGCCGTTGCAACTCTGCTGGCAGGCTAAATAGAAAGTTTTGGGCGCTAGACCCTGTTGATGGTACACTGGGGTTTGTGCGTGGTGATCAGTACGCTGTTGCTCTTTCCCTGATAGAAGATGGGAAAGTGGTCCTTGGAGTTCTTGGCTGCCCCAATTACCCAATGAAGAAGGAGTGGCTAAGCTATCACCATCGCTACCATAGGATTATCGCCAAATTGACCCCGCCGGTGTCGGAATCTTGGGACCGGGGCTGCATACTTTATGCCAGGGAAGGCAGTGGCGAGGCCTGGATGCAGCCATTGCTCCATAAGAACAAGAATTTAGAGTGGCCAAACGCTGCAGTGCCTGTTCGTGTTTCTTCCATTGATAATCCAGCATTAGCAACTTTCTGTGAGCCAGTTGAGAAGGCAAATTCCAGTCATTCCTTCACAGCTGGACTAGCTCACAGTGTCGGGCTCAGGTGCGTATTTCTCTTCCTCCTATGGTCACGGCTTTGCACTGTGATACGAACCAGAATGGAGTACATCTTGGCTCCACTTAAGCATTAGCAAATGATTCATAAAAGATGTGTAACTTTAGCGCAAAATAACAGATATTACCTGAATGCTGCAAAACAAGAAAATCATTGAGATTATGACAAACCCATTCTGGTCATGAGAACACACTGGCAGGAGAGCTTACATGCTTGGCAATACCTCTGTTTCTGCAGGAAGCAGCCATTGCGAGTGTACAGCATGGTCAAGTATGCAGCCATAGCTCGTGGAGATGCTGAGATCTTCATGAAGTTCGCGAGGGCGGGTTACAAGGAGAAAATATGGGATCATGCTGCCGGAGTCGTGATAGTACAAGAGGCGGGTGGCGTCGTGACGGATGCGAGGGGACGTCCCCTGGATTTTTCAAAGGGTGTCTATTTGGAAGGTCTCGATCGAGGTATAATCGCCTGTTCTGGAGCCAGACTGCACGAAAGGATCATGAAGGCTGTAGATGCTAGTTGGAACTCCTCTTGTCTGTAAAACAAACACTACTTGTATATATAGCAATAAGAGCAGCTTAATGTTACTCTTGAATCTTCAAAGTAATGAAGCAAATTCATTCTGTTTTCCCGAACCGGTTCGAACTCAGGAAAGGATCGGTCTAATTACAGAACGCTATGTCACATTGTGGTACTGCACTTCGGTAACGTCGCATCGTTCGTTCTTCGTTTAATTTCATGTGGAAATTCAAGCATTTCCATTCATGGAGCTCATGAAATCTGATCTCTGTTCTTGAACTTGAAACGCTATCCTTTCAACTGCTGAAGCAGGAAGCTACTGACCAGTCTGGTATTTTTTAGTAATTTTGAATATATCAATAGGTTATGACTTTTGATTACAATTAGTAGTTTTTCCAGTAAAAATGAAAAAAAAAAATCTATATGTAAATTATAATTGATAAACTATATCAAGTTTCCAAATTATAAAGCGGGTACCCCGGTTTGTTTCAGTTTAAGTATTAACAAAATATGCTCTTTTGCCTTCTTGCAAAAATTTAAAATACTATACAAATTTACTTATAAATGCATGTGCTTCTTACAAATTTCAAGCTGTTCTGATTCTAAAAAAAATCAAAGTACTAAAACTAAAAATCAATCCAAAATCCCTCATTTTGGTGCGACTTTAAAGTCAATTTAATAATTTTGTAAATCATGGATAAACCTTGAGTAGGTAAGAGATCGTAGATTTGATAGTCAATCAATCGTAATTAAGGTAATTAATTTCAGAGTGAGTTTATTCTCAACTTAGAAATAAAAACCGACCTCGAGGGCCTCCAGTTTTAAAAGATAAAAAAACAAATTCTTGTAACAAAATACAAAAGTCGCACCGTTTGAATACATAAACCATTCGGTAATGAAGTGTTCGTGCTGAAAATTCTGGTTCAACTTTTTTTATGGACGCAAAAGTAATTTTCTTTTTTCCTAAAAGTGCTTCAAAACCAATTCAGAACGTTCAATCATCGAGAACCGTTACCGAACAATAAAAAAACTGTCAAGAAACGAACTGAATCAACCCCCTTAGTAACTGCCAACTAGCATCTCTAAGTGTCAAATCGAAATTTCGTGTATTTTTGGCTTGGTTCGATTTAATTTGGGTTCAGTTTGAACACTCAAAAATAATTACTAATTTTTTTGGTTTAGTTCAATTAACCGATCTGAATAAAAAATCTTAATAAAAATTGAATAATCATCTCAAAATCTATCTTCTTTTCCACATCTTGGTTGTTTTGGTTTATAAGCAATGCAAAAGTAGGAAAATTGATAACTCAAATGGAATCAAACTCAGTTTTCGGTTCGATTTGGGTTGGATTCGGTTCAGCTCGGATCACCCGTTATCGGTTTGGTACAGTTTTCTTGAAAACCCAACGGAATCTAACCATTTACACTCCTATGGAAGTGGCCTTGATTGGCTGGTTTGTTCCGGTTCGACCCGTTTCCCGGTTGAACCGGACCCCGCGAGATGGATAGACCAGAGGAGAACTCCCACCATTTTCTCGGAGGAAACGAAGTCACTTCTCAGCTTCTTCCACTCCACAGCCTGAGCGGGAGCTCGGAGAGACCCAGCTATGGAGATTCCTTCCTCCGCGCTCTTCGTCTCGTCTCCGACCATCCTCCCCCGCCCGGCGGCGGCCCCGCTCCCTTTTCATCCACTCCCTTGTTCGCCGTCCCCTCCTCCGAGAACAACCGCCAGGTCCTCTCGGGTTCTCTCCGCTTCGGCTCCTGCCCTCGTCGAGCCGAGCCGTGCCAAGCCGGCCCGCCGTCACCCGCCTGACGCCGCCGCCGCCGCCGCCGCCCCCCGGAAGCACAGCTCCAAGTCTTATTTGGCCAGGCAGGCCGCTGTTCTTGAAATTCAGCAGTCGCCCGATTTGGACTCCGCTCTCGAAAGGTCCTGACTGAGCGGGAAATGCGATGGCCGCGCTATTTCGACATTGTTGTGAAGTGCTTTGATTGTTTAATTGGCTATGGGGCATGTTTGTTTTGAAATCTTGATTAAATTTTGAGAATTTAATTGCACCATTTGAAGGTTTAGGCCTCGATTGTCTTCCGTACGTATCCTTATTCGTTCATGCAACGTTTTAGGATGAATCCCAAATGGAATTTCACGCCTGATATAGGGAACCGGTCTTTTCACTTGTTGGATTCATCTTCCAAATGTCATAGAACATGAATCTTTTGTATGTTTTGAGGGAAAAAACAAAAAAATTTTATGCATATTGGTGTTGGCTTCGAATTTGGCGATCTTGGAAGATTGGATGAGATCATCTTTCACTAGTTCATACGTTCCCTCTCAACATTTAATGTATTAAGCTTCTTGGTTTCCTGCTTTTGGTGTAATGATATTTCTTTCATCATCTGTACTTCATTCCGTTCTTCCGCTGAATAACAACCTTTTTCTGTCTGTGCAGGTTTGGTGGTCTGCTGAAGGTGCAGGACTTGAATGCAATTTTGAGGTTTTTTGGGAAGCTCAATCGGATGCAAGATATTTCCAAGGTTTTGAAATCTCCAAAGTTGTATTCACTTTTTCTATCGAATTAGCTCAAGTGTCTCCTCTCATTACATAAAATTTGGTTGTTCTTGAAACCAGACTAGAATTATCATCAATGAATGAAATTTTGTGCACAAACCAACTTTTCAACTCCTGCTTTGTTCAATTTTAAGGACTCTTTTATCTTTGATAGTGCCATAACTTTTTTTTTCCTAATCTTGTAGCACATGCACTTTGACTTTGTTTATAATCTTAAGCATTTGAAGCTTCCATAATATAGAAATATTGACATGTGGATTCACATATAGGTCTTCGTAGGTTTCTTTTTTTTTTTTGGTTGAAAGTCTTCTTAGGTTTTCAAAAATTGAATATATATTAGATTTTAGGGGGATGTAAACAAGTTGCTTTTTGCCTCTCATAAGTCATAACAAACAAAATCCCAGGACTTATCCTCATAAGTGGGATCAGTGTCTATGCCATGCTCTCAATTTTGAATCAATTTTGTAAGCTCTAAGTTCACCAAATCTTATCTTTTTGTTTCTTTCCACATCTTTGTCATTATGGATTATGTATGAGTACCTGCTGGTGATTGGAGAAAAATGCGTCCTAGTGCTCTAATAGTAATGGATCGTAGGACTAATCTAAGAAGCTGTGACAACGTATAAGAAATTTGATTCTGCCAAACAGTTCAAATGGATTTTTGGCATTGGTTTTAGCTTCACCCTCATAATTTGGAAGCTTAAGATCTATTCATTTCCACCTACCTGTTCGCCTGCCTCATTCCTCTGTCTCTTACTCGCCTTCTGTTTGGCAGGCTAAATTGTGCCCAGAAATGGGTCTTATTGCTTAGTAGACGGTTTATCAATTTCTTTTCATTCCTTTGGATTACTTAATGAAGAGCTGGTATTGATTTTCTGTTGAAATTGTTGCAGCTCTTTCAGTATATGCAGAAACATGAGAAGATTAGTGCTGCCAGTTATAGCAGTTATATAAAGTTCGCAGGGACAAGCCACAACCCTTTGAATGCACTGGAAATCTATAATGGTATTCCGGATGCCTCAATGAGAATCAATGTCTTTATATGTAATGCTGTTCTTAGTTGCCTTGTCAGAAATGGTAAGTTTGGCATCGGCACGAAATGTTTTCAACAAATGAAGCAGGAGGGGCTGAAACCAGATATTATTACCTATAGTACGGTGCGCAACTCTAACCTCATCTTGGTTAACTTTCTTTAATCATTCAAATTAGCAACTTGTGGGAAATGGATTTGTGACCAATAGAAAAGCTAAATTTTATGTAACATCTATTGTTATATTTTATTGGACTTTTGATATGTGAACTTCAGAAATTTGTGTGAAGATATACTATATACATTGTAGGCCTATTCTCAACAGCTTAAGCTTTTGGGAAAAAAAAATATTGAATATGGTAGAGCACAGATCGGGTGTCCCTAACCAAAATACTCCCTTTTATTATTTTCTATGTTTTTTGGTCTCCTTTCATGCTCTAATGTTCCGGTCTGTGATTGTCTTTAGTTGGTTTTACTACAGTCACATCCCGTGTTTCACATGGGTGGCCCCACTTATACATGAGAGGGATTGTTAAGATATAGTCTCTTTAGAATGTTAGACAACATTATCTATGAATTAAAATGGACCATATGGTTTTTAGTCCTGAATCATATAACCTTCACAACATCGAACTGGCTTATTTTGCTCATTCTCATAACATATAGCTTCATTGATGAAAGTTGACAGGTGCCCCTTTCATTATGTTGCAACAAAATGAGATCATTTTGTTGCAACAATGATCAATTATGTGCAGAGATCTCATGATCAACTTTAGAGTTGAAAATTCGATGGGTGCAATATGGAGTCTTTTGAATGGAAGGGTCCTATAATTTTTACCAGATTCATTGGGCTCTGATAACGTCCCACTAAGCAAAGCTAACCTGTTTCTTCGCTGCTGAATGAATCCAATTTTAATCTACATCACCTGTTTGATTTGCTCCAAGGTTTGAGGAAGTAATAGTCAGAACATCATTGCAGTCTTCCTTGGTAAAGTCCAAGGTTTGAGCAGTAGCAATCCTTACTTTCTTCATTGTCCTTAGCTGCTTGCAGGTTGCATGAAGGTCAATGATGGTTACACCAAGGCATTGGAACTGATACAGGAACTGGAGTACCATGGTCTTAAAATGGACAGTGTAATGTATGGGACTCTTATTGCTGTGTGTGCTTCGAACAATCATTGCGAAGATGCGGAGCGTTTCTTTAAGCAAATGGTGAATGAAGGTCATACACCTAATGAATTCCATTATAGCTCTTTATTAAATGCATACTCTGCTGATGGTAATTACAAGAAGGCCGAAGCCTTGGTGCAGGATATGAAATCTTCAGGCTTAGTTATCAATAAGGTTTGTCTTGAACTTCATCTCTTATTTTTGTGTTATGAGATGCATTTGATTGCATGCATATAATTTTGAAGATGGTAATGTTGATTTTGGGATTAAAACTTTTAAAAGCATCCTACTTATAAAGGTAGTTGCCAAATTTTGTGTTATTTACTCCTCCTAAGGTATTATATTTCTTTTACTCTTCAAACTATTATTTTGGTTTGTTGCCAAACTTCTCAAACAAAGTGAAAGAAGTACTGCTCTTTAGGGTTTTAAAAACCCATGTTCTCAGATGGGACAGCAACTTTACGACTAGGATGGGCACAGGGAGTGGCACCCCACTGGGTCATGACCTGCATGGGGTGGATTTTCATTGCAAAAAAATATCTCTTAGCTAAATAATCTAAAAAATTGTTTAAATAATCTTATAAAAAAATGTACAACTACATTATTTTTCAATTAATTAAAATTATATTGAAATGTGGATATATTTAAAAATTTTGCTAAAAAACCAAATTGTTGGAATTTTACTTGAAGCAGGGCCCCTCCTCTTGATGCCCATCCCTATTTATGACTGATGCCTTATGTGTGAAAGGTGTGGGCCTTGTGGAAAGCCTGTTGCCGTGACATCCTAGAAGTGAGATTTAGTCGCTCTGTTTAGCTTGAGTGCCTTGGACTACATTGTGCTTATCTGACTAATGATATTGATCCCCTCCCCAATGTCAAAACCCTCTCGCTTGAATTTGTGTGTGTTGTAGGTGTGTTTCCTTGACCAGAAATTTTGATTTTGTAGTGTACATGTACAGTGTGCTTATACATATTGACATCATTCACTATTGCAAGGTTTTCAGGTAATTTTGACTACTCTCCTAAAGGTTTATGTCAGAGGAGGATTATTTGATAAGTCAAGAGAATTATTAGCTGAACTGGAACTCTTAGGCCATGCCAAAGATGAGGTATATTATTATGCTTTTCTCTCTGCTTTCTAAATGAAGCTATAACAGGCTTGAAATATATCTGACCTGAAACGATTGATATGCATAGTATTCTCATCAGACCTGATAAGTCAAAGTGACGGAAGCTGGTCAGGATGGGACTGTGACACAGTTTAGTCTTGAGAAATTAGACCATCATAGACTTTCAAAGGATTCTCTGTATTAGATATCTCATATGTTACTGCATGCCTTTGCTGATGGGCCACAATATTACATCATAAACTCAATAAGGGATTCTTTGTAGCTTGTTTCTTGCATTTTCTATCTCATTGCTTTACAGATATCATCATTTAGTGTAATTTAAAGTCTTTAATTTTGTGTAAGGATGAAAATGATAATCAAAGCCTTTTTCCCAAGGAGGGTAGACTATGTAGTCAGCTCTATTTAATGGGATATCCTCTAGAAGAGTCATTTTTTCAAGATCTCACCTGTTTTTGTCATGTCTTCTTTAGCCTCTCCTCCCATATAACACTTTTTTCCTACCATAAAATTGTATTTTCTTCATACCATCTTGAGTTATGTTTTCATATTTCAATTCTCTTTAACTGAGGTCAATTTCTTTTGTTGAATATGGTCATTGTATCTATTCTTTTATGATTATTTTTACGACCAAAGCATCACATCTCCAACTACTAAGATTTTGCTTGCCGTTGGTACTCATATTGCTAGGCATTTTATCTCAAAAAGTTTTTGATTTACCTTGCCCTAGTCTCATACAACAGCACAGATCGTGTTTCAAGAAATAACATCTCTGATTGACATCAAAGTGAAAAGATCTTGGCTCAAAGTTTGACTTTTCATTTTGGGCTTTGTAGTTGAGGATCCCTGCATTACCGTTTCATGGGTTCATACGAAAGTCATAACTCCATAATGCATGTCTTGCAACTTTTAGACTTTTACTTTTAGAACTCTTTGAAGGATTTTTCAGACGTGTTTACTTATTTCTGTAGTTGAGTGCCATGATTTTGATAATTAGGATTTGACCAAGGAATCTGCAAAGAAAAGCTTGGAGGCTCCTCTAGTTGATCAATGTTACTCTATACTACCCTTGAAGTACAGAATGTGGAAACCATGTTTAATCTTTCTGGCATAGAACTATCTGATCTTCTCATTGTTAAGATGTATAAAATGGATAGATGGCCTATTTTTAGTACTGACGCTAAGGACAATGTTTTGCATTTTGGTGGGATAAGACTTATAAATGGCAGACACTAAGCAACAATCAGTTATAATATACTAGGCATTCTGTAATAATTCGAAAGAGAGCTAATAACTTTTAAAATGCATACGAAAGGTAGGTCGCTAATTATTGATGCGCAACCTCAACTTTTTTCTCGAAGATCTACAGGTACCTATATGAAAGATTTTAAATGTGTAAGCAACATATGTCCTATGCTCACCTGTGAATAAACTAGTGGATTGATCCTTTGTTCTCCTTCTGTAATTTGTTCTCACTGATGTTCAATCATTTTATGTATGCCCAGATTTTTGCTAGAAGTGATCATTTCTGTAACTTACCATGCGTTCAATTTGTAGATATCGTACTGTCTATTGATGGATGGCCTAGCTAAGGCTGGAAGGACAGATGAAGCTAAATCAGTGTTTGACGAAATGATGGGAAAATCTGTCAACTCTGGTAACTAAGCATGACTACAATTTCATTTGATTATTGGGTTATCTTCTCTACCATCCTTGCATATGAAGAAGCAAAATGACTTCTGTAAAGTTCCCTTATATGCACTTTTGAAAAGAGTTCAATGAATTCCAGTATGTTTCTTTAAACTTTCCAGTTTCTAAATGAGCTTTGGGACCAGCATCCTTTTACTTGTGTTAGCTTTGATGTCCTTAGCAAAGATGCTTTTCTTTTGGGTTGCTATCTGGTGGCATAAGATCCTCCATTGTGCTCTTCTCTTGCTATTGTTCTCTAAATAATTGGTCTGTGCTGTCCCATTCTTTTAATGTAAGTCAAGCAGATGATGGTCTGTGCAAGGAGAAAAAGAAGGGGGGGCTTCAAATTTCTTCATACAGTGAGAACTTCATATTATTACTATAGTATAACTTATGTGTGAATATAATGGTTATGTTTTACTTGCAGATGGCTATGCCCACTGCATCATGATTTCAGCATTTTGCCGGTGTGGGCTTTTACAAGAGGCCAAACTGTTGGCCAAAGACTTTGAAGCCAAATTTAACAGATATGACTTGGTAATATTAAATACAATGCTATGCGCCTATTGCAGAGCAGGTGAAATGGAGAGTGTCATGCAAACATTGAAGAAGATGGATGAACTAGCTATCAGTCCTGATTTCAATACCTTTCATATCCTAGTCAAATACTTCTTTAAGGAGAGGTTATATCTGCTTGCTTACAGGACTATGGAGGACATGCATAAAAAGGGGCACCAACCTGAGGAGGTATGATGACTTCTAATGTGATATCCTAATATCTCATAACTTCAATTAGGTTCATTTCTCTTACATAGAACGCTAATTTCAAGTTTTCGAATGCCTGTCCCTTTGATGCTTACACCTATGTGATGGTTGATCAATCTACATTCATTTATGAACTAGTGATTATGTCTTCAAACTAAGAGACCGCACTCTGACATAAGCATGCTATGGCAATTTTTTTGGGGTATCTTCTTACTATGCACCCAACAAATTCTAATGCGAATATGAAGCCATAACTACAAAAATAAGTAGTTAGTTGTGGAGATGGGAGGACTGAGTAGTTTATCTAAAAGAGATTTTTTCAGATGATGCTGATAATCTTGTAAGAAGAGGAGTTTTAATTCTCAAATCAATTAAAAGGCTTGTGAGTGAAGTCTCTATACAAATTTGATTAAGCTTGACATGATAAGTGAGACTTTAGGGATAATTTTGCAACCTATGGTTCCAAATGTCATGGCTTTATTCTAAACCAGCTAGGCAGAGATGGATACCAGCCTTATGGCACTGTAAAAGTACAAGGGAAGGGAAGAACTTTTCTAATGCACTACTTTTTGCTAGTTTAGGTAATACGATCACTTTCTTGCATAGAGGTGGTCTGTTAGGCCTCTTTTAAGGAGCAATCGCCTGATCTTGATCTTTTCCTTTTGTTCTTTGATAAGAAGCCTTTTGAGTCCTCGATTTACCATAAAGATGAAAGAAGCATTTGGAATGTGTCTCTTCAAAAAAAATCAGCAACTATGGTTTGAGGGAAATTTTTCACAGTTACCTGCTATATGGAGTTCCAATTTTCTGTGGGACAAGAATTAGTGAAATGGCAGCTTAACAGAAATGTTCAATTTGTATCAAAATCTTCGAACAAAGCTTTTTGTGTTTACCTCAGGAGTAGGGAGGGCAGGCTTCCTTTGGCTGCTGATACTGAAATCCGGTGTTCCAACAGTGGACATTTGTTTTTTATGACTGGAAGCACCCTTGTCAGGATTTCTTTGGCTATTTTGGAAGGAGAGGAATATTGCTGGTTGGGAGGTGCATCATTTGCCACAAAATGACTGCATCTGTTTACCAAATTCTGATTGTTTTTCTTCTTTTAGAAAAATAGGAATACATTTGTAGACTATACTTATGGAGGAAGGATAACACTTATTCTGGTATTCTGTGAAAGCTGTGGTGAAGATCCCCTTTTTGTATCTGCGGTTTGCGTGGAGGAATAAGGGGCAGGAGACCTCACTTGTCAAGGCCAGACTTCTTAATCTTTACTTGCCGAGCAAGACTCCCCTTTATGCTAAACAAGTGAGGAGTTTCCTCTTACTATTCCAAGAAAAAAGAAACAGTGTTGCTGATAATACGGAAAAGCAGTTTTAGTTAAAAACAAACAGTTACCCATCAAAAAGGTTGAAAACAAGCAGTTAATGCTGGGTGATAGTAGTATTAATATCATCTTTAGCGGGCTCTATATCTTGTAAATGATTTTGCAAATGGGTTAGAATCCCCTTGGCACCACTTTATGAATTGCTTTTACTGTAAGAAACTACTAATAATTTTGAAGGATTCTGAAGTATCTTTGTTGCTGCAGGGACTTTGCTCCTCCCTAATCTTTCAACTTGGTAAAATGAATGCCTACTCAGAAGCCTTTTCTGTTTACAATATGTTGAGGTATAGCAAAAGAAGTATGTGTAAGGCACTCCATGAGAAAATTCTGCACATTCTGATTTCTGGACGGCTTTACAAGGAGGCTTATGTCGTTGTCAAGGTACTTGTTTTTTTGGCTTTCTTTGGGTGTTCAGTGGTCACCTTTGCTTACATGCTTATATTTTTTACCTTAAATTGCTAGGACAATGTGGGATCAATCTCCAAGCAAGCAGTAAAGAAGTTTGCAACTGCATTTATGAAGTCGGGCAATGTCAACTTAATAAATGATGTGTTGAAGGTCATCCATGCCTCTGGGAATACGATTGATCAGGCAAGCAGTCAGTATTTGTGCTAAACTAAACAGAAATAAGTGCTTTTTTATGGCCAAATGAAATAAGAAAGCTAAGGCATATGCATCACATTCCTTGCCCCTAGTTTTCTTATTGAAGTGAGTTTATTAATTAGCTTATGTGGGCTTTCAAATTGTAAAGTAATATTGGAGATGTGGGGTAAAAGGGATAGAGGAAGACCTAAAAAGACACACAGTATTTTAACAGAGATCTTGATTAACTGGATATTACAAAGCATGTGGTCCAATATAGAGTGCAATAACATTGGACCCACAAGCTAACCCCACTTAGGGGAAAATGGCTTAGTTGTTTTTGTTTTTGCAAGTGGCTGCTTTGATGTCTTTGGTTGTTTATTTAGAACCAAAAAAATCCCTCCTATGCCTCTCTTAGTTTAAGCTATACGATTTGAAAATTTAGTGCCTCTCTTATGCTCAGCCTCTTGTTCTATGACCGAATTTGCTTTCTCTTCTCTGGACCAATCTTAAGAAAATTTGTTTGAGGACCTGCAAGATTGCGGGCAACTCCATTCTGCTCTACTTATGCATGTTGGAACCTTGACATTTAAAATGCATAAGTGGGTATTCCGATTTCTGAAATAATCTCTCTTGCTTTCATTTCTCTCTTTCTAGGTGGGATGCTTCAGTTCATACAAAAAGCAATGCTAGTCTTAGTTGTGTTTGAAAAAAAGTTCATGAAAATTTTAAAGATTTTTATATCTAGTTACAAGATTTATTGATGATAGTATTTTCCTTTGCAGAAATTATTTTATATGGCTGTGTCTCGATTTATTATTCTGCCTGAGAAGAAGGAATTACTTATCCAACTGCTGCAGTGGATGTCTGGTCATGGTTATGCTGTTGATTTGTCAACAAGAAACCTTATACTAAAAAATTCACGATTCTTTGGTGATGAGCTTATTAAGGAAACACTGTCCAAGCATCAGTTAAGTTTGAAAGGAGTGAGGTCTCATAAGAGGAAGTAGTGAATTTCCAGGTAATGTTATTTGAGGTAATTCTGCTATTTTTCTTTATGATGGGTCAGTGACTGTTGGTGCTTTAAGTAGAGCATAGTTCTTATCTATTTTTCCAAAAGATACTATGCAAATGAACTTCTCCAGATATATAACTTTGCATGCCCAATAATGCATGGACATGCGCTTATTAGTGTTCTAAACCAAGGTTATCCTAATTAGGAGGACCCATAAAAGCAAGTTCATACATGACTCTTATTAGTGTTCTAAGTCAATTTTCATGTAATTTGCTAAGTTGCATCAGTGACTCTTTTATTTGGGTTACCTTAAGGATCCCATTGAAGCAACTTTTGGTCTTCTTTAATGAACAACTGCATGCTGTAGAATCAGCATATACATCTCATTTGTCTGATCATACATGTGAGTATGTGCTTATTGTCTGAGTGCAAAAGTTACATGGATTCTTTGTGAGGTGTATAAGACATTAAGATTCATGATATTTGAATGAGGGTATAGCATTTGATGGTTAATGATCCAAAGCTAGATACTTAATTGAAGTGACATCTAAAATCAACTACATCAATATTTGTATTTTAAGAAAAAAATTTATAGTACAAGCATGCTAGCTAAAGTATGGAGGCTAGAGCTTATATATGAGGAAAAAGAATGATGAGATGACTCATCTGATAAGATGAAAAGTTTCGTGATTTCAAGTAATCAAGATTGTGCTCTTTGTTGTTAAAAACAAACATTTCACTCAAACAATCATAGTTTTCTTGAACAAGACTATGCATAGGACAACTATTTTAGACTGAAGCTCTATGTAAAATATATCTGACTAGATAAGCCTCAGATTAAAGTGGAAGTTTCATTTGGTAATTGTTAGAATATATATATCAGATTAAAAGTGGAAGTTCCACAAAATCTTACATGATATCGAGCTAGGGGTGGAGTTCAAAATCATTTGCCTCCCTGAATTTCTTAGGAAAAGAGCGTTGTTAGAATATATAAATAATAAACCATGCCATCATTTAACAGCTTAAGCTTTTAGAACAGTTGGCAGTGGTCCCTAGAATATATAAATAATAAACCATGAGAGAGTAATCATGAATCTTGAAAAGAGTTGAGAGAGAGAGAGAGGTTGATATATGAACTTTGACCTGGTGGCTTCCTCGGGGAGTGACACATGAGAGAGAGGGAGCACTCAAGTGCTAGAGTGAGTTGCACCTGCTATGGCCTTTTCAATTAAGGTTTGAACTTCATTCCCAACTTTTGTAGAGATTGCAACCAGCATGTGTATCTTTGGTAGTTGATACTAGTTGGGTGCTGTGCATTTCTTCACACTTTTGCAGATAATTTGACATTAAACCCACGAACACATTGATGCTTGATTTGTGTGGTGACCTATTCTAATTTTGGTGAAACTAATTCAGTCATTCGTAACACCTTTTATATTGAGGTTGATAGCATGACCCTTTTAAGCCTAGTAATGTGGCTGTCACTTTTGATGATTTTATCTATAAGAAGTATCCTAAGCAGACTATATGATGCATTTTCCTTACTGATTAATCTTTTCTGTAGGAATTAGCTCTGCTGCCTTCTGCGCATGATTTTGTAATTCCTATACAGCGTGGTAAGTTCTTGATAGCAGTATTTCTGGAAACCCATCAAGCTACGTAACCTTCTGCAGCAATCATTGCCCTTAATGGAGGTGCTTGATGTTTTCTGCTATTTTTAAAACTTCTGCCTTTCATGCATTAATCGTTATGATGAATTCTTTTGTCAGGTTCTGTCTTGCTTGGTTTGGTGTGCCTGCCCCTGCAGATTATGCAAGACATCACAAATTCATGGTTGAACTTTAATAATGCAGCTGATTTATGATGCTGTCAACAAGTAAATGTGTTTATGCTCAGCCAGAGGTTAGATGTAGCAGGAGAAGATTGGAACAAACTCGCTGTCTTCTCGGTTGAAGCGTGTTTGCCTGAATCATTGTTACTTGACTTTCTTTGGTTTACAGATTATCTTGGCAATGTAAATAGCCTAACAGTTGTTGGGGTAGAGTATTTCCTCCTTCAGTATATAGCTGTGCGTTTGTTGTACAACGTAAATTATTCTTCAGTAGAAAGTGGAGGGATTTACGAGAGCAATCATCCTGTGTTGGATCACTATGCCCATCTCCTGATTGATCAGTCCTATTTTAGGCAATGCAGGATCATAGTTTAATAATGAGATCTTTTTCTTGCTTTTGGCTGCTGTTCTTCTGCAATGTAGTGCTGTCTCTTCAAGAATACAACTCAGGCACGGCAAATCGAATACATCATTCGAGGATGGCGTAGCGGCCAGTCCTATCCAGGATGCATTTGGGATATGAGCAGTGGGTACAAATGGATTCTATCTGAACTTGCGTTCTTAACCTGAGCTTCAAGATCTGCTCTGCGCTTCCAAGCTGCATTGCTACACTTGAAGCTACTTTCAAATGTGATCCGGTGGTGTTGCTCCCTTTTCCGCTTGCAAATTAGTAGAGCGTTTGATCAATTAAAATTGGTATAAAAATAAGAAAAGCTTTTTTCTTTGTCAGAGAAATTTGGTTAGTTGAAACGAAAGACAAAAAAAGGAACATATAGTTAATGCAACTAAAAGTGGTAAATCAATAAATAAATAAAGAGCTGAAAATTCTAAGAAAAAATTAATTAAATGTTGGTAAGTAACTCAAATTAAATTAGTATATAAGATTAGTAGGAAATTTAATCGGTGAAAAACTGTCAAGTCACATTAATAAAGATCGGTAGTTTCATATAATATTTGGTAATTCAAGCTATTGTTAAGATTGGTAAATAAAAGGTAATAAATACTAATAAAATATTTTTTGTGAGATCTATGAAGTCGATAATTTAAAAATTAAAAAAAATGAATATTTGAAACCAATTCAAACAAGGGGCAATAACTTAAAATTAGTTCATATTTAATCGAAGAAAAGTAGGTAAACATTTCACCTGGGATTTATTAATTCTTAAAAGGGTTCATAAATTTTAAAGGTTGACAAGTAAGATAAATAAAAATGTAACTCAATAAAAAAGTTATGAATTACAAAAAAAAAAAAAAAAAGCAAATATATATTGGTAAACATTTCAAATGACAGTCAATATCCTAAAATTAATTATTACTTAATCGGAGAAAAGTTAGTTATTTATCAATAATTTTATAACATAGTGGCAAATTTAATTTGTTGACGTGAAAGGTAAAAAGTAAAAGTTGGTAAAGTAAAATCGAACTTTTTCATGTCAGAAATAAGAAAAATTGGTAATTAAAAAATAAACTTGAGAATTAAATTTCAATAAGAGTTGGTAATTCAAGTTGGTAATATATTTGAAGAAAAATCGCTAATCACTAGAATTGAGGTTTCAGTAGATTCTTGAAAAAAAAAAAAAGTTGGTAAATTTATAAAAAAAATGAATAAACATACAAAAGAAACGGGGGACAACCGGCTATTACCGGTTGCCTCGTCGGTCAGAAAACATTGAAAAAGAAGACTCTGGTTTTTGGGCGGGAAACGTCTCTCTCAGAGCCCATCTTCCTCCGTGTTCGCTTCGCCGCTCGCCGCTCGCCGTCGTTCGCGCTCGGAGCCAGCTCCGATGTCGAGATTCGAGTATCCGAGGCTCACCCGATCGGAGATACTTTCGTTCCTCGTCGATTCCCAGATCTTCGGCAGCATCACCGCGCATCACCTCGCCGATCCCACCCCCGATTTCGTCACCGACCTCTACACCCAGCTCTTGATCGACCTCGATTCTTTCCAAGAGTAAGCTTACCCATCTCCCGTTCCTCTTTTTCATGGATGCCCAGTTCCGCAAAATTCGAAATTCCGCGCTTTGAGTTCGTGCCATCTCGACCCGGTTCGTTAAAGGCGCGACCTTTGGTGCGTTTTGTTGTTGTGTGTATTCGAGTGATTGAGGGTCATTCTACAGGGAAGATGGGCAAATGGAGTTTGCGGCGCTCGAGCAGCTCGAGAACCCGGACTTTCATGTGGACTCGGTGCGGCGAATGAACCTGTACAGCAGAGTCAAGGAGGTCGTGTCATCTCTGCATTGTCCCACGCAGTTTACTCTGAAAGATCTGATCAAGCCCAGCGCGGAGCGGACTGAGATTTTCGTCAGCGCCATTCTCAATTTCTGTTTTCACAAGTAAGTTCGGTGCAATAATTATGTTGGGAAACTGTCGAGTTCAAATTTTGTGCCATTGGATGGTTGCTGCAAATTTGAAATGATGTATAGGGCCTTAATGTTAAAGCTCGATAAGAATTTGAGGGTTAACAATGCTTTTGCAATAGACACACACAACTAAATAATATTTTCTAGATCGCCAAGTTCAAGAATTTAACCACCCCCCACCCACCCCCCAACACACACAAATTGTTCACGCAATCTTTGTTTATGCATCTAGTACGTGGGCGCTTTTGGTTCAACTGCATATGACATGTAAAAATTGGCTATCATGCCTGGACAGGCATCATCAAGTTAGTGTCAAGTGCGCAATCTCTTGTAACAGATCATTCAAATTCTTTGTTTGTACAATACAGCAAAACATAAACTTTTCCTTTATGTATTTAGACATAATCCATCTCACTCAGTTTTCTAGATAACTTATATCTGGATAATGAGTTTCAAGGAATTTCATCTTTTATGTGCGGCTAATACATGTTTTTTCCTTTAACATTTTTACTGGTCTCCAGAGACAACAAAATGAATCTGTTAAAACCGATAGTAGAAGAACTGAACCTCCTTGATGAACAACAGAAGGAATGGGAGTCTAAGTTATCACAGGTACCTGAAAAGCAACTGCAATGAAAGCATTCTCAATGCAAGTCAACCACGAATTCATATAATACATTTGATACAGTTGAATGCAGAGATTGTGGAGTATAATGAAGCCAGAGAGAGGGAATTACCTCTTGTTCAAGAGGTAGATGCAGAACTGAAAAAACTGCGCCAGACAATATCAGAACTTAACAATCATCAGATGTCTTTGAGAACTACTTACCGGAAGCTGAAGGATATGAATATAGATATGGATGCTAAGGTGAGCCCACTGTGTTGCGTGTTTCTTACTGTTTTTGTATGTGTCATAGATACTGTTTCTACACTCCCTTCTGAATAAGTTATAGATTTAGATGTCTTGAGTTTATAATATATAGATAGTCATTACAAGAGTTAGAGTACAGTAATTAATTGGAAGAGGGAATGTAGCTTTGAATTTTTGCGTGAAAGTTTTCCTCTGGTACAATTAGGATAACTAACTTAAAATTTTCTTAAACAAGAAATGCTGGAGCAATGCAAGTAACTAAACTGAAGTTAATGCAGCATCCTGTTCTGAACCATATAAGTTGTTTTTTAACTTTGATTAGTCTGAACCATATAATTTGTTATGGCATCCATCTATGTTTTTCTCCTTTAGACTTGTAATACTCTGGCTACTACCATTCTCCCTTCTTCCTCAAGGTTCCTCAAGGTTTTGATCTCTCGTTCTTTTTGTAGAAATCACATCTTCAATCCTTTGGGGTATTGTAGGATACACCTTTATTAGGGTTTTCAAGGTGATTTATTTTGCTGGAAGGTTTTCAAGTTCAGTTATTGTGAGAAAGGAAGGACTAAGCAGAGAATATGCAGGCAGTGCCATTCAACAAAGATAACTTCTCTTACTAAGTTGTAATAATGTCAGTATACTTTCTAGACCTATATAGCTTTAGACATTCCTATCAAGTTAGAGCATAGACATCAGTCATGCCTGAGTTATGCCAAATATTGTGGAAATGTCATCCATTTAAGGCATTTTTAATGACACCATGTACTTTTTCCCTAGAGAAAAGCCATGCTTATTAGCTTTAGTCTCAATAAGTGTCTAATATAGTGATAATCCACTTCATGTGTAAGAAATTGGTGAAAAACCTTATTGGAGGTGATGTAATAGTTGCTTGATTGTCATTTGGCCGTGTGCATGGGCTTGTTACTGGGGAACCCACTTCCTGCAGGACAATTCTGTCAGTGTGCTTGTGGTGTGGGTTCATCTCTTGCTTTGATAAGAAAAAGTTGTTAAACATAATCCAAGTCCCTATAATTATTCTTGAATTGTGTGAATAGAGACAAGTGTGCTTTTGAAGGGCTCCAGTTCCATTATGCATTATAAGTCAGCAGTTCTATCTTTAGGTGTCTGCAGGATGCCTTCTGTATGGTAGCATCATTTAACTACTAGATAATCTTCATCTTTTTTTATCTTTAAAGTGGGTTATTCCCTTCACGCCCTATGAACGACTAGCTGCATTTTCATTTCTTAAAGCACATTGATGATAAAACTATAAATATCAAGTAACACAATGAAATTAGCTAAAGAAAATTAAAGTATGTCTAAAAAATCTGCTCAACACACTGCATGAACTCCTTAATCACGATATCAGGCCTTTCTGTAGGTTGAGCACCACATTTGACTACAGAAGTGGCTGTGGCCGTCCGTCACATGTTGGTCTTGTGGATTCTATTAGGAAGCAGAATCCCAGTTTAACAATGGAAGCAGAAGCACTAAAACTGAGTGTGTTGTAATTGCAGAATGCCTAGTGACCAATATCTTGTTAGAGTTTCCACACTAAAAATGAAGTCGCTCTGTAGTATTATGTAACAGGAAAGGCATTATGTAACAAGAAAGTAATATTCACCTTCTTTTTATATGTATAGAGCATGTTAAAGAGTGACCTTGGGCACTTGTTAACCTTTAATCTAACGTGTTATGAAAGTTTAAAAAAGATAAACTTTGCATGTTCCAATGCTTGTCGTCTGTAAATTTACTTTGTAACGTGTTTTGAAGAGTGAAAGGATAATAATATTCTTAGTGGCTTGATTGATATCTCATTATCTGTTAATTTTGTACAGATTGTAGATTGGCTCTTCTTGAGGGTTTGGGAAATTAGAAACATGCAAGCACCGAGATATCAGCTTTAGTGGATTAAACTCTATTTAGGATAAAGACAGATCACTTCATTTTTCACAATGAAAGCATGATAGTTCTTATCTGAATTCACTGAGGGGAGATTGTGTTGCAGCTGCTGCTTAACATAGAAAATCCAGGCTCAATGCTGCGATAACATTGTCTGTCCTGCCTGTGAGTACGCATATCAAGCTTACAGTAGCAGAGTGTTTTTCTTTTCTTCATTTTTTTTCCTGTTTGGAAAAGTACTCTAACGAAGTTGACCCGTGCATTTATATCAGACTGGTGATAATTATTCTTGCATTTGTATACAAACAGAAATCCTCTTTGCTTTTCTCAGTTATGGCCTAATGATTAGCTACAGTAGAAATAGTACTACTCCCATTTTGACCCGATGCCACTTTATATCAATGCCCTGCTAACGATTGCTTATTGTCATGCTTTTCAGATCCCTAACGCGGAGCGTGAGCTTGTGCAAACTGTTCAAGCCAATGCAGAATTACGCTCAAAAATTGTCCAGTCACCCGATAAACTTCAGGTGTGTTGGGAAACATTCCTAAGTTTTATTTTCCATCTCAAATAGTTAAGCATGTTGCTATGTCTTCTGATACCCATGAACTAGTCTCTTATGTCTGCCTTTTTTGAAAGTTTACATGTATGGTTAGTAAAATTTCCCTACAAGGAATTGCCAACATCTTATTAAGTAAGCAGGGATAATTACAAGCAAGTCCTTAAACTTGTCAACTTCATGCACTCTAGTCCTAACTTTCATTCATTCATTTAAATCCTAGAACTTTTAGCTTTCACTCACTTCGGCCCTTCTAGCAAATCCTCTAGTTTCAAACCCAGCTTCCGCTATATGGTTGGCAAGCTAGGCTTTATTATCTGTCCTAGTCTGCACACATGGCCTTTTTTTTATCATTTTTTTGTCCTACATGTTTCTTTAAATTATTTTCAATAGCTTAAACACAATGATGTAAATTTTGTGACACCACATTGGAAAATTTAAATTTAAAATGGAAAAGGGAATATAAATATCATATTTGGAAATTGGAAAATAACTGAAAATTAAAAAGAAAAAAAAAGAAGAGAAAAAGACACCACAGGATTGGGGATGAGGGTTCAAGCTGCTGCCCCTTTTGTCACCAGCAAGGGTTGGTGACCATTATCAGGGTCACAGTGAGGGTGGCAGGCCCTCATTGCCTGCTTGCCCTTGCGCAATGGCTTGCCGCTGCTGCACAAGGGTTGCCTGGCACTCGCCATTATCAAGCCAAACCTCTCGATTGCTGGGGGAGGATCAGCTCACCCTTGCAAGGTGGTAATGCCACCATCGTGTGAGGGCTGCAAGCCCTCACCTGCACTTTGTGAGGGCTAGTCAGCTCTTGGTGCCATTTATACACAACTATTACAAAAGAGTCATATTGGATTTTTGCATGCCACATAAGCAAAATTGGCTGAGTGTTCACTAGAAGGACTTAATCATATCGAATTTAAAATGTTTAGGACTTGATGGCGCTTATCAAATGTTTAGGATTTGACTAACATTAAGGACTGTTGGTGCAACATTGGACATTGGTAAATTACACAATGTCCATAATCTACTAATTATAGTTGTAAAATTTCAAAAAACTTGATGATTTTCTGATTTATTGGTAAATTCCTCAATGTTGGTATTTTATAAACAATGATTGTAAAGCTTGAAAAAAGTTGGTAGCTTAATAACTTATTGGGATATTGGTAAATTCCTTGTAGGGTTGGTATTTCGCTAAACAAACTTGTAAATTTTAAAGAAGTTGATAAGTTACTAATTTAGTGGAGTATTGTTAAATCTTTTATAGTCACAATAAGTTAAGAACGACATTTGTACAATTTCCAAGGAGTTGATAATTTACTACTTCATTTGAATATTGGTAAAATCCTGATATTGTTGATAAAATTCAAAAAGTTGGCAGTTTAATAATTTATTGGAATACTTGCAAACTTTTTATCTAGTCGGTAGTTTACAAACTATACTTGTAAAACTTCAAAAATTTGGTTTCTTACTTGTTGGGAGGCTGGTAAATTCGTTATATAATTGGTATTTTACTAATCGAACTTGTAATATTTCAAATAATTTCGTATACTAATTTTGTTGAATGTTGGTTAATTTATTACAGTGGTGGTATATTACTAATGAAACTTGTAAAACTACAGAGGAGTTAATGGTCTACTAATTTGTTTGGACATTGATAAAATTCTGATTATGTTGGTAATTTACTAAGGGATGACCTGAAAAACAAGTTACCAGTCATATTGTTCTACCAACAGCTGTGGAGAATTATTAGCAGCTTCAACAATCTATCAACTTGGAAATCTCCAGATTTGAAGGGCAAGGGATAGTAGAAGTTTGCAATTTGCTGCCTCTCTTGTCGAATTTTAGAGGTCATGACTGTATGATTTTTAAGCATGCTGTTTTCTCGAGTCTTCTCTCATCCTGTGACTCAAGTAGGAGCATCTATAGAGACAAACCTGTGTATGTCATTTTCTTGTCTGAGTGTGCTGCTACAAAGTACTATTCTGCTCATAACTTTCTGAAGTAACGATGTTTACATGACAAGAACCCATCATACCATGTCCATGTTCTATATATATATTGGCTTTTCTCCTTCACCCTTATCTTTGCATACATACTATGAGATTCAACTTCCCTGCCGTATTTGCATGAAGGGATCTCTTGAAGAGAAAAAGTTAGTTCGCGAAGAGGCAAGAAATGCTGAAAACTTAGCAAAGCAATCTTTTGAGGATAAGAATGCCGTTATGGAGGTTTACTCAAAGGTAATTGAAACTCTTTCCATATGTTAATCATTATTGCCCTAATCAGGGTTGCCAGCTTGAGACTTCAATCTGTATAATTTAAGCTCTCTAGCAGTTTGTCACATTATGCTAATATAAAACAACATGATGGTGCATATTCAGGTTTCTCCTAGAAGTCGCCGATGCTCATGCTACAAAGATAACCTATGTCCATAATCTTCATCAGTCTTGTTTCCGTAACCTATAATTTATTTATGGTTTAATCAATTATTTGTAATATTTCTGACAAAGTGGACTTTAATCTGAATGACTAGTCACAGCTGAAAAAAGGCATTTCAAAATCTAGTCCTTTCAGTAGGATTTTTGATTCATTCGTATGCGTCTTGACATGTATTGAATCCTAGCCATGTATCGACCTTGTCCTCTTCAATGTAATAAGCTTATTTATTAGAATGGTTCCTTGGTCTACTGACCTATATCTGATAGGTTAAAAGCAAAGGGAGAACCATGAAAATTTTATAGAGTGAATATATGTGCACCTGTGTGTGTGTGTGTGTGAACAGTTGGCCTGAGTATTAATGTGACAAGTGAAACCAATTATTATTTGCCACATACACAAAAGAGAGTTTACACCCAAAAAACTCCATGCTCATCCACTTGTTTCATGTGTCCACAGTTAGAAGATTTTACCATAAAGGTCCAATTCTTGCCAGTTTCCTTATCTTCTCTCTGAGTTTCAAAGAATTTGCATAAGAGTTGGGCTCCTATATGATGCATTTATCATAAGATATATTAGATGTCACCCTATGACTAAATAAGAAAGAATAAAAACCTATGACACACTCCCCACTTACACAGGCCATAAAATCATTCTCGTGGAAATTGATTTGCAAAACAAGGCTGCCTCTAGACTCACAGACACTGTGTTTTCTCTATATTTAAATAAACCCCACAGTGCTTGTCGTAATCGGCAACAGCTGCAGCCATTTGGACTTTCCTGAATTCAACTGGATCAATCCTCCGTAGTTCCATTTGCATTATATTTGACAAGTCCACATAAATTTGCTTGTAGCCACCTCTCTGCAAGAACCTTTCTTTGATACACTGTAATTTGTTGATGGCAGAGGGAGGGATGCCCAAAACTATATTAAATGGAGATGTCATGCTTGAGCTACAGCATTCTTCCTTTCATAGTTTTTCAACTTGAATCTGAAATATTTCCTTGTTTTGCTTCTCTCAAATTAGTCAGTACTCAGAGATTAGATAGAATACTCTTTCAAGTGCGACCGCTAAATGTATGGTTAGCTAGGTACAGTTGGTGGTAGTGTACAGTTTGCAAAAGTACATAGAGAATTATTACTGAAAATATATGATGAAGGACATCTCAAGAAGATTAAACCTCATCCAACAATTGCTGCAAACTTGCTTGGAGGTTAAGTGCATTTCTTCTGCAGAGATTTAGGGGTCAATTTATTTTGGTATTTGATAGCATTTTCATGCTCCAGTGTGGTCAAATAATAAATGCTGGAAAGCACTATTTTGTCTAGTTTTAAATAAGAAAAGTTTTATGCAATTTGGAGTCTTCTAGATGAAGTTATGCCCTACCAGAGGTGGTAAGGAAATACAAGATTGGGTCTTTTAGTATTTCCAGGTGTTTGTTGAGTCCTATGCATTGTTTTTTTCATTTCTAGAGTAATGTCAAGAGTCAATGTTGATGTCTTTATCTCTTGATTAGGGATCTTGAAAAATATATTGTCTTGGGATTTGCTTATGCTTGAAAGGTTTTTTCAAGTCAAGTCCAAATAAACCACCCTATGGCCTTCTTATGTGTAATAGTGTCTTGAATGGTGGGTTTTCATATTTTAACTCGTGGATTATATTTTCACTTTAACTCTACATCTCTTTGGTGGATTCCATTGAGAGATGAGCTACTGACCTGAATCCTAAGGAGGATTTCTTAGGGGGTGAGTATTTATCCTATCATATGCCCTGTATCATGAGGGGTATCATTAGGTGTTGAGCATTTCTGTTATCGCACTTGTATTACTTTCTAAGTCTCCGATTCTTCCAGTATAAATTGAGGGAATCAACTTATGAATGAGCCCTAACCTCGTGTTTCCACTTTCTAAAGCTAGTGACTACCATCCACAAAATCTCAATATGTTCAGCTCTTCACCCTGTGCTTATTGAGTTCTCTGCTCCTCCAAGTGGTTGGAGGGAGGAGAGGAATTTTGTGAGCATATCTTAAGAAATTGGTAGAGTCTCCAGCTTTCAAGTTCTTCCTTGACTTAGAGAAAGGGTTGTTAATATCCTTTCACATGACCTGGTTTTGTTTTACAAGTTGTCTTCAAAGAAATCTCTATAGACTATCTCTATTTCATCGGTACATCCTAGTAATTCCTAAATATAATAGTGAAGATTCAGCACTGGTGTATTGTTCCATTTCTGCTTATTTTTTAATTTCTCTTTTCAGGTGTTCAAAAAATTGTCCAAGCACTTAATGGTGATGCAAAAGATACAGGAACAGGTGATATCAGGCCTTTTGATTAAGATATCTTCATGCATTGGTGATTGTGATGTTATAATACAAGAAATATGATGATGGTTTCTGGTTTTCTCTGAGATTTACCATTTATGTAGGCTTTTTAACTGGGATTTGTGATATTGCTCTTTTTGGTAGGTTAACTCTGCCAAAGCTATTGATAAAGATGTTAAAGCACTAAAGTCTAAGCTAAGTGATGATGGAATCTTGGATAGATCACTTGATGCCAACCTTATTGAACTGCAGGGAAGAGGTGCTTCTGTTGCTTCCTTTTTGTTCAGCGATAGTTTAATTTTCACCACATGCCTTGAGTTGAAATGTGTGTTCTGCCAGAGGAACAATTGGATCAACTGAGAAAGCAGGTAGAAAAGGAAAGTCATATCAAATGTGAGGAAGCTACAAGAGAACTCAATAACGTGAAAATGGAAATGGAATCTAGGAAACATGAATTGGAGGAAAGACAAAAGAAGGTCGAAAGTGTGGTTGGAGAGGTACAGCACAATATTGAGACTCTTCTTTTATGTCACAAAACAACTCATCTTAAATTGATAATTCTGGCCGATTTTGTCTCAGAAATTTTTCAAAGTGGTGATTTTGTGTTTCCCTCATTCTGAGTTTTTAGGTGGATTCCATTACCTCAAGGACCAATTCGATAAGAGAATCCTGTGCAGCTGAACAACAAGAGCTATTATGTAGATGCGAAGATATTATGAAAGAGGTACATTAGTACTTCATCCTTATGACTCAGTACTACATGTGTCTACCACATCTTGAAAATTCATTGGTGTACATGTGACTTATCACATTTTGAAAGTTTATTGGTGTCTAGAGTGCCATTTACTTGCTTGAAGTTTCTTATTTTTCCCCTTACCCTGAAGTGTAAACCTCACATAGTCTTAATTTTGTTTGCAAAATCTGTTGCAGGTTCTCTGTCTCTGTCTCTCTCTCTCTCGCAGAGTGCACACCCATTGCACAAAACATGTTAATCAATTCTTATAATAGAATCTGACCCCAAAAAGAAATTTATGAAAGAATCATGTCATCACTGTTTAATTTCCAGCCTCTAATCTGATAACCCTAGATGCCTCCCATTTTATTTACCCAGAAAAGGCCTAACACTTTGGATGGGTTTTTGCAGTTTCGCCAATACTTGCACTCTATTGGAGCAGTTCTTCCACTAGCCTAAGTGTGGATGGGGAGATCAAAGGAGGAGTCATGTGGTTATGCACCCAAAGAATGCCAACAGCTAGCTTGTTGGCTTGGAACTTGCATGAACAATGCTTTTACTCTCCCTTGAGTTTCATCTGCATATTTGTCTTTCTAGCTTAAACTTGTGATGGTTCTGATGTAAGTAAAATCTACTGCTGATCATGTTTATTGGAACTACAACTGTGGAAAGATTGCAAATTTTCCATTTCATCTATATCACTACTTTATTGAGTGAAACCAAATACATTAAGGTGGTTTTTTCCCTGTACATCAGAAGTCAATGGTGCAGACAAACCATGCCAAGAAGCATTGGGCGTTTCCCTTATGAATTGCTTTGCTGACCAGGTAGTGCGATCATCAGCTTTCCTGTTAAACGAAACTTGGTGTTTCTGAAACCTTTTGCTAGCGCCAGAACGTAAGTGACTAAGGGTTTGCATCCTATATATCCTTACTGATGAAATAGTTGTGAGGCTATGGATTTGGGCTGCCACAACATCAGTTTTGACATCAGATGTTCTACAGTTTTAGCTTTGGCACAAAATGTGCGTTCCCATTTGTTCGACTCACAAAGCCTACATTTGAATTTGGATTTCAATTCGTAGAAGTTGACAGCACTCGATTTGTAGTGGTTACACTCAAATTGCTTCGAAGTTTGGCTCTCTAATAAGTAAGATGCAACTGTGTACTTCTCAAATCTACTAATCCTGTCTAACCCCCTGCACTGTGCTCAGTATAATTCCATCTCGGTACAGCAGGATTTATTGCATCATTCTGGGTTAAATAAAGACCGTAATAGATCCACTGAACGTATCAATTCAATCTATGTCCTTGAAAGATGGCTGATGAGCTGTTCAGGAAACAAATCCTCAAAGGACATGACCTTGGGATCGACATTCTTTTCGATAATTGAGGTGAGTATCGACTAGAGGTGGCAAAACAAGTTAGAAGACCTATTGTTTTAACTTATTATTTACAATTGTTATGGATTTATAGAAGCAAATTTCAACCAGATATGCATTTTAATGGGTCTAGGACCATAAACATTTTCAACCCAAATTTCGCACTTGGGCAGTTGTTCCGCTGCGACTTCTCACCTTGCCGTCATGACCTATCGGCTCGAGCTGCCGCTGCCTCTTTTTCAATTGCTCGTTCCCGAACACACGAGCACAACCTTCTTCATTCACTGTTAGAGTTGTATTAGGTCGTGCAAAAAAACTTTTCTGAAATTCTTGCGCTAGTATCTTTGGCGATTGCTCTGTACCAAAATGTTTTTATGCTTTTGATTTGTTTGTTTGGGATTTTCCTTTTGTGGACTTTTTCTAAGGGAAAAAAAAAAAAATTGTTCATGTTAATTGATGTTTGTCTACGTCTATTTCACAATTTCCATGTCCTTCTATAAAGAAAATATTCGTCTAATTGGACCCTGGATTGGGAACAAATATTGTATGAGGCAGGTTTGGTCGCATCAAATCCGACTTGGGTCGCTATAATTGTATAACAAAAGATGGGGTGAATACCTAGGTCGAATTGAAACTTAGACCAAACCAGCCATTAGATCATTCCAGCCCTAATTTTTGGAATTAAAGAATAACGGGTTTGGTTCTTGGATCCAGGAGGAGAATCACACTGACGGAACTAGCCCCAAGTATTTCAGTTTTTTTTTACATTTTACTTAGAAAATACTCAAATAAATTCTTTGTAGAAATAATTTATTTTACTCCTATGGCATCATCATAAAATCCATCGCCCTTGATAAAAAAATGAATTAATATAGGTTAAACCCATTTTTGATCCATCAAAATTTGACTCAATCCATTCATTCAATGTGTTTGGTATCAATAACGCAACTAGGGGTGATCGTTTCTTGATCTGGTTTGATTCCAAAGTGGAATGGGAAATTGGACTAGGATGACAAATCCCCAAAATTGGGAACCATGGAATGGACCGGTTGGTCTTGGGATCGGGAACCGGACAACACCACCGGTTCGGACGGGTTCCAATGGAACCGATCACTCTCTTTTTTTTCCCACTAAAAAGTGTCCGTGCACTATGAGTGACAATTATTATCTTATTAACGGAAGCGATGATGAGTAAAAGTTATTGTGCGAGATAGTGTTTAGTTTACACTTTATTAATTTTTTTTAAGAGATAATAAAAAAAAGTATATATATAATCGATCCGGTCTAGTTTTCTCTTGGAATCGGAACCGGACCGACATTTCGGAGAATCAGACCAAACCGACCGATCTGGGCTGGTCTGTCTTACACGCCCCTAATCGCAACTTTATCGGGTCCATTCCGATCCCCAAACGGTAATAGCCCGGCGCATGTCCGGGCGACATCTCCTATGAACTCTGCACAAACCATCTCCTTCTCCCATACATAAGAACGGCCATGTTACAGACGTCCATGCTCGAAAAGACAGACGAGCTCTGTCATCCTCTGCAATGGCTTCAAGCCTTGCAACGAACGCATCTAAGACGACACTGTGCATCGGAAAAGAGGGAGGAAGGAAGGAAGGAAGGAAGGAAGGAAGGGCAGAAATCAGTAGGCAAAAAAGTTCAAAGCTGGAACTCGGAATCGTCCCACTGGAGGACGGCGGACTCAGGATTCTGCTCCCGCTTCAGCTTGTCCTTCAAGAACCAGTCGCACACCTTCCCGGCGTTCAGCTCCTCGATGGAGCAACCCTCTTGCTCCGCCGCCACTCTCAGCAGATTCAACGACGATATCTGCATTTTCCAACATCGCCTGCTCAACCCCATCGATCTGTCGAACGACCCACGAAGGAAAAAACGAAGTTTTGTCTCTATGGCAATAGAAAAAGTGGGAACTTTGCGGGAATGTGACGTACCGTCAAGCGACAGAGGAAGCGCTCGTGGGTGCTCAGGCCGGAGACCTCGATGAGGCCGGCCTCCTCCAGCGTCAAGAAGCTCCGCCTCTCCGCCGCCGCTCCTGCCTTCGTCCCCTCGGCCTCGCTCTCTCCCGGGCCATCGCCGCCGCAGCCTCTCACCACGAGCCTCCTCGTTCGGCCAACTGACCGGCATGGACCAAAACGAGTCGTCGTCCCGGACGGCTGTCGTCGGCATTTCGCGGCGGCGCTGGAGAGGAGCGGCGAGCGATGACTACAATGGGTGTTGCAGAATGGTCCGGTCGAGATCGAGATCATGCTGGTGTAGCACCGGAAACGCGAAGGAAGACGGGAGAGAGGAAGAGTGGAGGAGAGGAGGAAGCATAGAGCAAAGTTCAGAGGCTCATCATCACTATCTTTTTCTGTGGACCAGACGCGGGTTTATCTGCATGACAGGAGGGTGACTGTGTTCTTTTTTTTTTTTTTTAACAAATATTTTTCATTTTTTTTCCTTTCGATTTTTAAAGACAAAATTTTGTATATTTAAGATTTTAAAGAAAATAATAAATAACTTTACCTATAAATATCTGAATGTTGAAGAAATTCTAATCTCGCCTGTATAAGTACGCACGGCCAAGCAAAATAAAATAATGGAAAAATTGCAAATAAGAAGCCTAAAATACCCACATTTTCTATAAAAAAAAATGTGAAGTGAACTTTATATCAAATATAGGCATGAAGTGGTTATGTCAGTTTCAGATAAGGATCTAACCTTACTAATCGCCAACCAACTTGGCCATTCAAAGTATTTTTGTCAAAAGATAATTTTAATTTTAGATTATTTTTCTTGCTTCTTGTCTTCTTTTTGTTTCTTCCTTTTTCACGAGTGCCAATGAAGAATGGGCGACTCTCTCCAATCGTTTGGTGAGGGCTTGCAAGCACTCATTGACCATTGGCAACGGTTGGACTTGCATATATGGCTTTCAAGGGCAATTTCGCCCAGGGTGAGGGTCATCTCGCCTATGGCCCTCGCCACTCAACCCTCGCCTAGTTCTCTCTAAATATCATTGGTCTTAGGACATCGCTTAAGACCAACTATCAGTGAAGAAGAAAGAGACCATCTGAAAAAATTCAAAAAAAGAAAAAATTCAAAAAAATGTAAATGATGATAATACTCTTAATCAATTGGAAAGTCAATCCCCTTTTTGAAACTAACATAATCACGTCAGACCTTATTTAAAATGAAATTTACTTAAAGTCCTTATTTAAAAAATGAAAGCACTTTGGACTCTTTTTTAATAGAAAATCCACTTTAGACGTTTAATTGAGAAAAATAAGAGTAATTCATACTCTTATTTCAAGTTTCCCTAAGAAAATAAACCGGTTGCAATTGATTAAAAGTAGAGATTTGGAGAGCAATCTTGGGATTCCTTTTCTACAAATTTAAAGACTTGGTGGTTTAAATTACAAACTCAAGAACCATGAAAAAAAAAGTACACGTCTAAGAGAAAAGTAGTCACATTACTTACACAATCCCTATCTTCATGAATACTACGTCTTATTGAATTAGAGATCGATACACTTAACTAAGCCCGAATGCCATCACTCGATGTCCACTTAAGTGTCATAATTTTATTTTTGTTCACTTAAATATCACAATTTTAAAAAATCAATCATTTGAGTACTATCGACAATTCGCCTTGTTGAAAAATTGGACATAGATGCCAATTGTCCTATGTGGCTTCATTGGAGTTGACATAGATAATTTTTTAAACAAATTTTAATTATATATTTTTTTGAATTTTTTTTTTTTTCTTTTCCTTTTTTTTTATCTTTTTCAAGGTCGACAAGGGTCATGACAAACCAAACCTTCACAGTCGATGAGGGTCGTTGATGACCCACACCAGCCCTAAAAAAAGGAAAGGAAAAACAAAAGCAAGAATAAAAATTCAAAATTAAAAAATCATTAAAATGGTCAGCGTCGAATAGGAAATTAATAAGAAAATCAACTAGAATGATTTATCAGAAATAATACCTAAGGTATATTTGGTAACATTTCTACTCCTTAAGGTAAGTAGGTGCTCATTTCTAGACCTTTTCTGAACATGTTCTTGTCGATGTGCGAGCAAATTACATTGCCATGTTATGTAACCATCAACACCTTAAATTGTCGAGTCAAGAAGTTGTAGCAACTCTGTCGTACTCATTTGTGAAGGAGGGAAGGGAATGTGAATGTAGCCGGGGCTATTGTGCAGGTTTGACTTATGCGGATGTGAAACTGATGTAGCATCTTTATATCTACTTCAAATGCATTTTCGAGTGGCAAATGGTGAAATGATATGGGCAAGAGACGTGTTGTACAAATGTATGCTCACATACTCATGTGATGTCGAATCGTAACTGTGAAATTATGTTTGAAGCATCGTTTTCATGAGTTTTATTCTACTAGTTGAATTGCTTTCCCAGTTGCCAGTTGGCTTAAAGCGTGCATCATTTGGTTAATAACTTTCGAAGCTTTTGATGTGAAGAAGCATTATCGAGAAGGCAGAGACTATGGAGGTTATGATGGTCTTCTTGAGCATCATATTGTGGTACTAATCTTGCTTTGTATCGATTAAATGGCGTGAAGGACGACTCGTAAGTTCATCTATCCAAGTTATATGCTAATTTAATACCAATCCACCTTGATATGGACTTCTCAGGAGATGAGGTTTGGTTCATTCCTGTTACATTCCTTTTATAAATTATTCCTTTTATACATTCCTTTTATAAATTATTCCTTTTATAGATTAGTTTTTATTTTATTTTCTTAGCTTTATTTCCTTTTACATAATAAGGGCATTATTGTCATATACAATTTATGTTTAGTATAAATATATCACAATGGGTGTTAGGTTTCTGATACACAGAAACCTATAGCCCATTTTTGGCTTTACGATCTTTTTCTCTTCTCTTCTCTTCTCCTCTCTATTTCTTCTCTCTTTCTTCTTCTCTCTTGATTTTCACAGCGGGTTCTCTAATCAGCTTAGTGACATGGTATCTGAGCGCTCTGACTACTTGATTCCTTGATCTAATTGCTGATTTGAGAGTCCCCTAATAATTCTTTCCTTCTCTGGCGCGCAGCCACCTAAAGCTGTAATTTTTATCTATTTTCTCACAAAATCTCGTACATATAAGATCAGTAGAAATCAAATTCTTCAGGTTCTATTTATGACTATGGGTTACAACACTTACTGATCTACGGATTCAAGAATCAGAGTACTTCGTTGATTGTGGCTGATTGGTATTGCTGGATTTCCATCGAAGTTATGGTTAATTGAATCGAGATTTCTGGTCAAATATTTTCTTTTATACAGCAGTCTATATTTATGAGATTTCAGCATCCTTTTGTTTAATTGATGAAGCCAATCGCTTTTTGATTATATGTTGGTATTGCTGTCTTAATCATTGCACTGAAGTTTCAGCCCTCTTGATCTGTGGTAGATATATATTTGTATTTAAATTATCACCATGAGTGACACTAAGTCTTCTACCAATTACACTAAGTCTTCCATAGACAATCTCAATGTTCAGATTACCACAATTAAATTAAATGGATCCTCCAATTACTTGTTATGGGCTCAAGTTGTGAAAGTCTATATTAATGTCAAAGGGAAACTCAATTATCTTACTTCAGACCCTCTTGCTGAAAACTCTGACAATTATAGTAGTTGGACGAGAGAGAATGATACACTTTTGGTGTGATTATGGAATAGCATGGAACTATCTATTGCTGCTAATATCATGTTCCACAAAACTGCTAAGGGAGTGTGGGATGATCTTAAGGAGAGTTATTCACAAGATAGAAATATGTCTAGAGTCTATGAACTATATGAGAAGATCTTTAATTTTAAACAAGGGGAAAAGTCTCTTGGAGAGTATTATAGTGCTTTGAAAGGCATGTGGGAAGAACTCAATCTTTATCAGCCTATCACTACTAATCTTGAGACACTGAAGACACAACGCGCTGAATTTCAAGTGGCTAAGTTTTTATCCAGCTTGAATGCTGACTTGCAGCCTGTGAAAAGTCAACTTCTTGATGGAGAGAGAGTTCCTTCTATAAATGAAGCATTTTGTCGGATTCAGCGCATTGTCCCTCCGTCTTCTACATCATCTAAAGACAATTCAGCATTTGTGGCTAGTAGTGGTGGTCGTGGTCGCGGTGGATTTTCTAATAGAGGCCATGGTGTAGGGGGAGTTCGTGGTCGTGGTGGTGGATGTAGTGGACAAAGTTCTAATCGAGATAGCCGTCAGTGTATATATTGCGGCAAATCTGGTCATATTGTTGACACTTGTTGGGCCAAGCATGGCAAGCCTGAGAGGGCTCGGCGATTAGTTCTTGCAAATCTTTGCTATGTCTTCGAAGGAAGTGCTGGAAATATCTCTTACGGCAACACAAATCCATCTATCCCAAGCGGGGTAGTTCTTCGAGTCCTCGGCTCGGGATGATATGGTTACACAACTCATCAAGCGTGTCCAACAACTAGAGGCTTCCAATTTTTCATCCACTGCCACTCTTGCACATACAGGTAACATGGCCCTTCTTTCTACTTTGTCTCCTCACACTTCTTGGGTCATTGACTCGAGAGCTTCTAATCATATGATGGGTAAGCAAAACCTATTCTCTTCCCGCAGTAACTTTAGTCCTTCATCTGAAGTTATTTTAGCTAATGGTTTCTCTACTCAAGTCATTGGATCAGGGGTTGTTCCACTTACATCTTCCTTGTCTTTGTCCTCTGTTTTACATGTTCCCCAACTTCCTTTGAATTTGTTATCTGTTAGTCGGTTAACTAAAACTCTTGGTTGTTCGATTACGTTTTACCCCTCTTATTGCATCTTTCGGGACCTTCAGACAAAGAAGAAGATTGGTGGAGGGCATGATCGTGATGGACTTTACTATCTGGATGGTGTCTCCACTGTTGACGCTAATGGTTTAGCTGCTAGTTCTATTACTCCCCTATTATGGCATTCTCGTTTAGGGCATTTATCTTTATTTAAGTTACAACAAATAATTCCTGAGTGTAAATCAATTTCTACTCTTGAGTGTGAAGCTTGTGAACTTGGGAAACATCATCGTAGTTCTTTTCCCAGTCGTAGTGATTCTCGTGCATCTACTTTACTTGAACTTGTCCATTCGGATATTTGGGGACCTTCTTGTATTGTTAGTCTTTTGTGGATGATTATTCTCGTCTAACATGACTCTACATGCTCCATGACCGTTCTGAATTTTTACATGTTTTTCAATTATTTCATCGTGAGGTTACTAATCAATTTAATACATCCCTTAAAATTTTGCGAACAGATAATGATCTAGAATATTCACAAAAATCGATTTCTTTATTTTGTTCAAATCTGGGCATTATACATCAAACAAGTTGTCCTTATACTCCTCAGCAGAATGGTGTGGCCGAGAGAAAGAACCGTCACCTTTTAGAAGTTGCTCGTTCACTCTTGTTTCATATGCATGTTCCAAAATCATTTTGGGGTGATGCTGTTCTTACTGCTTGTTACCTCATAAATCGCATGCCTTCCATTGTCCTAAATCATCAATCACCAATAAGTGTTTTATTTCCTGATAAACCGTTATTTTCTCTTACCTCTCGTGTCTTTGGGTGTATTTGTTTTGTCCATAACCTACGTCCCGGCGCTGATAAACTATCCCCCCGTGCCACTAAATGTGTGTTTCTTGGATATTCACGTACTCAAAAGGGATATCGATGTTATGATCCTACGACTCGTACCCAATATGTTAGTGCTAATGTTACTTTTTTCGAGGGCACACCATATTATTCTGCTGAGGGTAAAGAGTTTTCAACTGACATTATAGTCGATCCTCCTATCCCACAACATATACCATTAGATTTTGTTAGTCCTTCTCCTGCACCTCCTCCCTTGCAGGTTTATCAGCGGCGAAAGCAGTCCACGGCACCACCAGTCCCACCACTTCCATGCCCTCCATTCAATCTCCCTCATTGTCTCCTGGTTCAGACGATTTACCGATTGCCCTTCGCAAAGGTACTTGTTCTTGTACACAAAAATCCTCTTTTGCTTACCCTATTGAGCGTTATGTGTCTCTTTCACATCTTCCTTCTCCAATACATGACTTCGCTCTATCATTACATACACACACAATTCCTACTTCTACCACTGAGGCCTTGTCTCACCTTAAGTGGAAGAGAGCTATGGATGAAGAAATGGAAGCTCTGGTGTCTCGCCAAACGTGGTCTTTGGTTGATCTTCCTCTTGGAAAAGATGTGGTGAGGTGTCGTTGGGTGTACACTATCAAGTACAACCCGGATGGCTCAAAGCTCGGCTTGTCGCTAAAGGTTTTACTCAAACTTATGGAGTGGATTATTTTGAGACATTTTCCCCTGTAGCATGTCTAAATTCTGTTCGCGTAGTTATTTCTCTTGCTGTGAATTTTGATTGGCCATTATATCAATTGGATGTCAAGAATGTTTTTCCTTATGGTGATTTATCTAAAGAAATATATATGGAGCAACCTCCTGGATATGTTGCTCAGGGGGAGAATAGTAATAAAGTATGCCGACTGCATAAGGCAATTTATGGGTTGAAACAGTCTCCAAGAGCATGGTTTGAAAAATTCAGTACAGTGATATCTAAGTGTGGTTTCCACCAATGTTATTCTGATCATTCTGTTTTTGTTCGCAAGAAGGAGTCAGGAGTGGTCATTCTTGTTGTATATGCGGATGATATCATTGTTTCTGGCAGTGATGTAACCGGCATTTCTGAGGTTAAATCTTTTCTTCAACAACATTTTCAAATTAAAGGCTTGGGAGCTCTTAGATATTTTCTTGGTATTGAAGTTTTAAGAAGTAAAAAAGGCATCAATTTGTCTCGGCGAAAGTATGTTCTTGATCTTTTGTCCGAGGCGGTACACTAGCTTCAAGCCAATTGATACTCCTATGGATTCAAATCAGAAGTTTGGAGTTGATGATGGAGATGATATTGAAGACAAGCATCAATATCGACATCTAGTTGGGAAACTAATTTATCTTACTGCTACACGTCCCGATATTTCTTTTGTTGTTGGGGTGGTTAGTCAGTTTATGGAATCACCCAAGAAGGCTCATTGGGATGCTGTTTGTCACATCCTTCGCTACCTAAAAAACTCTCCTGGTAAGGGATTGATTTATAAACCGAACAGTTCTTCCACTCTAATTGGCTATTCTGATGCTGATTGGGCTGGTTCAACGTATGATCGGCGGTCTACAACTGGGTATTGCACATTTCTTGGTGGTAATCTGGTTACTTGGAGAAGTAAGAAACAAACTACCATTGCTAGGTTTAGTGCAGAGGATGAATATCGTGCTATGGCACATACCGTGGCTGAATTACTGTGGTTGAAGTCTCTTCTCCAGGAGCTTGGATTTTCTATTAATCAACCTATTGATATGATGTGTGATAATCGGGCAGCTATTTATATTCTGGGAATCCTGTTTTTCAAGAGCGAACTAAGCATATAGAAGTTGATTGTCACTTTGTTCGTGATCTTTGTGAAGCGAAGTTGATTGCTACTCCTTATGTTGCCTCTAGAGATCGGTTTGCCGATATGTTCACTAAAAGCCTTTGTTTCGTCTGCGTTTGTTCTTTGTTTTGTTCCAAGCTGGGCATGGGTGACCTATATGCTCCAGCTTGAGGGGAGTGTTACATTCCTTTTATAAATTATTCCTTTTATACATTCCTTTTATAGATTAGTTTTTATTTTATTTTCTTAACTTTATTTCCTTTTACATAATAAGGGTATTATTGTCATATACAATTTATGTTTAGTATAAATATATCACAATGGGTGTTAGGCTTCGATTTACACGAAACCTAGAGCCCCTTTTTGGCTTTACGATCTTTTTCTCTTCTCTTCTCTTCTCCTCTCTATTTCTTCTCTCTTTCTTCTTCTCTCTTGATTTTCACAGCGGGTTCTCTAATCAGCTTAGTGACACATTCCAGCTTTTACATACATGTACTTTTTCCTTTTCCTGTGACATGAAGACTGAAACTCAATCGAAGCATGTACAAATGCTTGCTTCAGGTGAGTGAACGATTCCTGAAGTATCAACCGGGTTGGACATGGGCACTTCCTAACATTGCTTAGTGCTGCTTACTCATAACTTTTGTGCTACAAACCTTGCTCGTACTTCGAGCAGGAGTTTGCAATAGATATGATCATTGGGCGAGCCATGATTGATAAGACTAGTGGCCTGACTTTGTTACTCAAACCCTCTTACAATGAAGAATTTGCGACTCAGCCAGGATCAGGTCAACGGGAAAACTTTGCCGAGGACCATCATTTGCTCATGGTGCCTCAAAAGTAAACTTGCTTTATAATCCATATTTGATGAACTGGGTTATTATATTCAGTAAATAGGTTTAAGTAAATAAATTTTTAAAATAATATAGGTATTAAATGAGTTCACAATGTACTCAACTTTGTGACCTCTCTTCATTCTTTTTGGTCCTCAATCTCGTACATTTACTTTTGTTTGAGATGAGTTTTTCTAAATTAGGTTAAATATAAAATTGTTTTAATAATATTGAATGGAAATTGGTCAAAATAAGTTAAATTTAGTCAATTTTGGTATGATCATTTCGATTTAATCCGACCCCACCCATTTGACGAATCTACTCAAAAGTCATAAGTCATGGCAATCACTTGGCTTATAGTCTCCTCTAGCCTACAATCCAGCTCAAGTGTTGACGAGGGGCGACAATTAGGCCTCACAAAAGTATTGGCCACAAAGATAGCCGCCTCAATTGTGCCACCTTAGCAATTTTATGCAATGAAGAATAGTAGTTGAAGATGTTAGAGATAATTAGGGTAATTCTCTAGCATATGTTCATATATTAGAGATAATTAGAATATTTTTATTGGTTTTCTATATATCTTAAGATCTTGCAACTTAATTGATATTTGTTACTTTTGATTATCTCTTATAAAGCCTATAAATAAGCTGATGTACTTTATTATCAAATATCGAATTATATAGAGAATTCCTCATTTCTCCTTTATATTTATATTTAACTTGGTATCATAACTAGTCGGTCCTATCACATCCTGGTACATACCCAAGTGCAATCTTACTTTTTTGTCATTTCCTCCCCAATATATCCTCATATTCTCCAATGTTTTCTGCAAATTACTTATTTATCATCCTGGAAGGTTGATCAAGTGGTAAATGATTGGATTGTTGCACCTCAAGAAGTCTTGATATTAGGCTCAATTCCTACTTAACACTACCACTATAAAATGCTAGAAAAAAACGTGATATACTTTTCCTTTTATATGACGCTTAAATTTTGGATTCATACTTTCTTTATTAGCTCGTTATTCCACGTATCATTATCGCATGATATAATCATTACATAACATATCCTTCGTACGAAATGTCCTCTTGGAAAAAGCTGGCCTAGGACTCCATTTTCCATTCGAAACACTTCATCATCATATGTTGTTTTATGCTTCCACATTTTATCAAGTGTCTATTAAATTAGACTTAATATCTTTTGACACGGATGAATTTTACCGGAGTATTGATAAAAAAAAAAAAAATCGAGATTGAGAGGATTTTTTTAAGTTTATACTACAAAAATCTAGATAATTACCCTCTTATTTTGCATAAAATCCCCAAAACATGTGAATTATGTCTATACTACGCACAAAGCTAATATTCACATGAAAAATATTGAATCTCACTACCTGTTCTTTTAAAATTTACAAAAATAAAAAGAAAAATAAATATTGAGGAAAATAAAGCCAAAAATCTAGAAATTTTCAGAATTCAAAAAAGAAAAAGGAAATTCCTTATGTCCTTTGAGGTGGTTTGCGGGTTAATTAGAATGCGAATGATAATCGTTTTATTCTTTTAACAATTTTTTTTAGAAATAATTTTTTTTATTTTACTTTAAAAAATAATATCTGAACATTTAAAGGTATTTAATAATTGTCTGAAATTTTTATTTTAGGGATAAAAAGTGCGTTTGCTAAAAAATTTTAATTCTGTTGTAACTTATAATTTTTTAATACTGTTATTATATTTTTTCGTTTTTCATTTTCTTTTTTCATTTCTCCTCCACGCTTCAGCCGATCGCTGGCCTTGGGGTGGCCGGCAACCGGCCAGACGAAGGCCGGCGACCTCACAGGAGGGTCGCCGGGCCACCGCGAGATCGGCCTCACCTTGGCTGGGCGACGCCGACCTCGCCCAGATCTGGCGAGGCCGAGCTCGCCCGGTCGCCGGCGAGGCTCGATCTCGCCGGGCCACCGCGAGATCGGCCAGGCGAAGACGAGCTCGGCCTCGCTAGATCTGGGCGAGGTCGAGCTCGCCCGGCCAAGGTGAGGCCGAGCCTTGCCCAGCAGCCGGCAAGGCTCGGCTGACGAGGCTCGGCCTCGCCGGGGGCCCGCGGCTGGCTGAACATTGAACAAGAAGAAAAGGAAGAGGAAGAAGAAGAAGAAAAGAGAAATGAGGGAAAAAATGAGAATCGATTCTTAACGTGTTCATGCAATAAGAATCAACTCTTTTTTTATTCTTGATTCTGTTACAAATCTATTCTCGAGAACAAGGAATCAAAAAATTTATCAAATGGATTTCTGTTCCGAATTTGATCCGGAGGCATCTCTTTCTCCCCCTCTGATCATTATCGGAAGCTCCTGGCGATCCTGTCTCTCTCCCGCTCTCTTCCACCGCAAACGATCGACCGGATCGTCAACGTTTGTCTATGATTGAAGGTGAGTTGGCTTCGGCTTTTTTGGTTCACAGGCTTTCAGATGTTCCTTCGGATTGATTTGCTTTCGTTCGAGCTGCCGGTGCCCGAGAACGGTGAAGTGGGTCGTTTTGAGGAGTTGAATTGCAATCATGGGTTGTGAAAGTCTTGTGATGTTAAGAGTTTCTTTTCGGTCTGGGTCAGATGGGATCGTGTTGATTCGTTTGATGTCTCCATTTTTCCTTTCATTGGAGCAGCTGGAGCCCTAGAATGGTCAAGTGGGTCTGTTTGAGGAGTTAAATTGCAAGCATTGGTTGCGAGAAGTCTTGTGATTTTAGCATTTCTTCAATCTGGGTCAAATGCGATCATGTTAATTTGTTTGATGTCTCCATTTTTCCTTTCATTTGAGCTGCTAGAGCCAGAGAATGGTGAAGTGCGTCTGTTTGAGGAGTCAAATCGCGATCATTGGTCGTGAAAGTCTTGTGATTTTAGCATTTCCTTTCAATCTGGGTCGAATGGGATCACGTTGATTTGTTTGATGTCTCCATTTTTTCGTTCTGAACTAATTGTCTGGGGTAAAAAATTGTTTATAGAATGGACAAGGTAGTGGAGGCTGTTGAGGAAGTGAAGAAGGAATGGGGTGAGGCGTATGTCAAAACCCAAGAGCATATAAAGACAATTGAGGAGTATGGGAAGTCGAGAGAGGAGAAGAATTCGCTCCAGAGGTTGAACGGTCTGGCACAAGATGGCTTGGCTCTGTTGAATTCCCTGCAGTTTAAACTCAATCTTCTCGCCCCACAGCTGCCAGCCATCGATTCAGTCGAAGCTGCCAGGTCGATACTCAAGTCGTGGATGACCCAGAGCCAAAAGTAAGTTCTTGGTTCTCAATTGGTTGACCTGAAACTCAATGTGCGTAATTTTGTGAACTCTGGAAGATGATTTCTGCTTGGGTTCATGTTGTCATTAGCAGCCGGAGTAAAACTTACGATTGTGAGCCAAATCATTTGTTTGAGAAAAGGGTAGTTGGAAGTAAGGACTAGGAGGAAGAATTATTGTTTTGAGAAAAGCTAATGACAGTTTTTGTTTTTGGAATTTCTGTCGTTGAGGGTCTTTCTTTTGTTTGAAAGAAATGTTTGGTCCAGGTATGTTTGGACCTGTTTAACTTAAATCGCAAGGTTTTTGTTGGAGAGTAATCCGCATAAGCCCCAGATGCATCCTGATTAGTTGAGAAGAGATTTGTGGTCTTATCGGTCTAATCTTGATATGCTTTGCTTGTCAACTCTCTTAAAAGTCCATATATATGCTTGACAACCAATGCTTGTACATTCCTCAATAATCTGAATGTAAATATTTCTATGTGACCAAACTAGCTGTGCATGCACCAATATGTAGAAGATTCTCAAAGATCATCTCTGTAATCAGCTTGCGAATGAGGTCGAGGAATGCTAATTTGCACGCAAGTGCTAATCTGAAGAAGGCTGCGCGAGAAGAGGTACGTAGAGTCTCCTCTATATGATGCTTTGTTTTTGCTTTGCTCAATGTCTTTTCTATGTGATGAGTTCCAAATGTGGGCTCGGGAAGATGAACTCATTTAATTTCATGCATTTTAGAGAGAACTGCTTTTTGGGGATGGAGAAAAATCAGCAATTCGGAGACGCAATTTACAGTATGCATTACTTATTTTACTTTTGTCTTTAACTATGCAATATTTTATTATCCCAAGATGGTATTGCTTTCAATATCTGGAATTCCAGACATCCATGTGGTTAATCTCTACTGCCTGTTGTCATTCAAACTACAAGCAGTTGATTTACCCCTAATTGTTAGGACAAAGGCTGGAATGACATCTGCTGCAGAAAGCATCACAGAGAGCCTTTGCCGCACTCGTCAGCTGATGGTCCAGGTGAGGAGTCAGCTCGTTTTGCATCTTCTTTTCCCTCACTCTTTTAGGTGTCTGTATCACAGATATTTAGCACTGTTCCAAGTTCCCAACACTGAATTATGCGAAGAAGGAAATCATTGTAACACTAAGGTCACTTTGCAGGAGGTGGAACGAAGTGCAAATATGCTCATGACTGTTGGTAAGTATTTTTTGCTCCTATGAAGAGGTTTTGAAGCAAATACGCGTCATCATGCTTGCACTGATAAGCTCCAGATTTTTCCCGATCATTACTTTTCCATCGCAAATCCTTCTGGGTAGGCCTTTCTCTCTGTCAAATTTATGCGCTGTGACCTCAGTTTTTCTTTCACTATGGAAATGTGCTCCCCTAGCTAAGATTAGTAATGGAAAGAGGGGTATAGTCTCAGAGAAACCTACCACTTTTCTATCATATGAAGCCCTTGGCTAAGATCTTAGATTTTGATGTGTTTTCCGTTTAGGCTATCAAACCTTTTATGTTTTCTGTAAATAAGGAAGAGGGACATTATGAGACAAGGACTAGTTGAGTGATATGTAAGGCTAGCAGTTTGTGTTTCCTTGTCATAATCATGTAGTATCAATCATCAAATTAAGATACTTATGAGATCTCTCCTACTTTGCACATGTTTATTAATCTTTTCATATTTTTAAGGCCCTTGCCATTAGATTGGTACGCAATATTTGTTTGGTAGTTGGTACTCATGTATGAACATGTCATAACAGGAAAGAAGGTAGAATTGCGATCATGACAAAATTAACTGGAAGTTCCATCAAACAACATTAGCCGTCTTTAGTGGAGTTGAAAGTTTCATAGTTCAAATTTGCTCTGTCATCATAATGTAAAACCTTCCTTATCCATATAACCATTAACCCTTAGGGTTAAGAGATTCCTGAGATTGTCTAGTAAGCCTTTTTATGTCAAATATCGAAGATAAAAATTATATATTTTTCTTATTTTGAGAATTAATTCGGCTTTTGTACTTCCTGCATCAAAGTGAAATTTCACTCACATACAGTTTGTTGTGACAGAACCATGAGCAACAGAAACTGGCTAAGTTTTATTCCTAGATTCAGTAAGAATATGGGAAAGTGATGATTAAAGGATGCAAAGCGATGTATTGTACATTAACTGGACAATAGACCAACTTAACTCAGGGAAACTACGAACTCCACTTCTGGTGTTGGAAGCTTGTAGGGAAGTGAAGTTTAAAGACTAACGGCTTTAACAGCTATAGTACTTGGTAATTTTTATTCATCATGCGCGCAACATCTCTCTATAGTGACACGCATTTGCTAACAGTGCCTGCATCTCGGTGAAACTATTTTTTCATATTTTGTCTCTACAATTAGATATATATGACTATTCAAGAAACTTGGATGTATCATTTTCATGGCGGATTTTGCAGAGGAATCTACTGAAGTCTTAAGGAAGGCTGAAAGTGAGTACAAGGGCCACCATTCCTTGTTGATGCGCATCCGAAGCCTACTTTCTACAATGCTATGTCGAGATGTGATTGACAGGTCTGGATTTGGACCAACTTTTCTTTTTTCAATCCTCCATTCGTATGTCATATTTACCTGGAATTGCCTTGAGCTTATACCTGGTTCTGATTGACAGGATAATACTTGCTGTTGGATTGATCTTGTTCTCATGTGCTGTTCTATATGTCATTCCGAAACGATTGGGATACTGACATTGCAGCGGAAGGTCACAGCTGCGTTGAAGGCTGGTATGGCAGGACAAGCAGAGATTGGACTTAGAGGCAACCGACAGGGAATCAACATCCCCCATGTCGTTGATAATGTAATTCCCAATTTGGATCCGCCATTGGATAGACCCATGCACGACGAACTTTGAGTTTCTCTCAGTACTTTCTAGAGTCCAATTTGTCAAACTGGGTTCTGCTAACTCGGGGGGAATTCACTTTAATGGGTTTTTTTTTTTGGTCGAAACTTTAATGGTTAAGGAAGGCGGAGTGGCATACCAAACTTTCTGTCATACTAGGGCGGTTGCTCCGCCACGACCTCCCACCTTGCCGCCATGACTTTCGACTCAAGCCGCCAACACCTCTGGTGGCCACCTCCTTTTCTGTTGCTTGTTCCTGCACGCACGAGCACGACCTCCTTCATGCACTGTCGGAGTTGTACTGGGACATGCAAAAAACTGTCTGAAATTCTTGCGCTAGTATCATTGGCGATTGCTCTGTATTGTAATGTTCTTATGGGTTGCTTTGTGGACTTTTTTTCTAAGGAAAAAAAAAAAAATTTAGTTCATGTTAAGTGATGTTTGTCCACGTGCATTTCATGATTTCTAAGTCTAATTGAAACCCAAGTTGGGTTGAGTACTGTATAGGTTGGGTTTGTTCGAATCGGAGCTGCCATAGATGTTTCTACGATTATGACATAAAAAAGAGGGTTGAGCATTCGGATTGAACTCGAACCAGGCTGAACCAGCCACTATGGTTTCCGCAGAAATCGGTCTGGTTCCAAGGAAATAACCGATTCAGTTCTGGTTCCGGGGGCGGGATTGGACAGACAGAACCAGCCCCGAGTATTTCATTTTTTTTATTATTATATTTAGCAAACCCTTAATGAAAGTACTCGTAAAAAATAGTTATTTTATTCTCGCACAGAATCACCTTTAGACTTTCTTTGTATGTACAGGTATTTTCTTGCAGGAAAAAAGAATAGACTGAAAAAAAATCAAAATACGGCCGATTCCCAATTCCACAAACTAGGAACCGACAATTGTCTTTGATGAAGAGAAAAATAGATCAATTTGGGCTCGACCCATTTTCAATCTATCAAAATCCGACTCATTCCACCTATTGGACAGGTCTAGTATCGATAATCCAACCTTCTTGGGTCCATTCCGATCACCGAACGGTAATGGCCCGGCACATCTCCGGGCCACATCTCCTACGAACTCTGCACAAACCATTCCCTTCTCACATACATGAGAACGGCCATGTTACAGACGTCCATGCTCGAAAAGGCAGACGAGCTCTGTCGTCCTCTGCAATGGGTTCAAGCCTTGCAACGAACGCATCTAAAACGACAGAGTGTGCATCGGAAAAGAGGAAGGAAGGAAGGAAGGAAGGGCAGAAATCAGTAGGCAAAAAAGTTCAAAGCTGGAACTCGGAATCGTCCCACTGGAGGACGGCGGACTCGGGACTCAGCTCCCGCTTCAGCTTGTCCTTCAAGAACCAGTCGCACACCCTCCCCGCATTCAGCTCCTCGATGGAGCAACCCTCTTGCTCCGCCACCACTCTCAGCAGATTCAACGGCGATATCTTCATTGTCCAACTTCGCCTACTCAAGCCCATCGATCTGTCGAACGACCCACGAAGGAAAAAACGAAGCTTTGTCTGTATGGCGATGGAAAAGGTGGGAACTTTGCAGGAATGTTACGTACCGTCAAGCGACAGAGGAAGCGCTCGTGGGTGCTCAGGCTACAGACCTCGACGAGGCCGGCCTCCTCCAGCGTCAAGAAGCTCCGCCTCCCCGTGGCCGACGCTCCCGCGTCATCGCCGCTGGCGCAACCTCTCGCCACGAGCCTCCTCGCTCCGCCGACTGGCCGGCGCGGGCCTAAACGGGTCGTCGTCATCGTCCTGAACGGTCGGCGGCGGTTCGCGGCTGCGCTGGAGAGGAGCGGCGAGCGGCGATGACAACGGGTGTTGCAGAGTAGTCCAGTCGAGATCGAGATCATTGCCGGTGTAGCCCCGGAAACGCGAAGGGAGAGCGGAGAGAAGATGGAGAGAAGAAAGCAGACGGCTAAAGTTCAGAGGCTCATCTGTCTTTCTGTGGACCAGACGCAGTTTTATCTGCATGAGAGGAGAGGAGATTGTTTTTCTACAAATATTTTTTCATTTTTCATTTCAAAATTTTGAAGATAAAATTATGTATATTTAAAAACTTGTAAAAACTAAATGATTTTACCTATAATTATTTGAATATTGAAGAAATTATAATCTCGAGCATGTAAGTATGTACAGTCGAAGCGAGATACATCATACTTGTACTTTTCATTCCTAGATGCTCTCACGACAATACTCTATTATTTAGTCTTGTATATGATGCGTGCACGACCTCATAAATGATATTTTTCGCATAATAATTATCGGCTAAATTTTATGATCTTTTTCTACAAATTTAAAGGCTCGATTATTGAATTTACAAACTCAAGAAAAATAAAAATTCACAGTTAGAAAAAAAAAAAGAGCAGTCACGATCTTTACAGAATTCATATCCTTGTAAACCTCACGCTCGGTGAAATAAGAGATTGATTTACTTAATTTGCAAAACTAAATAGGCACGAGGATTATAAATTAGTATGCGAACTTAACATGATCAATAAATTATCTTAGGCTTCTCTTGTGATATATAATACTTTTGATTTTATTTTATTTCTCATCATCATCTATTTTACATTTGGGGCTTTGAATTCTCTCTAATATAATTTTATTTATTATTAACACATAATTGATCACCAGCCAAAAAAAAAACAAAACACATAATTGATTGAATTTATTTTGCCACGTCACAAAATAAGTACAAATGCTCGAAATTTGCACATTCACCTACCTTCTTACCTGGGAATCTTCTTCTTCTTCTTCGCTCTGAGTGACTTCACTTCGCTCGAACCCGAACCATGTCGTCATCGTCGGTTGCGTTTCGCTTTCCTCCATGCGCGATTCCACGTCCTTCCTTCGCCTGGAGCGCGACGACCCTCGTTCCCGTCTTCTGCCCATGGCGTCGGAACATGGCACAGTGGGAAAGACGTCTCTCTCCGGTTGCAGCGACCCCTTTCGACCTGTCTCCTCCGCCCATCGATCAGGACCTCGCCGTAAGCACCCATTGCATATTGGAGTAGTTGAATTCTGCTTATCCGTTGTTGACGGCTTATTTTATCTGTTCCGTGCTGGATGGTTTTTTGGGTACATGAGTTGCTGGGTTGGG